>CM039305.1:154632793-155832793 GCA_022316695.1 Camellia oleifera
AAGTTACTTCAACTTCGGCATTTTCTCACTTCCTCTTGAGGTAATCTCTCAAGTCTTCTTTACTTCTCTATGCAGCCCGGCTATCTTTGGACTTCAGCCTTTTCGGCGCACTACTCTCGGCCTCATGGTGGCTCCTTTTCGACCCTTCCCCGTTGGATGCATCGAAACACAATACCTGCCCCTAAACATGCCGATGTTCTTTGGGGTGTGCCTCCTTCGCGTGATATGTCCTTCAGGACTCTTCTCTTCTCGGCTCTTCTCGGCCGACTTCCCTGGAAGGTCGGTGAGAGTGCCTTCCACTCCTCGTGTGCTGAGGGGCTTCGGGGATTTCTCTCTGCCCCTTTCTTCTGGGCATTTGCTGCTAGCATTGGCGTGTCCTGTAGCGGGTATGGCGGCTGCATGACATTATTTTGCATCATGAAGTTGACGACCGATTGAAGGTCTGCCAACTTGTTTGCCATCTCCTATACTTCTTCATCCCTCCTCAGACATCTGTCTTTCCAGGTCTGGAGGTTGTCTTCGTTATAGTACCTGCCCTGGTCCGCTTTCTTTGATGTGTCACCAACTTGGCCGACGCCTTTCTCTGCGTGATTCTGATCACGAGTTTCTTCGTTGTGCTCTCCTCTTTCAGCGTTAGGGTCGACGGGTCTTCCACTCCCAGCAGGAGTGTTGTCCCCAATCTTTTCCTTTTGCGTGTTACTGGCCATCTACTCTTCTTTCGTTCCCACAGATGGCGCCAAATTGTGTGAGTGATTTTCCGATCACACTGCCCTCCTTAGTAATTCAGCTGTAGAACACAGGCAGAACAGATAGCACCCTGTTATCCTGTACAGAAAGAAAAGGCTCCGGCGGTGGTTCTTCCACCCGGGGGCACTCCGACGAACAAGTCAGTCTCTCTTAAAGATAATTTAAGTGCTTAAATTACTGCTCAAGGCTTAAAATTGCGTCCCTTAGACCCGCCGGGGGTGCCCTTCTTTTATAGTTTTACTCCATCCCAGTCCTACTAGAAGTCCCACTTCCATGGACTCTAATTTCGGATTTATCTTGGACTCTTCAAGAGATAAGGATAGACTCCCTGAGAGTATTACCTGTATCCATCTTGTAGTCTTTCTTCATTCTAGGACTCCTGTCCCTTATCCGTTTATCCCGGATTCCTGTATTCTCGCAGATAACCTCGGCCTAGCCGAGATCATCCTGGTATCTAGACCAGGACACGTGACATCTCGGCTGACACTTCGGTGTCACCTCGGCCACGTGTTGGTACTCAGAAAATATGTCCCCACACTTAGTTACATATATACCTTGACAGGTCATAAAATTGTAAACATGGACTTGCATAGCAAAAAAAAAAAACCATGAGAAGAAGACAGTTTTCCAAGTGAAAGAACAAAAAATTGAAGGGAAAAAAAAAACTATGTTTTCTTAATTAAGGACATGAATATGACAAAAAATTATGGTAGGTACTGAGATGAGGCAGAAAATGTATATATACACATAACAATGCATGCCAAATGATAAACAAAAGTATGAAACAGATCAATGGCAGTAACCCATAAGTTTTCAGACATGGGTTGTATAGTGATAGTGAGCCTTCTATTAAATTGCTCAAATTTTGAAATGGTAAGAGAATGATCTTTGAAGTCGCCAATAAAATGGAGAGAATTAATCAATTCATTCCTTTATATGAAACAATTTGACCACATAAAATAGACTAGAGAAGCATTGCCATAATTATTACAACACCACCAACAGAATTTAAATCTTCACATTCCATCTTATGTTACTATTTAAAAACAAATTAAGTGACCTAGTAAAACGATGCAAGTTAAAATCTAACAATTAAAATCTCAACCCTCGCTGCATCATCACTTTGTAGTTTTATTGTAAATAGTGTTAAGCTAAAACATTTAGAATTCATCTGATTGCAATGACACAGAAAATTGGTTACTATACAAAGCACACAACTCAGAAAGATTTGAAGCTTTGAGGAGGGTCAGAAATGCCCTTATTGTTAACTTTAGAAAATAACTACCACCCATTATCAAATTCAACTCAACTTCTTCATTTATCAAATTACTGAAAAATTTGGAAATAAAATTGCAAACTTTAGATTACAATCTAAAGCATTCAAACTTTAGATTACAAATTAAAATGGCACACTTTAGATTACAGCCACCACTAGTTCACTCTGTAAAACAAACTATACAAAGCATTCAAAGAATTCATAGATTACAAAGTTTTACTTAACCTAGAGTTCAAAACACAGAACAAAATCATCATAATCAATTGAAAGGTTCACGCATAGACATAATGTATATACACACAGAGAGAAGGTGGATTAAGTGGGTGTTTGGGAAGTGGGTTTTTTTGTAGGTTTTTTTAGCTGTAGGATATTATTAGAGAAATTTTTTTTTTGTGTTTGATAATATAGTTGGGTTTTTTTGTGGTTGGGTGTGATGTTTGTGAGAGAAAAAGTGAAATGATTATGGAGTTTGATGTGATATTTTGTTTGGATTTGTCTTTTTTTTGGTTTTGTAACCAATTTGTCTTTTAGCGAAAAAAAACAAAAAAAAAAAAAAAAAATCCAAAACCCAACTTCCCAAACAGGCGCCTAAGCGTGTCTCACCTGAATGAGGAGTTGGAATTGGAGGAGGATTCAAACTAACACAATTATCTCCAATTCTGGGTTTGTACACATATTCTACACATCAAAGAAGTCATTCTAAAGACCTCCAAATGAAAAAGCCATAACAACTTCCCAAACTAACAATTCATTAGCGGCCAAAGAAACAGAGTGAACTCAAAGTAGAAGAAGAGAACTAGAAAACCAAAAAAATTGATGGAACCCATTAATGAGAAGCTAGAATTAGAGCAAAAGGTGAATGACCCAATAGAGTATTATGCATTAGAAATCATACCTTCTAACTACTTGAAGATTCCATGTGTGTGCGTGTATGTAAAGCTTTGTGGGATTTTGTGAGTGAATGGTGAAAGAAAGAGAGACAGAAAAACAGAGCCGAGAGGGAGAGAGAGTATCTCAGGCGACGATGAGCAACAAGGAGGTGAATCGGTGCTCCTGTTGCTGGTGAACGCGAGAAGGAGTGACAGTGAGAGATGGAAGGGAGAGGAGCAGCGGAGAGGTAAATGGATGCTGAAGAGAGAGAGAGAGAGAGAGAGAGAGAGAGAGAGAGGTGCCGATTTTGTTTAGGGTTTGGTTTGGAGATGGGTGCTCCTTGCGACAGTGGCAGGCAACTCTCTATGGAATGAGAGAAAGAGAGATAAGAGAGGATGAAAGAGAAAAGTGAAAGCGTGAAATATTTTATATAGATAGTTATTGGCGACTAAAATTTTTTAGTTGTTGAAAGTATTTTATAAATCTCTCCAAAATATTTGAAATGTCTCCCACCAAAAAATTTCGTTCTTTAGCGACTAAAATTCTTTGTTGTCGTTAAAAATAAACTTTTGGAAACCAAAATTTTGGTCGCTAAAGGTAAAAAATAATTTTTTATTTTTCATTCGGCGACTAAATGATTTTAGTAGCCAAAACTCAATATATGGCGACTAAAATTCTTTTTTGTCACTGAAAATAAACTTTTTGCAACCAAAATTTTGGTCGTCAAAGATAAAAAATAATTTTTTATTTTCTATTTGGCGACTAAAAGGTTTTAGTAGCCAAAACTCAATATACGGCAATATACGGCGACTAAAATTCTTTTTTGTCACTAATTCTGGCATTTTTAGTGACTAAATTTTTTTTAGTCGCCAATAACCAATATACCCCGACTAAAAAAATTAGTAGCTAAATATTTTACTTTTGTTGGCTAAAAAAATTTTTGGTCACCAATTCCACAACTTTTGGTGACTAAATTTGTTTTAGTCGTCAATTTTGGTGGCTAAATATGCATTTTGTTGTAGTGACTTCTCTCATTTCATGGAATTATGGTTGTCAGAAAAATTTCCGCTCGTTGTCATTGCCGGAGAAGTGTAGTTAATCAAATGGTTGCCACAGCTACTGCCGGAATATTACCGCCAAGGGGTTTTCACGATTTTAAGGGTGGGTAGGTTTTGAATGTAGGATTTGGAGAAGATTGATGGAGGGTGATAGAGGTGTGTGCTCTCATAAATCCTAACTCAAGTAGTGGGTGTGTGGGCTTAATTGTGAGATAGAGTGTTCTAAAATTATTAATATTATTTTTAGTAATTTCATTTGAGGTTATTCTTGTAATAAATAAAAAAAAACTAAAATATGAGAGATTCAAAATAATTGATAGAGTGCTAATAGCAACACTCTTGATGAAATGCCTCAAAAGCCTCACAAGGGTGTAGACATATGTGGCTGTTTTTTTTTTCTTTTCTTTTTCATTTGACATGTGAGTGCAACTTGTTAATTTTACTAAAATTGGCAAACAATGAAATTGTTGGAGGATAAACTATGCAACAACCTACAATTACAAAAATGGATGCACAAACGGGTGTATCCTATTCTGTATTTTGAATATGTACACCTATTATATCTGCTATGCTTTACATAACTGATGGCTTCTTGTGATGGACACTATTCATGAATGGGGAAGAAAGTCCACCCTCCTTTTTCTTTTTTTAATCTTTAGGAGACTCTTCATCTTTAATCACTTCATCAAAGCAAATTTACCATGCTTGATGTATAGGTTTGAGTTTTATTATTCCAATGTTTTGTTTAGCCAAAACATTTTTTTTTCATCATCCTTCCTTCCTATTATTTATGTATGTAGGGCCTTAATGGTCCTCTCTCTCTCTCTCTCTCTCTCATGTTATGCATTTATACAATTGTTGAGACCCCATTTGTAACGTCTCTTTCTTCACAGATAAACTGTGCTATCATATCTAGAGAAGGATCAAACATTGATGAGGCGGAGGTGTTGAGGTTCTGCAAGACAAATCTTGCCGCTTTTATGCTGTGTTTGGTTGGAGGATTTGAGTAGGAATTTGGAAACGGAAATGAAAAAGGTAGATGAAATGTGAATAAAACATACATATATTTCACCTAATTTAACACACCTTTTCCTTTTCTTTTTCCAAATTCGTTTCTAAATCTCCTAACCTAACACAGCATTAAGGTTCCTATGAAGGTGTTCATCATCGATTCTCTCCCAAAGACTGCTACGGGGAAAATCCAACGCGGCTTTGTTGCAGAGCACTTCCTTGCTCAAATCTCTACTGCTAAGGTCCCCAAGTTTGGAACCTAAACCAATACTCTGCTTGTCTACAATTATTAATCGTATCACATTAGTGATTTGCCATTGAGCTTGAAAAAAAAAAAAAAAAAAAAAAGAGAGAGAGAGAGAGAGAGAGAGAACATGACCTGGAAGAAATTCATAGTCCAAAATCCTCGAAGAGTGATAAGAGGAGGTTTCAGCATTTTCGAAGAGTCCAAAAGGTTCAGTGCTCATTGAACCCAAAAAAATTATAATAAAAATAAAATTTGTTGCACTTATAAACGAATTGTTTGGTTATAAAGTTGAAAGGATGCTAAAGTGAATGTTTTTTTATTTTTGGGTGCAATGTAAAGTCCTATGTTCTGTCCAAAATCATCACAGTTCAATTTTATTTTTGCCTCTTTAGTTTGAT
This sequence comes from Camellia oleifera, assembly GCA_022316695.1. NCBI lineage: Eukaryota > Viridiplantae > Streptophyta > Magnoliopsida > Ericales > Theaceae > Camellia > Camellia oleifera. The sequence goes on from CM039305.1 coordinate 154,638,401, forward strand.
TGTTTGTTTAATTTGTAATTATTGGGGTTGTATTCAATTTTATTTTTGCCTCTTTAGTTTGATTGTTGGTTTAATTTGTAATTAATGGGAGTGTCTTGATTTCCATCCGGATGATATCATCCAACTTTATTAATGGGCAAATGGGGACCCACTATTTGCATTTGAGTTTATTTTTGTCTGATTTATTAGGTGACGTTTGGTAACACGATATCGTTTAGTAACACTTACGTTTTTAATTTTTTGTTTATATTTACAAAAATTTAAAAAATTTAAATAAAAATTTGTTTGGTAAACTTTTTGATTTTTAAATCAATGGTCTCAGTTTATAAATTTGGCCAAAAAATAAAAACACAAAAAATGTGTTTTTATTTTGAGTTTTCAATTTTTTTTTTTTTATACCACCCAACACTAGTCACCACCCACTACCATCTTCCACCACCGTCTTCCGCCACCACCACCCACCGCCACCTGCCACCACCACTCACCACCCACTTGCCACCACCACCCACCACCCGCCACCACCAGCCACCAGCCACCCACCACCTGCTACCTACATGTCACCCACTCACTACCACCACCGCCACCACTACCACTACCACTACCACCACCCACCACCCACCACCCACCTGCCATCCACCCGCCACCACCACCCGCCACCTACTTGCCACCACCACCATCCACCACCTGCCACCACTAGCCACCCACCACCACCAGCCAACTACCACCTACCCGCCACCACCACCCACCACCACTACCACCATCACCCACCACCCACCTGCCACCACCACCCACCACTACCCAGTCGCTACCACCTACCACTCGCCACCGTCACCCACCCACCCACCCACCCACCCACCCACCCACTACCACCACCCGTTACCTACTTGCTACCCACTTGCCACCACCACCCACCACCCGTTACCACCACCACTACCACCCACTCGCTACCACACACCACCCGTCACCGTCACCGTCACCCACCCACCATCACCACCCATCACCCACCCACTACCACCAACCACCACCCGCCATCCGCCACCCACTTACCACCACCACCCACCACTCGCCACCACCACCACTCGCCATTCGCCACCCACCTGCCACCACCACCCATCACTCGGCGCCACCACCACTACCACCACCACCCACTCGCTACCAGCCACCACCCGTCACGGCCACCGCCACCCACCTACCCGCCACCACCACCACCACCACCCACTCGCCACCACCCACCACCACCAGCTATCCATCACCCACCGTCACCACTTTCTATTACTGTCTTCTGCTGCCATTTGTCATTTCTCACTATTTTTTATATTTTTAATTTTTTAAAATATTTTTTCAATTATCAAACGCGTTTGTAGTTTATGTTTTTCTAAAAATAAACAAAAAATAAAAAAAAAAATCAGTTTTTTAAATTTTTGTAAATATAAACTGAAAACGTAAACGTTATCAAACGCACGTTTTTAGTTTTCTGTTTATATTTATAAAAATTTAAAAAACTCAAATAAAAACTTGTTTGGTAAATTTTTGATTTATAAATCAGTGATCTCAGTTTATAAATTTGGCCAAAAAATGTAAACTCAAAAAATGTGTTTCCATTTTGAGTTTTCAAATTTTTTTTTTTTGTCACCCAACACTAGCCACCACCCGTCATCATGTTCTACCCCCCACCACCACCCACCTGCCACCACCACCACCACCCACCCCTCGCCACCACTACCACCCACCACCCACCCCTCGCCGCCACCACCACCACCCGCCACCCACATACCATTCACCCACCACCCGCCACTACCATCCACCGCCCACCACCTACCCGCCACCACCACTCACCACCTACCTGCCACCACCATCTACCAGCCACCTGTCACCCACTCGCCGCTACCACCACCCACCACTCACCTACCACCCACTTGTCACTACCACCCACCACTCACCACCACCACCATTACCACCACCACCACTACCAACTAGCTATCACCCACCACCCGCTACCGTTACCCACCCACCTGCCACCTACCACCCACTACCGTTACCCACCCACCACCACCCGCCATCCGCCACCCACCTGCCAACACCACTCACCACCCCTCACCACCACCACCACCACCACTCGCCACCGACCACCGACCCGCTACCACTGACCACCACCCGCCATCCGCCACCCATCTGCCACAACTACCCACCACCTGCCACCATCACCCACCCACCACCACCACCACCACCACCACCGCCCACTCGCCACCACCCGCCATCTGCCACACACTTGCCATCACCACCCACCACTCGCCACCGCCACCGCCACCACCACCCACTCGCTACCACCCACCACCCGCCACCGTCACCCACCCACTACCACCACCACCACCACCACCACCCGCCACCACCTGCTACCCACCACCCACATCGTCACCACTTTCCACCACCGTCTTTCGCCGCCACTTGCCACCACTTGCCATTTCTCACTTTTTTTTATATTTTAAAATTTTTTTAAACATTTTGTCAATTAACAAACGCGTTTGTAGTTTATGTTTTTCTAAAAATAAACAAAAGCCAGTTTATAAAATTTTTGTAAATATAAACTGAAAACGTAAACGTTACCAAACAAACCCTTAGTTTTAGTCCTCGTAAATAATAGATTGCTTTGAAGTTTTAGAAACAATATGATAGTGGGGTGTTTTAAGAAGATGGTAAAAAGTTGATTTTTGATTTTTTATCAAGTTTTTTGATTTTTTTTGGAAAGTGATTTGGGAAATTAGTAAAAAAGTTATTATTATTATTTTTTTGTATAATATTTGTTTATGGTGTCACATCACATTAAAATGACCAAAATATCCCCACCAAACTTAGGAAATTTACTTTTTGACCATGTGGTTGTTTGAACAATTATATAATTTCATGAAGGACAGTTATGTAATTTCACCACCTACGTTTTTGTCACTTCCCAAATCAACCTACTTGCATTTTCATGCTGCTAGTGGCTTTTTTGAAATGTTGCAAAACACAGCTTCTTATTCTCTTCCCAAATGGCCACAGTGTCTCTAAGGCTTGAGATAGAATTGATTTATTGGGCTTGTTTGGTAGAGTTGTGAAAAAATAATTATAGATTATAACTTATTGCTGTGAACATAAGCTGTTAACATATTTGGTATAGCTGTGAGATTATGGATTTAAGCAGCAGAGCAGTGTTTGGTTGATAAGCTGTAAAATAACTTTTTGCTGTGTAATTGTCATTTTTACCCTTATATGATATAAAAATAATTATTTTGTCATTTTTTTCAATTTTAATTTAAAAAAAATTTATTTCATTAATAAAATTTAATATAATTAGTATTACAAAAATCATTTCTTTCATTAATATTATCAATTGTTAATTTTGTTTAATTTATTAATTCATTACAATTAATATCAATTAATATACACGTCATTTCATTTAATAGAAGTTATTTCACTTTTTTATTATTTTGTTTTGTTTTCATTAATATCAATTAGAACAAAAATGTTTTTTTTAATATTATTATTACAATACCAAAGATTATTTCATTAGTAAAAGTTAATATAATTAGTATTACAAAAATCATTATTTTCATTAATAGTGTTGGGTCTATCCCACATCGACTCGGGAGGGACTCCTCGTCTACCTTATAAGCGTACTGGCCCCCTCCATCTGTCAACAGGCCTTTTCCCCTTCTCTAAGGGGAGGAACAAAACCGTGAGGGGTCACAGGGACGGTGGCCATGCGCCACAACACCCTAGCCCCAAAGCGGACAATATGTTGACACACCGCGAGAGGCCAGGCATCCACTCGGCCACCATTACGGTCGGCCTCCCTCCCGCTCGGTTACCCTCACGGTCGGCCTCATCCGCTCGGTCACCTTCGCGGCCGACCCCTCCCGCTCGGTTACCCTCACGGTCGGCCTCATCCGCTCGGTCACCTTCACGGCCGACCCCTCCCGCTCGGTTACCCTCACGATCGGCCTCATCCGCTCGGTCACCTTCGCAGCCGACCTCTCCCGCTCGGTCACCCTCATGCTCGACCTCTCCCGCTCGGCCTCCCTCACGCTCGGCCTCTCACGGTCAATCTCCCCCAGTAGGTCGGCTTCATCCCCACTATTATTATTCCCTTCGTTGGACTAAAGCTGCACTCGGGAATGGGGGACTACTGACAGGGATAGGCCCATAGAGCCCACGGCCCACCATCCAAACCCCACTATACAACCCGGTTAGCCAAATTCAACACAGCTGGAGTCCAACTGGACAGGGAAGATCAATGATGCTCGGACACGTGGAAGGCGCAGAACAGACCACGTCAGCAGACAAAGATCTGCAAAGTTATTGCCACAACACATCACCATTAATGCAGCCCATCACAGCATTTATTACGACAACACCTCTCAGCCGGAATCACACCCCCTCGCCCTGAACAAGGCGAACCACGCCTCAAGCTTTCGGCGGAGACAATCAGAACGACAGAGACAGTGAAATGATTACAGTTGGATATAAGCTAAACTCGAGGAGAAGAAGAAGGTTAAGTTTTCCATCTCTCTCTCTCTCTCTCTACATTTTTCTGTCCATCACCTTCTCTAATTCATACACCGGAGGGTTCGCCGGGGGACTACCCCGTTCCCCGATTGAACTTGTTTGCAGGTTATCCAGTGGGCTTGAGGAGCTTGGATCGGTCCAACCCATCCACGAGGACTCACTGTATTATCAGTTTATCACCTTCTCTAATTCATACACCGGAGGGTTCGCCGGGAGACTTCCCCTTTCCCCGATTGAACTTGTTTGCAGGTTATCCAGTGGGCTTGAGGAGCTTGGATCGGTCCAACCCATCCACGAGGACTCACTGTATTATCAAATAGTATCAATTGTTAATTTTGTTTACAAAAATCATTGTTTTCATTTTTTATTATTTTGTTTCGTTTCATTAATATCAATTAGAACAAATTTTTTTATATATTATTGTTACAATACCAAAAATTATTTCATTAATAAAAGTTAATATAATTAGTATTACAAAAATCATTATTTTCATTAACAGTATCAATTGTTAATTTTGTTTAATTTATTAATTCATTACAATTAATATCAATTAATATACATGTCATTTCATTTAATGGAAGTTATTTCATTTTTTTATTATTTTGTTTTGTTTTCATTAATATCAATTAGAACAATTATTACAATTTTTTTTATTTTTTTAATTATATTTATTGATATTAATTGAAATAAATTTATTTAAATTGATTATTTTTGTTTTTAATTGGTAAAGAAATTACCAAATAAATTTAATTTTGTTTTTAATTATTATTTTAATTATTTTGTTTTTAATTATTATTTATTGATATTAATCGAAATAAATTTATTTAAATTGTGCAATTTATTTTAATTGATTATTTTTATTTTTAATTGTTAAAGAAATTACCAAATAAATTTATTTTTGTTTTAATTTTTAATTTTTAATTTTTTTTTTCTTCTCTTCCTTCTTTATGAACCATTCGTACACTAGTGGTCTGCAACCCTAGCCACCGCCTGCGATCTGGAACGGCAGAGAGGGAGTGCCATCGCTCGTCATCGTTCACCAGCCTGAACAACGCTGGAGATGGTTTATTGGTTCATGAGAAACCACAGAGAGAGAGAGAGAGAGAGAGAGAGAGAGAGAGAGAGAGACGACGGCAGATCGTGATGCGTAGGGTTTTGAGATTGCGATGCCTTCAGATCGCGATGACGGCGGTGGATCCACCACAGCCACTGACACCTCTTTTCTCTCTCTCAATTTCGAAAACACTAGATGGCAGAGGAAGGAAGTAGAACAGAGGTGGCGGTGGATTCGCCACCGTTAATCGAGGCTGTCGATTTGGCTCTCATAGACACTAGGTTTTCGTCGCCCTTTCGCCACTGCGAGCCTCTCTAGGGCAGTGATTGTCACTCTCATAGATCTGAATCCGAACACACACACACACACACACACACACACACACACACAGAGCTAGGGTTGGTCAGAAATTGCCTCTCAGAGGCGTGCGAGAGACAGAAATGAGTTGTGTTTGGTTTATATACGTGGCACACTGGTAATAACTTGAAATGGTGAGGGGCATTTAAGTCATTTTGCTCCTCAAACCCCCCGGCTACGCGCTTAAGCTGAATCAAAAAGCACCTCCAGAGGAACTCAAAGAATAATCACTTTTTTGACTTAATTTAAGCTAAAAGTTGATCACTTAAATTACACCAAACACACCAAAATCACTTAATTTAAGCTAAAAGCTGAAATAAGCTGGATTTAAGTTCTACCAAACACTCCCATTATAATCTCTACCTTCATAGTAAAAAATAAATTTAGAAATGTAAGATTATTTTAGAATCACCTAAAAGGTTTGCTTGTGTTTGTTGGTTTTTTGGTTTTTTTTTTCAATATTTCTTATCTTTGTTTTTTTATTTTTTTAGGACAAACATAGGCATATTCTTATCTTTGCTTTGCAATAACAGTATCAACGGTAACAGTGTGGCTTTGGTTGTCAAGGTTGACATGCAATTATGGCTTGGGTTTCATCTAATTTGAATTTGAGAGAATTTGTAGGGTTTATCATGGGTCTTTTTTTAATAATTTGAACCATTTATTTTGTAAGGTCTCCATATCCATTAAAAAAAAATTAAGTTGATTCAACAATCAAAATGTTTTTATTTTATCGTGTTTGTCTTCATAAAATGAATAATCTATTTTCATAAACATGTTTGTCATTTTTTTTTTTTCAGAAACAAAATCGATAAAATGAAAATAGTTACGATTATCAAATCAATTTAATTTTTTTTTTTTTAATAATATACACAAATGGTCCTACAAAATGAACAACTCAGAATCATCAAAGCAAAACCAATGGTAAGCCTCACGGACCTCTCAAATTCTTTTAAAATTAGATTTAAACTTAAGAAAAATACAACTCTATATTAAATTTTACTAATAAGAAGGGGAAGCATTATTCAAATTTACTAATAAGAAGGGGAAGCATTATTCAAACTTTAAATTAGGGGAGCTATGTCATTTTGTTAAGATTAGTTATTTATTTATTTATTATTTTTTATCAATAATCTACATACAAATACTCAAAAAATTAATTAAATAGATCAATAATATAAGCCCTATGGTGAATCCACAATCTAAAAATGAACAATCTAGAGGACTGGCCAGATTGAAGACAATCTTAACTCTTTATATAAATTAAGAATAACAATTTAGCTTATTCTTTCAATCTCGCCTCACTCTCTACAAGTTATTTAATTTAGAGGTAAGAATGAGATTTGCGTACACATTTCGCTTTATCCACAAATTAATACTTTTTATCTATATATAATTTTATTTTATTTAAAATACTATAATATTACACTTCACTTGTTCATCTCTTTTTCTTGTCTCTCATCTTGTTAACTACGTTTTATAGCTTATTGAACCAGGTGTCTTATATATTTTTCATCTCTCACTTTAATTCGTATTATTCATCCTAGCTTGTGCCTTTCAATTGCAGTACCAACCTTCTAAAGAGATCTACACTAATCTTAATTTGCAATCTTTTTTAATAAGTTGCACCTCACTTTTACAAGTCTCTTTCTCTCATGCACACACAGTTTACATGATTTTGATTTTATTCACTTACTTTTTAAAAAACACAGATATTGACACCCGAGGCTATAAATTTAAAAAAATAATAATAATAATGAGCATGTTTGGTTATGTTTTTCTAAAAACAGTTTTCAGAAAATTCTACTTTTTTTTATTTTTTGTGTTTTTTTGTTTTTACTGAATTTTTTTAATATTTTATGCAAATTTTTTACTTTTTAGACACACCTAACATAAATACACCTAAAAAGTAAAAAAATTGTAAAAAAAATCTTTTAAAAATTCACTAAATACCAAAAATACAAAAAAATACAATAATTCAGTACATTTTTTATATTTTTATGTATTTCTTAATTTTTTAAAATATTTTTTCACATTTTTTTTACTTTTTAGATACATCTAAGTAAAGTACATCTAAAAAAATAAAAAAATTGTTTAAAAATTTTAAAAATATTCACTAAAAACAAAAAAACACGAAAACTAAAACACTCAATTTTCAAAAAACTTAATCCAAAAAACTCAAACCAAACACACTGAATAAGATTCGATGTATGGAGGACATACAAAATATATAGTTTATATATTATTTTACCATTTTGTTTCATCTCCTAAGTGTATTGGTATAATAAAAGTCATGTATATGTAAGACTCATACTATTTAATAAATAGTGAGACTTAACATGTTACATAAAAAAAAACCACCTATGAAGTGAAGAGTATTGATGAACAATAATGTTAAGTATCATGAAAATTTTTTATGAAGATTATTTATCTTCGGATTAGTTTATAATGTTTTATTGTATGTTATGTAATCACCCTTTAATTAGTTTTATGAAATTTTTCATGATATTATTTCATACGGTTCCGATTCGTAACTCGAAATGGTGAGGCTCGAAAGTGGCTCGACACCAAAACGACGTCGTTTTGATGTCATTTTTCTTTTTCTTTTTTTTTTCTTTTTTTCTGCGTTTTTGTTGCAAAAGGAAGAAGAAAAAGAAAGGAGGAGAAGAAGAAGGGTGGGTCTCCAGATCTTGTTCATCATCTTCATCAGCATCAACAAATTGCAACAACATTTGTAACTCACATATGGGAAATCAAACCGCCCACACAAATCAAACCCAAACCCATACACACACAGACACAGCAGCAAAATCACCCATACACACACACACACACACACACACACACACAGCAGCAAACCGGCACGAGCCTCGTCGGCGGCAGCACCAATCTTGGGTTGTCGTTCGTCGTTCGTCGTTCGTCGTCCGCCGTCGTCTTCTGTCGTCGGCAGAACCAGCACCATCGTCTGCCGTCGTCCTCCGTCGTCGGCAGAACCAGCACAAGCCTTCTCTTCCTCTTCTTTTCTTCCTCTTCTCTCTTCTCTCTTCCCTCTTTCTCTTTTCTTCTTTTCTCTTTCTTTTCTCTCTGTCTCTGTATTCGAATGCAAGAAAAAGAAAAAGAAAAAAATCGAGCCAAAATCAGGCCACATTTTTCGAGCTACCAGCCATTTTTCTATTTCATAATGCATAACATTACTCATTGATGAATTGTTTAGTGACATATAGCAGCCTCATTTATTATATGTATGAATATGTAGTTAAAAGTAAAATATAAATATAATTTGTTATCTTTGGTGAATATTACTCATTTTGTTTGAGTTTGAATTTTCAAAAATAATTTTAGAGTTTTAAATTTTTTATTTTTCATAATTTGTTATCTTTGGTGATCTTTTTTAATAGTTTAGTAATTTTTTAAATGCACCTAATTTAGATGTACTTAAAAAAAAAAATAGTTATGAATAAATCTCTAAAAAAATTGATGAATTCAAAAAAAATTACAAAAAATATACTATGTTATTATTTTTTATTGTATTTAGTGATTTTTTTTTTTTTTTTTTTTTTTTTTGTAATTTTGCTATTGTAATTTTTAAGTGTATCTAAATTAAGCAGATTTGAGAAAAAATTTTAAAAAAAAATTAAAAATTCACTAAAAATAATATATATATATATATATAAATTGAGAACTCAAAAATTTACTTTTAAAATTTTCAAACCAAATAAAGTGATTGATTCTTTTATTGCTTTGAGTCCCACTTAAAATTATAAATTCCAATAAAAGAATCGATCATAGCGATGAGCAAACTAAATTATTTTGACTGTGCATTGTCTACCGTTGCGACTCCAAGAATTTGGAGGGATGGGTCACTCCAAAAATTTAAATTCGACAATACGAGGGGAAAAAAAAAATTAAACCAATTGACATTTGAACTTCACCAACTTTGAACAGAATAATTTTTAATAAAATATTATTATCTTAACAAAATAATATATAAAAAAAATACATAAACTCTTAAAATTGCACTGGGGAAGGTGTCATTTTCTGGAATCATGATAACCTCCTTGTTAATAATATCAAATACATTCCGGCTTCCCTCAAGGACTGGAGGGTACTGTTGGGCCTGTGAGGATCCATCATGGGTCTCGTTTCGATAATCTGAACCGTTTAATATGTAGAACTCGTCAAATACTATATGCTTGTAAAAAATTACGTTGATCGGATATCGATAGCTATGTGATCAAATCAATTTTGTATGAAAATAAAATAGACGGTGAAAATAAATAGATTATAAAAATCTAATTTGATTACATAGCTATCGATATCCGATCAACGTGATTTTTTACAGGCATATAGTACTCGACGAGTTCTACACATTAAACGATTCAAATTATCGAATTGGGACCCATGATAGAACCTCACGGATCCAACAGCACCCTCTAGTCCGATCACGAATGGGAGGAATGCCATTCCCTTTTTCTATATTTGTGATTAAACAATCATTATTCAACTATTAATTTCTCATTCAGTTAGGCAATCACTTCTTTACATGTTTCATTGTTAAGAAAACTTTTTCTATTGTAGTGACTGCAACCAGTAAAAGCAATAATATATAATTTCATAAACAAATATATCAATGGGTATAGTAAAATTCGGATAATTATTGCGTAATTTTAGAATATAGATACGTAATATTTTATAATATTATAATTAGTAGAGAAGGTGTGTAGGTAAGATATTATATTAGGGTAATTGAAAAATATGAGATGACATATTAAATGATGATTGATTAAGGAGGACGGACACATGATACTCCAAACTCATTCTATAATTTTCCATAAAATTCTTTATGAGTGAGTCCCTTTCTTCTTTTTTTTTTTTTTTTGGATCAATTGATTATCAACTAAAACTTTTACCATAGAAAACAAAAATAAAAATTCAAAGGTTTTTGACATGCTGATGGGTGGAAGGGACATATCACTTGCCTTGTGTCGTCGTACCTAATTGACTAAGATTTTGTTGCCGACGTTATGCTTTGAAAAAGTCTAATCACAAATTCAAATGTTGTTGCCGACGTTATGCTTTGGAAAAGTCTAATTGCACAACTTCGAAGCACAGAATAAAATATAAATTAGGATAGCTCTACGTCTCACTATTTAAAATTTGTTCCCTAATTATTTGAGAAGTTATTGGTTGATTTTAGAATATTACTCAATATCATTCATTGAGGGATAAGTGTTTCATTATCAATCTCTTAAAAAGAGAGAGAAAAATAGCGAGTCTTACTGATTTAACCAATAATAATCGAATTAAAGTACCACATTAGCTTATCCATGAACAAACAATAATTTTTCTTATCATTTAGGCTTTGGAAAATATTTGGTAGCTCAAAATTTTATGACTCAAATAACTTAAATCTGTCAAAACAATGTCATTTTACACTCATTTACACTCAAAACGACGTTATTTTGAGTGATTTGAGTTATTTAAGCGATAAAATTTTGAACTACTTAATATTGTTGTTATGCTTTACATAACTAATGGCTTCTTATAATGGATACTATTCATGAGTGGGAGAGAGAGAGAGAGAGAGAGAGAGAGAGAGAGAGAGAGGTGAGACCCACCACCCTCTTCTTTTTTTAATCTCTAGGCGGTGGCGATGAGAAAGACTCTTCATCTTTACTTCATCAATGAAGCAAAATAGGAATATCCCATAAAATATCCTAAAAATCTAGGCATTCACTAGTGAAAGCTCATGATGATAGAGAATCATATGACAATCTCTATTAGTGATTACCAATTGCGCTTCAATATTTATCAGAATCAGCTTGCATGATTGGAGAAATCATGTACACCACCTAATGTTTTATTATTATTATTATTATTATTATTACTTTTTGTATTATTATGAAATAGGTCGATATTTTTTATTTTTTAATTTCCTATTATGTGTAAGTTAACAAGGGCTTTCTACTTGAATACAAATACTAAAGTTGGAAATACTTCTCACATATATATCTAATCAACAATTTTTATTTAAATAAAAAATATACACACATGCATACACACAAATTTGGCGACTGTTACGATGATTGGGTGTATGGACATGCTACGATTAAATTTGGTCCTAGTGACTAAATTGGCTTCTAATCAAGCAAACTATGAATTGTTTAGAAATTTTTATTCTGAGAGTTTGTATCAGAATATTTGGTGAAGTTTTTATTTATAGTTTATTATGTAATAATAACTTAAATAAGTTGGAAACAATTAATTTCTAAAACTGATAAGAGATCATTTTCGCTTCTATTTTTGAATTATCAATATTTTATTTATAATAAATTATACCAAGTAATACCTATGTATAGTTGACCCTGTTCACACTTGGTAGTAGTTAGAGGAACTACTCTACCAACAATTTTATAAGATGGAACTTGAAGTAACCTATTATAAATTTGTCTCCTCTTCGGAGATTCCGTGAAAACCAACATCGCTAAGTTTAAAATAGCGTAGTGTCAATTTGGGTACATGCATCAACGCCCTATGTTATTTTGTATGACGTTTTATGAATAAATTACGTACACGTATAATTTTAAAAAATTAAGCGTATCAATTAAGTTTAAATATTATTATTGGGCACCATGAGAGTCAAATATAATACTTCCATATATTATTCCATAGTAGAACTTTCATGTTCAACACCTTAATTATTGGGCCAAGATTGTGGATTCTCATTTACAGGCCTTAAAAGGCCCATATTTGTGGCTAGGCCTGAAGACTAGGCAAAAGATTGCCCAATAGTGAACCATGGTTTTTAATGTGTCCACTTAGGTTGGGTTGGCCCATATCCATATTTTCCAGCTTCCCAAACACACAGTATTTTGTAAGGGGAGTTACTGGCTGGTCCTTCGGACCAGACTTAATTCTTAGGAAATCCTGATCCAAAATAATTTAACCCATCTTTCATTTTTATCCCTTACATTTAGTTGAGTAATTTTACCCTAAACCCAAACACATTCTTATCTTTATTTCTCTCTCTTCCCTCTCTCTCTCTCTCTCTCTCTCTTATTTTTGTCACTGGCACACCATTTCCTCCACCTTCTCCTTTATCACCAACCATCATCTCCTTCTCCTTCGTTGCCATCATCATTTCTCCTTCCCCCATCATTCATCTGCTAGTTTCAACACCGTAATCCTCCATTATCGATCTACCATCTTCGACATTGTCATTGCCACCATCTTTCTCCATCACTGGTTTGGAATGCAAAGTGTCCAATCAGTGCATTGAAATGTGTTGTTGATCTTCTACAGACATGTAACGGATTTGATAAATTTATTACTTAATTCAGTGATAAATTTGTTGTGATGCCCCATCTCTCTCTCTCTCTCTCTCTCTCTCTCGATTAAAGTTTGCTATTTGTAAATTTTTTAACAAATTCATCAGTGATAAATTTATCATTGGTTTAAACAAATTTATCACTAGTTTATCACTGGTTTAAACAAATTTATCACTGGTTTATCATTAGTTTAAATAATATAGAGTTCCGAACTTGTCAATGTCGACACACCCATCTCCATTCATGTTGATTTTTTTAATCTCTCTCAGATCTAGCATTATCTCTCTCAATTCCAAGGGCTACAGAGACGGTTCTCATGTTCACCAACACCAATGAATTCATCAATGGCTCTGGAACTCGTCAATGTCGACACACCTTATCTCTATTCATGTCGATTTTCTTGATCTCGCTTAGATCTAACACCATCTCTCTCAAATCCAAAGGCCACAGAGACAGTTCTCATGTTCACCAACACTAACAAATTCATCAATGGCTCTGGCAGTATAATAGTAAGGGCAAAATAGGTATAACAAAATTATAACAGGATTTCCTGGTGCATAAGATAGAAACTTAGGACTTAATGGGTAATAGATTCAATTACTGGGACCAACTGGTAAAAAATCCCTATTTTATATTCAAATTTCTTAAACCGAATCAATGGATGTGGGCTCGATTCTTCAACATTGTGGCTTGGGTTTGAATTTCAAAAGAATAATGATATAGAAAGAAAAAAGTTATACATAAAATTTATAAAAAGTAATGTGTTAAATTTACATTCATTCGTTTCAAACTAAAAAAACTCATAAACTGGTCTATTATTTTGTTTACAAACCATTCTCCCTTTCGAAAAGCTAGCTTCCATGGATGCAATTTGGCTCTCCACAAAAAAGGACCCCGAGAAAGACTACATACCTACTAGTGCAAGTGGGAGCCTTTTATATTGTTTTACCCGGTGTTGTTTAATTCCTCCTTTTTAATTTCTTATTTTATTTCATTTTTTTGTATGATTTGTAAAATAATAGGATAGTCAGTAGTTAATATACTAGATGAGGTGCTAATTTATTAGGCAGATGTATGGGTTTAAGTTTTACTATTGTGCTATGCAAAATCTCTTTCCCATTTTGCTTCCATCAATTAATAATGAAGAATACACTACAATATATAAGAGTTTTAGAAATTAAATTTTTTGGTCTCTTAAAACAAAAAATTTTGTTGCAAAAGACATTTAGGGACTAATTTCTATCGTCGTGAAGATAGTCGTTAAAAAGTCATCCCGAAAAAGTAAAAAAAAAAAGCTTTTAGCGACAAAATTTTGAAAAATGTCATTAATAAATACATTTTTAGGGACAAAATAATTTGGTCTCAAAATGGTTTATTTATTAGGACAAAAAATTTGGTTCTAAAAAGATAATAATTCATTACTAATGTCCAATTTTCGTTACTAAAATTATAATAACGACACTTTTCGCAATAAAAATATTTAGTCCTTAAAAAATAATTTTATCCCTAAATTTTAGTATCTAAAATTTTAATTTTTTATAGTGATATGATTAGTCAAGAGAAAAAAAAAATAGTGAAGAACCTTATATTGATGTACTATACAAGTGGTTGCATATCATTAGAAGATAATGAACAACATTAATCTAAGAGTAGTGATTGCGCATTTCTTGTTAGAGTGTTTGCATCTTGAATTTGAGTATTAATTTGTAGAGGAAAAAAATTGATAAGGAAAAGCATCAAAATCTTAGTTTCAATTTTTGTCACTTCTCTTCACTTTTTATTGTAATCTACTAATTCATGATCCAAATATTTTTTTTTCTTCGTATTTTGTATTTAAAATATGAATAAAATATAAGTTAGTTTTATTTTTTTTAATTTCTCTCATTTTTCTTTTTTTCTTTTTGAATTTTTACTCAAATCTATAATTTAAAAGTGATTTGTTTTATAGAATGTTGCCCATCATGTCCAAATCAAGATTGACAAACGAAATTTCAACCAAGTTTGACCAATATCCATATCAAAATTGTTTCACGCTATGCTACAAAGTTGGCCCATATTAGATACCCGAGAAAAGATTTTCCGCCCGAATCCAACCCCTCCCGAATGCCCCGAAAGAGAAGAGAAAGAGAGAAAGAGAGAGAGAAGAGAGAGGAGAGGGAGATCGTCGCCTCGATCGCCGTCGTCGTCAGCTGCTCTGCTCGTCGCCGTCGCCTCGTCGCCATCGCCTCGCTGCTCTGCTCTGATCATCGCCGTCGCTACTCTGATCGTCGGCTCTGCCTCGCTCGTCACCTTCGCCGATCGCGTCGCCTCCGCCGCCTCCTCCATTTTTTTAGGCCTCCTCCAGTCCTTCCTCCCCCTCCTCCTCCTCCTCCCCTCCCCTCCCCTCCTTCTCTTCTTTGTCTTCTTCCTTCTTCTGCAGAAAAAAAAAAAAAAATACAAAAACGACGACGTTTTGTATGTTAGGGGCATTCGGGGCTCCCATTTTCGGGCTCCCAATCACGTCTCTTAGATACCCAATATAATATATGATATATCTTGCACAAATGCATAGAAAGCTTAATTGCAGGTCCATTTGGCCCACATATTGGTACCCTTTTTAATAAGAAGAATTATATATAAGTTTACTTTGTGTACTCATTTTAGATTTAATGATGTGTAAATGAAATGATTGATAGATAACTAGAGAACATATGAAAGAAAGATTTATTTTAAATATTTTAATACATTGCCACATCATTGAGTTTGAAGAGTGAATTTAATCACTACAAGAAAATACACTTTTGGCGACTAAAATATTAGTCGCCAAAAGTACTGATTTTAGTCACCAAAAGACTTTGCCGACCAAAATTTTTGGTTGCTAGCTTTGTCGGGGATACATCGTCGCGGAAGGTATTAACGACTAAAGAACATTTAGTCACCAAAAGTACTACAAAATGCCGACTAACACGTTAGTAGGCAAAAATAACAAGTATTAGCGACGAAAAGAGCCTTAGTCGCTGATGACTCACATTAGCGACTAAAATATTAGTCGCCCAAAGGGTGCATTAATTTGTTTAACTCACTTCTTTAGCTACTAAACCATTTGTCGCGAAAACTTAACATATCTACGGCGACGAAATGACTGGTCGCCAATAGTGTTATTTCAGCTACTAAATTTTTAGTCGCGAAAAGGGTCATTCTTGTTTGGCTACTACACAGGTTAGTCGCCTATGCTTTTTATTATGTTTTAGCGACTAAAATTGTTGTCGCCAAAAGTGTTTTCCATTGTTTTGGCAACTAAAAATTTTGTCGCCAAAAGTGTTTTGAGTTTTAGCTACTAAAACAGTTAGTCGCCAAAAGTCTTTCGATTTGTTTTGGCTACTAAATATTTAGTCGCCAAAAGATTTATTTCTCTTTTTTGGCTACCAATTGTTTTGTCACCAAAAACGTCATTTTATATTTTTATTTTATTTTTTTCATTTTAATAAATTTTGTTAGAATCTGTATGTATCCACTACAACCTGTAATTTGTATACAACCTATATATATTATTACCTATTCCGTAATCATGTTTCACTTACAACCATCAAACAAAAAAGAACACCTGCTAATGTAAACTGATATACAAACCAACTATATATATTCCAATTACAAATAATTACGTCATACATTCCAAATACGTTACCAAAACAATGTCCTTCTTTACACAACATTTTTACTATACTACGCATTGTAATGACCATTTGCCAAGGTACAAATTACCATGGTAATATGTACCACGGCAAAAGGTAATCTACATATATACCACCAAAGCAATTAATACAAGCTCCAAAAATACTATGTACCCCGCCATAAATTATATGTACGATGCATCCAAATTCCATGTTCTATTGATTCTATACCACCAGAGCAATTAATAGAAGCTCCAAAAATACTATGTACCCTGCCAAAAATTATATGTACGATGCATCCACAGTCCACACAAAAAGTATAAGACGACAAAAAACTTTCCAAATCCTTGCAAAACTGTGAATTATCTTCCGGACAAAAAAAATAGAAGATCCACATATCAATGCCAAAAGCCATATACACAACAAAAACTACACCCATTAGTTCCATTGTAAACATAGTTGCAAACAAAAAGTTATAGCCATCTACAAAACACAAATTGCAAGCATGTCAATTGTAATTGAAATTGTATTTAACTATAGGTTGAATTTAGGAATTTCAATATAGTTTCTTTACACTTTAAATTGTATTGAAAGTGTACATTTAAAGTGCAAACAAATTTCTCAAGTCAAGCATGAGCCCAAGTCAAGTTTAGTCTAATGTGTAAACATATATGTATTTTATTCATAAATGTACATATATAGAGATGCTTACAGAACATATATATTTGTAACCTTTAATATATAAGCTTTAATATATTTTTATAAGCTTTATAGCATTTCTCATGCCAACTCCCAACGTACGCGTGCTAATTACGTCCCGTCTGACCCCACAGATCCTATTTCACATAAGGAAGCTACCCGTGCCATCCCTACAGTCGTTCGGGGGCTGCTTTCAATTTTCGGCCCTCGACGGTCTTTTCGGCTAAGTTTTTGACGTTTTTCACGCCAACTCCCAACATACACGTGCTAATTACGTCCTGTCTATCCCCACAGCTCCTATTTGACACAAGAAAGCTACCCGTGCCATCCCTACAGTGGTTTGGGGGCTGCTTTCAATTTTCGGCCCTCAAACACCTTTTTTGGCTAAGTTTATGGTGTTTTTCACGCCAACTCCCAACGTACACGTGCTAATTAAGTTTCATCTATCCCCACAGGTCCTATTTTATACCAGGAAGCTATCTATGCCATCTCTACAGTGATTCGAGGGCTGATTTCAATTTTCGGCCCTCGAAGGCCTTTTTCGGCTAAGTTTATGACGTTTTTCATGCTAACTCCCAACGTACACGTGCTAATTACGTCCCGTCTATCCCCACAGATCCTATTTGACACAAGGAAGCTACCCGTGTCATCCCTACAGTGGTTCGGGGGCTGCTTTCAATTTTCGACCCTCAAACGCCTTTTTCGGCTAAATTTATGGCGTTTTTCACGCCAACTCCCAACGTACACCTGCTAATTACGTCCCATCTGTCCCCACAGGTCCTATTTTACACCAGGAAGCTACCCGTGCCATCCCTACAGTGGCTCGGGGCTGCTTTTAATTTTCGCCCCTCGAACGCTTTTTTTGGCTAAGTTTAGGGCATTTTTTACGCCAACTCCCAATGTACACGTGCTAATTATGTCCGGTCTATCCCCAAAGGTCCTATTTTACACCAGGAAGCTACTCGTGCCATCCCTACAGTGGTTCGGGGGCTGCTTTCAATTTTCAGCCCTCGAACGACTTTTTCGGCTAAGTTAATGGCATTTTTCACCCCAACTCCCAACATACACGTGCTAATTATGTCCTGTCTGTCCCCATAGGTCCTATTTGACATGAGGAAGCTACCCGTGCCATCCCTATAGTGGTTCGGGGGCTGCTTTCAACTTTCGACCCTCGAATGCCTTTTTTGACTAACTTTATGGTGTTTTTCACGTCAACTCCCAATGTACACGTGCTAATTACATCCTGTTAGTCCCCACAGGTCCTATTTGACACAAGGAAGCTACTCGTGCCATCCCTACAGTGGTTCGGGGGCTACTTTCAATTTTCGGCCCTCGAACGCCTTTTTCGGCTAAGTTTATGGCGTTTTTCATGCCAACTCCCTACGTACATGTGCTAATTACGTCCTGTTTGTCCCTATAGGTCCTATTTGACACGAGGAAGCTACCTGTGCCATCCCCACAGTGGTTCGGGGGCTGCTTTCAAATTTTGGCCCTCGAAGGCCTTTTCCGGCTAAGTTTATGACGTTCCGGTAAAATGACATTTTACATAGGAGACTAACTGAACTAATATATTTTTATGTTGATTTCTTGGCATTGTAGGGACTTCTGAAAACTGATTTTTTTTTTAGATGTTTCTCATAGTGTAATATTTGAGCCTTCGTTATTTATAAAAACATATTATTCATATAATTTATTGATGAATTGAAGGTTTACTGGAACAATTATTGGTATTGGAGATGCTGATACCAAAAGATGGGCATAATCTAAATGGAGATGCCTCAAGGTAGTATTTTGTCTACTATACTAGTTATATTGTACTAAATCAAAATTCATTCCAATTTAACTTGGTTTATTCAATTAGTCTTAAATTTGAAATGACATTCAATTGGATATCACAGCTACTATAGTAACTGGCCTCATAGTCATAGGCTCATCATATTTGCTTTTGGGGAACTTAATATTTCATTCCAATCATGTGGTTACCTTATGGAAATCAGATTACGGTCCTTTGTGTAATGTATCAAAACACCACGTCGGCTGCTGCAAAGTCTACTCACTTTATGCCTCCAAACCTATTCAAAGCACATAGCAAAAAATTATTTGCATAGCAACTTTAGAAAACAATTCTATGTCAACATGATCTATATTTTTTTGTAGAAGTTGAACTAGCTTGTCAAATAAAATTTTGCTTACCGAATAGTAAGATGACCATCTGAACCCTCCAAGAGGGTTGCGAGCCGTCACACCACGTTCAAATGATTGAGTTGTACTTGTTGTGTCTCCTGTGCATTTTTTTCTTTATCGACCTGTTTGATCAGCTGCTCTCTTTCTTTCATAATTTCCTCCCGATCTCTTTCTCCTCTTTCTCTTTCAATAGCTCATTATGATCTCTTCAGCGCTCCTCTTTCTTCTTCAATAGCTCATCGTGATCTCTTTGGCACTCCTCTTTCTCCTTCAGCAACTCCTCGTGATCTCTTTGACGGTCCGAATGAAAAACCTCCAGTTCCGCTCTCATTGACTCCATATGTTTATCACGTGCTCGTGCCACACTAGAAGCTGTGGACGAGGGTTGTGGGCCTATCCCACATCCACGCAAGTAATTTTTTTTTTCCCTGAGCACTTGCCTTGATATTTCTTTGTGGGTCAATGGCATCCGCTCATCTGTGGCTATCACTTATAGATTCACCATATCATCCTGTCATGGCAACAAAACAATAAAGTCAAGATGGGAGAAGGAATGTAAAACAACTTTACTAATAGATATGCAACACACTTGGTTTCAACATTTAAAACTCACATGTAGCTCACAACATTTGGGGTCAATCCAATCTCTCGTCTTCTTGAACTTGTGTGCTTTCTTATAAAATTCAGGAAAATCTATATTTCCATCCTCATTTGCCTGTTAGGCTTGGAAAAATTCCACAGACGAATTAGTACATGGTAATATTCAAAATCAAGAAGAATCAATCATCCTTTACATTAGTAAATTAACTTCTCACCATAAGCGACATTGCTATAGGAAATGATTGCGATCCACTTGTATGATTATAGGGGAGCATACCCCTATTCACTTTACCAGCTTTTGAGCATTTCTAAAAAAATAGGAACAAAAAAAAAAAAAAAATGGATAAGCATTTTTACATATTAAAATATAAATTAATTTCAATAATGGGGTTTTTAATTAATTTGTTACCAAGTGAGATTCGTCTTTCCAAGCAACATCAATCAGATATTTCCAGTCCTCCAAGCTCACTCCACTAGGCGGATGACTATAGGGGTCATCAACACCCTTTTCCTCAAGTTCGAGGAACTCTTGCTTTAGATTGTACCTCAATCCTTATATAGCAAATATGCTTTTCTATCGAGGATCTGTTGAGCTTGTTCATCATTATCAAAATCATCGCTGATAACAAACTTGTCCTACAAACATAATAAGAGAATTAGTACAATAATTAATTTATGCAATTACAAATAACATAATGAAGACATTATGGCAAGATAATTTTCATACTAGCACCGCTTGGATGACCGCATCTTTGGTAGTTTGATCAATTTTTCCCCATGACTTCACGTTCTGAAGAGGGCACAACCATCTAATTTGAAGGCCCAACTCGTTCGTCGCTAGGGTGGCATTCCCTCATGTGATTGCGTTCAACACCCGATTGACATAGGTATGTAATTTCTCTCCCTTTCTCCTAGTAATTTTTTTCTGCACTCTTTTGCCTAATGTTGTTGGTCCTTGTACACGAGTTGACCTCGTTTTCCTTGGTACAAAGGGGGAAGGAAGTCACAAATTACAAGCATTGCTAATGAACTTAAAAAAAAAAAGGTAGCCGTTGTGGGTCCTCTTAGTTTTTTCGCTGTCTATTGTTGCTGCCAGCTACTATTTGGCTGCATAAAGTCAAACATAAATTATGCTATAACTTGGATTTTGCTGCTATTGATGCAGCTGGGCCAACATTCAATTGGCGGTTGCTAATGTTGTAGCTGATTTCAAGGTTGTTTAGCTAATATTTTATTTATTGTGGAAGTGTCCTTGTTATGTGCAAAGTAATGTTTGGTTTTTTTTCTTTGTTTTTCTTTGTCTTTATGGGGTTTTCATCGCCTTACTTGATGACTTATGCACCCAAAAAAAAAAAAAAAACCAAAATTTTTAGCTTACAACTAAGTTCAATGCTCTTACCTACTCCAACTGGCTGCGTCTCGTCCACCACTGTTTGTGTATCAT
This sequence comes from Camellia oleifera, assembly GCA_022316695.1. Taxonomy (NCBI): domain Eukaryota; kingdom Viridiplantae; phylum Streptophyta; class Magnoliopsida; order Ericales; family Theaceae; genus Camellia; species Camellia oleifera. Next base: position 154,660,262 of record CM039305.1, read on the forward strand.
CTGGTGGTTGCGTCTCATCAGAGAACGTCAGCGGGGTGCCAATCTCCTGTGGACATGCTTCAGAGGCTGATAATACGTTGCCACTTGTTGCTCTCTTCTGTCGGCCCGTCTTGATTCCAGGAACCATGGTACCTACATTACGTAACAAACATACATGAATAATTGTTCCTGACAGATCTTTTGCATTGCAAAATGTCTACTTGCACGTAAATAAAATACATAAAGGCTCTCAGATGAGAGACCCCCTCTTGTCTCTGTTCCATGAAATAAAATACATAAAGGTTATCACTGATAAGTACTATGGAGATAAATGGTGCAAGTACATGGAAGTTAGGATACTAAGTGAGAGGCTTAAAATTAAGGAATCAAAGTGATAATATCTCACTATTGAAAATTGTTATCAGACGATCACAAAGTATGAAGAGTTTTTTTTTTTTTTTTGGGATAAGCATGAAGGATGAAGAGTTAAGTTATTACAACTATGCAATCAAAAGAGGTTGCAAAATGATTTCTGATATACCACGGTCATGATTGTCAATAGGCTATAATAACCTATCTTTTTGATAAGTGCCAATAGACCATAACCTATATATTTTAGTATGTGTTTAAAGTATAATAATTTCTCATAGTTTCTTAAGGGCATGTCTGAATATGCAAGACTAAAAAAATGATGAAACCAAGCCACTTTGTATAACATCATGCCTCTGTAATAATAAGCATGTTAACTAGGCGTACAATGTAAATTTACTCCAATATGTTTTCAATCTATTTATGGCACTATCAGAATTGGTTTGCAAAAATCTATAGAAGTAACATAAGCTTACAGTTCAAAGTTTAATCCTTCTTCACAATTGAGATCATATTTGTACTAGCATGTAAATAACGTACAACTATCACAGTTCAAATTCAACAAGCATATATTGCCATACTAAAATACCATACGAATAAGTACAACAATAAGTAGGCTGCAACAATCATACCTTATGGCAAATCTCACAAATTATGTCTCCTTTCTCATTGCACCAATGTTGAACACACGTTCGGTGAGCATACTGTATAAAAATTCTGGATACATTGAAACATTTAAACAAGCAACAATCAATTTAAAAATAAAAATTATTGATGCATGAGACTACGTCGTGGGTGCATGTGACCAAGGCATTACCAGCAATGTATTTGTTGGTTGCTTGTTTAAATGTTTAGTATCACCCACTTTACAGATTCCTAGAACTTTAAAATGCAGGATCCATTTTTTTATATAAGACATATTGGAGGAGAAATTATTATTTAGGGGCTTATTAGGGTGTTGAGCTAGGATCTTTCAGTTAGGGAAACCTCATTGAATAGTAAGAAACTACAACGTACAGAAATTTAGGGCTTATACCTAGACTTCACAATTGTTTGGAGCATATTATAATCTTGAAATCTCTCATCTAATTGTGTTATAGAGAGTGCTTTTTTTAATAGCAGACCTTTTTCTTTACGAACTTTGATCTTGTATGTTTTATGAGCTTCATTGACTTATTAATTGTATTTGACTTTAGCTTTTTGTAAGTCCTGTGGATGGACCGTATCCTCTATTTTTATGAGCTTCTTCTTCTTTTTCCTCCTAAAAAGCTAAGCAGGGACATATTGTTGCCAAGTTTTGGATTAGGGATGTCAGCCTTTGTTTTTATTTTCAGCCTTATTTTTGCTTCTTTTGTTTAATGCATAACATGAGTATCTGAATCCATATGCTAACCTAAAAAATGTCATGAATCTGGGTGCCATATTTTGCTTATCTTGTTGTGGTAATTAATTTTCTCTGTTCCTTTTGGTTTTGTACAAATTCACCCAGGTTCCTGTGTCCATCAATATTGAGGCTTATGACCCTTCTTACATTACAGAACAAGTGAAGTTAAAAGCACAAGAATTAAGGTGTGCTTTTGACATCCTTTTCATGATAAAATCCTTTGCAGCTTCTTTATAATGGCCAATATTCATTCAATCCAATTTCAGTTTTATTTTTGGTTAGCCCTTTAGTAATCAATACTTGGGTAAGGTTCGTTCATAGTAACTTTTGCTTGGTTTCTTCCATTGTTATTATTTTGATTTCTGCTCAATTGCAGGGATCGAGCATGCGGAAAGAAAGAAGAGGACGAGACGAAAGTGGAAAGAGAGAGGGAGAAGAATCAAGCACACAGAAAGAAAGAAAAGGAAGAGAAGAAAGTTGAAAGAGAGACGTAGAAGTATCAAGCATGCAGAAAGAAAGAAGAAGAAGAGAAGAAAGTGGAAAGAGAGAGGGAGAATGTTAAGACAGTTACAGTAGTTCAAATGTGGAATTATTGTTGTTGTCATCATTTTTGTTGTTTCTTTTTTTATTATTTATGATCCACCATATGTGATGATGTCTCTATTTCTTTCTTCTCAGTGAGTTTTTATTTTATTTTATTTTTAAACTTTTACTTTACCTTTGTTTTCATAACATTTTTTAACTATATTATTATGGATTCATCTTTCCTAGTCATAGCTGTGTTAAGAGAAGTGTGATGGAGATAACCAAAGTAAAAAGATTAAAAATTAGGACAGAAGATTGCATGCAGTGCCATTATAAGAAATCAAATGGAAATCATATATATGCTGACATATGACCAAGGCATTACCATATCCAATTAATACATGTTATTGGCACTAAGATGTAAGGCTCTTCAATATGAGACTATGCAGTTTAAATGAATTAGAGTCTATCCCAAAAACAGAAGAAGAATAGAACTTCTGATTCACCTCCCCTTCCCTCTAAATGGCTACAACTTACAACTATTGGCTTGAGCATAATTAGTAGGAAAATTAATCCCCCTAGAGGTAAATGCAGTTTCTATGCATCTTCCTAGAGCAGTGATAGATCTTTGGTAAATTATGACGGTTAAAATCTTCAGGCATCATCTGATATTTCTAAAAGCCAGCATAAGAGCATTTCTATCAGATTATTAGCTCACATCAGTTTCAACAATGCTTTGCCCAAAATAGATACCATCATACCATAGATAGAACACTACCAATTTTTCAAAACAAATATCAATATGATAGTACCTAACCCATCTTTGAGGTTACTAGCTACAGAAATTAGGAACATGATCTACAAACTTTTCATCTATGGCAGAGCAAAAAAAAAAGGACAACAAATATTATATTTCATCTAGCTACAGATACCATGCATATGGCAGGGGAAAAAAAAAAAAAAAAGGTCAAAATCTGTCAAATGAAAAACATACCAATGGGCATATATTATATTTCCATATATGATCGCATTCAATGTTGAATGTTTCTCTTTTGCCTCCTTAAACCATTGATCTGCATTACTGTCAGAACAACAAGACATAACTATTAGATCTCAAATATACATGATAGTCCATCCAACCATTTGTACAACGTGACAAATATCCATAAATTATGTCTAAAAAAGAGTCATTGCTAGAGGGACAGTATTTAAGGCTTAGTCAAAGATGCCAAACTTCAAGGTTTCAAGTCCTATGCCAAACAAAAAGCTTGTTCAAAAAGTAGTAAGTGTGTCAGTTATGAATCCTTTAAGAGCTTTAAATTCTAATCAAATTTGTCATACTTCATTTCCAGTTTTTTAGGTTGTAAAGCAAGAAAACAAGCTCTAGTCCCATTACAGAGCAACCCATCAGGAACTATTCATGCTAAGGTAGCAAGTCATTGCAACATGGTAATGTTTCACTACTATTTAAAGTGAGTCAAGTTCCATAAAATTCCAAAACTTGATAAACTTAATTCCAGTATAAGAATAAAATTTTCCCCCAAATCAACTACCAAAAATTACAATCCAAAATTTCAATAGTGGTGTTAATACTAAGGAAACACAGAAAACAAGTAAGAGGGCTGAAAAGCATATCAAACTAAAAGTTTATTCATGTTGTGCTTTGTTTCCTTTAAAACATATTTTGAAATGCCTAAATGTTGTGTCAGATTAACAACTAGCACAACATGAATAATAACCAAATAGCAGCACACAAAAACAGCAGTCAAGCATCAAGCAACCAAAATGGACAAAAATAGCAGCGATCTGTCAAATTCAGCAAACAGAGATAGAACAGAAAACCAGTAAATCTGCCACAGATTGTGGGAAAATCAGCCAAACAGCACAGTTGACTGAATGGAAAATCTGACACGAGTGTGAATTTGATTTTCAATTTTCTGACAAAGTTCATAGAAATCGTAGAGGAAATTAATTACAAGGGTAATAAGTTCATAGAATATGAATGTATTTGGGAAATTGGGGTCCGAACAAGAAGAAGAAGAAGAATCAATACATAACTAGTCTACTCACCATATTCTTAATTGCCCTCATGACATCAACAAAACAAGCCGGACAAAGAAACAAACTGAGTTAAAACTCTAGGTCCGTATCTGTATCAAAATCACTTTGTATCTCATCTTCTTCTTCATCATCACCCGCGATTGTTAGTTCATCATCGTCATCACAGATGAAAGCATCATCCATAAGACCCTCGGGTTGTACACGCTTATTGAACTGAGAAACTTCCATTGAAATAATTTTAGGTTTAATGTCATCCCGACGCAAAACAACATCATCATCAATAGGCTCAGTTGGTATAACAGTACTGGCTTCATCATCTTGCAACACTTCATCAAATTCTGGCACATCCAGCTCTGGCACATCCCAAATTCATTGATGTTGAAACTTTTCCACAACTCGCCAATTCGGCCCTAACTTCGTATCATGAACATAGAAAACTTTTTGAACTTGGCTTGGGAACACAAACGAGTCATCTTTATACCATCGACTTCTTACGTCAACAGTTGTCACATGTGGTTCGACATGCAAAGTTCAACTACTACCGGTGTTATACCATTCACATTGGAACAAAACAACCCGATGTCCAAACAAAAATGTCAGTTCCCACACTTTACAAAGGTAGCCGTAGAACTTTATCAATTGGCCTTGGTGGTCGCCTTCCACTACCAACCCACTATTTTGACCTTTACGACAGTTATCGCAGTCGATAGTATGGAATCGGACGCCATTACAAATGCATCCCGAATATGTGTTCACTAAGACATTAGGTCCATTGGCTAATGACCACATCTCATCAGTTGCTTCCAGTGACTTTTGATTTCGCAATTGGTTCATCTACACAAGTAAGTATGTCATGTCAATTCAAACTTAGAATAATTAAACGTTATCTACAAACTACACACTAACGAGTTTTAGCTTACGCGATGTTTGAACCATTTAGAAAATTCTTTGCATTGTCGCGTTGTAATGTTGCATGAACTTCCATATTTTTGTTGCAACACGAGCTTGTGTTCCCTAGTTAATACAATGTAAGTCATAAGTAATTGGAATAATGAAGACTTTAAAAAATAAAAATCATGTAGAAAATGTATGTTGCATATATGATAAGGAATCATACTCTAGATATTCGTTCACTTCCAAACTATTGTGTAGGACAAACCAATAAGCCAATTCGCGGTCAGCTAAGGACACATCAATTGCCCTTGGGAGGTGACCAAAAGGACGGACATTTTGTGTGAAAATCGCCAACCCCGAGCCATTGTCACCCCTATCATAGTTCATTTCTTCCTAGTTAAACACCGTTTCAACTCCATGCAAATATAATGAACAAAACGTCGTACACTCTTTCGATATGTAGCCCTCTGCAATGGAACCTTCTAGCCGAGCTTTGTTGCCCACAAATCCTTTAAGAAGTCCAAGCATCCTACATGTAAACATTGGCCTGATCGTTAGTATGGTCATATTGAACTATAATTACATGAAAAAAGTTTTGTCTCGTAGTTATACCTTTCAATATGATACATCCATCGATATTGCATAGGCCCTCCAAGCCTAGCCTCGTAAGGCAAATGAATTGCTAAGTAGACCATCACATCGAAAAAAGCAGGAGGAAAAATCTTCTCAAGCTTACACAGTATAAGTACGATTTGTTCTTGCAATTTCTCCAAATCAGTCACCTTCAATGTCTTCAAGCACAACTGTTTGAAAAAAGTACCCAACTCAAACAATGTGGTCCCAATCTCGGTAGGAAGGTATCCTCGCATCCCAATGGGAAGAATTCGTAGAATGACATGACAGTCATGACTCTTTAGGCCAACTAACTTACCACCATTTGCAGTGACACAATTGGATACATTTGCTGCATAGCCATCAGGATACTTAATCAATTTTAAGAAATCAGAAAACCCTATTCGTTCTGCCGGGGACAATGTGTACAATGCCGGAGGCTTCTCAAAAGAGCCATTCGCATGCCTTATCAAGTGTAACTCCTTTCGTATTCGCATGTCCTCTAGATCCAAACGTGCTTTGTCCGTGTCCTTGTTCTTACCATCTATGCTCAATAGTGTCCCAAGTAGATTGTCACATATATTTTTCTCTATGTGCATGACATCAAGGTTATGTCGAAGCTTAAGTGTTTTCCAATAGGGTAGGTCGAACAAAATGCTTCTTTTTGTCCAGTTCGGAGTTGGATTTTTAGTCCGTTGTCTTTTTTGGTTGGTTGGATGCTTTCCATACGGCCTGTACGTCCCCAAATTAATTTGGTCCAGTATTTGTTCTCCGGATAACTCCACAGGTTTAGACCGATTCTCAATTTCACCGTTAAATAGCTTATTTCTTCGCCAATTATGGTTCTCAGGTAAGTACCGTTGAGCACCCATATATCCTATCTTACTTCGCAACCTCTGAGATGATGCATCCATATTACAATTAGGGTAGGCTAGGTAACCTTTTGTACTCCAACCAGACAAGGAACCATATGCAGGAAAGTCGTTGATGGTCCACATGACTGCTGCATGCATTGTAAATATTTGGCCGTTTGAGGCATCATATGTTTGCACACCATGCTCCCACAGATTAGTTAACTCTTCTACTAATGGTTGCAAGTAAACATCGATGTCTCTTCCAGGTGCGGATCGTCCGAGAATAAGCAATGACATCATGAAAAACAGATCTTTCATACACTTCCATGGGGGTACGTTGTAAGGCATTAAGATTACGGGCCATATGCTGTATGATGTACTCATATTTCTGAATGGATTGAACCCATCCATGGCAAGCCCAAGCCTTACATTCCGAGGATCTGCAGAGAACGTAAGATGCAACCTATCAAATTCCTTCCATGCCTCACCATCAGTTGGATGTCGCAATATTTCATCATCCACACGCTTATCTTTGTGCCATCTCATATGTGTGGCTGTTTTTTTTAACATGTACAATCTCTTCAACCTCGGTGTCAAAGGAAAGTACCTCAGTACTTTGTGTGGAATTTTCTTACCTGTCTTATCGTTCAACTTGTATCTAGATTCCGTCCATGTAGGGCAATTCTCCAACGTGGCGTTGTCCTTCCAAAATAAAGTACAATCATTCTTGCATGCATGAATGGCCTCATATCCCAAACCCAATTCACGTAAGAACTTTTTCGCTTCATAAAGGGTCCATGGAACATTTTCATCGCACTTTGGTAGAATGTCTTTGAAAACTTGCATAACCATATCGAAAGATTTGTTGCTCCATTTATTGTACACCTTCACATGAAGCATCTTAATTGTGAAGGACAAGATGGAGAACTTTTCACACTCTGGATATACTTTGCGTTGAGCATCATCGAACAACTTTATGAACTTCAACAAATTGTGCCTCTCCGAACTAGTACGTTCTTCGTTGATATCATCATCCATGAGACCACTCATGTAAATCTCTTCTAACATGGTTGGTAGTTCACCCACATTTTCATGATTGGTTATCATTCCAGCTTCGTGCCTTTCAGTATCATCGTTTCGCATAGTAGGATAAGCACGAAACATGGGAACATGTTTCCCGTGGTGGACCCAAGTTTGATAAGAACATGCGATTCCTCTTCGAATCAAGTGCAACTGTACAACGTGTGGACTGAATTTCGTGCTATTCAAGCAATCAACACAAGGACAATAGATTTCATCCTGCGGCCCTAAATTCTTTGTGGCGAACTCAATAAATGATTGAACACCTTCTAGATACTCTTTACTTTTTAGCCTATCTTCGATCATCATCCAACTCTTGTCCATTATTGGAACAGTACACATCAAGCAAAGATGAACCTAGGAATGTATGGCAACTTGGAAAAATACTCTGTAATGGAAGAGAGCTTCTGCAAAGTGTAGGGGTTCGATTAGCTTTGCTTTTTGAAATGAACGAAATAGTAATAACAGAAGGGGATGTTTTGCCTATTTGTCAATTGCATATAGTTCGCTAATTTCATTACTAACTTGGCATGTATTCATACGCAAATGTGACATACATTCACAATTCTATGTGAAACTAACACTTTCAAATATTAGTGTATTCAATGCTATTTTTATGCATTATTCACAAATAAGAGTGTATTAAAGACTCTTTTAAGCATTACGCAGTAGTTGCTACTGATTAATCACACTTTCTAATCCTAATTTGTTATGTTTTGGACACATATTTCTCAATTGAGGTTGACTTTTAAAGAAATTATTTTTAACTATACAAAGCAACCACAGTGTAAACCTCAAGTTTTTCGTAGTGTGTTTGTTAATTGGTCATTAGCACGCCATCATGGGGTATGTGTTCATTGTTGGGTCATCAGCAACGTCTTTCCATAATTTTAGTTCATGACATTATATTGCTAACCCATGCTGAGGGGAGAAGAAAATGTTTTGTTAACTGATAATCCTAAAGCAAAATACCCAAAGCAAACTACTGGTTGTTCAACTATAATTTGTTAAAGATGCATATCCTAACGTCCACGTGTATTGGATGTACAATTATAACATATTTAAGAACTCTTAGAGAGGAAAATAACAAGTATTAAAAAAGTCAATATTCTAATTTTTTAAAAAACATGATAGACTTAGAATATGAATAGCAAGAAAACATAAAACAAAGTATAGAAAAATATTGACACATGCCCAATTAAGAAGACAATGTAATGAGAAAGACAGCTAAACAAAATTTGTTTACCACATCATAATGAAAATTCTCCAAAAACCAAACAAAATTGAATGCAAAATACAGTCTTAATTCACCACTACCAATATATTGTTACCCCACCAGAATGGATCTTTAAAAATTGGTTCAGGATTATCATGTTATATAACCAAATTACAAAAGCAAACACCCATTTCATTTAAATTTAAATCTACCAAAAGATGGAAAATAATACTAGAAAAGAGCAATCGATATAATAAGGAAAAAAAGTGAAAACGAGATGACATACAATATGATCAATTAACACTTTTCTCCATGAGCTTGGCATATGCTACATCCATCATAGTGCCACTTGGGAAGCTCTTCAGGACCTTTAAAAGGTACAAAAAGAGTAAAAAGTCTGCGTAAGACCAACACCAACATATATTAAAAATCGTTATGGCTAATCAAGAAGATAAACAATAACCACAAGAATAAAATAGAAATTCGTCCTAAAAAAAAAGAATAAAATGGAAACTAAATATTTAAATAAGGAAAAACTATTACCCTTGCTGTACTTCTGAGATCGATGCTAGAATCACCAATCCTTTTCAACAATTCAAAAAAAAAAAAAACTTGGGTGAATAAGACATAAAACAATTCAAAAATAACTATGTAATTTGGAAAATTCTATAAAACTAAAGACAACCATCAGTAACACTTAAAAGAGGGAAAGAAAATCACCAAAGATGGTATATTGACAAAACTATCATTAATAGAGTTCCAAATTCAAAGAATGAGGGGGGAAAATTCCCAAATAAAATCATTGAAAATTTGCATCAAATGACGGCAAATATTCTGAAAACTATAACACATGAAGATTAGGAATGTATCTGTTATTGATTGTTGCTTGGTACATACCCAATTCGAAGTTGTTCCTCAAACCAAAAAATGATGGTGTATTGGTTTGGTAGAGAGTGAGACATGATGAGAGAGGAAAATACAACTAAGAATAAGAATACTCACATCACTCATATGAAAACAACAAAAGTCGTACATGAAAAAACCCTAAACCCGCAACAAAAACAGGAACATCAACACCCAACAAGGTCAAGATTGATTTAGAACCATTATCAAATATGTAAACTATAAGAACCTTCCGTATTTCAAAGAATTATAGAGAAGTGTGACAACTCTCACCTCTGATTAGTGTTAAACTGTGATTGAGCATGATAAGTAACTGATTAGAATGAAATCCTGAATTGATTGTAGGAATGTATTGTTTTAAATGCATTTCTATCTGTTTGATTTCTGAATGAATTTGTTCGTGTTTTAATTTCGAACTGCGAATTGAAGGTCTTATCGGCGACCGAATCTGAAATTAAGTAGTGTTATATGCTAATTAGAATTTATGTGATTTTATCGTAGATTTAATTGAATTTTGATTTGGAATGGCTAAATTGATTAAATTAGATTAAATAAAGCTAAATTACATCAACTTGGATTATTTGCATTTTTGCCACTAGTGGGCACTTTAGGCCATTAACTGTTTTTATATCATTTTGTTGCACCATCTCATCCTTTTCCTCTAGGCCAAACCGAATGAGAGAGGGAGGGTAGGAGAAATTGAATTCATCTAGAATTCTTGCTTGAATTTAGAACAATTGAAGGGAATTTGCATATTTGAGCTTCCACATCTAGGATTCAAGGCATAAGGTAGAGAATTCATCTTCTTACTTGTGACTTTAAGTTGTTTCATGCTTAGTTCATGGAAATTTAGAGTTTAAAGAAGAATTGATTTGAAGAGTTGAATTGTGAACTAATTCATGCATGCATGTACATATTCTTGCATTTTGAGGTTGTGTTTCATGAATTTCCACATACATGTCCACATTTTGGTCGTAGTCCATGAATTCACTTTGGTTTTGAGCTTAATCTTGCATTTGATCAAATGTTAGAGCATTAGAGTTCATAAGAGTTCATGCATGTTATGTTTTTACATAATTCATGAAAGTTTCTTTGAAATTGTCTTCAATTGGCTTTCCTTTGGGCTTGATTTTATAAAAATTGATCTTTAAAATATGTTGTAGTATGAGTTTTCAAGTGTTTTCCAGAAAATGGGCTCAAAGGGTTGAGTTTTGATGTGTTGAATGCTTGGTTTGAGCTTGGGAGGCAAATCTGGAAATTCCAGATTTTGGCTTCTACGCTCGAGCGAAGGATTCCACGCTCGAGCGACCATCTTTTGTTCAGAGCTCCACTTGAGTGAAAGAATGCTGGCTCGAGCGTAGATTGCAAGCTCTCAGGTTTTTGGTGCACGCAAACACACACTCGAGCGACGAGACCTACGGTCGAGCGTAGAGCTGTGTCTCACGCTCGAGCGAGCATCGAGCAGGGATTTTCAGCATCCAGCACTTTTTGCATTTTTGTAGACCGCTCAAGCGAGGAAGTCCATGCTCGAGCGACCCCTCTGTTTTGGAAAGCTCGCTCGAGCGTAGAAAGCCACGCTTGAGCGAGACCCCTGTTTCAACAAAAATTTGAAAAATGTTTTAAAGTGCATTTTTGCATCCTTATTCTATCCTAGACATTCCTAGGCCAAGTTTAAGGCATCTTAATGAGGAGAATGTTATAAAACCACACCAAGTATTATTAGGGGCTAAGTTATTAATCCCGAAGTGTGTGTTGGTTCTGCAACTGTAGGGTTGGCATTCGAGGACGCTCATTAGCTTGTCTATAGCGCAGTGCTCTGTGAGTAACAATGTTGTAAAGATACGTTCAATTATGATTATTTCTAAACGATTGATTGTACTGCTTTCTGAAATGGCATTGTTTACTGAATGAATGTTTGTCCTATTTGCGAACTGTATTCGTGGCATCCATAGCAACTTACTGCTACTGTACTGTTATTGCTACTGTTACAGAGATCTCTGTCAGTTCCTATCCTTGGAACTACTATTACCGTATTGATGGCTGTCAACCGACTATTCGGTCTATTAAGACCTACTGTGCTGTTTTGCTATTGGATGTACCACATATGACTATTATGGTTTCCAAATGACTATTATGGCATGAAATGTGAGCCACTGATTGAATAACTGATTTACTAATGCAATTGACTATTTTAATTACTGAAGGGACATTCATTCTCAACCCCTTTACGCATATGTTATTCACTGGGCTTTGACTCATTGTTTATATATATATATATGTAGGTGTCCAGGCACCGGACCGGAATTAGGAGCGTCAAGTTAGCTCTTGTTTTGTCAAGCCAACCATTGCGCCTCACTTCGAGGTTCCAAGTTCGTTCAAGCTAAGGCTGTTTTGGGGTGTCTCAGTTTCACCCTCTTGTCTTTGTTTTGTAATAAATGTTTAAGACTTATTGTACAGTTATGGTTAGGGATTTGGTCCCCGACATGGATGTTTGTGTATATGTCACATGTACATATGTTTTGGTTATCAATATGGCATGTTTATAAAAAGTCTTTTTGCATGCAGACTGTCACAACTCATTGGACATCTTTTATTTACTGTTTTGGCTTCCGCCAGCCCCTTTTCTCTGTATTACTGTCATTACTATTAAGCAAGCCTTCGGTAATCACGAATTACTGGTCGGTTGCGATGTTAAACCCATAGGGGCAGGTTTGGGTCGTAACAGAGTGGTATCAAAGTGATACTAAGCATGAGTTATACCACACACACGTGTCCAATTGAATTATATGATGTCCTAGAAAAGTAATTAGGGCATTGAATGAGCATGAGAAAGTGTGTGTGGTTATGATATGAATAAATGTGGTAATATGCCTAAGTCAACAACTTCCTATGTTTATTATTACGGTATTATCTATAGTGAAATGGACAACGCAAGAAATGCCGATGAATTTGAATCTTCTGAGGCAAGAATGGCAAGGTTAGAAAGAACAGTTGAACTATTGACTGAAGCCTTAAGGCAACAACAGAACCAATAACCCCCACCTCCTCCAGTACAGCCAGAACCAAATGCTAATGATGATATCATTACTCTGACACAGAAGTTCAGCAAAATGAAACCCCCATCTTTCCAAGGAGGCCTTGAACCATTAAAGGCCGAAGCATGAGTGCTAGAAACCGAAAAATTGTTCGAAGTGTTTTCGTGTTCTGAAGCACATAAGCTGTTAGTGGCTACCTTTACTCTACAAGAAGAGGCTAGACGGTGGTAGATGCTCGTCCGCGACACCAACAATGCTATGACTTGGGCTCAATTTAAAGAAGCCTTCTTTGAAAAGTACTTTCCTCAGTGTGTCAGGGATCGAAAAGTGACTGAGTTATGAATCTAAATTCACCGAACTTGCCAGATATGCTCCACACATGGTGGACACTGATTATAAAAAGGCCAGGAAGTTTGAAGGCGGCCTTAATGTCGAGATACTTGATCGAATTAATGTTCTGAAGTTACTTAAATATGTGGATGTTCTTGACCGGGCAATAATAGCTGAGTCGAATATTGAAGCATTAAAACAGATTTTAACACCCGCGACCGAATGGCGCGGTAAGAGACGGGGCTTTAAGTTTAAAATGGGCTGGAACAGTTCATTGAATAAGAAGCAGAACACCGGGTTAACAAACAGTTCTAGTTAGGGAAGTGGTTCCATACCACCCTGCTCCAAATGTGGAAAAAGGCACAAAGGGGTTTGTTATAAAATTTATGGTGCTTGTTACAGGTGTGGCAAAGTGGGCCACATGGTCAAAGATTGCCCTTCCACTTCCCAAGGCAATGGTAAAGCTGCAGCTAGCGCCGCAGCATCCACCGTCACACCAAAACCCAACCCCAAAGCTACTAGAAAGGAGCCTTTAAGGCAAGGCCGGGTGTTTGCACTCATGCCGGGAGATGTGCAGAATACCGAGACAGTTGTGTCAGGTACACTCTCAATCTGTGCCCAAAATGCTTATGTTCTGATTGATTCGGGGTCTACACATTCATTTGTCTCGCATGCTTTTTCTCGAAAATTAAATAGACCACTAGAACCCCTGAATTATTTGTTAGTTGTATCTTTACCCGCTGGGGGATCCATGACATGTGCTTATGTGTATCCTGCATATGAGATTGTTATTGGAGATGTACATTGGTATATTGATTTACTGCCCTTGAACATTGATCATTTCGATGTAATATTGGGAATGGACTGGTTAACAAAATATCATGCTACCATAGACTGTGTAACGAAACAAGTTGTTTTCTGTCCACCTAGATTGCCTGAATTTGTATTTAATGGAGTTGGTGTAGTATCTCCCCCATATCTGATTTCGTCCATGAAAGCTTTTAAATTGATTAAAAAGGCGTGTAAAGAGTATCTATGTTGTATATTGACTGTACCTACTGATACTAAAGCTAATGTGGACAGTATTTCTATAGTCAGAGAATTCCCAGGTGTTTTTCCAGATGACTTGCCAGGGGATTTGAGTGATAGGGAGATAGAGTTCACTGTTGAAGTATTACTGGGTACACAGCCAGTTTCTAAAGCTCCGTACAGAATGGCACCTACCGAATTGAAAGAACTGAAAATTCAGCTAGAAGAATTGTTAGATAAGAAGTTTATCAGGCCCAGTACTTCACCGTGGGACGCACCAGTTCTTTTTATGAAAAAGAAAGATGGCTCCCTAAGACTTTGCATTGACTATCGTGAATTGAACAAGGTAATAGTGAAAAACAAATATCCACTGCCTCGTATTGATGATTTATTTGACCAGTTACAGGGTGCCCAGGTTTTCTCCAAAATCGATCTTAGATCTGGATACCACCAGTTGAAAGTCAAACCAGAGGACATTGAAAAGATTGCCTTCCGAACGAGGTACGGACATTATGAATTTCTTGTTATGCCTTTCGGAGTTACTAATGCACCTGCTGCATTTATGGACCTTATGAACAGAATTTTCAAACCATTCATCGATGAATTTGTGGTTGTATTTATAGATGACATTTTGATTTATTCCAAGAGTAAAGAAAAACATGAACGTCATTTGAGAATTGCCTTACAGACCTTAAGAGAACAGAAACTGTATGCAAAACTGACAAAATGTGAATTTTGGCTTGATAATGTAATGTTTTTGGGACATGTGATTAGTAAGGATGGCATCTCAGTTGACCCACAGAAGATTGAAGCAGTGGTGAATTGGCTTAGACCGACTAATGTTACCGAAATTCAGAGTTTCTTGGGTTTGGCCGGGTACTACAGAAGATTTGTGAAAGACTTCTCCAAAATTGCCCTACCATTGACTCAGTTGACTCAAAAGGGAATACCATTTGACTGGACTGACCAAAGAGAATCAGCTTTTCAAGACTTAAAGACTCGACTTGTGACTGCACCGATTCTCACCCTACCCTCAGGTACGGATGGATTTACTATTTTCAATGATGCTTCTTATAAGGGTTTGGGATGTGTTTTAATGTAGAATGGTAAAGTTATTGCGTATGCTTCCCGACAACTGAGACTGCATGAAAAGAACTATCCTACCCACAATTTGGAACTTGCCGCAGTGGTTTTTGCATTGAAAATCTGGCGTCACTACCTATATGGGGCAACATGTGAAGTGTATACAGATCACAAGAGTTTGAAATATTTCTTCACATAAAAGGAGTTAAACATGAGGCAGCGGAGGTGGTTAAAACTGATAAAAGACTATGACTTGCAAATTTTGTACCGTCCGGGAAAAGCCAACACCGTCGCTGATGCATTGAGTTGGAAATCAATTGGGAATTTAGCCTGTTTACTCACTGGACAGAAAGAGCTGTTATGTGATCTTGAAAAATTTGAAGTTGAGGTTGTCTTGCATGAACAAGATGGAACATTGACTGTTATTTTTGCTCAATCGGCACTTATTAAAGAGATTAAAGAGAAACAACACCTAGATGACTTTCTGAGAAAGATCATTGATGAACGGGAATCCAAACCAAGGCCAAACTTTATATTCGAAAACAATGTACTAAAGTTTCAGGGATGGTTGTATGTACCGAATGACTCTAAACTGAAAAGACGAATTTTGCAGGAATGCCACAATTCGAAACTCTCCATCCATCTCGGAAATACAAAAATGTACCAAGACTTGAAACTTAACTTCTGGTGGCCGGGAATGAAGAAAGAAATTGCCAACTTTGTGTCGAAATGTTTACATTGCCAACAAGTCAAAGCCAAACATCAACGACCCGCAGGCTTACTGCAAGCCCTTACCAATACCGGAGTGAAAATAGGAACATATTACTATGGCTTTAATTGTTGGATTACCTCGCTCCAGTAAAGGTATGGACTTAATTTGGGTTATTGTTGATAGATTGACTAAATCTGCTCACTTCTTACCTGTCAAAACAATTTATATTGATGAGATTGTTAGATTGTATGGAGTGTCTGTGTCGATTGTTTCTGATAGGGATTCAAAGTTCACATTGAGATTTTGGCAAAGTCTGCAAACTGCATTGGGTACTGAACTAAGACTGAGTAGTGCTTACCATCCTCAGACAGATGGCCAATCGGAAGAGAACAATCCAGACTCTGGAAGATTTACTGCGTATGTGTGTTCTTGATTTCCAAGGAAATTGGGAAAGTCATTTACCTTTGGCTGAATTCGCCTACAACAACAGTTTTCACTCGAGCATTGGTATGGCGCCTTTTGAGGCTTTGTATGGTAGAAAATGCCGATCTCCTATTTGCTGGGCAGAAGTTGGAGATGGGCTTTTGCTTGGGCCCGAGATTGTATATGAAACTACAGAAAATGTGAAACTGATTCAACAAAGATTGCACAAAGCCGACAGAAAAGCTACGGATGTCCGAAGGCGAGATAGGGAATACGAAGTGGGTGATCATGTTTTTGTTAAAGTGACACCAATGAAAGAGCGGACTTGCTTTCGAGTCAAGCGTAAGCTAGCACCAAGATATGTTGGGCCATATGAGATCATTGAAAAGATTAATCCGGTGGTGTATCAAGTAGCACTTCCTCCTGAAATGGAGCATATGCATAATGTCTTCCATATTTCAATGTTGAGGGATTATCTTCGGGATCCCTTCCATGTTATTGAGCCTACTCGTGTATTGCTAAGTGATAACTACACTTATGAAGAACGGCCTCTTCAGATTGTGAACCGACGAATCAAGAAGTTGAGGACTAAAGAAATTTCATTAGTGAAAGTGGACTGGCAAAACCATGGTGGCATTTATTCCACTTGGGAAAGGGAAGACGATATGATGAAAAGATATCCTGAATTATTTTCCCTGAATCCAGTATTCTTCCAGAATAAAGGTAATCTGAGTTTGGAGGACCAAACTCTTTTAAAGAGGGAAGACTGTGACAACCCTTACCTCTGATTAGTGTTAAACTGTGATTGAGCATGATAAGTAACTGATTAGAATGAAATCTTGAATTGATTGTAGGAATATATTATTTTAAATGCATTTCTATCTGTTTGATTTCTAAATGAATCTGTTCGTGTTTTAATTTCGAACTGCGAATTAAAGGTCTTATCGGAGACCGAATCTGAAATTGATTAGTGTTATATGCTAATTAGAATTTATGTGATTTTATGGTAGATTTAATTGAATTTTGATTTGGAATGGCTAAATTGATTAAATGAGATTAAATAAAGCTAAATTACTTCAACTTGGATTATTTGCATTTTTGCCACTAGTGGGCACTTTAGGCCATTAACTGTTTTTATAGTCATTTTGTTGCACCATCTCATCCTTTTCCTCTAGGCCAAATCGAATGAGAGAGGGAGAGTAGGAGAAATTGAATTCATCTAGAATTCTTGCTTGAACTTAGAACAATTGAAGGGAATTTGCATATTTGAGCTTCTATATCTAGGATTCAAGGCATAAGGTAGAGAATTCATCTTTTTACTTGTGAATTTAAGTTGTTTCATGCTTAGTTCATGGAAATTTAGAGTTTAAAGTCAAGAATTGATTTGAAGAGTTGAATTGTGAACTAATTTATGCATGCATGTACATATTCTTGCATTTTGAGGTTGTGCTTCATGAATTTCCACATGCATGTCCACATTTTGGTTGTAGTCCATGAATTCACTTTGGTTTTGAGCTTAATCTTGCATTTGATCAAATGTTAGAGCACTAGAGTTCATAAGAGTTCATGCATGTTATGTTTTTACATAATTCATGAAAGTTTTTTTGAAATTGTCTTCAATTGGCTTACTTTTGGGATTGATTTTACAAAATTGATCTTCAAAATATGTTGTAGTATGAGTTTTCAAGTGTATTCCAGAAAATGGGCCCAAAAGGTTGAGTTTTGATGTGTTGAATGATTGGTTTGAGCTTGGGAGGCAAATCTGAAAATTCAGATTTTGGCTTCTACGCTCGAGCGAAGGATTCCACGCTCGAGTGACCATCTTTTGTTCAGAGCTCTACTCGAGCGAAAGAATGCTGGCTCGAACATAGATTACAAGCTCTCAGGTTTTTGGTGCACACAGACACACACTCGAGCGATGAGACCTATGGTCGAGCATATAGTTGTGTCTCACGCTCGAGCGAGCATCGAGCGGGGATTTTCAGCATCCAGCACTTTTTGCATTTTTACAGGCTGCTCGAGCGAGGAAGTCCATGCTCGAGCGACCCGCTCTGTTTTGGAAAGCTCGCTCGAGCGTAGAAAGCCACGCTTGAGTGAGACTCCTGTTTCAGCAAAAATTTGAAAAGTGTTTTAAAGTGCATTTTTGCATCTTCATTCCATCCTAGACATTCCTAGGCCAAGTTTAAGGCATCTTAATGAGGATAATGTTATAGAACCACACCAAGTATTATTAGGGGCGAAGTTATTAATCCCGAGTGTGTGTTCGTTCTGCAACTGTAGGGTTGGCATCCGAGGACGCTCGTTAGCTTCTCTATAGCCCAGTGCTCTGTGAGTAATAATCAGTGTGTTTGGTTTGAGTTTTTTGAATTAAGTTTTTTGAAAACTCAGTTTTTTAGTTTTCGTGTTTTTTTGTTTTTAGTGAATGTTTTTAAATTTTTAAACTTTTTTTTTACTTTTTTAGATGCACCTTACTTTGATATATCTAAAAAGTAAAAAATTTGTGAAAAAATATTTTAAAAATTTAATAAATACATAAAAATATAAAAAATGTACTGAATTCTAGTATTTTTTTTTTTTTTTTTGTATTTTTGGCATTTAGTGAATTTTTAAAAAGGTTTTTTTCACAATTTTTTTACTTTTTAGGTATATTTATGTTAGGTATGTCTAAAAAATATTTAAAAAAAATTGCTTAAAATATTAAAAAAATTCAGTAAAAATAAAAAAATACGGAATATAAGAAAGTAGAATTTTCTGAAAAGTGTTTTTGAAAAAACACAACCAAACAAGCTGAATGTTGTAAAGATACGTTCAATTATGATTATTTTGAACAATTGATTGTACTGCTTTCTGAAATGGTATTGTTTACTGAATGAATGTTTGTCCTATTTGCGAATTGTATTCGTGGCATCCATAGCAACTTACTAGTACTGTACTGTTACTGCTACTGTTACAGAGATCTCTGTTAGTTCCTATCCTTGGAACTAGTGTTACCGTATTGATGGCCATCAACCGACTGTTCGGTCTGTGAAGACCTACTGTATTGTTTTACTATTAGATGTACCACATATGACTATTATGGTTTCCAAATGACTGTTATGGCATGAAATGTGAGTCACTGATTGAATAACTGATTTATTGATTCAATTGACTGTTTTAATTACTGAAGGGACATTCATTTTCAACCCCTTTACACATATGTTATTCACTGGGCTTTAGTTCACTGTTTGTATATATATATGTAGGTGTCCAGGCACCGGACTAGAGCTAGGAGCGTTGGGTTAGCTCTTGTTTTGTCAAGCCAACCATTGCGTCTCACTTCGAGGTTCCAAGTCCGTTCAAGCTAAGGCTGTTTTGGGGTGTCTCAGTTTCACCCTCTTGTCTCTTTTTGTAATAAATGTTTAAGACTTATTGTACAATTATGGTTAGGGATTTGGTCCTCGACATAGATGTTTGTGTATATGTCGCATGTACATATGTTTTGGTTATCAATATGGCATGTTTATAAAAAAGTCTTTTTGCATACAGACTGTCACAGCTCATTGAACATCTTTTATTTATTGTTTTGGCTTCCGCCAGCCCCTTTTCTCTATATTACTGTCATTACTGTTAAGCAAGCCTTCGGTAATCACGGATTACTGGCCGGTTGCAATGCTAAACCCATAGGGGCGGGTTTAGGTCATGACAAGAAGTTTCATTGAAACATAGTTGTTAACCTCCTATTATTTTGAAAGCCTCAAACCATAAAGTGTTCTTTGGTAACAGTGTTTGCTTAACTTTCCACGTTTAGATTTCCTAACCTTTATACATGATTAACATCAGAGGTTTTTGTTGAATTGGTCATACTAGTTTAGAGGTTTTTAGAATGCAAATTTGAACTTTCCAATGATAGTCTTGTCAATATACCATCAACAGAAATTCAAAGTAAATTGTCATTGGTTCAGAGGTTTTTGTTGATTTTATTTGGGAATTTTTTATTGACCTCTGAAAAAATTACCAATGATTTTATCAAATTTGCTTTGGGATATATTAGAGGTATATTGACTGATATATTAGAGGGATATAGTAGAGGGATATATTGACTGAACTTTCAATGATTTTTTAGAGGTATTAGAGGGAAAGTTCAAAAATTATTGGAAAGTTCAATAGTTCAGTCTAATACCTCTAAAATCATTGGAAAGTTCAATGATTAGAGGTATATCCCTCTAATATATCAATAATTTTTTCAGAGGTCAATATGTCTCTGAACTTTCCAATGATTTTAGAGGTCAATAAAATCATTGCAAATTTGATAAAATCATTGGTAATTTAGAGGTCAATATACCAATGATTTGATAACATCAATGATTTTTTCAGATATATTGACCTTGTAATATATCCCTCTAATATATCAATCAATATCCCTCTAAGATAGCCCTCTAATATATCAATCAATATACCTCTAATTTTATAAAATCAATCATTGTTAACTGATATATTAGAGGTCAATATACCAATGATTTTATTCCCAAATTGTCAAAATACCAATGCAAATTTGAACTTTCCAATGGTTCACAGGTTTTTGTTGGTGCTTTGTCCCTAATACCAATACAAAATTCAAATTGGTCATACAGTTCAACAATCCAAAATCGGGAATCAAAAATCCATAATCCAAAATTTCAACCAACCCATTCATGAAATCAGAAAAAGCCCTAACATGCAAATACGACATGAACAGAAAATGGAAGAAAAAACACATATACAAACCCTACAGAAATGGGAAGAGATGGCGAGAAAGAGATAGAAACACACGAACCCAGATTGACAGAGAGGGAGAGAGACGAGAGACAAATACCTGTAATCAGTGGTGGGGCCGATTTGCAGTAGTCGTGGTGGCGACCGCCGGTGGCCAGTGATGGTGATGATTGGCGGTGGTGAGCGATGGTGAGGTTAGGTGTATCGACTGCTCTGTATGTTGGTGTGTGAGTCAAAACAGAACAAAAAAGTGAGTGTGTAATTTCATCCTGGGCGCCAACATTAATTAGTTTCCCTCTAAAAAAATTTCGAAGCTTTAGCGACTAATTGCTTATTTGTCGGCAAATATCACTAACAACGACTAAAAATTAGTCGTGAAAAGCATACTATTTGGCTACTACTTTAAAATTTCCGTCAACAATAGTTAACATACAACGACTAATTTAGCTTTGGTTGCCAAAAAATCATCAACATACACCCATTTTTTGGCGACAAACATTTTTGGTCGCAAAAATCTTACTATACGGCAACTAAATGAAATTTTGGTCGCTTAAAATGTTGTAAACAGTGATTAAAACTCAGTTTAGTCGCCAATAAGTCAATATGGCAACTAACGTAAGCTAAAAATACACTACAACAAAATTCACCTTTGGCGACTAAAATTGGCGACTAAAACAAATTTAGTCGCCAAAAGTTTTAGAATTGGTGACTAAAATTTTTTTTGGTCGCCAAAAGTATAATATTTAGCTACTAAATTTTTTAGTCGGGATATATTGATTATTGGCGACTAAAAAATAATTTAGTCGCTAAAAATACTAAAATTGGTGACAAAAAAATTTTAGTCGCCGTATATTGAGTTTTGGCTACTAAAATATTTAGTCGCCGAATGTAAAATTAAAAATTTATTTTTTATCTTTGGCGACCAAAAGTTTAGTCGCCAAAACATATTTTCAGCGACCAAAAATTAGTTTAGTCGCCATATATTAGGTATTGGCTACTAAAATATTTAGTCGCCAAATGTAAAATTAA
Source organism: Camellia oleifera (assembly GCA_022316695.1). Lineage (NCBI taxonomy): Eukaryota > Viridiplantae > Streptophyta > Magnoliopsida > Ericales > Theaceae > Camellia > Camellia oleifera. The sequence continues at coordinate 154,682,511 of CM039305.1, forward strand.
AAAAAAAAAAAAAAAACTATCTTTGGCGATCAAAAGTTTAGTGACTAAAACATATTTTCAGCGACCAAAAATTAGTTTAGTCGCCAAAAAATAAAAAATTGGAAGGAGACATTTCTAATTTGAGGGATTTATAAAAGTAATTGGCGACTAAAAAATTCAGTCGCTAATGGTGTAATATATATATATATATTTGGTTTCCAAAATTTTACCAACGCCTCTGTCTGTCTCTCTCTTCAGCGTCTCTCTATCTCTCCGGTGCTCTTCTCCCTTCCCTCGCGGTCGCCGGGAACCGGAGCATCGATTCCTACTCCTTTTGGTCACCGTCACCTGAGATCCATGATGAGTTTATGAGCACCGATTTGGAGCCAAGATCCAGAACAACTCCGAGCCAAGATCGAAGATCTCAACTCCAAAGTCTCCTTCCTTAGATTCTGGACTCCCTTCGATGATTACCACCATCGCTCTACTCCTTGCTTCTCCGACATCGTTTTAGTTGCTTCCGATGACGATTCTGGTAAACCCGCGTCTAACCCCACTCCCGTCTCTGCCCATAAGGCTGCTCTAGTAAGTACCCATTTCGATTTTTAACTTTCTCTGTGTGTTTTTGTTGTGTATTGAATGTGTTTGATATGTGGATTGTGTGGACAAACTCTGAAATGGGCAGTGATGATAAACTCTGAATTTGGATCATTGGTTTAGGTGATTGTTTGTTTGATATGCGGATTGTTAAATTTTTTGCCCACCAAGTGTTTGATTCTATGCTCAAGTGACAAATTTATCAGAAACAATTGGAACATGGTCACCAAGTGTTTGTTCTTTCTTTCTAATTATTATGTGACACTCTTTCAATAGGTTTGGAATGTCTTGGGTGATGTCAAATGATAATTGTAATCTGGTCAGGCATTGGTATTATGCATCCTGGGTTTGAAGAGTCATATTCCACAGAGTATTTCTCTCTTTTGCTATTTCATAGAAAATTTGACAAGACAAAAATGCGAGATTATTCAGAGGCCTTCACTTCATAATTGTGAAGGTAATGTAGCTGAGAGAAAGAATAGCTTGATACATAGCGATAAAAGCTGAGAGCGAAAGAATAGCTCAATACACAATGATAAAAGCTGAGAACGGGATTGGGGAAAGGGAAACTCTGCCATTTTTTCTCTTTCTTGTCCTGTCTGCCTTACTTTTCACCCAACAACTAATTTCTTCATCTCAGCTGATCGTCTATAATTTTATCTCTCCAGTATTACATGCTCATTGTATTGTTCCTAATCATTTTGGACCCTCTACATAGGGTAGTAGGGGTCTATCAGAGGAAGGAAAACTTCTGTGGGAATGCAAGGAGTTTGTGAAGGTAGCAAGTACGGAGGCTTTATCGAATTTTGGTTGATAAATACCCTGATGTGGTGTGGCTGATTACTTCAGGATTAAGAGGAATTAGGTGTTTAATGATGGTCTAACAAGATTTGGAGGTTGATGAGATGATTTTTGATTTTGTGAAGTGGGAGAAGATATTTATTGGTGAATGGGAGGCAAGTTTGGAGAACTTTGTTGTGAAATTTTGAGAAAGCTAAATATTAAAGTTCGTGGCTAAAATACGTACTACGTAGTAACATGTTATAGTTATTGAATTCAGTTACACGATTCAATTTGTGTAACTACATGTTCTTTTTCTTTTCTGTTCCTTTATGGTGAAAAACTGAGGTATTTATAAAACGTTAAGTTCTGTTTGAATTCCATTAATCCATGGAATGGGTTAAAATGTCATATTCTAAACTTAAATCTCAGCTATACTATTATGTTATCGTGTTGGATGAACAAATTTATAAATACCTTGTCAAGTAAAAGAAAATACTCCTGCGTACATAATTTCTAATTGTCAAGATCTTTTTTTCCATATATGTTTCTACTTCAATCATTTCAGCTTGAAAACATATCTTATGAAGCAGGATTATAAACAATACATGATGAGAGAAATACGAAATTAATATTTGATAATACACAAGATTTTGGGAGCTATGCTTTTTAATGGATTTAATTGAATTGAATTGAACCCTGTGGTTTATACAGGACTATGATGGAGATGGGAAGCTCTCATTCTCTGAGTTCTCTGACTTAATCAATGCTTTTGGCAATCAACTGGCAGCTGATAAGGTTCATCCGGATTTACAGATTTAGACAGCTGCAATGGCCTTGGGGAATCTACATTCTTCACAACATGTCTCACTCCCTTCGCTTTAGTCTTGAGTGATAAGCCATATGTTTCCCTGGAGATTGAGTCCTTGACAACATCCCGGAGATCAAGGGACTGTTTGGTTCCAGGGAAAATGCTATGGCCCAAGGAAGATGGTTCAGGATGAGCTATTTTATTACAATCAACTGACGAAAACGTAGATGAACAAGAGGATGAAACAGAGGTCCTGGAGGATTCAACTGAGACTCTCTGCTTCTCTTTCACGACCTCCTCCTTTGGGAGATTTTCCTGAAATTAAGCCATACATACTTTGAGTACTTGTACTGAAGATCACCTATGGTAAGCAATTTAGTTTTTACAATCTTACTATGGTTTCCTGCGTCATACTGCTGGATTCCATTCCATGGTTGCCACTTTGACCTGCACAAAATCTTGAAATATTAGAAGCTAGTGATGCTAAAAAAATTTAGATATTTTACATTTGTCATTAGCAGAAATGAATACATACTCAAGTTTGCAAAGAAAAGCAATATTTAGAATTTTTAGACAAAGCAATGTGAATAAAAGGACAATAAAGCATCTATAACCCATTTACAAGCAGTGGTCCTCATATATATATAGATGTATTTATTTTTTTGATCTTGAGAAGTAGTATTCTACATTTTTCTTATTTTTTTTAGTAGTCTACATTTTGAACCACTAAATGTAGATGATTTTAGAACAATGACAATGCTTCAGTGGAGTACCTGCAATTCACCTAAATACGGATAAAAGGTGTCTTTTGAAGAACCTTGCAACGTTGTGAATTCTGTATCTTTTAGAACTGTAAATTGTCTATAAGCATTTACCAATTTATAGCTACTTGGCAGAGTCTCAATCTCTAGGCACTAGTGATCAATTCTAGTTTAATTTTTTTCCACTTCATTTAGTAATTGATCATTAATATGCATGGAAGATGGGAAAATGCAAGAAATCGAATCCCACAACAGAATTATTGAGAATATGGCAAGTGCTAACTGACTACTTCACCAAAGAAATACATTATATATATATATGTATATATTGTTGTGGGTGTCTCATATTCTCCCTGGTTTGTGATTGTGAACTGTTTGCAACCCTGTTCTTGTTGTATTCCAATCTTAGTATATATTAATGGTTATTTCGGGGATTAGGGTAATGAGATTAGAGTGAACTCTTGTAACAGCTTTGAGAGAGACAGCCTCTCCTTATAATGTCTCCTCCTTTCATAGTGAAACCCTCTGCTGTTCTTTGCCTGTGGACATAGACTTACAACCGAACCACATGTATCTTACTATTCTTGTGTTATTCTGTTTTACCTTCTCGTTTTTGTTTATTTCTTCATAACATATTTCAATGTCACAATCGGAATTTTGCATCAGGAAACATGAACTTACAGTGCCAATATAGAATGCATTTAGCTTGAAGCAACTAAGGTATAGCTTAAATTGAAGACTACATAGGATAAGAAAGATAGAAAATACCTGGAGGTAGTCTCTTCTGGTTTTGGCTGCTGATTCGGCGTTTGGTGAGAAAATGCCGGCCATCAAAGAACTGAAATATTCCATTCATGCAACCTATCTGCTTCTGCAAATCTCTGTTTTCATCCCTGAAAGAATTTAGAAGCTTTCCAGACATCTCCACCTCTTTTCGTCAATTCTAAAAACGCAAAAACTTATGCCATCTGAGCTTTCATTTCTCTCTTTAAACTTTCCTGGAAAATGAATAAATCCCAGAAAACCCAATAGAGTAGCTGGTTTTTGACTTTGTAATAGATTTAGAGCATAGCATCCATTCAAGTAATGGCAATGTTTCCAGCTTATAACATTTCAAAAACAGTACATTTAGGCTTTCTTTATAGAATTCTGCTGTCCTTAGCTGAACTGACTGATACTTCTTTCGCTTTTAGGATTTTGGAGAAGAGTCTGAGAAACAAAAGAGAATGAAATAACAGATATAAAGAGGGAGAGGGATGAACTTAAACAAAATAAATGTTTTTTTGTTTTTGTGTGTTTTACAGAAAAAGGCAGACAATATCTACTGTGAAACACAAAAGGACTTAAAAAAAGAAAAAGAAATGACCCTACACCTAAACTGTTTCCATCTAATCCATCCCCCACCTTCAATCAATTTAAACTTCAGGGAAAATCTGCAGACCCAAGATGAGATTTATTTATTTATTTATTGGGGGGGGTGTGTTTGTGGGGGGTTTTCTCACATGCCAAACAAGTTTATGCCTTTGTCTTTTGGCTCTCTCAAGGAAAGATTGCTATAGAGGGTAGAGTTTTGGAAGGGGATGTGGTGCAATATATGAAGGCATTGTGTAATTTAGCTTAATTTGTATATAGGTGGTGTAACATGAAGGCTTTGTGGGCCATTAGCTTAATTTGTATATATTATTGGACTATGGCTTTAAAACTAAATTTTTCGTTGGAGCTTTCATCCTCTATAACGGGCCTATTAACTGCATCAAGTGGCTCAAGTTCAATTTTTTTATCAAGCTCCCTGGATGGCACATGCAAGGTTATTTAATTATGTTAAATGTTTCATAATAATATCTTCCTAGCATGAGTATTTTTGTTTCTCGAAATGACTTATTTTCGTATTGTAGGTATGAGACTTTGTTACTGGAAGACTTTTACAAACTCGAGCTTTTCCACTACCAATTACTGCAATAGTTGTTGATCCAATAGAGATGAAATTATTTTCTGGTGGTATAGATTACTAGTGGATATTTCTTTTTTGTATACGGAGGACATCATTTTTGTATGATTATCTGTTTGTATGGAATTATTATTTTGGATTGGATTATATTTGGTTTGTATAGAATTTTTGAAGTTACAAGACCAAATTTTTGGATGGTTGAAAGTGAAATACAAATAGACATGTATATTGTTTTGTTTATACACAGGGTGCATGTTACATGAAATAAATATAGGTTGTGCAGAAATTAATAATAATAAAAAAAAAATAACACTAAATAAAGTTTTTGGTGACTAAATGTTTAGTAGCCAAAAAAATAAAATAAAACTTGTTGGCTACTAAAAATTTAGTAGCCAAAAACAAACCGAAGATTTTTTGGCGACTAAATATTTAGTAGCTAATAATAAATGATACTTTGGGCGACTAAAAGTTTTAGTCGCTGAAAATGAAAATTAATTTTATTTGAAAACTTTTGGTGACTAAATATTTAATCTCCAATTTATGACTTTTGGCTACAAAAAAATATTTAGTCGCCAATATCTCGTATTTTTCCCTACTAAAACATTAGTAGCCATTTATAGTACTTTTGGCGACTAAATTTTTTTTAGTCGCCAAAACCTTCCCCGACCGTTTTTCCGCGACAAATCTAGCGACCAAAATATTTAGTCGGGAAAAGGCTTCAGCGACTAAAAATCTTACTTTTGGCGACTAAAACTTTAGTCACCAAAAATGTATTTTCTTGTGGTGATACTAAGGCCAAGTTTGGAAAGATTAAAAAAGTGTACTTTTTGATTTTTTATGAAATATAGGTTGGATTTGGGTTGGATTTGAAGTGATGTGTTAGAGAGGTGATGTGACTTAAATAAGATGATGTGACTTAAATAGGATAGTAACTTTTTGACTTTTTAAATTTTTTTGAGGATGCCAAACTTGACCTAAACTAATGCTGACTAAATGAGGTTTTTAGTCACCCAATATTATGTTTTTGGCGACTAAAATTGTTTTGATCGCCAATTTTAATCGCTAAAGGTGCAGTTTGTTGTAGTGAATTTTTGAGTTTAAATAACACTACTCTTTTAACAATTGGTGGTTCAAAAGCAGACCACCAATTGTTGATAAGACTTGAATTTTGATTGTCATTGCACCACTCTTTGCACAAATTTGAATTTTATCAACCACGCCAACCCATCATCTCACGTATTAGTGAAGCTTGGGTAAAATTATAGTATAAAGAAAATGTGTACTCTTGGATTAGCCAAAACATGCTCAATGCTTTTTTTATTTTTTATTTTTGGGAAAATAAAGTTTTTTTCTTTTTTATGAATAATGTAGTACAAGTTGTATAACGAGATTACAACAATACAAAAAAAAAAAAAGAGTTTAGGATAGAAACATAATTGATTATAAAGCATGCATGTTGTTGTAGAAATTGTACAACATGTTAGGCCCCGATAACAATGGTTACACTCTCTTTTTTTATTTACAAGAAAAGGTTTAAATTTGCTTCCTCTAGTGAAGCAACTTTTTTTTTTCTTTGAACATCGAAAAGAGAACTACAAAACGAGGAATAAAACATCCCATGAAGCCATTGGAGGGTTAGACACCCAATAGCAAGGCAAACACCCAGAGAGAGATGCCTTCGCAACCCAATCCGCCGCTCTGTTAACTACCCTCGGGCTCCACTGGGAAGAAGAATTTCTTCTCTTAGCCAGACTTGGAATATCTTTAATAATTGTAGCATAGTCCCAAGGCAGAACATTCTCAGAAACACAGCAAAATCACGCTTTGGTTGTCACTCGAAATCTCCACTGAAGAGAGCTTGAGAGCATAAGCCATCAGGCATGCCCGCCTAACAGCCAAGGCCCCCCTTTATAAAACCGAGCCTAACATGAACTTGTTGAGCAACCTCATCCAACAATTTTCCCTGACACTCCCGAAACAAGATGGCTATGGTTACTTCAGAAGACCCATTTCGTAGAGACACGGGGCTATCGATCACACAACGAATAGAGTGCTTCAATTTAATTCTAACGCCTACTGAAATATCATCCATCCATCATAGAGCAAGTCCTCCTGAAGTGCTCTCTGGTCAACATAGCAATTGTTGGTGAAGTGAAGTCGCCTTATAATCCTCTCAAACTTGGGAGCTTTATTCTTTGTTTCCATAAAAACTACTACTGAGGGACGATGGGTTGTAACTAACCCTCGGAGGATCCGGATTGTCATGGGTTGCCCCATTCCCTGACAGTTCCAGCTCAACATTAACATAAAGCTCGTGGCTGATTAGAGCCAACTATCAGAGCCCATTCTTTCACATTATCATCTTTTGGTGGATAAGTAAAGGGGACTTGCGAACAGCAATCATCAACATCAGTTGACATCCACAAAATAGAAATCGAAACCAGGGCACCATTCTCCTCAAGTTGGTTAGAGCTTGTGGCATTCTCTTTTTGGATGGATGAGATGGCAACACACACGAGCTTTCCTTTCGCGCAGCTTTGATGGCATTATCACGATTGAATTCTGGTCCCTTTACTTCAAGAGGGGGATGGATTATAAGCCCTAATTTCAGCCAGTTTAGTGCCTTTTAGGAGATTCAAAAGGTGAGGGTCTTCTCTAGTGATCTCCTCGGCTTTATGTTTAATCGATAAGTCTTGAAAAATTCTAGACATGCACTGCTCCACAGATTTGTCCACAAAAACTAGATTAGGTGGGCTAGAACTAGGACATATCTTTCTATCCCAATCTCTAGGCCAGGTCCACAGGAGTAGGGATGGCAATTTGAAACCGACCCGACGGGGATCCCCTATTCCGACCCCGATTTAAGCGGTTTTTCCCCGAAAAATACTCTCGACGGAGAGATGACGGTATTTAAAAATCAATCCCCGATCTGTCACGGGCCAGGGACGGTGATCAGTGTTTAAGCCCCGGCCCGGCACAATCCCCGTCCCCGTCCCCGGCCCCATCCCCGAATTTCCCCGAAGTGAAATTACTTTTATACCCCTTATATATATAATAATAAACCAAACCAATGCTCACACACATCTATCTATAATATATTTATTATAAACCAATGCTCACACACACAGACAAACTCAACCTCACGCACACACACACTCATCCTCTCTCGGTCTCCCTCTCTCAATCTCGCACCGCCGATCTCCCTCCTCCCACCGCCGATCTCCATCCTCCCAAGCTTCGCCGATTCGCCACCATCACCGACTAAGCTTCGCCGATCTGCCACCATCACCAACCAAGCTTCACAGATCCGGCACCATCACTGACCAAGCTTCACAGATCTGGAATATTCTCTCTCTCTCTCTCTCTCTCTCTCGATTTGTTATATGTATATATATATATATATTATATTTGAGCATCAGATTCAGATATCTGTCTATGTTGTTGAATAAATCTTCTCTTTCTATGTTGTTGTTGTTGATGATGATGATGAAGAACAGATCTGTAACCTGTTAGATCTATTTTTTTTTTTAATTTATTTATTACAGATCTGTTGTTGAGTCTTTTTTTTTTTTTTTTTTTTGCTCTTTTGGTCGGGGACTTTTCGGGGTCGGGGAAACCCGATCCTGTTAAGGGGCGGGGGCGGGGGCGGGGGCGGGGGCAGTGATGAGCTTCTCGTCGGGGTCGGGACCGGGCATGGAGGGAGTTCCTACCATCGGGGATCGGGGACGGGGAGGGTGATCCCCGGCTCCGCCCCGCCCTGTTGCCATTCCTACACAGGAGTTCAAAACAGACTGGGCTTCAATGAATAAAGAGATGGATTTCGTCGACTTTGTCACAAGCTATACCCAAGCCCAACCCCAACACCAGGCCCATTGAAAGGTGGCCCATGCAAAACCTTCTTTTCTAAATTGGTAGATTCACATAAATGGCCCACTAAGGCTTCACTAGGCGCATCAACCTTGCCACATGTTCCCGTTTTCCTCAGAGGATGTACCTCCCCTGTCTTTGGAGGGCTCGCATGATTGCCACTAACAATAGGTATTTTCACACTGCTTACAATTGGTACAACTATCCCCGACCATTCTGTACCAGGACTATGGCTATTTGCACCCATGCGTACCTCCTTTCTACGTGCCAATAATGCTCGCTTTTTGGTGAAATCTTTTAGGTGAGCCTCCACTTCATCCACCCAATACTGAACCTGAGCAATTGACATGTTCAACTTTGGTGCCCTACTTGTTCTAAGATTCGAAGCATAGCCCGATTTGTTTCCCTATTTACGAGTAACAAATTTACACAAAGAATTATCTTGACCAATCCTCCCATAATCATAGCAGAAATCTCCCAGTTTTCCAAACTTATACTTGGACCAAGTCTTCTTCCCATTCTGACTAGGATTGTTTATAAGAACAAAACCCAGAGGGAAAGGTTTAGAGATGTCCACTTCAACCCTGAAGCGCAAAAAACTATGATCAAGTGAAAACCATCACGCATTGCTTTAACACCATTACGATTCCCAATCCGTTGTCCAATAATCTCTACATTTTGTTTGGTCATCTTAAAGATCTAGGATCCCGTGGGCTTGAACCCAGTAAGGGCACCATTTAAAGTCCATTTCAGAGGCCAACCTACCAACAAAAAGAGGTTACAGAACCAACAAATTATCCATTACCGACCATGGGGCTTCCAATAGGTGTCATGACCCAAACCCGCTCCTATGGGTTTAGCACCGTAACTGACCAGTAATCCGAGATTACCGAAGGCCTGCTTAACAGTCAAACAATAATACAGAGTACAGGGGCTGACGGAAGCCAAAACAATAATAAAAGATGTCCAATGAGCTGTGACAGTCTGTATGCAAAAAGACTTTTCATAACATATTCACATTCAGTACAAAACAGTATGTACATACATCATTTACAATTATGCAGGACAAGGACTTAATCTCTATTAGAACAGTACAGTACAAGTCTATACAGTATATACAAAACAGAGACAAAAAGGGGAATCTAAGACACCCCAAACAGCCTTGGCTTAGTCAGGCTTGGAACCTCTCTGTGAGGCACAGTGGTTGGCTTGACAAAAAGGGAGTTAACCCGACACTCCTAACTCTGCTCCGGTGCTTGGACACCTACATATAAATATATATAAACAGTGAGCTAAAGTCCAGTGAATAACATATGCGTAAAGAGGTTAAGAATGAATGTCCTTTCAGTATTTAAAACAGTCAGTTATAACAGTATATCAGTTATTTGATCATAGTAGTCATAAGTGATACATCCAATAGCAAACAGTACAGTAGGTCTTAACAGACCGAACAGTCAGTTGATGGCCATCATATCAGTAAACAGTAGTGGTTCCAACATGGGAAACAACAGAGATCTCTGTAATAGTAACAGTAACAGTACAGTAACAGTAATTGGTAAAGATGTCACGAATACAGTTCGCAAATAGGACAAACATTCATTTAGTAAACAGTATACTCCAGAAAATAGTACAGTTAATTGTTCAGAAAATAATCATCATTGAACGTATCTTTACAACATTGTTAGTCACAGAGTTCTGGGCTACAGATAGGCTAGTGCGGGTCCTCGGATGCCAACCCTACATAGTTACAAGATGAACACACACTCAGTTACACACTCGGGAATCAATGACTTAGTCTCTAACTTGACTCAGTGTGGTCCTACATCAATATCCTCATTAAAATGCCTTAAACTAGGCCTAGGAATGCCTAGGATGAAATAAGGATGCAAAGATGCACTTTAAAACATTTTTTAGAATTTTCAAAAAATAGGGTTCCCGCTCGAGCGTGTTTTTATACGCTCAAGCGGACATGCAGACAAAGGGTCTTCGCTCGAGCATGACTTACGTCGCTCGAGCGGACTGTAAACTACAGTAAAAGTACTAGATGTACAAAATTCACGCTCGATGGGCGCTCGATACACGCTTGAGCGGAATGCAAGCTATAGTAAAAGTATTGGATGCACGAATTTCCCGCTCGAGCATCACTTTCCCTCGCTCGAGTGGACTGCATGAATTCAGTATGTATGCTCGAGCGTGGAATCACCCGCTCAAGCGTGAGTCCAAAATCTGGAAATTCTAGATTTGAACCTCAAGCTCAAAACTCAACTCTAAAGCATCAAATTCGATCCTTTTGGGCTAATTTTCTGGAAAACACTTCAAAACCCATAATATTACATGTTTCAAAGATCAATTGGAGAAATCAAAGCCCAAAGGTAATTCAATTAAACACAAATTCAAAGAAGTTTTCATGAACAAGACTCAAATGTAACATGCATGAGCTTAAATGGATTTAAAGCTTCAAACACAAGATCAAATGACCAATTCTTTCAAAAACATGATGAATTCATGGACCATAGTTAGAATATGAACATGCATGTGAAGATTTCCATGAAATCGACTCAAAATTCAACAATATAAACATGCATGCATGAAACAAGCTCCAATTCAACAATTTAAAACCAATTTGTGTCCTTAAGCTCCTATCTACCATGAACCATGCAATCAATCTATTAAATTCATGATCAAGAAGGGAAATTCTCTACCTTAAGTCTTGAATGTTAAGATGTACAAGCTCAAATACACAATTCTCCTTCAATTTCTTCAAGTCTCCAAGCCAATTTTTTTGTTGAATTCAAACTACCTCATATCTCTCCCTCTCTAGTCGGTTTAAGGGTCTCAAGAAGATGAAGAATGGTGTACCAAGGTTCTAATCAAGTCTCAAGTAAGGTTGTAGAGATAGGCCACTAAGTGGCAATTCGGTAAATAAGGCCAACTTATGTAATTTAACATTATTAGATCTAGTTTAATCATACCTAATCAAATTCCAACTAATATACCATAAAAATCACATTAATTCGAATTATCACAAAACACTAGTCAATTTCATATTCGACCGTCGATAAGGCCTTTAATTTGCAGTTTAAACATAATACATGAATAGATAGTTTAGCAGGCAAACAGATAGACATGCGTTTAAACTAGTACACTCAATTAATCAGTTCAGGGTTTCAGTCAATCAGTCAGTTAACATGCTTAATCATAGATTAGCACTAATCAGTGGTGAGGGTTGTCACAATAGGACTCGTCTACGATCCTCTTCATCCTCAAATCGAAACAAATAGATATTTTCTAACCAAGGGAATATCGACAATTTCGGCCTAGGCCGACAGGCACTCTAAACAATGTTGGACACAACATTCCTATTCAATGTTTTGGAGACGAGGATTTTCCCAATCAAACAAAGGCCAAAGATGTCCTCATTTTCACCTAAACCTTCACTCAAATTCACCCACTCCAAACCCTCCAAACTGAGGGGAGGATTCTCCATGGAAAGAACGGGAGGATGCCGATAAAAGCAGAGTATAAGAGACCCAAACCCTAAAAATCCTCAATATAGTGATCCGGGTTTAGACCCGATCCATTTATTGCTTTTGAATCTGGTAAACCATATTCATGATTGTCATTCATTTCTCTTCATATTTGGTTTGGCTTTAAGGTCGACACCGCCTTTGTTAGGGTCGACACTGCCCTTTTTATCTTTGTTTTGTTAAGCTCCAAGGGTCGACCCTTGTATACAGTAGAACTTGAGTTTGGTTGTCGAAATTTAGTGTCAACATCTTGGGTCCAAGGATCGACAACTTGTTTGCTGCCAGCATTTGTTTTTCTTCAATTCTTCTTCAAAGGTCGACACCAATTTGGGAAGAGTCAACCCCTAAGAGTCTTTTTCTAAATTTTAGTACGATTTTGAGCCCTACTTCTTGGAGATTTTGACTTGTTCTTTTGGGTTGACTTTGAAACTTTATTTCACTTTAACCTAGCACTATAAATAGGGCCCTCACTTACCATTTTCTTCACTTTATCTTCTATTTTCCCTCTCTAAACCGTGAGTCACTCTTTTCTCTCTCTAAACTCATTTTTTTGCTCAAAGATCTTCAAATCTATTCACCTAAAAGCATCTCCTCACCTTGCTCCTTTGAGATTAAGTGTAGAGCCTGTCGAGGGCTTCGTTTTGATCAGAGCAAATCGTTATTTTGTCACCATCAACTTTTGGGCTTTTCTTCATTCTTCCTCTTCTAAGTTTGAGGTAGGAATTCTCCGCACTTTCTTATGAGTTCTAATTTAGTTATTTGATATTTCTAAAACAATATTGTGATTTTTGGAGATTTTGGACAAATCTAAGATTTTGGTTAGAAATCAAAAAGAGGAGTTTTCAAATGGTTTGTTGGAAATGCTTGTAGAAAGATGTTTATTGTTGACTTATGATGAAGTGATGGATTTTTCCCTTTGGAAATGATTTGTAAAGAAAAAGGGGATTTTGCCCTAGAAATCTCAAATGTTGATCTTGTAAAGATAATGGAAATGATGTTGGGTTTTATGTAATTGGAATGATATCTTTCTCTACTAAAAAATGATTTTGAAAGAAAAACAAGGTTTGCTCTAAAACCATGGGTTTGACCTGTGTTGGAAGAATATTGAAGGATGATGTCGGTTTTGTAATATCACTCACGTCTTGATGATGGTGATTGAGGATATTGATAATGATGGTAGAGTTGAATATGTTATATCGCTCACATCTTGGAAATAATAATAATGTATATTGTTATTGAAATTTTCTATTTATTAGAGATATTTGTTTTGGGCTATTAGTGGATGATAGTTATGATTGTTGTAGAAATTGCATGAGAATGAAGTAAATTGAAACTAATTTCTCATCTATTTGCATTAAGTGTTGTCACATCTTTAATACATTGTAAATGTATGATGTTGGGAGAAGAAATGGGTTGTACTCCATATTAAGGAGAAGAGGATCTACTCCATTGAATTAAGTTGGCCGGATTATCCCTGGTGAAAGTCCCAAAAATCACAAGTATACATGGGTGCCGATTCCAGCAGGACGAAATATTCGTAAAATGGCAAATAGAAGTGTTTGTGTGATGGTTGTATTGGTTAAAGACCTACTAAGTTGTACCCTCAGTTTGGTTGTTTGAATAAAATGGAAATGACTCATAAATGGAGATAAAATGGATCGAGATATAAGTTCAACATAATGTGATTTTGCAAAAGAGTTATATATGATTTTATCACGAGCATTGCATATGCATTCACCTTATACCTTTGTTAAAATTCATATGTTGTGTTGGATTATTTCTACTGGGTTTTAGACCGTCCTATGTGGAAAAAACATTTTCAGGTGTTGATGATATGCCTCCGCCAATGCAATAGCCTATGAGGACTTGAAGCAAAAGTTTCATTTTTGTTTAATTATGTATTTGTTTTGTACAAGCCATGGGCCATTAAATGTACTGGATTTAGATCCATTTTGATGAAACCAAGGACAACCTTGGAAAGTTGTAACCTTTAGGACATTTCAATTATCTGTTTAACTTTTATTTCATATCTTTATTGTTGACACATACTATAGATTTAGGGTTAGGACTTGTAAGTGTATATTCGCATGTGTCATCCTTTTATACAGCTGAGTCTTACGTAATGGAAGGATATCATACTCTGATATACATTGTCATTTACTTATCGTCGCGGATGGTTTATTGTATTTATTTTGGGGTGTGACAACTTGGTATCTTTAGGTATGTGGGAAGTGATTTTTACCACAATGGGTTTGTCTTGCTTGATAAAGACGTTTGTATGTTTTGTATGCTATGTGATAACATACTTATGTGGTTATATGGGTATGAGATTAAATTTCTAGGATATTGATTGGGTCTACAGATTTCTAGATGTCCTATTAGAAGAGCACCTGACCATTGCTATTTCTAATTGGAACTTTAACAACGCCACGGGACGGTCAATATCTAGGAAGGATATTTGTATGCGTTTATGTGACTACATGCTTATATGAAGGGAATTATTGTTGTCCATCGTATTAGGACACGAATGAGTTAGCTTCAGCACATTTGTAAATGTGCTAATCACCCTGTGTTACCTTTATTAGGATGCCTAAACAAGGAAGTGACAATTTCCTTCCTTTCACACGGGAAGAATTGAGGAAACAATTTGTGGAGTTATGTCAAGGTACTACACCTTTGGCACAGTTTGAGGCATGGTTTACTAACTTGTCGAAATTTGCTTCGTAGTTGACAGAGACTGAGGAACTTCATTGTTCGAAGTTTGAGAGTAAGTTGTGTGACGACATCCGGGGAAGGATTACCGAATCTTGGCATAGAAGTTATAGTGTACTTGTTGAAGCTACGACTCATGTAGAGGTAGCGGTCTTAGTCATGGGAAGGAGTAGGGAGGAGGCCATTTTGGTGACCCTTGTAACTTGGGGTGGTGGTAGACCTTTTAAAAGGCAGAAGGGTCCCAACCCACAGCAGTCCCAGGGAACGCAGTCTAGATCTACCTTTCCAGTATCGAGTTTGGGTTCGAGGAAAGGTAATTAGAGAGGTTTCACTTGTTTCAAGTGTGGTTAGCTGGGCCACAAGTCTCCAACTTGCCCATGGAAGAATAGGGCAAGGTTGATGACTCAACCAATAGTTACACCACTGAGATCATCTAATCGGCCGGGACTTAGAGTGATGAGTGCTCACTGGGGGAGCAGTCATTGGGATCCCCACCAGTTCAGACTTCGAACCAGTTACACATTCGGGGACCACTTATTTGTTGGGTGTGTAATTAGTTGGGTCATGCTAAACATTTTTGTACCCAACCGGGACTTCTTTGGGCGTTTTGCAACCTAGTCGTGTTCAACCTTATTCGTTCGGGCAGCAGCAATACCATTATGGAAACCAAGCAGGCCAAATTTCAAAGGACTTGGGAGAGCCAAATTCTCAAACCTCTAATAGGGAATTACACATTTGATTTAGGTGTGGCCAACTAGGACACATCAGTAGTTCTTGTCATTGGCTTGTGAGCCCCTAGGGTATCTCAAGTTTGAGAATAACCAACTTTAGTGGTCTAGTGAGGGACGGTAATATAGATCCGCCTTTCTTCGGGCGCCCTCCCTTTGGGAGAAGGCGTGAATTGGTCGTCCTACAGTTCGGACTCCCGTCACGGTTCTGAATCTAATCTCACAAAATGTAATGTAAGATTGATAAATTACCAAAGAGCCCAAATCTGGCAACCGGTTTTGGAAAATCGATTTTGAATCAAAAAGTGTCAAACATGTACTGCTTTGCCAGATTACAGAGTCGCCACCTAAATAATTTTTGTGTGAGCAATTTAGGAAACCCTGACTCGTGCCAAAGGCCACGTGTTCGTTATCACCAAAGTTGCCTCGGCTCGGGAACTTGGTATGAGAGGGGAAGGTCCTGAAATGAGCATCCTCACTCGCCTGATCAAAGAGCGGCCTCTACTAAGCATGATATGCTGTTTTATAAACACATGTGTTGTTGTTCCGGTTATTAGGTAACTTTACTATGTGATACGCACAGCATACAAGTATAGATTAAAATCGCGAGAATTGGAACGAATTCAATTCATGTTTGCTTTCGAAATTGGTTTGAAAATACCACCCTCAAGTGGACTAAAGTGCGGATTTGCCATCTCACAAGATAGGCTTTAAAACAACATGATTTTGCCACTTCGCAAAGTGGTCTTAAAACTCACATTTATCGAATTGTTCCAATTCAGGCAATAAAGCCTTCATCCATAGGCATTCATGCAGTTAATCATTTAAGCAAATAGCATCATGGCAAGCATGCTAACATGGCAACACTTACACTCATGCAAGTATGCTAAAGCTTAAAGACTCACCAAGTACCTTCAAGCCAAAACAAAAAACTAGTTAGAAATCATGCATGATCCTAATTATACAAAATGCCTAATGCAACGCATGCAAAATGCAATTAATAGGCTCGGCTATCTAAGATGGCATATGAATGTAACACTTGATAACATGTATTCAAATAAGTATTGAAATACAATGCAGTTTGAATGATGCGCCGAGCCTCGGTGCATGCAAGACAAATGAATGGATGCAAACATGCAAAGCATAAGGTATAATAATCAAAACGTGCCTTAATCTAACCATCGAAAGCGGATAAATAAAAGGAAGAAAGACGTGGGGTTGGAAGACATGCACATAAACAAGCACCCTTATTACAACATTATGCCCTGTCGACGAAGGGTCCAAATAAAAGCTAAGCTATACAAAGCTAAGCTAATCAACTAATCTAATTAGACTAATTATTACACAACAAAATAAAGAAATAGCTAAACTAAGTTACTTAATTATTACAACACTTAATCAATTAGCAAACTAACTAATTAAATTACAAATCCAACTAAACATGCATAATATTCAAACTAGGCTGCCTCAGGTCTGCCTTGGGAATTAGAAGATGCATGCGCTCGGTTGTCGCCTCGAAACACCTTCCGATTTGCTCTTGAGAGGCTCTGTTTGCAGGGTTTCTCCAAGAACTTTCTGTTGAATCTTACCAATTCCATGCTGAGGAATTCACCAGTGGACTGCCGGCTATGAGGGCTTACTGTTGGACAAAGGGAGGCACTGCCGGCCAAAGATGTAGAACTGTCGACTATTGATGAAGCACTGCCGGCCACTGGTGTGTTGAATCACCATTCTGCAACAGAGCTCAAACAGAGGAAAATGGAAGGTCTCCCAAGGATAGGTTTGTACTGTGCCCCTCCTTATCATCTCAAAACATCAAAGGAGAGGCTCTCTTGGATCCAAAACTACCAATCAAGCATGTTCAATGCATGATGGCCAAAGATCCAAGTTGTACACTTTCAATAAATGCACAAAATCAAGACTCAAGTCCACTACCTTATCATGGATGATCAAAGGTAACAGAGACCAAGAAACATGACACGTTTCATCACTATGAGTATGAAATGTCTCGCATTGCTTGTGTTTGGATTAACGTCGAATCCAAACACATGCAATGCAACTCAAATGCTTATCTTGCACAAGTTTTACTTTGCTCAATTCTTGTTTACACATTTTAGCATTACCGATCCATTCATTAACTGGTTAAGTCCAAGTGATTGCCCTCTAATGCGAGAGGGATCAACCAAAGAATGATTTAAGACATAAGAGAGATCATGCCCTTGGTTAGTAGAAACCCTCAAAAGAAGGCTAAAACCATTGAGCATAAGTCTCAATCTCAAGCTTGAACACAACCTTAAGCTTAACCAACCCTCAAAAGAAATCAAAAGTGAAAAAATGAGGGAGGTTGTAGAATTTCAATGCTGAAGTGGCATGACAAATAATGCCAAAATATGCAAGCAACACATGCACAACATGTTAAGGGCCAAAAGCATTAGAGCTAGTGAAGAACACAACACTAGAGGCATGCAATACAATGCTCAAATGACCAAACCAGCTTAAAACAAGCTACATCATGCCAAAACAGTGGCCTAATCATGCTGAAACTTAGGCACAAAAGGCAAGAAAAACATGCTCACATGTTGGCTCACAAACAAGACACAAAGCACAACTCTTAAAAGCAATGAAAGTGTGGAATATGTGAGAGTGTGAAAGTGGTTTATGCACTAAAATTACATACTAAATGATGTCATGGCATGAAAACATCTCAAGTAAAGCATGTTAAAGGTCTCAAGACTCAATGCTAGTGAAGGCATTTGTACTATAGCTATGCAATACAAAGCTCAAAAGGGACAAACAATCCAAAACAATCCTAAAACAGCTTAAATGAAGTTCTGAAACATGCTTGAAGTAGGCTAAAAAGGGCTAGAATGAGAGGCTAAAATAATAGCACATGTTAGGCAATTTAGCACAATTGCACTACAAGCATACAAAGAAAAGCTCATGTGATCAAACCAGCTGAAAATAGAGCTTAAACATGCCAAAACATTAGCAAAAATGTGCTAGAGTTAAGCTAACACAAGCTAGAATTATAGGCTAACTCATTAGGCATGTTAGGCTAGTAAGCACAATTACACTACAAGTGCAAAAAGCAAGCAAGAAGTAACTCAACCAGCCAAAACAGAGTTAAAGCAAGCCAAAATAAAGCCTAAAACATGCTTGAACAAAGCTACAAAAAGGTGGAAATACATGCTTACATGTTTGGCCATCAACACATGCAAACAAAACACAAGGAGGGAGGCCACCCCCTCCTATGTTAGACCTCAAAACATGGTTTTTACCACTAAAAATTCTATGGAATTCAGTTGTTAAAAGGCCAAAAAAAAGTTGTTTTAGAAAGCTTTGAAAGATGGCACAGAAGCTTAACAAGCAAAGAGACAAGAAAGGTGGACCACCCCCAAACTCAAAAGGTGCTTAAACCACCATTTTTAGGATTGAAAAATAGAGTTTTCTTCAATTCAAAACCAAGCCAAAAATAGTTTGCAAAGGTGGTAAAAACAAGTATGAAAACAAGCTTAAAAGGATGAGTCTTATACCTTTTGAAGCCAAGCACACTTAAGCAACAAAACCAAGCCAAATGACCTTCAAGAGCTTCAAGCAACCTCAGCCCAAAGTTGAACCATTTTCATCAAGGATGAATAAGCTAAAGTTTGATGTATGCAAGCCTTTAAGCACAAATACTCAAGAGATAGAGATTTTAGAGAGAGAGGCTCCCAAACCTTTTGCTAAATTATTCTAACCTTTGAAAACTATAGAGAAGCCTCTCTATATATAGCAAAATACAAGCTTTGGTCAAAAATATCTCAATAGAGACAGTTGGAACAAAAATATCTGCAGAAAATGGCCTTTTTGTATCAATGGTCGGCATTTCTTCATTGATGGCCGGCACTACATCATTGTTGGCTGGAAAGGACCCCTCTTGGATGGCATGGGGCCAGCATTGGCCATTCATGGCCGGCACACGGCCAAAAAATCCCATTCATGGTCAGAAACTTTCACCTCTGGTTGGACAGAAAAAAAAAAAAAAAAAATTTTGCTTTTTAGGCCCAACTTCAAATGGGAATATCTCCTTCATCTGGACCCCTTTTCAGGTCATTCTTGAGCCTAAATTGAAGCTCTAGAAGTCTTATTTCCAATGGTGGAAGCCTCACTTCAAAATTCCAAGTGTGAAAAAAATTATGCCTCTTTTAGTGAAACTGCTCAATTTTGATCCTACCCAGATTCATGCCGAACTTCTCCCAAACTTGGTTTCTTCTCTTCTCTCCTCTTTTTTTCAACCCTAAACCCCTAGATAAGGTGTTTTGAAAGATTTTTCAAAGATTTTACCTCTCTTTCATTCATTTCCACTTTGTCCATGCTCGGTTTATCGAAAAGCGCAACATTTAACAAAATGCGAGCGTCGGAACATCGTAGGAACTTTGTTTCAAAAATATTTTGAAAGAGAGGGTTTTAAGGTCTAAAAACCGTTCAAAATAGTTTTGATCCAAAAAGAGGTGTGAAGTTGGGATTTGAAGCTCCTCTTGCCGAAGAAATCGAATCTTTGCGCTGCATATCTTTCATCACCAAGTAAGCAATCAGTAGTGCGTAAGTCCTAAGGACGGTCAAAAATGGGGTGTCTATAGGTAACAATAGTAGTACCAGTGGGGTAGTTTCATTTTGGTTATTGTATTTTGTAACCAGTGGGTTATCGTTTTGTAATCATCAGGTTATCTTGTGTAACCAATGTGTTTTGGGGATGTTGAGACATAATAACTACCTATTTATATATGTACCTTTGTTTGTTTGTTTCCATGGATTGGACAGATTGGAGCATGTAATGTCTCTAAAATTTATTTAATATGATAAGTTATTGTGGAATCGAAAAAATTTTCGTAGTGATGCATAGATATGATTGTGATTTGGTTTGGCAAGGTGATGGTTGGCGAACCATATTTTGAAATTGTGACGCCCTAATTTTTTTTTATTTTTTTATTTTTTGGAACATCATAAAATTTAAATAACAAATAACTTCCTAAATAAAAATTTTAAGAGAAATTTATATACTCACATAGTCAAAACTTAACAACAAAACAAAATTACGAGTCCACATACAATATTACAACAACTTTATAACATTCGTAATTACTAATACCAAAAATAATAAAATTTTATTTTGCTAAATTCTTGATAGTTAGCCACGATTCTAAATTAGCAACGGCCCCAATTCCGGCTTCAGTCCCTTCTTTAGTCATAACTTGGCATAAAACTCCAGAGTAACAAAATATATGCTATGAGTTTTGCAACACAGTAAGAAAACATAACCAACCTACCATTCTTTTAATAGAATGTAATTAGATAATAATCATGACAATTAAGAGAAAATGACGGAATTAATAGCATGATAATATAATGACAATTTAAAATAATTTCAACAATTTTATTAATTTAGGTGACATTCAAAATCTCACCAAAGAGATTTTCTTACCAGCTACTAAGCCATAGCCACGGTTAATTTGGAAACCCTCCCTTGGTCAAATATTCAAGAACTACCAAGGATGCCCACATTCCAGAGTTATATACCCAAGCCGTGGCATCCGTGGTCTATCCCAAGGGAAACGATCTGCCAAAGGTATGTGTGTCACCCACACATCCACCCTTATTCCAAAACCGAATACCGAAAAGAGTTCAAATAAGTCACATGCCATCTTAGGGTTTCGCAACACAATTATGTAAAAATTATTAAAAATCAAGGCTTACCCTGAACTACCGATATTAACACTCGATCATTAACTTTATATATACTGTTAATCATTTTAATTAGTTTTTATATTAATCACAAATAATTCAAATTTCAATCACCAGTAATGTTATACCAACTCATTAAAATTCCCAACATCAAATATTACACATGCCACACATTAATAAATCAATGTACAAATTTAAATAAACAACTAATTTAAACCATGTTATGAAATAATAATGTAGATACAAAAGAAATAAACCATAATCACACACATGCATGGATGTTTTTTAATTTACAAGATTAGACTTGAACAATATTAAATTTTAGTCCAAATAAACAATTTAAGAGATAATTTTTTATTCTTCCTCAATCTACCAGAATTTTTCAGAATGTATATATCATAATTAAAATTGTAAATAAATTACTTATACAACTCTAAAATTCATATAAATCTATAGAATACTCAATAAACATGTTATGGTCATTTTTTAGAAATCATTTTCCAAAAATAAATTATAAATAATTCTGAAAAATTCCACGAAAGTTTATGACACAGATTTATCACATGTTCTTAAATCAATTCCATACTTAAATTTATAAATAAACTCCATAATATAAAAACTTATTATGAAACTAGACTTCTCAAATTTAATTTTTTATTTATAAATTACCAGATTTGGTTTAATATAGAATTTTTAATGATTTTTCCAACATAGAGTAAAATCTGTCTTATAGTTCCAGAGTTGGTTTAAAATTTATATAAATTCGTACAAAACTCAATAATTGTTTCAAAAATTCATGGATGAACTAGATATCATTATCAACAACTTTCTAGAAGAAATTATCTCCAAATTTTGAGTATAAAATTGTCTAAAATTTTCCTACAACTATTTGGCAGATTTAAGGGCCAAATAAAATCTTCAATTCTCTCTTTGATGGTATGAACTACGTATGTAAGCCTATTTCCACAATAATACCATGATTTTAAGACTACCAATATCTTCAAATATTTGATATACAAATCACAAATTTATATACAACTATAAATAAAATTCTATCTATAAATGTTACTAGGAACACAATTTGAAATTTTAACTTAAAAACATAAGTGGGTTGAAAGTGTTTTCTTGCTTAGTTGTAGAATTGAAATGGGATAGTGAAATGGTAGGAAATTTCAACTCCTTAATATCCGCCTCTCTTTCTTGTCCCTACTGCCTAGCTTGCTCATCGATTTCCTTTACTTCTCCTCTCCTCTCCTCACTGATCCGGAGGAGCAACATTTACACACACACACGCACGCACATATATATATATATGAATTCACCAACTGAGCCTTCTCTCTTCTCTCTCTCTCTCTCTCTATCTCTCCTCATCATTTTATGTTGTCTAATCAATTTTTTTTCAAATCCAAGGAACATAATGGGGACTATCTTCTATATCTCTATGCATGCAACCAAGTGGCAATGCTGCCACTGGAAAATCTGTCGAAGTTGATTTTTTTTTTTTTTTTGGTAATGGTTTCTTAAAATTAATACACTAAAGTTTTTAACTACACTGTTTAGCAAAGATAATTATCATGTTGAATCCTTATTAAAACAATTTATAAACAACAAATATTGAACATCCATAAAATTATTATTCTTAATAATGTCTTTGTTAGTGATTAAATTGGGTTAATTTAAAACTAACTTATACACTAATATATTTTAGATAGACTCTAGATAAAACTAATTTATTTATTTATTTTCTTTTAAGAATAATTAAATGCAGGTTTTCACAAAAATCGAAAAGGGTTGTTGAGTGATGCGTGTTTTGGTTAGGGTTACCATAAGGCGAGGAGAGTTATACTTGCCGAGTGTGTGTAATTTTGTGGGCGTTCCTTATTAGGTTTTATGTTCGTGGTAGAGATTTCAGTCTATTGTCGTGAGAATTCCTCGAAGGGATGTGAAGTGTGCAGTTGGCACTAGGTTTTGTATAATATAGCGTGTTGTTTTCAAAAAAGAGATGGTAGTTGAAACCAGTGCTCTTAGGGAACTTTTAGGAAATTCTTGTGGGAACATTGGAAGTTAATGGTATTAGTGTGTAAGTATTTCAGCATCGTTGGCATAGTTGCAAGACGGGTATTCTTATGGAATTCTATTCTTGACCATTAAGGGAAATTAGTGTTGTTCTCTGAAGTTACCTATACCCATGAGGCTACCTTTGGTTTTAAGATTGACAACATTTAGAAGCATGTTATTTTGAGCCTCTAAGTGTTGTGGGTGTTGTTGGGGGTTAGGTCAAGTCACTTGTTCGGTAAGTGTTGGCAGCTAGTAGGTTGGCCAAGAGAATTAGTGTTTGGATTGAACAGCGTAAAGTGCGATGGTATAAAATGTAGGACCTAAGGTTGACCCTATCAGTCACCAAAGGATTGGGGGAGTTGTGTTTGTTTGTTAGTAGATGTGGTTTTGATATATGCTAATGGCAGTGTGGAGCATGGTATACTCGTGTGAGTTGGCTCAGCATGAGAGAATGAGATTACATACATCAGTAGTGATAAATCCGACGAGGATTGAGGGTACATTGGCAGACTAAGGAGCTAGAATTAAAGTAACCCACTTAGGGTTGAGAGTGAGATGTGTGTAGTGAGCAATGGGATTTCACTTTACGTGGTGTACCAGTGCTGGACTGGTGGTTGTTAGATGATATATCGAAGAGGATCGGTCATGGGACTATCCCAGGAGGTTGCCTTGATATCGCAATAAGGTATTTAACGTAGTGATAAGCGTGGTCTAATGTTTGATAGTGTAGAGTCACTTTGGTGGGTGTTTGTTGTTTGGTTTAGGAGTGAAGCTCTGAGTGGTGTAGTGAGATTGAGTAAGTGATTAGTGTGCTAGGTCAGGGTTGTTTTTTACCTTATCGGTCCTGGTATGTATAGTGTGAGGTATTTGATTGCCACGGTGGTATGTGTGAGCTAGTCTGAGGATGTGAACTGCGTGCTTGGTCTTTAAGAGTCCAGCTTGGACGCATACGTGGAGTGCAAATGTACTTGCCATACTTATTTGAGATTAAGCACGATTTGTGATAACTTGAGGAATCTAGCGTAACTCAAGGAATTTCTAAGAGTGAGTGCGGAACTCTATCTCAGAGTTGGTGAGATTGGGCAAGATGTTAGTGTTGATGTGGAGTTGAGTGACGCATTAGTGTTTGGAGGCCAATGTAAGGTCATTTGGTTGGTAACCGGTTTGGGGTTACTAATTGGGAACTTTGGTCTTTTGGGCGCTTTTGAGCCATTATGCAATTGGTGGTGGTGGAATTTTTTGCTTGTGTTTTATTGTGTTGTTGGCACTTTGGAAATTTCTAAGGATTGTTATTGGGAAAATTTGTGTTGATGTTGTAGCATCACCACAGGTGTGATGGGTTTTGATGGGTGTTGGAGTTGTGGTTCACCGGAGGAATGCTAAGGAATGACTTTGAGGGAAAAACAAAATTTTCTTTTAGTGTTGTGACCGTGGGTGATCTTTTTGAACTCTATCAGTTTTGGTTAGAAATGCAAGTTTTCGGTTTAATAAAAAGTTCAATCTAACAAATCGTGGGAATAAAAGGAGTTTTGAATCATAAACAACACAGTGGTTTTCAAAAAAAACAACACGGTTTTGAAATCTTCGAGTTTTGTTGGAGGAGGTCGAAAAAAATATTTTGGTTCTGCGCGGTGCGAGATTAAGCACCTTTTTGAGAAATATATTTTCGGGGAAAATGAACAAAAATAGTTTTTTTTTTTTTTTTTTTTTTTTTTTTTTTTTTTTTTTTTTAACCGGAATGGGTTGCATTTTACTTATATTATAAGGTTTCTCATGATCTAGCCTAAGTTGCTAATTGCATATTAGATAGTTACTTTGTAGGAAACCTAGACCCTATTAGAGGTTAATGTACCGTAGTGTTGTCTGTTTAACCATGTTTTATTTTGCGTTCTCATTTTACAAGAGTTAACCGAAAGCCTTGTGTGCAAGTGGTTTCTTTTTCTCTGTGTTGGAGTGTTAAAGACTCAATGGTGGTTTAGGTATTGTAAGTAGTCGAGACATGGTGGATGTCTTTGGTGTTGTTGTTGTTGTTGAGGTTGTTGTTACTATTGTTATTATTGTCGGAGGTTGTTATTCTTAGCTCATAAATCACAGCGAGTTTTGCCGGCCGGAGAGGCAACCGTGCTCTTTTTTTGTTATTAGTTGTTCAGGAATCGTTAAGGCCACAAAATGTTGGACCGAGATTTGAGAAGTTATCCCAAATGGATCTAGGCCTAGGTGGGTGTTAGATCAGACAAAAGAATGAAGTGATAAATTTTATTCTAATAAAAATTAATTAGAGAGAAGATACAAGAAGCCTTATATAGGCGTGAGAGATCTCGAAGTAGGCACCAAGTCAATACTGATATGGACAGGGAAAACTATGTAAGGAAAAAAAACTTATTTATGGAAGTAATACAATTGGAAATAATACAACTCATGCCAACACTCCCCCTCAAGTTGGTGCGTAGAGATCTCCTATGCCCAACTTGTCGAGTGAGTCATAAAAAACTTTCCCGGACACTGCATATGTCAATACATCGGCTAGCTGCTCCTCTAATTTAACAAATGGTATAGTCACCAAATTTGTATCTAGCTTCTCTTTGATAAAATGCCGATCTACCTCCACAGTGTTTTGTTCGGTCATGCTAAATAGGATTGTTTGCTATTTCTCGAGCAGCTTGATTATCACAATAAAGCTGCATAGCATTCTGGGGTTCAAAACCTATCTCGGTAAGCAACAATCGTAGCTAGAGAAGTTCACAAATTCCTTGAGCCATACCTCTATATTCAGCCTCAGCTGCGGAGCGAGAGACCACATTTTGTTTCTTATTACGCCATGTGACTAGATTACCTCCCACGAATGTAAAGTATCCTGATGTGGAACGTCGGTCCGTAATATTGCCTGCCCAATCCGCATCGGTGTATCCTTCAACCTTCAAATGTCCATGCTTTTTGAATAGCAAACCTTTCCCATGAGCAGGCTTTAAATAACTCAAGATTCGCATTACTAGCCTCCATATGATCCTCACTTGGAGAGTGCATAAATTGACTAACAACTGCTAATCGCATATGCAATATCAGGTCTAGTGAGCGATAGATAAATTAATTTTCCAACTAGCCTTTGATATCTCTCTTTATTAGTTAGAACTTGATTCGGATATATTCCCAGATGGTGATTTTGCACAATAGGAGTACTCACGGGTTTACATCCTAACATACCCGTTTCAATAAGTAAATCCAACACATACTTTCGTTATGACAAATAAATGCCACTACTAGAGCGAGCCACTTCAATGCCCAAAAAATACTTCAACCCTCCCAAGTCCTTCATGTCAAACTCAGAAGCCAAATACCCTTGTAGCTTTTGAATTTCATCAGTATCATCACCCGTAACCACCATGTCGTCAACATAGATAACTAACAAAGTAATCTTACCATCCTTTGTTTTTTTAATAAACATGGTATGATAAGAATTTCCTTGATGATACCCATATTTCTTCATGGCATTTGTAAACCTCCCAAACCATGCTCGAGGGGATTGCTTCAAGCCATATAGGGCCTTACGCAACTTGCAAACTTTCCCTGAGCCATTAATTATCCCGTAACCAGGTGGAAAATCCATGTATACTTCTTCTTCCAAATCTCCATGTAAAAAGGCATTTTTTACATCAAACTACTTCAAAGGCCAATTCAAATTAGCAGCTAAGGATAGTAATACTCTAATGGTATTCATTTTTACTACTGGCGCAAAAGTCTCATGATAATCCACGCCGTATGTTTGTGTGTACCCCTTTGCTACTAACCTCGCCTTGTACCTATCAATCATCCCATCAGCTTTGTGTTTGATAGTAAATACCCATCTGCACCCTATTGGTTTCTTTCTGTGTGGCAGCGAGACTACATCCCAAGTCTTATTCTTCTGTAGTGCTGCCATCTCTATATTCATAGCATCTATCCATTTTGAATCCTTCAAAGCCACCTCAACACTATTTAGGGAACTTAACATATGTCATTTGATTCACAAAGGCTTGATATTGTGGTGACAATCTGTGAGTAGATACATATTGAGCAATGGAGTACCTTGTTTTTCCTTCGGGTGAGAATCGGTCAGGTGGATGGCCTCGATTCTGTCTTGGAGGCAACTGATACGGTCTGTCAACAATGTTAGAATTAGTAACAATATTAATGTCTAAGTCACTTACCTCAGGGATATCCATAGGAGCATGAGCAGATATGAGAGAAGGGGAATCAACAACCTCAAGAGGAATAACCGTAGGCTCAACAGGCTGTGCAATATTCGGAACAAAATCTGGAACAGAATCGGCGTGTGAAGTAGACTCAGTGACTGGTATAGATGAACTTGGTTTTGGTAGTAAACTGGGCTCTGGTTCAGTGGCCACTGGTTTGTTGCACACCACTTCTTCTCTATCTTCCAATGTAACCTCAAACCAATCAAGTTCTTCAAGTGTACGCAACTCCCCCTGAAGCACCTGGTTGGACAAGGTAGGATCAAAAAACATCTCATGTTCTACGAATGTCACGTCCATGGTGACATAAAAGCGCCGGGTAGGAGGATGGTAGCAGCGGTAGCCTTTTTGATGGGGAGTAAAGCTGAGAAAAACACATCAAATAGCGCAAGGATCCAATTTGCTTCGTTGATTTTTATGAAGATGAACATACGCCACACACCCAAAAATCGGCGGAGTAAGATTTAATATAGAGGACAAAGGTACATGATGTGCTAAATCTTCCAGAGGAGTGTGAAAATCAAGAGTCCGTGAAGGCATTCGATTCATCAAATAGATAGCATGGATAACAGCATCAGCCCAAAATTGTTTGGGGACCAAAGCACCAATGTGCAAGGTACGAGCAACCTCAAGAATATGTCAATTCTTACGCTCCGCAACACCATTTTGTTCGGGAGTTTGAGAACAGCTAGCTTCATGGATCATGCCAATGTCTTGAAAAAATTGAGAGAGCTCATAATTAATATATTCCCCGCCGTTGTTAGAGCGGAACACCTTGCTAGGTAGTGAAAATTGGGTCTGGATCATCTTATGAAAGACTCGAAAAATTGGACCAACATCACTTTTATGTTTCATGACATATAACCAAGTCATACGAGTATAATCATCCATAAAGGTAACAAACCATCGAATACCAGCATATGTAGTAATAGGGGAAGGACCCCAGACATCAGAGTGTATTAAAGCAAATGGAACCATACTTTTATTAAAACTCAAAGGATAAGGAACACGATGACTCTTAGCTAAAATACAAATATTGCATTTAAATTCAGAGTCCTTGACATTATGAAATAACGAAGGTAGTAACTTGCGTAAATAACCGAAAGACACATGACCAAGACGACGATGCCACAACCAAATTTTTTTCATCTTCTCAGTCTCTGTCCCATGCACCTGATGAACCCGACCTGCTGCAACATCATCAACATAATATAATCCCCCTCTCTTAGTACCACGCCCAATGATCTCCCGAGTCTGGATATCCTGGAGCAAGCAAAAAAGAGGAAACATTAATACTATACAATCCAATTGTTCTGTAACTTGATTGATAGAAAGTAAATTATTGGATAATGTTGGAACAAGCAAGGTATGATGTAGGGACAACGAAGGAGTAAGAGCAATAGAACCCGCCCCTGTAACAAGGTCAGTTTCACCATTGGCTGTAACTACTCGATCTCGACGAGAAGAAGTTTCATATTGAAATAGAGATTTATCGTAAGTCATGTGATCGGTAGCACCCGAATCGATTATCCAACCTGTGTCACGATCCTCGGAGGCGCTTAGAGCTTTTCCAGCAGCATCTTTTGGGGAGTCTTCTGAGAGAGAGAGTTCAGAAATAAGAGACAAACCCGGTGCTAGACGACCAGAATGTTGCACAGTGGTGGTGGTTGGTCTTGTGGTTGCAACTGCTGCAACCCCAGCCAGAGTGTCGGTAAGTTTCGCATGGCTTAGACGTCTAGTTGTGCGCTCAGCTTTGAGTTGCTTTCGACGCTCCAAATACCAGTCAGGAAACCCATGCTTCTTAAAGCAATTATCGACTGTATGTCGAGTACCATTACAAAATACACAATGCAAATCATCTTTGTTTTCAACATCAGAGAAATGAGGAGTTCGGGATGTCGGGATGCCAGGGGATTTGGATACCATGGCAACAGACGAAGTACCAATGGCACCTGCAGAAGAGAGCATAATAGTCTGTCGTTGAGCCTCACGGCAGATATATGCAAAGGATTCCTCTAAGCCAGGAAGCAGCTGGATCCGCAAAAAATCGCTGCGAACTTAATCAAATCCATCGTCCAATCCTGCAAGAAAATCATAGATACGATCTTTCACAACTTCATCCCGACGAACTTTTATATCCGTAGCACAAGTCATTTTAATCGGGCAATGCTTATCAAGCTCTTGCCATATGGTCTTGAGCTCAACAAAATACAAGGGAATCGGACGACCACTCTGTTTTATACGGGTGGCTTTGCACCATAGTTCGTAAATCTGTGATTCATCCGATCCATCATAGTACATTTGAGAAACACCTTCCCAAACGTCAGCCACAGTTGGTAAGCCAAGAAAGAGGCCAAGTAAATCAGGTTCCATGGTTTCATCAACCATCCTTTAACAATAGCGCCCTCCTTTCGCCACTTTGCATAACCAGGATCAGATTGGTCCACCCAAGGAGTCTCACCTGTCAAGTAGCCGAACTTGCCTTGCCCGGCAGCATGTAATTCCATCATCTGAGACCAAATAGTGTAATTGGAACCATGCAATTTGATTCCAAATGGAATAGCAGAGGAATCATTATGGATAGTCACCACAGGATTGGAGTTTACACCAGTTGTTATAGCAACTTGCTGATTATTATCATCCGTCATGATGATTGGAGTATGTAGAAGGTAGAGTTTGTTCAGAGATTGGGTTTTTAGAGCAAGCGAGCCAAGATCTAAACTGGGTTAGGATCACGCTCTGATACCAAGACAAAAGAATGAAGTGATAAATTTCATTCTAATAAAAATTAATTAAAGAGAAGATACAAGAAGCCTTATATAGGCGTGAGAGATCTTGGAGTAGGCACCAAGTCGAATACTGATATGAACTAGGGAAAACTATGTAAGGAAAAAAAACTTATTTATGGAAGTAATACAATTGGAAATAATACAACTCATGCCAACAAGATCTTCTTTCATAGTTAGTGACCACCTTGTTCTAGATTTTTTCCATAATTTCCGGCAGGTGAGGATGTCTCATACGAGGAGAGACCGGTAAGAGTCTTAGACACTCGAGACCAAGTCTTGCGAAAGCAAGACATTTCTTTTGGTAAAAGTGTTATGGAAACATCACGGAGTTGAGGAAAGCAACTTGGAAACGTAAGTTGGAGGTCCGTGAGAAGTATCTGGAATTATTTGTTGATGTTTGAGCATGTATTGAGATTATGTTATGTTAATAAAATATGAAAGCATTGTATATGTTTGAAAATATAGAAACATTGTATATGTTTTGGAAAATGTGAATTGTACTTTCAATGTTGGAACTTGTGTATCGAGTTGCTGAGAATGGATGACTGGAGAATGGATCATGGTAATGGAATTGATTGATTATCATTGTTGTAATTGGTTAAAACTTGGTTTTAAAGTTTGATTTATATTTTTTGGGATGAAATTCCTTAAGGGGGGAGGTTATAGCGATCTGGGCTTAGACTTGATCCATTTATTGTTTTTGAATCTGGGATTTGTGATTGTCATTCTTTTCCCTTCATATTTGGTTTAGCCTCAGGGGTCAACACCATCTTTGTTGGGATCGACACTGCTCTCTTTATCTTTGTTTTGTTAAGCTCCAAGTGTTAACCCTAGTATACAGTAAAACCTAGGTTTGGTTGTTGAAATTTAGTGTCGACACCTTGGGTCCAAGGGTCGACACCTTGTTTGCTGCCGGCAATTGTTTTCCTTTAATTTTTCCTGAAGGGTTGACACTAGTTTAGGACGGGTCGACCCCTATGAGTCTTTTTCCAGATTTTAGTTTGGTTTTGGACCCTACTTCTTGGAGATTTTGACTTGTTCTTTTGGATTGACTTTGGGACTTTATTTCACTTTAACCTAGCACTATAAATAGGGCCCTCACTAATCATTTTCTTCACTTTATTTTCTTTTTCCCCTCTCTAAACCGTGAGTCACTCTTTTCTCTCTCTAAACTCACTTTTTTCGCTCGAAGATCTTCAAATCTACTCACTTAGAAGCATCTCCTAACCTTACTCCTTTGAGATTAAGTGTAGAGTTTGTCAAGGGCTTTGTTTTGATCGGAGCAAATCGTTGTTTTGTTACCGTCAACTTTTGGACTTTTCTTCATTCTTCCTCTTTTAAGTTTGAGGTAGGGATTCTCCGCACCTTCTTATTAGTTCTAACTTAGTTATTTGATATTTCTAAAACAATATTGTGATTTTTGGAGATTTTGGACAAATCTAGGATTTTGGTTGGAAATCAAAAAGAGAAGTTTTCAAATGGTTTATTGGAAATGCTTGTAGAAAGATGTTTATTGTTGATCTATGATGAAGTGATGGATTTTTCCCTTTGGAAATGATTTGTAAAGAAAAAGGGATTTTGTCCTAGAAATCTCAAATGTTGATCTTATAAAGATAATAGAAATAATGTGGGTTTTGTGTAATTGGAATGATGCCTTTCTCTACTCAAAAATGATTTTGAAAGAAAAGCAAGGTTTTCTCTAAAACCATGGGTTTGACCTGTGTAGGAAAAATATTGAAGGATGATGTTGGTTTTGTAATATCACTCACGTCTTGATGATGGTGATGGAGGATATTGATGATGATGGTAGAGTTGGATATGTTACACCGCTCACATCTTGGAAATAATAATAATGTATATTGTTATTGAAATTTTCTATTTATTAGAGATATTTGTTTTGGGCTATCAGTGGATGATAGCTATGATTGTTGTAGAAATTACATGAGAATTAAGTGAATTGAAACTAATTTCTCATCTATTTGCATTTAGTGTTGTCATATCTTTAATACATTGTAAATGTATGATGTTGGGAGAAGAAATGGGTTGTACTCCATATTTAGAAGAAGAAAGAGGATCTACTCCATTGAATTAAGTTGGCCGGATTATCCCTGGTGAAAGTCCTAAAAACCACAAGTATACATGGGTGCCGATTCCAGCGGACGAAATATTCGTAAAATGGCAAATAGAAGTGTTTGTGTGATGGTTGTATTGGTTAAAGACCCACTAAGTTGTACCCTCAGTTTGGTTGTCTGAATAAAATGGAAATGACTCATAAATGGAGATAAAATGGATCGAGATATAAGTTCAACATAATGTGATTTTGTAAAACAGTTATATATGATTTTATCACGAGCATTGCATATGTATTCACCTTATACCTTTGTTAAAATTCATATCTTGTGTTGGATTATTTCTACTAGGTTTTATACCGTTCTATGTGGAAAAAACATTTTCAGGTGTTGGTGATATGCCTCCGCCAATGCAATAGCCTAGGAGGACTTGAAGCAAGAGTTTCATTTTTGTTTAATTATGTATTTGTTTTGTACAAGCCATGGGCCATTAAATGTACTGGATTTAGATCCATTTTGATGAAACCAAGGACAACCTTGGAAAGTGGTAACCTTTAGGACATTTCAATTATCTGTTTAACTTTTATTTCATATCTTTATTGTTGACACATACTATAGATTTAGGGTTAGGATTTGTAAGTGTATATTCGCATGTGTCATCCTTTTATACAGCTGAGTCTTACGTAATGGAAGGATATCATACTCTGATATACATTGTCATTTACTTATCGTCGTGTATGGTTTATTATATTTATTTTGCGACGTGACACTCAAAGAGAGGAACAAAGCCGCAGTAGCAGAAAAGCAACCCTGTACTTCACCCTCCAAAAAAACCCTAGACCCAACAAAATGAGACATGGGCCTAAGAGAACAAAATTGAGAAAAGAACTATTGGAAAATCCAAAAAAAACTACCAAACGATAGGGGGGAAAAAAAAAGGACAAGCCAAACAAAGCAGTCGCCTCTTTTATGCTTCTTTTTCTTTGTATCTTTTTTTGGGGATAAGTTTTGATGGGAGTTCTCTAATGAAATAACTTGTTCATATCTCTTCTTTCAAAACATGTGAATGGATTCAATTCATGCACTCAAAGTTGTTGGACAATCTTCACTGTATTCAAATAGTTAAATTCTGTTGTGTACTAAACAACAACAAGAATATAAAGAAATAAAGGAAAATGAGAGAATTTGTTTGATTACAAAAATCAAACTAGAAAATAAATAAATAAATAAAAATAGATTTTATTTTTTTACAAAAACAAAATTAAAATCTGATTTAAACAAACAAATGAAACAAAAAATAAATTAAATAACTTACTTGATTAATTGTTCGAAAAATAATTCTGATCAAGTCCAGTGTTTGACACTGTGTCCTTAAGACAGATTCGTCCTCTCCACGGTGATTTCAGAATTTGGACGTCTATCACCCAGGATACAATGATCTACTACAAACAATAGCAGCACTACAAATTGTTTGCCTAACGAACACACTAAGTGTTTATACTCTCTCTGACAAGAAAATAATGCAGCAACATGAAGAGAATGTTTTCAGAATTATGAAGAACGAAAATTAGAGTTACAAAATCCAAATGAGGGCTGTCCTATTTATAGATGTAAAGGTGGCTCTTGGTTTTGAATTGAACAGGTATGATACCTGTTGGCTTTGAATTTAAACAGATTTGAATCTGTTGGGTTTAAATTTAAACAGATACAAAAACGGGAAGGCCCTGTTTGGGTGTGCAATAATACCAAACTAGTTTATTTCTGTTTGAAAACGGGAAGGGCCCTGTTTGGATGTACAGTAAATCCAAACCAGTTTAATTTGAATTCTGGATTTTATTTTACCAAAAATAAAATTAAATTCAAATGTTTGTGGCCCAAAAAGATTAGTATTGGGCCGAACAAGCCCAACCTAACCCCACGCACCCGCGCCCAAGCCTAGCCCGCCCAACCGATAGGACGGCGGCGGCGGCGCGCGCGTGTGGTGATTTTTGGGTCTAATGGGTCTAGCCCATTTTGCCCATAACCTCTCCCTCTAAAACACTTGGGTACCCCTTGGGACACACCCCAAGTACCAAACCCATGCCTTATAAACCCTTACAAAACTTCCCACCAAATCAATGTGGGACAAGCCTTATTCAAACCTTCAAGGATTTTCCACCAAAACTCCATTTCCATGGAGCACACTTTGGCTTCAATTTCCCATTTACTCGATAATGGTTTTGAGTAACCAAATATACCATGTGAATCATAACGCGGCATAGAATGCGTTACCACTTTGACCCGTGTAAATCGATGCATGGGGTTCACCTAAAAAATAGACCAAACTTAGGATAAAATTCTGGTTTTATCCAGAATTTATAACCATTTTCAAGTATCCACACCAGTCTCTTCAAATTTTTAGTCAAATTATAGCTAAAAAAGCTATTTTACTATTTTAGCTTGTTACCTCTTTAGTACCTACTGTATCAAACTCTCTATTCTAACTTAATTTTATTAAAATATTATTTTCTTATTGTGTTTGTTATTCTTTTTATTTTATTTTATTAAATTGATGAGTAAAAAAAAATTGGCCATTGACCGGTTGACCAGTCAGACGTCCGACTGAACTCTCGGGTAGATATCCGGTAACACTAATCTCTATGTTGTAGCGATGAACAGTACCTCACTTGTTGTAGCGAGGTACTGTAGCAATCATAAATTAGCAAGATACTCTAACGAGCCTGATGGACATTCATTTTTTATGAATATTATCACTAATTTTTTAGCTAGTTTGATGCCGATGCTCTCACTACATCCCATTGATGAGAAGTTTGTGATGATTTCATCATGATGCCAAATGATGCCATGTCGAGATGACACGTGTACATAAGCACATTAATGCAAAGCAGCTATCTACACATCTCATTTTGTTCGTATCTCTTCTTTCAAAATATGTGAATGGATTCAATTCAGGCACTCAATACATCCAATTGATGAGAAGTTTGTGATGATGTCATCATGATGCCAACATGTCATGTCCAGATGACACGTGTACATAAGGACATTGATGCAAAGCATCTATCTATACATTTCTCATTTTGTGTTTGCTTCCACACCCTTCAGTGGGTTGGTGAAGTGAGACGCCTTTTTGATCCACTTAATCCCCCCACAATCTCAAACTCCATATACAGTAGAATAGAATGGACTTCTCTATTTGTTAGAACATGATCAATCACCTTGAGATTTAAGAAAACCCAATCACATCTTAACATTTGTCACTGAAATGAATATATGTCTTTGCCCACTCAAGTATAGGGTCCACCATCTTATTTTCTAAGCAAATGTGCCATCATATGGTTCATTCCCACCACCACCCTCTTCCTTCTTTTAAGTCCAACCATGTGAATGGAAGAAACAAAATCACAAAAAAACAAAAATAAAATAAAAATGATATGTGCTCCAAATCTATTTTTGAATGAAATCTGAGTTGCATTTTCTTGGTACACTTTAATATTATTGTTCTTTTCTTTTTTTCTTTTTTTTTTTTTTTGGAGAAACATAATATATCATTTGTTCTTTATTATTGTTTTGTATCACAGTTTATGTGAATATTTATAAAAATATAATGAAAACAAATAATATCTTATCACATACTTTAATAAATGGTGCAAAAATAAAAAATAAAAAAAAACAAGTGACGTGTAATAATCCGCTTCTTTTTTAAGATTATTATAGATAATCTTGAAACACTGTGTGACATTACTTACGTAGTATTCTTGACATATAAGAAATTCTAAAACACATTAAGTGAGTCATCTATTGTGTCTCAACTTCACAAGTGGTTCAATTCTTAAGCCACTTAGCCAATCGTCTAAAGCCTCCCAAAAAATTATAAAAAATTTTATTATCAAAGGCTTCCTTTTTTCAAACACTCATTAAAATAAAATCCCGTTTTATTGATTAACTTAAGACCTCAAAGAACCTTGAACCGCTTCATACTTAACAAACATGAGTCTGTATTGTCTCAATTTATAAAAATTTTAACCATATCATTAGTCAGAAGCACATAGTTAATTATTCATTGTTCATATAAATAGCCAAGAAAGTGATTGGACATAAACCCCACCCACAAAGCCCCTCAACTATACACTACCTTCTCTATCTTTACCACATCACAGATTCACAATGGTTATCCACTACATGATCAGAATGGGAATTCCATTGATGTTATTAGCATTAATGATGTTTTCATGTGCAAACTCAGATGATGCCAAGGACAGAGAGGAGTGTACACAGCAGTTGGTTGGACTTGCAACCTGTCTGCCTTATGTTGGAGGAAACTCCAAAGCTCCCACACCAGACTGTTGCAGTGGTCTCAAACAAGCCCTCAAGACAAGCCCAAAGTGCCTCTGTGTGATTGTAAAGGACAGAAATAATCCTGAACTAGGGCTTAACATCAATGTCACACTTGCTTTAGGCCTTCCTACTGTTTGCAATTCCCCTGCCAATATTTCTCAGTGCCCTGGTATGTATTGTCTACTCTATAACTACATAGAATGTCAAAAAAAAACATACCATTTACCATGAATTGTTATCTCGAATATTATTATGAAAGTGAGATGTGTGATGTAAATTTAAAGTTGGTGAATCGTTTTGATTTATATAAATGTACTTTTTTGAATATTTTCTAATTAATTTTTTTAAGTTTGTAGTATTGTTAAAACTTAAGACTTCCATAATTATGCAAGACTCAATGTAAACTTGCTTTCCTTAAGCTTGGTTCATTAGCTTGCGTGACTTCTTTTTCTTTTTTTCTTTTTTTTTTTTTTTGGTTCATGCTAATGACAGTTCAATAAATTACTATTAAAGTAGAAAATTTATCAAAGTAGTTACGTTCTCAATAAACTTTTCTCATATTACTAAAATATTTTTAAAAAAGATAATTCATTTTTTTACACGTACATCAAGACTAATGACTATTCATCGAGGTCATTAGCATTTAAAATTTTTTTTAGGGGTTGTTATGCCCACATATTTAATTTTTTTTTAATCATTAAAAACATAGAATTTTTTTTTTTTTTTTGAATGAGCATAATAGTTTATCTAAGGAGAGAAATAGAGATATGAGAAAGCTTATTGAGTAACCACCACACTACTATAGTGATCTTTGCCATTTCTGAGTAAGAAAGAGAAATGAGAGTTTTTGTGCTTTATTATTTGTGTACATGATATACATAATGATCTAAATGTTTTAATATTATCTAATTACTAATAATTTATATGCATATTTAATAATTTTATATATTCATATCTACCATTGTGTAAGCCTCATCAAAAAAATTCAGAGCCCATGGCATTGGGCCAAAGTGTAGGGCCCCTGGATTGCCCTTATGTCTGGCCCAATGAGCTTTTAGAAGCTTGACCCCATCCTAAAGGTCCAAATTAAGCCCATATATGCATTTTAATAAAACAACAAGAATAAAACTGAAAGAAAAAAAAAAACCATTGAGAAACATGCCAACTGTGAAATTGGTAACTATATTTTCATAAGATTAAGATATATACAATTTAATTACATAATCACAATAGATGTAATTTTGTAGCTATATTTTTCTCATTGACTCTTCCTCCTCACAAAAATGCTTCCTACCCCTAGTGATTAGGCACCCCCACCACCTCCAGTGCCACGTGGCACTGCGGGATTAGAAGAAAAGAAAAAAAAAAAAAAAAAAACAGTGTTGGGGCCAATGACACTGCGCCACCTCACTGGGGGTTAACCCCCAGTGGGTGTATGCAGCAGTGTTGTTCCTCCTCACTACACTGCTGGCGAAATTTAAACCCTCAACCGCTCATACAAGAGTGTTGGGGAAGGGCAATTAAATTACAAGTCCTCACAACTCTTAATAAGACTTGAACATATGCATCGACTTATATTACCTACAAAATTGCCAAAATTTCAATAATACTCTAAGGCTTCGTTTGGGAAGCCAAAAGTTAGGCCTTTTTTTTTTTGCTATTTTAGCCATAAAAAACAAAATAGACTTTTTAGCCTAATAAGACAAAACATCACATCTAATCCATAATCATTATATTCTTTCTTTCACAAAAAAGTCAAAAAAAATCAAAAGCCCTTCCCAAATCAAACTTTTTAGTCCTAGGATAAAATAGCCAAAAAAATCAAAAAGTCAACCCATTTCCCAAATGAACCCTAAATAACTAATTTTTCATAAAAAATAATGCACATAATCTAGGGAACTGCATTTTTTAAATTTTTTTTTGCATTTTTATGTATTTGTATTGTTATTACTAGAATTTTAATGTACTAGTCTTTTATTTTTGGGTTTTTCATGAAGTTTATAATGACATCTTGTAGACTCATATTGATGTTTTTTTTTTTTTTTGATGTCCTAGTCTTTTATTTTTGGGTTTTTCATGAAGTTTAAAATGACATCTTGTAGACTCATATTGATGTTTTTTATAAAAAAAAATTGATGGGAGAGACCCATATTGATGTTGATGGTTGTAAATTGTAATGTGATGGATGCAGCTCTTCTCCACTTGGCTCCAAATTCAACTGATGCACAGATTTTCTATCAATATGGTCATTCCTCCTCCAATGCTACTACTAGTCCCACCACCACTCCTGCTGTTGCCACTGGTAATCAATCACTACTTTTGACTTACTTCTTCTTTTAAGTATTTCTGGTGGTAATTAAAATAACTTTTGACTTTGTATTTTCCTTTTAATTTTAATTTTAGTATTTAGTGGTGGTAATTAAAACGTTTTTTGAACTAACATTTCTTTATCTTTTCATTCGGTGGAAGTATTAATTAATTAGGATGACTTTGTGACAGTGATTTTAAATAAGTTTTGCTTACAATCCCATCAATATTTTGGGAACAAATAAAAATCAGGGTGTGATTTCTCTCAATTTTTAAATATTAACTTCAAAAAAAATTGATTAGTATTTAGTGGTTGTTATTAAAACATTTTTTGACCTAGTATTTCTTTATCTTTTCATTCGATGGAAGTATTAATTAATTAGGATGACTTTGTGATAGTGATTTTAAATAAGTTTTGCTCACAATCCCATCAATATTTTGGGAACAAATAAAAATAAGTGTGATTTCTCTCAATTTTTATATCTTAACTTCAAAAAAATTGACAAGCCATGAAATTCACCACAAGTCCAGTTTTGATGATACGAATTATTTTGTAAAATTTTTCGTTTTTATCATTCATAAAAGAAAAGAAGATTTGATAATCATAACATTTTTATTTTTTTGTGTTTATCTCCTAAAAAAATTGATAGTTTATGTTTAAAATATATTTTCTGTCCATTTTTTCGAAAACAAACACGATATAAAATATGAACATATAAATGGGTTTTATATTTTTGTGCAAGTAAGAACACGGTTTATACTTTCTTTCTTTTTTTGAACGGCAACACAGTTTTTATTTATACCAGTTTACGAATCCACTTGTGTCTCTTTGGATCTTTTTGGTTGAGTTTTCAAAAGAAAAAAATTATAAAAAAATTACTTAAAACTAAGTTTGACAAAAATAAATATCAAAAAATATATTTTTGGATTTCCAAAAATTGTTTCCTCCATATGAAAATAATAAATAAAA
The DNA here is from genome assembly GCA_022316695.1 of Camellia oleifera. Classification (NCBI taxonomy): domain Eukaryota; kingdom Viridiplantae; phylum Streptophyta; class Magnoliopsida; order Ericales; family Theaceae; genus Camellia; species Camellia oleifera. The sequence continues at coordinate 154,722,699 of CM039305.1, forward strand.
AAAAAATTCACCAAATTTTTTTTTTGAATTTTTTTTTTTTTTCATTCTGAAAACTAAACTGGTTCCATTTATTTGAAATTTCATCATAGTTTTGTCTTTTGATTTGGTGGAATGGAATTATTAATTAGATCATAGTTGAGATGATTTTGTGATAGTGATATTAAATAGGGTAAATTACATTTACCTCCCCTGAGGTTTCTGACAAATACAGGGACCTCCCTTGTGGTTTGAATAATTACAGTAACCTCCCCTACTTTACCTGACAATATCAAGATTCCCCCCTGCTGTCAAAAATCACTAAACGGTGTTACTTTTTCTTTCAGAAATTACTTTATTGCCCCTTCCTTTAAAAATATTAAAAAATGTTTTTAGATTAGAGGATAGGTTTAGAGTGTTTGGAAAAGTATTTTTGGATTTATTTTTTTAAAATATTAAAAAATGTTTTTAAAAAATTATATTTTTATTTTAAATATATAATTTTTATTTAAATATTTTATTTTATTTTGTAAATGTTTTAATTTTTTAATTTTAATATTTTAAACTCAAAACACAATTTCACACTCAAATCATAACCAAACACATAACTCAAAACTCAATTTAAAAATTATTTTCAAATCTCATAACCAAACACATAACTTAACACTCCACACTACTTTCAAAACTCTACATTCAAATCGTAACCAAACGCATAAAAAAAAATTAAAATATTTTAAAATATATTTATAAAATAAAATAAAATATTTAAAATAAAAACTATATATTTAAAATAAAAATAAAAATTTTAAATTTTAAATTTCTTTAATATTTAAAATATTAAAAAAAATACAACACATAGATGTATGAAATATAATACACATTAAAATAAATAAATAAATATTTAAAATATAAAATATTTAACCTAAAAAAATAATTTCAAAAAATTTCAAAATTTATAACCAAACAAATTTTTTCTTTTTAAAACTCATAATTCAAAATACAACTCTACACTCAAATCATGATTCTAAAAATAATTTTAAAAAATAAAATAAAATTTTTTTGAAATTTTTTTTCTTTTAAAATAGAGTTTTTGAAAAAGTTTAGTTTTGAGTTTTGAAAAAAGTTTTGAATTGAGTTTTAAGTTTGTGTTTGGTTATGAGTTTTGAATAATTTTTGAATTGATTTTTGAGTAAAAACATGTTCCGAAAAAAAAAAAATTTTAGAAACATGTTTGGTTCTCTTTTAGAATCACAATTCCAATTAGAAATTTTCAAAAAAAATTTCAAAACTCATAGAGTGTTAACCAATTACACAATTCCAATTAGAAATTTTCAAAAATCTTTTCAAAACTCATAGAATCACAATTCAATTAGAAATAATTTCTTGAATTTATTTTTTTAGGATAAATATTTTATATTTTATATTTTAAATATTTATTTATTTATTTATTTTAATGTGCATTATATTTCATACATCTATGTGTTTTATTTTTATTTTAAATATATAGTTTTATTTTATTTTATAAATATATTTTTAAATATTTTAATTTTTTTCTTATGCGTTTGATTACGATTTGAATGTAGAGTTTTGAAAGTAGTGTGGAGTGCCGAGTTATGTATTTGGTTATGAGGTTTGAAAATAATTTTTGAATTGAGTTTTGAGTTATGTGTTTGGTTACAATTTGAGTATGAAATTGTGTTTTGAGTTTAAAATATTAAAATTAAAAAATTAAAATATTTACAAAATAAAATAAAATATTTAAATAAAAATTATATATTTAAAATAAAAAATAATTTTTTTAAAAACATTTTTTAATATTTTTAAAAAATAAATCCAACAATACTGTTCTAAACTCTCCAAACCTATCCTCCAACACAAAAACATTTTTTAATATTTTCAAGGGAAGGGCAATAAGGTAATTTCTTAAGGAAAAAGTAACACCGTTTAGTGATTTTTGACAGCAGGGGGGAATCTTGATATTGTCAGGTAAAGCAAGGGAGGTTACTGTAATTATTCAAACCACAGGGGAGGTCCCTGTATTTGTCAGAAACCTCAGGGGAGGTAAATGTAATTTACCCTATTAAATAAGTTTTGCTTGCAAAACTCTCAAATGTGTTTTATATTTGTCTTTGTGGGGGGAAACATTAAAGCCAATGCCACAAGTGCCAGCAGCAGTGATGGTCATTACATTGGGAAGAGATGGTTGGGATTGGAAGAAATCATTGTTGGTGTCCTCTTTCTATGGTTTTTCATTTCACACTTTTTTATTATATGAGTGTGTTAAAAATAAATTCCTGATTGATTATCACTCTCATTCTCAGTTATATGAATGAACCTAGTGTTACTTCATTGTATATATGCGACGTGGCTTCAATGTTTTATGACTCACATCATATTCACTTGATGTTCCTCTCTCTCTCTCTCTCTCTCTCTCTGTGTGAAGCCATGCGGGCTAAAAGGCCCAAACACAATGCAGTGTTATTGCTATTTGTTATTCTCCACACTTTGCTCTTTAGTTTGTTGCCAATACATTGACATTCATCGAGAGAGAAGTTTAATTTGATCCAGTTGGGCCTGTTTGTCTCATTTTAGATCTTATTTTAGTGATTCGAATAGTTTATTTGTAAGTATTTACGTGTAGATTATTCATAAAACGTAAAGGTAAATGCTAACAAGTGTCCTTATTAATATTGGGAATGCGAGAAAAAGTGTATTGTAAAAGTGTAAAAAAAATTATAAAGTATTTTAAAATTTATAAAAAGTGTATTAAATTTAATAACATCTCGAGATTGACATATCTTTTGTCATTTTCTTGTGTCCTAAGGGCTCTTGTTAGTAAGACCTTTTATAAAAGGACTTAATTAATTCAATAGTTGTATCACATAATTTTATTAGATTTATCTTTAAAAAAATGAATAGTCTATTTTAAAATTATATTTGTTGTTGATTTTTTTAAGATAAATATAATGAAAAATCATATAACTATAATTAGGGCCTCCAAGATAAATTACTCAAATCACTAGGATGGCCGCACTTAACTCAATTGGACTAGACTTGACTTCTCTCTAACTCAATAGAAGCCATATCCTTTTTTTAAATAAAAAAAATGTTATGAACCCATCCTTATCAATTCATAATTTATCTTGAATGTGTTTGTATGGTAGAGATTAAATTGATAAAATGTGAGATCCATAAATAAAATGAATTTAAACTATTATTCTTTTTTCTAGATAAATTCTGAGTTTATAAGTCTAAATTTATAGTGTCGTTGTTTCCAAATAAGCAAATAAGCAAAAACTCCACTAACTATCAATTGTCTAAAAATAATAATAAAATTATAGTGGAGTGTAGTAATTTCTGTCTTTAGAGTAAATATTAGATGTGATAATCATTTCACATAGTATCATCATTAATGAATAAAATTAAGTGAGATCAAATAAGGACCACTTGGTTGGTTAAATAGGAACAAAGTCAATCCCACTCTATTCTTTTAATTAATTGTCTAAAAATAATAATAAAATGATAACAGAGTGTAATTATTTCTCTCGATATCATATGACATTGTCATAGAGTATCACCATTAATAAATAACTTTAAAAGTCAAATGAGAATCACTTGGTTGGTTAAATAAGAATAAAGTCATACTCACTCCACTCTTTTGATGAATGACACCACATAAGATAGGGTTACTATTTCACCCAATACTTATTCCTTTCTGTTTTGAGATAGCTAGGAAGTAAGTTAAAGAAAACAATATAGGCTTCTTTGACTCAATTGAATTGGACTATACTTTTCTCTAACTAAAGAGAAACTATATCCTTTTCCAAACAAACAAAAACTCCCTAGATATAAATTGTCTTTAAAAAAACAAAAATTAAAAAAGGAATGGCTGGCAGAATTGTTTCTCTCTGGAATAAATATTAAGTTTGGCATCTTCAAAATAAGTCAAAAAGTCACTATCCTATTTAAGTCACATCATCTTATTTAAGCTACATCACCTCTCTACTACATTACTTCAAACCCAATTCATATTTTATAAAAAGTCAAAAAGTGCATTTATTTAGAGGGTTTGGTTATGGTGTGCAATTTACACCTTACACCTTATACCTTACACTTACACCTTACACTTACACCTTTTGTGAAAAATTAAACCTTACACTTACACCTTTTTTGAGGTTGCACACCATATGCAACCCATTTACACCTTACACCTTATACTTATACCTTACACTTACACCTTATACTTATACTTACACCTTACACTTACACCTTTTATGTAAGTGGCACATGGTGTGCACTTGCACACTTAAGAAAACTCCTTATTTTTAAAACATCCTAAATAAGTGTAATGATGATATCACAAAATATTATCACATAGTACCATCAACTAATGAATAATTGTCACATAATATCATTAACTAATGAATAGCTTTAAATGATATAGAAAAACAAAGACAATCTCACTCCATTCCTTTTGATCAAGTGATACCACATAAGATAAAATTAACCTTACACTCAATGTTTATTTATTTTGAGATAGCTAGCAAGAAAGTTATACAAAGTACCACATATATATATATATATATATATGGGATATATGCATTATTGAGTTCTCCAATGTGGACTGAATGGGAAGGCTTTTGTCTCTTACCTATGCAACAATATCTGGATAGGGAATTTATGGGCAAAGTGACCAGTGCTTGAATATGTGTGTCATTGGTTTGGAGATATTGTGATTGAAATTGGAAGTTATCAGTCGCTTCCAGCTTAAAATGGTGTAAAGATTTCTTCTTTTTTTTTTGTCCACTTTGAACATGTGAGAGCCCTATCACTCACTGTATAGATAAAGTTTTGGGTATCATTTTATTGCTCTTCCTGTGGTCTAACACTATATTCTTTCTTTGGATGCAATCGGATGTGTTTTTGTCACAAATTTACTTACCATTTTCGAGTTCACAATGCCAAATTGAAAGCCTTTCTTTATGCCGAATGTACAAAAAGGTTAAATACATAAATGGTTTCTAAATTACATCCGCTTTGCATTATTTTGATTTCTGATGTTTTAAATATATCAATTTGATATCCCAATTTATTAAATTTGATACTAAATAATACTCTACTCAATTTCCATCTATAGTAAACAACGAAATCGGGGGCATTGATTCAATTGGAGACTAAATTGAGACAATTGAAATATTGGGGACTAAAATGAAACAAATCACATACTTTGTGAGAGGGTAATTTGTATAGTCAAATTGGGCAGAGCTAGGAAGCATTGTTTCTGAATATTGGGGCACGTTGTGGGCCAAGTTATGAGCTCAGGATAGCTCGGTGTGGGAACAATGGTTAACAGGCCGGTCGGTGAGCTCTAGTTGCGGTCTGTGGGCGAGCCAAAGTGCTATGTCGGCCACGTATAAGAAACCGAAGTGTTATGTCGGCCATATATGGGAAGCCGAGCTAGAGGTAGCCTGCCGAGAGGATTCAAAGTAATAAGTGATCATGTAGACCGATCAGTGGTAATTGCTGGACCTTGAACTGTGTAACTTAGAGTCCGTGGTGTTTTATTTCTAAAAGGCCGAGTTGTGTGCAGCTCAGTAAAACACGGTGCGGTTTAGAGCAAGTTATCTCGATTGGACATCAGCAACCCAAGAGAGTGTGGCTATCTCACTTAGACAAGTAATGAGTAAGGAGTTATCAGAATATGCATTATCCTTAAGAATGTAATTCCTAGGAAGACTCTGCTAAAGAGAGTAAAATCCTACTAGGATTGTGCAAACCATCTCACTTGGTTGGTAGTGAGTAGGGTGTATGATTCTTAAGAGGACTCTTATAAGGAGAGTTGGAATCCTACTAGGATTGAGCCAGGGAGAATCTATAAAAGCTCATAGTAGGACCTATGTACAGGTATTCCAATTCTTACTCTAGAATACACAGAGCTTATTGTCTATTGTTTAGTTGCTGACTTAGGCATCAGAGGAGTTTCTAGCACACACCCACCAGTTAGCTCACGTTTGTATTTTCAGGTGGCAAAACGACAACGTTTGGAAGAGTGCAAACTTGATCAACAGGATTATACGAGAAGATTATTTCGTACTCGTACACTTTGGATAATCTTTTTTCTCTCATTTTGTTAATGTGTAATTGTAATTTGACAAAAATGCCCTTATTCCTGTTATCAATTATAGATGGAACAGAAAATAGAGACTATTTAGTGACAAAAATAATAAATTAGGGATCAAATTGACATATTTGAAACAGTGGGAACCAAAATGATACGAAACACATACTTTTGGAGAACATTTGCGTATTGATCGACTTAAATGATTTGACAAAACTATTTAAAATAAATACACTATCATCCTCAAAGTATGTGCTCTGTTTTTATTTTAATTCTCAATATTTTAGTTGTATTTAATTGGTAATAAAATAATCCTAGTGCCGTTTTGATTTTTATTCAAATTTAGACAAATACTCCTACTGGAAAAATTGGATGAAAAATGTTGATAAGTTGAAATTAAATTGACAAAATTGAAACAAAGGAAGACCTAACTACCACAAAACACATTTTTTGAGAACCAACCATGTATTAACCTTTTTAGAATAAGACATCAGTTTGAGAACAAACTAGTTTAGTAATTTTTTTACTTTTTGGTTAGCATATAAGATAAAAAAAAATTAGTATGTTTGGAATGACTATTTTGTTTTTTACGAAAAGATATGCAAAAAATAAAGAGAAAATGAAATCTTTGACTTTTTGGTATAAGTTATAGACTTTTTGATTTTTTTTAGTAACTTTTTAATTTTTAGACTAAAACTGTTGCATACCAAACGAGGCCTAAATGTCATTTTGAGGAGTCATTTGACCTGAAATGATTTGAAACTAATGTACCCCATCATTCTGGATAGATTTTCTCTATAATTTTTTGGGGGTTAAATACAATGGGTTGTTTTAAGAAGTATGTTAAAAGTTACTTTTAACTTTTTTTGATATTTTTTTTTTAAAAACGTGTAAAAAAATAAAGAAGTGATATAATCCAAAATAAGTTAAAAGTCAAAAAGTGACTTTTTATCCACGTGCCAAACCAAGTTATTGTCAATCACCTTCTATTTTATTTTGATTTATGATCTTTCAATTATATCAATTTAATCTACAACTTATACAATTTATTTTTAAATGGTCTTAAACGTTGTTTCCATCTAAATTTTGTTCAAATTTGGACCAAAATATGGTTGCTTTCATCATAAAATTTGGCTAAAAGCAACAGCAAAGACCATTTAATTACAAATTGAATATGTTGTAATCAAATTAATACAATTAAGAGTTCTGCTAGGTAGTTCGAATGGCTTTTGGCCGGAATGGCTCGAGGTGTCGTTTTGGCACCTCATTTTTTTTTTTCTTTCCCTAGTCTTCGTTCCCTCCTTCTCTTCTTCGTTCCCCCTACTGAAAAATTAGAAAAAGAAGTTTAACAAAACCCTTCTCTTCTTCTTCAACAGCAGTTACCAAAATCTAAATCTAAATCTAAAATCACATCAAAAATCAAAACCAAATCCAAAATCAAACCCACAGTTTAACAAAATCTAAATCTAAATCTAAATCAAATCTAAAATCAAAACCAAATCAAAAACCAAACCCACAGTTTAACAAAATCAAAATCAAAATCAAATCTAAAATCAAAACCAAATCAAATACCAAACTCACAAATTATTATTATTTTTTTTTTTATACTTTTTTTCCCCTATTGGATCTCTGAAACAGAGGCAATGAAGAGAGAAGAAGAGAAAGCATAGAAGAGAGAGGAAGAGAAAGAGAGAGAAGAGAGAGGAAGTTCTTTTGTGGTCCCAATTTCTCTTCAGATCTTGAGCTTCTTCTCATTGCCATTACTTTCTAGTCCTAATTTCACTTTTTGCATTCTATTCATGTATGTATGAGTACAGTTGAATGAAACAGAAGAGATGAGAGAGAAGAGGAGAGGAGAGGAAACATAGATAGAGATAGAGATAGAGATAGAGAGGAGAAAGGAGAAGAGGAAACTGATAGAGAGGTATTTTCGGGCCATTCGAGCTCATTTATTTCGAGCTACGAATCATTTTTGTACAATTAAAATATCATAAATTAAAATAACATAAAACACATACTTTGAAACTTAATAATTAATGTATTTAATTCATTTTTTTTTATTTGTATGTCATCACTCTTAATATTTCCAACTGCACCATGTTATTATTTTTTTTTTTCCCCATAGATAGTAAAATAGATAGCAGAAACATCAAGAGCAAAATATTTATAAAAATGATAGCCATTTATTATTCTGAATATATTTTTGGAATACCATTTGTGTAAAAATATACACACTGTTTGGTTTTGAGTTTTTAAATGTAATTTCTTAATTTTTAATTTTTTATGTATTTATCTTTTTAGTGAATTTTTTTATATCTTAGTCAATTTTTTTTTTTTAAATACAATTAACCTAGATACATTTAAAAAGTAAAATATTTGTGGAGAAATTTAAAAAAAATTCAATAAATACAAAAATAGACTAAAAAAAGATTCAATAAATACAAAAATGGACTGAAAAAAAGATTCAATCAATACAAAAATGCATCTAGGTTAGGTGTATCTAAAAATTTAAATATATATATATTAAATTATTTAAAAAGTTTACTAAAGATATAAAAATTTTAAAAAAATTAAAAAAAAAAAACTCTAAACAGAAAAATACTGAAAATAAAAAATAAAAAACTCAAAAGCTCAAAACAAAGGGGAGATACTTTATCTATTGAAATTGGAAAATGATTTGTGAACAAAAATTTATACAAAAAAGTCACTTAAGAATAATTTGGCAGTGGTATTTTAAAAATTATAAGTCACTTTAATGATTATTTTAATTTGAAATGAGTGGTCACATTTATGCCACCTCATTCTGTATAATTTTTTCTTTTCTTTTCTTTTCTTTTTATGTCATTACTCATTGAAATAAGAGGGAGAGAATGGAGGATAAAAAAACTTAAAAGGCATTATGGGTTGTTTTGGAAAGTTGGTAAAAAGTTGACTTTTAACTTTTTATCAAATTTTTTGACTTTTTTTAAAGTGATTTGGAAAGTTGGTAAAAAGTTGACTTTTTGCTTTTTAGTTTAATATTTATTTATGGTGTCAAACCAAATTAAAATGACCAAAATACTCTTACCAAATATAAGAGATTTATTTTTTTATTTTTTTTCATAAGCCCTAATTTGTAATTTTAGGGATGCATTTTTGGCACTTCTCAAAGGGATTTTGTTGCGTTTTTGGCAGCCACATTTTTTGACATTTTTATTATGTTCCCAAAATGGCACTATATATTTTTTTAAGCACTCATTTTCATGATGATGTACAATATTTTCTATCATTTTAACTTGTATCTTAAAAGTATATATATTGACAAAATTTAAAATATAAGATTTTGTTAACATGTACTCTTAAGGCATATTTAAATCAATGGATTGACTTTCCTTCAGTTGGGAAACCAACTAGATTTGTTGTTAGGCCTCTGTAGAGCCATCATGGGACATACCTCAATGATCCAAACTGTTTATATTGAAAGGTTTATTGAGAAGATCAACCTTGTAAAAATTTTAAATTGTTTGGACAATCGAAACCACATGCTTAGATCAAATTTGTCATAAAAAAAATTTTAACGGCAATTATAATTTTGATTGTACACCATTTATTATTTTGAAAACAAATGTCATCTAATAAGTTACTTACAATATTTTGATTAATCTATTTTTTTTACAATAATGATTTTCTCGACAAGCCTTTCAGTATAAACAGTTTGAATTATTAAAGTCAACTTCATAATTGACCCATGGAAGCCTGACCCATGGAAGCCCCACAATACCTCTGATTGATTTATTCAACTGAAGTAAAGTCTCTACTTAAATTAATTACTTCTCATTTTGAAATATCAATTAAACTTGCCCCACAAGTATTAAACAATTTCTTACGATGGGGAATCAAAACCCAAAAACCAACCCCATGGTGATGCACTTGAGTCCGAATCCATGGTTTCTAAAATGACGTCATTTTATGTTAAATTTTTTTTTTCTTTTTCTTTCTCTCTTATCCACCTTAACCCGACTGAACTGGAAGAGAGAGAATGAGAGAGATGAAGCTAAAGGAGTAGAGTAGGCGATACGAGGCGAAGTTTGATTTCTTGTTGCTATAAATAGGTTTGATTTAAGTGAATTTGATTTCTTGGGTTTTATGGGTTTGAAATCCACCACATTGAACCCAAGGGGTTGTGGCATTGTGGTAAGTCCTTGGGGTTTAAGTCTCAAGGTCACAAGTTCAATTCCCCTCCTTGGGCCAATTTCCTGGGCGAAGTATTGTTGGTTAGGAGGTTGGACCTCAAGGATGCCTAATCAACTACTTGGTGTGGGTTTAATGCTCTCCCGGCTGTGCGAGTCCTGACTTAATCGAAGCTTGCCTTGGGAGGTCGGGACAAGTTTCCAAGTTATAGTCTCTTACTCGGAACGAACAACAGGACACCCTGGTGATCCCCTCATGGGGCGCTGTCTTGGACCTGCGGGAGGGTGGGAAGATTTCCCTGTAACACAAAAAAAAAAAAAAAAAAAAAAAAAAAAAAAAAATCCACCACATTGCAATCCTGACAAGCTTGAGGATGAACCAGAAAATCTATGGTCTCAAAATTTGGGACCATGAAATTGCCTAGATTTCTGTATGTGTGTGTTTAAACTCTTTTTTGTTGAATCACCTCGTAAATAAATCTGATCATTTTCTTTGGAATTGGTTGATTTCTAATTTTATATTCTGGGTTCCTAGAACCACTCAGGATGAACCATCATATTGAAAAGAGAGCTGACTAACAGGAGAGGGACATAAATACTTACATTGACTTGACGGGTCATCGTCATATTTACCATAGATCATGCAATTCATTGGAGGTTTTACAAAACCATGAACATGATGAACATTGCTTTGTGAGTGATGAAAGATTGAGTGATGTTGCATGAGGGATGTCACCCAACAACATTTCAAGCTCCTCGCCGCCGCAGAGTCATCGTGGTCCCGATTAGGTCACGTCACCCGCAGGGTGATGGGTGGGTCAGATTACTTGATTTAAAAATAAAAAAAAAATTAAAACCAAATTTGCAGAAGCATCAGATAAGAAAGAGGGAGAGGGAGACACAGTCGACGAACTAGCCCATAGCCACCATCGTCGTTCTTCACCGGCGACCACCGTCCACGCTTGGTGGTGATTGATTAACAATGGTGGAATGAATATCTGGGGCTTCACAGTTGTGCATGTGGATTGAATGAAGATGAGGGTTTGGAAGCTTGTAATTTGGGAGAATTTGAGTGTTTGGTTAGAGAGTAAGGCTCCGTTTGGTAAGCCTCTCAAAATATAATTCTACCCATTGATTTGAGTATGTTATTTATTTGGAGCTTTCAAATTATAATTCTACACCCATTTTTCAAAATTCAATTCAAAACATATTCATTACTTTTCAAAACTCATAACCAAACGCATAATTCAAAACTCTTTTCAAAATTCAATTCAAATCAATATTTTAATTTTGTTAAGATTTTAAATATTTTAATATTTAAATATGTTACGATTTTTTTATATTTTATATTTTTTGAATATTTTTAAATATTTTAATTTCAAAATATTACGATTTTAATTTTTTAAATTTTAAAATATTTTATAAAAATAAATTCAAACTCTATTTTATAAAAATATTTTTCAATATTTTAATTTATTTGTTATGTATTTGGTTACGATTTGAGTGTCGAGTTGCGAAAGTAGTATGTAATTTCAAATTATGTGTTTAGTTATGAATTTTAAAATTAATTTGTTAATTAAGTTTTGTTTTATGTGTTTGGTTACGATTTGAGTGTAGATTTGTTTTCAAATTTAAAATATTAACATTTTAAATTATTTAAAATTTTTGAATATTAAAATTATTAAAAATTTTACGATTTAAATTTTTTGAATATTTATTTTAATTTTTTACTTATTAAATTTTTTAGATTATTTAAATATTTATGATTTAATTTTTTTGAATATTTATTTTGAAAAAAAAATTATTTCCTTTGTAGTATTTTCAATTAAAAAATTTATTAATGTTATTTTCTAGTTTGATTATGAGTGTTGATCAGAATTTTTAATAGTGTGAAAGTAGTATACTTTGTTATGAGTTATAATAATTTAAATTAAGTTTTGAAAACTCTTCCCAAAATTCATAACCAAAAAAATTTTCTTATTTCATATGTCAAATCAAACTTTCAAAACTCAATTCCGTACTCAATTTCAAACTCAATTTAACACTCTATTCAAAAACCATAACCAAACAAATTTTCTACACTCAAATCATAATTTCACAACTCACAAACTCAAAATACAACTCATACTTTCACATCATATTTACAAAACTCTACCAAGCACAACTTAAATTTTTCCTGAGAAAATGGAGGTAGTGAAGAAGAAGAATCTAATACCCCTTTACCCTGAAAATCAAAGGCTAAGGGCATCCCTTCATCAAACAGAGACCCACAATCCCAAAAACACTTGTTGAATGCAAGAAATTCAAGAAACCCACTTCATCACCAACATGAAATTGCTCATCTCTCCTACATATGTATATATGTATCTATTTTTGTTGACTTTTGTGGTCTTTGAAAGTTAAAAATGTAATTTTAAACGTGCTAGTAAAGTTAAATAAGTTCCTTATATAAGTATTAAATGCCAATCAATTAACCAGACGATTGTTTCAAAATTCTTTTAGGCTCAATGAATAAGATTTTTACTTGTGACTTGTTTTTAGGAGAAAACTTAGAAAATTAATTATAAAAATAAAAGAAAAGGAAGAAACAGTTGTCATAAATCAAATTTCATTAAGTAAATAAAAGTTTACAATTATACCTTCACACTTTCACAGCTTCGAAGAGGATTACAACAACAGACTAATTTAGAATTACTTCTAGGAATTTGAAGTGCAGTTTAGGAAAGTCAAAGACTGGAATTTAAAGGATTGGAAAAAATGTAAAGAAAATAAACTGGTTTTTGGATCTAGTTTTGGGTCTCTCATTATCAACACTCTCTTCTATTTATAGGCTCTGAGGATAACTGTAGAAATAGCGGATAACTGTTGAAGTAGGTGATAACTGTCGAAATGATCTTCATAATCATTGGGCATGGCTTTGAACAGTTTGTTTTCACTATACCACCCTTGCGGTTAGGCTCCCCTCCTAAATTTGAATTTAAATTGTAAGTAACCGTTTGGTCACGTCACCTTGTGTATTCTGACTGTTCTCATGCCTCGCAGATCCATCACCACTGATACAAATTACCACGTGTCTATTGATGATTGGAGATCTTCACTAATTGTCCAAATTACCCCTTATGAACCACACGTTAGGTTGTGATTGGTTTGTACAAAATATACTACCAACAATTTCTTTGCTATATAAATCTTGGAAAATTTTAATTTACACCCGTTTAAAAAGAATGTATTTTCTTCTTTAATATAAATATTTCTTTTTCTTATTCTTATTCATTTTCTTGGAAGTGGGTTTGGTTGGGGCTCTCTTGTTTTTCTCTAACGTTCTCCTCTCTGTTTTGGAATGAGTTTTTTTTTTTAGTCAACATATCCCAGTTACAATTTGTTGATTTGGGTTATATGCAGAAAGTGTGACTAGATGGATAAGAATACATGAAAGCTTTCTTTGTCAATTTCTTCAAACGGTTTGGCAATTACTGAAATTAATAATCGGAAATATTGTATTCCAATCGATGAATTTGAGGACTTGAGATCGTTTATTGATTTGTTGCTTCTAGATTAAAGGAGATTCATGAGAGAGAAAGAGAGCTTTTGGAGAGAAAAAAGGGGAAACAAATCTTGAAGCTATCTTTTTAGAGGTGATTCTAATTACACCACTATTTAACCTGTTTACATCCTCCATCTCATTACACCACTAAAAAAATGTAATTCTCATTACACCCCTAATATATTACCAAAACTAACCCTAAAATAACTATTTCATCTCTTTACACCACTAATTTTGGTAACACGGTGCTAAACAATTTACATTATTCCAGTGTTATCCTGTCAACAAAAATAAATCTCTCTAGCATTTTGTTGCTATATATTACAGAGACATTTTCTTCCAAACAATGATTCTTTAATTTGTGGTGGGCCTGTTCGGTAATGCAACGCTAATTAATTTGAATTACTCCAGTGCTATGTTATCGAACAATATTTTTTTTCCCAGCATTATGTTGCCGTTCAATTAGATGATAACAAGAAATTAATTTAGGCTACTTGTGAAGTGCGTGTTCAGTGATATATTGTTATACAAATGGGATTACTCTAGTGTCATATTGCTAAACTACAATAGAGTTGTCTAGGCCCCGTCTCTATATTGAAAGGTTTACTTTTTCCTTGAAGCATCCATAAAAAAATTCATAAATCAAACACGCATCCATAAAATCATACATAAAAAGTATCCATAAAATTATTCATAAAAACATCAAGTGTACGAATATCCATAAAGTATCCATAAAATCTGTCATTGTTTGCATCCATCAATCAAACATGTTATTACAATTCATCTTGGTAATTTGCAGGCAATTTTTTCCCCTTAATAGAAATAGATATCCACACTTTTTAGAACTTATCAACCTCAATCATTCTCCCTTGATCTTCTTGTTGTCTCTATAGTAACCATTTCTTTTACAAGTAAGTGTAAGTCTTGATTTTCTGTCATTGCCTTCTGCATCTGATGTCTTTATAACATTGACAAATCCAGTCTTCTTCTCAACATCAGAAGCTCATTTAATTAATGCTTCACAACTACGAAATATCTAAAGATAATAAATACATTTATACGTCAAATTATTAATAAAACTCAATATAACTCATTGAGTTGTAAGTACAGTCTTATTGAATATTAAGTGTGGTTTAAATGAGTGTTAAGTCAAGTTTGATGAAATAGTAGCTACAGTCTCATTAACTAGTAAGTGTGGTTTAAATATCTGATAAGTCAAGTTTGATAAAGTAGTAAGTAGAGTCTCATTGAGTAGTAAGTATGATTCTGATAAAGTAATCAGTACAGTTTCATTAAGTAATAAGTGTGGTTTAAATGAGTGTTAAGTCAAGTCTGATAAAATAGGAAGTAGAGTCTGATTTGTTTAAATGACTGATAAGTCAAGTTTGATAAGGTAGTAAGTAGAATCTTATTGAGTAGTAAGTATGATTCTGATAAAGTAGTAAATACAGTTTTATTAAGTAATAAGTGTGGTTTAAATGAGTGTTAAGTCAAGTTTGATAAAATAGTAAATAGAGTCTTAGTGAGTAGTAAGTGTTGTTTAAATGACTGATAAGTCAAGTTTGATAAAGTAGTAAATAAAGTCTCATTGAGTAGTAAGTGTGATTCAAATGAGTGGTAAGTCAAGTCTGATAAAGTAGTAAGTATAGTCTTATTGAGTAGTAAGTGTAATTTAAATGAGTAGGTAAGTCAAATCTGATGAAATAGTAAGTACAATCTCATTGACTAGTAAGTGTGGTTTAAATAGATGATAAGTCAAGTTTGACAAAGTAGTAAATAGAGTCTCATTAAATAGTAAGTGTGATTCTGATAAAGTAGTAAGTACGGTTTCATTGAGTAGTAAGTGTGGTTTAAATAAGTGTTAAGTCAAGTCTGATAAAATAGTAAGTAGAGTCGTATTGAGTAGTAAGTGTTGTTTAAATGACTGATAAGTCAAGTTTGATAAAGCAGTAAGTAGAGTCTCTTTGACTAGTAAGTGTGATTAAAATGAGTGGTAAGTCAAGTCTGATAAAGTATGTGAGGCCCTAACTTTTTATAATGTCCCCAAACGTTTATAGTTGAAGAATTTTAATAAGAAATCTGGTTTCTCCATTTCTTGCAAATTAAAACCTAGAAATCAGGAGCAACTGTGCAAGCTAATCAGCAAACCCTAATCAACTATGAGAACTTAAGAAACATTTTAAAACCCTGAATTAATAATTTAGAAACCCTAGAATGAAAAATTATAAGAGGAAAACCCTAGTTTTCGATAATCGCAATTTTAGTCCGGTATCTCGCCTTTTGTTGCGAATCGGCACCATGTGGCCCGAATTATTTTTCCTATCATTATTTTATTGATTATATAACTTAAACATATGTTTATTTCAAAATTTCTGATTGTACCCTTTTCTTTCTTAATTATTGCGTTTTGATCCCAAAACCTTAATATTTTATTCAATAAAGGTACAACTAATATTTTATTAATTTATACAAAAGATCCTCTATATTTTATTACCAAAAAAGTCAAATTTTCACATGGGTAAATAGGGAAGCTGGCTATAGGTGGTGAAAAGGACTTAAAAGTGTACTTTTTATACATAGCAAATCTTGTACAATTATGCAACAAATATTTAACCAACATGGGGAAATGTGGGGCATTTATTGCTATATCTTTTTTGTCTCCCAATTAACTAGTAAATAGGATTACTTTCTCTTAATCAAAATTTATTAATACAAATCTTAATTGGATCCAATCTCAAACCAACCAAACTTGAATAGTTTCTATTGAAAACCAACCAAACCAAACCAAACCAATCATTCTCTCTCCTCCTTGGCCTATAAATACAAGCCTTGCTAGCTATTTTATTTCACTCCATACACACACAACACACAGCTGAGACAGGAGGAAAGGGAGAGCAAGTGAGCTTGAGAGAAAAGGAGAAGAAAATAGAGCAGCAAGTAGGAAAAAAATCCAGCAAACCAAGGTAAATATCATGCACCTCTTCTCTCAATGAATCATTGTGTTTTTCCCCTTCATAATACATGCTAAAAATATATTTCACATGATACTAAGAGTTACTACATTGTTAGATGATGTATGGTTTGAAAATGAATGTTCCTCTTATTCCTTGCAATTTCCAGCATGCTTTTCTTCAAGGTTTTTGATTTTATTTCCATAGCAAACCTTCACCAACTCAAAATCTGTTTTAAAGGGGTATTAATTGACATGTATAAAGTATGTGAAACTTTTGGCTAAGACCATGGATGTGTTTTTATGACTCTTTTTATTTTTCTAAATACTCGGTGGAAGAACCTGTTTAAAACAGGGAACTTTAAGAAATTCTATAAAATTATAGAAACATGATCTCGCGTTCATTTTTATATCAAAATCTTCCTCTGAAGGTTAGCTTTCAAAAAAAAATTATTTCAATGAAAATGAATGAGTATTTTAAGAGAAACGCCAAATTTTGTAACCGTTGTCAAATCTGGACAGAGTCTGTGTATTTCTTAAATATCTAAAAATCAAAAAGGGCCACCCTACTTCCGTAAAAAGATTCTGAAACTAGACTTGATTCTCTACAAATAATCTAGAAGCCACATTTTTAAAAAAATATTTTTTTCTATATTTATTTTTGAACCGGTGCAGTGCTGGAAATCTGAACAGTGTAGTTCTTGTTGTAGCTAGTGTTTTTGTGCTATCATGACATATTTGTTGTAATATATGTTATACTTGCATTCTTGAGTTTCACCTTGAATGGCCTTACTTTTCTCTTACTTGTACTAACCACTAATGTGTATTGAACTTAACGTGAAAAAGGGGAAAGACTAAATGGGTTGGTAAAGAGGGTTAACGACCACACTAGTCATACATCATAGATGATGAGAATGTTGAGTTGATATTAGTAGTGGATTAAAATGAGCAAGTCTTGCGCAACTGGTTGTTTGAAACCCTTGAATGGAGCAGTTGTATTCGGACCCTAAGTAGTTCGGTATAAGGAGGGGGTTTGGGCTAGGCCCATCATTACCATCTCTTTTGAGGCCCTCAGTTGGCGCTACACGGTATATAACTGTTGGTAGGCATCTAAGGTAAGGTCTGTAACAAAGCAGCCAAAGAGGAGGTATACCGAACAATCCACGTCCAATTCTTGGAGATGGGAGGGTGAAATCTCTTTGGGGGATTTCTAGACTACTAACAACTAACCATATAATCTGTGCTATGAACTTAAATGCCATGATCCTTTCCTCTGTCTTTTGTAGATGTTGTTGTGTATTAGACTGGGAAAATGGATGGGGTGTGTGTGCATTTACTGGGCATTCAAAGCTCACGGTGTATCATGCCAGGTGCTAAAGAGGAGCTTATAGTAGGAGACGACGAGCCGGAAACCTTCGAAGACATTTGGCTATCTTAGAAAAGTTAGAAATTTCCCTTTTGATGTTTTGTAAGGCTCATATGAAAATTTAAATTTTCTTTTGGGATGTAATGTAATGGAACGAGCTTTTGTAATCAAGGATATTCGTGATTATTATGTACTTATATTCTAACACCAATATAACCCCTAACGTTGCTTATAAGACCTTGTGTCAATGCCTCTTAAGATCTGTCAAAAAGGTAGTGCGCTACCTAAGAAAACTGGACTTAGAAGGAAGGCTAATTCGACTCCTCCGGCGATCTGGGATCTTACTTGGTTATTGACTATAGGACTTATTAGTGACTTGCCCTTGAATAGAACCAATAGCGTAGATTTGGGGCGTCACAATTTAGTATCAGAGCCTAGGTTCAACCCTTAGCCCGCGCAACCTAATATGCGACTCTAGAAGCCCTTACCCCTTTACCTTATTGTATTTTACTATCACACTATTATATTTAAAAGAGACTAATAATTAAAATATTTTCTCTCTACCCTAGGATGTCGTCAGAAAGCCGCCAGACAACCGACATCAGTCTCGACACGTAAAGAGCATTCCGCATACAAGGCAGGAGGGCCCTGTCCCTTAATACCTACTTCAGTCGTCGAAGGTGTGAATTTGCCGCCGAGGAGATGATCATCAAGGAGATACGAAAGGTGGAAACGGATTACTCTTATTACACGAGGGAACAAAAGAGGTCCTTAGTTCGATGATGCCTACAATACCTAAGTCGCGCAACAAGGAGTGCAGTCCGAAAGGAGCAAGATGACCAGAAAATGGACTCTCTGATGCATCGAGCTTTAGCAGGAGAAGCACTACACCAATTTCCAGCAGAAAGTGGCGAGTTTCACTATCCTGGGCAGAATGACAATCAGCCAATGAAGGTAAAGCAACCACTAGTACAACGAGGAATAACTTCAACCTTTCCAATTGAGGTGTCATTTGAACACGTCCCCCCTTCGCCAATATACACACCCCACTGCCTTGGCCAGGAAACCGACTCAGTTGATGAGGACCCTAAAGAAGACTTTGATTGAAATAAGGGTTAATCTAGGGATAGTAGGCTAGACTTTTTGTAAGATCCACTCATATGGATCTTTAAAATGTATGTAGTAACTTTGTGACCTTAGCATATGTAATGCTTTTGAATGAAACTATGATGGAAGCCTTTTGTACTGATGCCTAATATAATGAGATCATGACTTGCTCTATATCTCTTGACTGTTATTTGTTTAAATATTCATCACACCTTAAGGAAACTATACCTTAATTTCAAATCACATAGAAAGATTACCTTTAGCTAGAAATTTAGAAACTAACTTACCCCGTACCATGAACAGAATGATGGATACGCGAGCTAACGGCTATTTAGAAACCAACAACAATACTCATAATCGTCTCTGAAATCAGCATGGGCCCGCACCCATGGGAGCCAGTATCCCTAACAATATTGGGCATCAAATTCTAAAGGAATTGGGGCAACTACAAAACAATCGGCAAAACGAAAGGACTCGACTCTTTTCGGAGTTCAAAAAACAAAGGCCCCCGAAGTTCACAAAAGTACCAGACCTGAGGGTGGCTGAGAATTGGCTTCAACAGATAGAGAAGATGCTAGACACTATGGAAATAACCGAAGATGCCGATAGAATAGCCTTGACCGTATTCGAGCTTGATGATGAAACTGAATATTGGTGAGAACTAATCAAGAATACGCGTGACGTTACCAACATGTCGTGGAATCAGTTTAAGGAATTGTTCCTGAATAAATACTTTCCAAGTACAGTTCGTCGAGAGTGAGTTAGGGAATTCCAAAACCGGGAGCAAGGGAATATGACCATAACCTAATACACTGCAAAATTTGAAGAGTTAGCCCGTTACCCAACTAGATATGTAGCAAATGACGAAGAGAAAGCAAAGATGTTCGAATGGAGGCTGGACCTTACAATCAGGAGAAGAGTTCTCCCGCAACGACTCCATTCATATGCCGAGGTGTTAAAGACAGCATTAGAATTTGAAAGGGAAGTAACCGACGCTAGGAAGACTTGAAACAAACAGAAAGGGGGTCAGACATTTGTTGGACCTTAGAGGAACCAGAAAGGAAATATGGCCTCGAAGCCCTACTCCAGACCACAACCACAACAGCAACAACACAACCGCAACAACAGATCCAGAGAGGAGGCTATCAACCAAGGCCGGCAGGACAACTCCAGTGCTTTCATTGCCAACAATTGGGGCACAAAAAGAGTGAATACCCCCAACTCCCTCCATCTGGATACCAAGGAGGATGCTCCAGAGCAAATTTCCAGGCATTAAGTGGATAGAAGCCTTGGACAAACAAGACAGGATGTACCAGGCAGTAGCACCAGAAGAGTGGAGGAACTCAGAACGCCAGGACCAGTGGCAACCAGAAGGCAACTGGCAGAGTCTTTGGCTTGCAAGAGGAAGATGCAGACCCGTCTATAATTGAAGGTAATTTAGTGCTATAAAATTCTTGGGTGCATGTTTTATTTGATACTGGTGCATCACATTCTTTTATATCCTCTGCTTGTGTTAAGTCATTAGAACTTGTATGTGAACCCTTAGAGACTACCTTAAATGTAATGTCACCTATGGGAGGATACGTTCGGATAGGATTGATCTGTAAGGATTGTAAAATAAGAATGTCGAACCTACACTTAACTTGCGATCTTCGTGTCATGGAAATGTCAGACTTCGATATCATTTTGGGCATGGACTGGTTGTCTGCCCACCAAGCAGTGATCGACTGCCGTCAAAGGAAAGTAGTAGCTCACATGCCTAACGAAACACGTTTCCAGTTTAAGGGGGATAGACAAGACTCCATGACTTCAACAAAACGTAGGACGCAGTGGCACGATTAACTTGTGGGTAGGATAGCGAGTTTGATTTTAAATGAGGAGGGCCAAAAAGAATTAGAACTTTAGCGCATAATATGTGAATATGCAGATATATTTCCTACGAAATTACTGGGATTGCCACCAACCCGGGAGGTAGACTTTAGTATTGAGCTACAACTCGGAACTACCTCAATATCCAGGGCCCCATATCGCAAGGCACCAGCAGAACTACGGGAATTAAAGACACAACTACAGGAGTTGCTCGAGAAAAGATTAATTAGACCAAGTACTTCACCATGGGGAGCACCCGTGCTGTTTGCTAAAAAGAATGATGGGTCGTTAAGGCTATGCATCGATTACCGTCAACTCAACGAGTCACAATCAAGAACCGATACCCGCTCCCAAGGATTAATGATCTTTTTGATCAACTTAGAGGCTCAAGGTGCTATTCAAAGATCGATCTTAGGTCAGGTTACCATCAATTACAAGTCAATGAGGATGATATACCAAAAACTGTCTTTCGAACCAGATTTGGTCACTATGAGTTTGTAGTAATGCCCTTCAGACTAACCAATGCACCGTCAGTATTCAAGATTTTCACACCATATCTTGACCAGTTTGTAGTAGTGTTCATTGATGACATCTTGGTATATTCAAGGTCTGAAGAAGAGCATGAGCAACATTTAAGGATTGTCCTTTAAGTTCTTAGGGACAATCGATTATATGCCAAGGCAAAAAAATGTGAGTTCTGGTTGAATGAAATGAAATTCTTAGGGCATGTAGTGTCTAAGAATGGGATTGTAGTGGATCCAACCAAGGTGGAAGCAGTCTTAGGTTGGAGACAACCGAAAGCCGTATCAGAAATCCTTAAGATTGGCTGGTTACTATCGAAGGTTCATCCAAGATTTCTCCAAATTAGCTAGACCAATAACTCGTTTGACGCAAAAAGGAGTAAAGTATGAGTGGGACGAAGCTTGCGAAAAATCCTTCCAAGAGCTAAAGAAGAGATTAACTAGTGCGCTAATTTTAACCATCCTGGAACGAGAAGTGGGGTACACTATTGTGGGAGCCGAATAAATAGAAGAGTTGGAAGGGATGTATCCCAGAAGTCAAAGACTGTTCGGTTCCATACTAATCAACTAAGATACCGAATACATTGAGATCGTCGAATAGACGGGGAGATGTATGTTGGAATAAACAAAAGGATAATAAGTAAAAAGTGGGCTCTGGACCCGAGGTCCAGAGAATGAGTATAAATACAAGAGCTTCAGATTTAGAAAGGTATGTAAGAATCACTTCACTAAACTTAGTAAACAAGCTTTCTTGAGTATAAGAACTGACTTGCCCGTCGGAGTGCTAACCCCGGCACCCCCGACCGGAGTGTTTGTCTTTGCAGGTGACTAGCTGAGGATCAAGAACGTCTCCCAGAATCTAAAGAGTATTTCCAAAACCACTTCCCCACAATTGGCGCCGTCTGTGGGAATACTCAAGTACATCCATGGAAGGCTGTAGACACCTAAATTTTGACCGACCTTAAGACGCAGACGTCACCGATTGAGCGCTCGGTGATATTGCATATTGTGCTCGTGCAGAAGTTTCAGAGTCTCGGCTGCGAGCCTTGCCTGCGGACTTCTGGGCTCTTTTGTGTCTTGCCTCGGTTTGCGAACCAGGCTCCGTTTTCTCTGTTTTCTCTTCCCGAATGGAGGGAGAGGTCTCGTAGATCATCTCTCAGTGGCCGTAGGCTATGTTTCGTGGTCGTAGGCCATTTTTCTCGTTTGGAGCCCGGTTTCCGATTTTTCGGAGCTGATGGCCGTGTGCCTCGGTTCGGGACCGCTTAACCACCTCCGTTTGCTCCGGTTTTTGGTATACACCTCCATCATCCATTACAACACTTTGAGGCTGTTTTCCAGAGGCTAGGAGCTCCTTTTCTTGGCCCAAAAGCTGCTGGTTCATTGGTCTTCAAGGGTAAACTTCTTTCCCCTCCTTTTTGTTCCTATCTTGCTCTATATCTAAGCCTTTCTTGCAAGCATTTTTGGGCTCCGACCCAAACTATAAATAGTCATATTTTGAGCTCCTTTTCATGTTTGATTAAGGACATTTTGCTGTTTGAGGTCTCCTACTATCACTTGCCTCTTTAACTCTCTTTTAGGCCTATTTTTGCATGATATTTTAGGCTTACTTGTGAGCTGTTTCGAACTTGGTCATAAACTGTAAAATGTCTTGTTTTGAGCCCCTCTTCAACTTTGTTGAAGGGCTCTCTTCAGTTTGAGGCCGGAAGCTACCACTTTCCTTTTTATCTCTCTTTTAGGCCTATTTTGGAGGGAAATTTCAATTTCAATTTCCCCCCTTTTCCTCCACTCTTTTCCTTATAAAACCAGCAGATCCAGCTGCATTTTAGGGGGTTAAAAAAATTTTGTTTGGGAGTCTTGCATTAAAGGTCCCTCTCTCTCTCTCTTCCAAGCATCAAAACCTCTCAAGTCCTACACCATTTTACACTACAACTCATAGCATCACACCTCCAACATCCATTCCAGAAACTTGAGGCTGTCTTCCAGAGGTCGAGAGCTCCCAAACCTGGTCCAAAAGTTGTTGAAGCTTGGTTCTACAAGGGTGAGTCCTATTTTCCCTCTTTTGAGCCTATTTTTGCATGCTTTCTTAGCTCTTTGTGCTTACATTTTCGGGCTCCGACCCTAACTGAAAATAGTTATGTTTTGAGGTCTTTTTCATGTTTGATTAAGGGTTCTTCCCTGTTTGAGGCTTCATACTACCACTTGCCTCTTTAGCTCTGATTTATGTCTATTTCTTGTATAGTATTTCAGACCTATTTTTAAACTGTTTTGAGCTTGGTCATAAACTGAAAAGAGGCTTTTTTTGAGCCCCTCTTCAACATTGTTCAAGGGCTCTTCACTTTTTGAGGCTTCCATCTGTCACTTGCCTCTTTATCTCTCTTTTGGCCCTATTTTTGCAAGCTTTTTTAGCTCCTTGTGCTTGTATTATTGGGCTCTGGTCCGAACTTTAAATAGTCATATTTTGACCCTACTCTTCATGTTTTATCAAGGGTCTTTCACTGTTTGAGGCTTATTTTTTGCTCTTTGTGTTAAAGCTCTCTTTTATGCCTTATTTTGTATAGTATTTTAAGCTTGCTTGTGCACTGTTTTGGGCTTGGTCATAAACTATAAAATATCATTTTTTTGGCCACTCTTCAACATTGTTGAAGGGCCCTCCTCTGTTTGAGGCCAGAATCCATCACTTGCTTCTTTGTCCCTCTTTTAGCCTTTTTCTTGCATAATGTTTTAGGCCTGCTTGTGTTTATTTTCGTGGCTTGATGTAAACTGTAAAGTGCTTCATTTTGATCCTCTCTTCAACTTTGTTGAAGAGCTCTTTGCCATTTAGGGCCAGAAGCTGTTACTTGCTTCTTTATCTCTCTTTCGAGGCAATTTTTGCATGTTAGCTTAGCCCTACTTGTGTTTACCTTTTGGCCTTTCTTAAAACTGGAAATATGCTTATTTTGGGACTGTCTTGATTCTGTCTTCATACTTTATGTTCAAATAATGCATGCTTTGTATAGCTACAAGTCATTCCATGCGCCTAGTTTCGAGTTTCGAGTCTCATTTCATGCATCGGGTGCTATGTTTCCATGTTTCGGGGCTGTTTTGCATCATATTTTAGCGCTGAAATTTGCATGCTAGTATGCCATATTCCATGCCTTGCCATGCTTTGTTAGAGTGGCATTTGGTGCCTTAGGGTCGGTCCTCAGTTTGCGTGCACGTGTACACGCATCTCGAGTGTCTCATTTTTATCTAATGGCCTCCTATGTGAGTGTGGCCGAGGTCCACTTGTGTTGGTGTAAGTCCATTATGCATTGTGTATGCTATTTTATTTCACAGCATTGTGTATGCTAGGTTGTATGTTAGCACATTGTGTATGCCATGTTACCTCGTGCATCGTGTATGCCATTTCATAGCATTGTGCATGTTAGGTTGTATCTTAGTTGCATCCATGCATATCATGCATATTGCATTGTGTTTGGGATAGGAGTTAGCCCGAGCACGGGAAACAAGGTACGTTTCGTACTCCGAGTGATGGAACGTGTCTCAATTCCCTAGTCATCGACACTCCAGATTGTCCATGATGGAGATAGGTCTTAGTTGTATTTTCATGTGCATTCATTCCATATTAAGTTGTACAATTCGACTCCTCGGTCATCATGCATCGAGATGCATGATTGGTGGCACGAGGATCGAGGCATGCATACATGTGTGAAAATACTTTGCCATGCCCCTCTGCTGCTCTCTGTTGCAGCAAATCAAGAATCAACAACCATCCGAAGTTTGGTACGCATTCCAAGAATAATTGCAAACAGAGGCTAATTGGGGCATAGCCATGGATTTCCACGCAAAGGCAACCCGAGCATGCATCAGTCATCATCCAGAGAAGAGTCGAGACAGTCCCTGGCTTGCATGCCAATTTAATGCTTTCCTAGTTAAATATGTTAATTAATTAGGGTTTTATACATATTTGGACTGTATTATTTATTCGGACTATACTATTCATTTGGGACTGTATATTATTTTATTCGGACCCTCTGCGCGAGGGTAATGTTGTAATAAGTGTGCGTGTGTGTGATGTATGTCTTCCAACCCCACGTCTTTCTTCTCTTTAATTTACCAGCTTATGATGGTTAGATTAGGGCATGTTTCAATTAGCATACAGTATGATAGCATGTTCGCATTCATTCATCTGTTTTGCATGCACTAGGCTCGGCGCATCATACTAACTGCATTTGTATTCCAATTCTAAGTTGAATACGTGTTACTTGTAGCATTCCATATGCTATGTTTAGAATAGCCGAGCCTGCTATAGTTGCATTTTTGCATGTGTTGCATTAGGCATTTCTGTATACTTAGGATCATGCATGGATTTCTAATTAGCTTTTGTTATCCCAGATAGGCAACCCAAGAGGGGGGGTGAATTGGGTTATTAAAAATTTCACAGTATTAAAATTAACACTATATTCAAAATTTGAATAAATAAAACAAACAGAATAATAATTATCAATATAAATGTAAGAGAGATAGAGAGAGAGAAAATCAAACACCGCAATTTATAGTGGTTCGGCACGCCGGCCTACGTCCACTCCCCAAGGAACCTCCTTGAGAATTTCTTTACTATCAATTGGATAATTACACCACCAAGCTTGTGGATTTGGCACAGGACTTACTCTTATCTATTGAGCCTCACTCAACAATAAAAGCCTTACTCTTACAGAATCTCTCTAAAAATAAGGAATAAGAATAAGGGTAATTTAAACCCTCTTTTACAACAATTCTCTCACAAAGAGTAGATATGAAAGTGTAAGAACAAATGCTAGATTTAGATCTGAAAGTGAAAGAGCAGAATACTCAGAATTTTGGAGCTCACAGAAAATTTTTCTCTTCAAGTTCTTGGTTCTTCTCCACATCCAACACTTCTATTTATATACAAAAATATACCCGTTGGACGCTCCTTGCTGACGTCATGGCTTACATCAGCGCGCTCCTGACGTCATCGCTTACATAAGCACGCTCCTGATGTCATGGCTTACATAAGCAGGCTCTTGATGTCATCGCTTACATAAGCACACTCCTTAATTTTTAAATAGTCAGCAAATGATAAGAATAAAAATAAAACTGATTTTTTCTTTTTGTTTTGTCAAACATGGAGCCACCGTTTTTGTAAACAATTTAATACAAAGTTCACAACTTTCAAAAACTTAAATGATTTGCTCCATCTTGTTTATAAGATATATATATGTATACATATATATAACTCCATCTTTTCTTTTTGTTTGATTATAATATGATGTAATCAATGTAGTGTAGTGTGATTTGATATAATCAATGTAATGTAAAAAATTTAATAGCGCACGTGATGTATTCTGCATATAACGTTATATATGTTCTGATCAAATATTTGCATACACAGAAAAATCTCTTTAAATAATATTTATGATGGATCTGAAAATATATGCCCTCTTTAAAATATTGTCCAAATTGTAGAGATTTTAAACTAAATATATTTTACCACTCCATATCAATTTTGTCAAAACAAGACAATCCATAAATATCAAATTTGTCAAAATAATACAACCAATCAATCATTTTTATCAAAATTATATAACTAATTGATTTGTCAAAAGATGAATAGTAATTAACCCTATTTTTCAAAAAGTGAATAGTAAAGCTTTTGAAAATATTTTTATTTAAATAATATTTAACAAATATATATTTTAAAAAGATAATATTATTTTATTTAAATAATATTTAACAAATATATATATTTTAAAAAGATAATATTTTGTGTCAAATAATATGTATATTAAATAATATATTTTAGACATCATCAAAATTAAATAATATGATTAACAATCTCCCCCTTTTTGATGATGGCAATATGTGTATGGATTTGACACAAAATAAAATTAACAAAAATATTTGACAACTCTGCAACTTATAATTTTGATAATTTTGACAACCCTAACAATCTCCCCCTTTTTGATGATGGCAATATGTGTATGGATTTGACACAAAATAAAATTAACAAAAATATTTGACAACTCTGCAACTTATAATTTTGATAATTTTGACAACCCTGCAACATATAATTTATAATTTTTTTAAAATCATAGTTTTTCTCCCCCTTTGACATCATCAAAATAAAAATGAAGAGAAGAAACAAACACATTTGAGACAATAATTGGAGCGGCCAAAAAGAAAATAGTGGGCCGTCTGTCTTGTCGGAATCAATGTGGGGATTGTGGAGCATCTCAAGCGCAGGAAATATGGACAAACAAAAGATTTGAGCAGATATATCAGATATGCATCGAGTAATGGAGCAATGGAGTGTATAAAAAGTGATACAGATCAGAGGCAAAGATACAAAATCATCAAGTGTTTTGAGAGAAAAATTTGTTGTAGCTTCGTTTGTAATCATGTCATTCCTTACCTTGTCGATCAATGAGTCGGACCTGCATGAAGTGCCTGTAATGCAGGCGAATGAGAGAGTACCAGTGACACATGCACATACTATGCCTGTAAATGAGGGTTCGAGTGATATTAGCAATCGAAATGATTTCGATGCTATTAATAACACTATGGCTCTTAGTACACAAGCCATGACTGCAGTTACCAATATGGCGCGACGATTACAAGTAAGAGTACAAGAAAATCAGCAATGGAGAGATGAGGTGTGCTTGTTAAAACAACAAGTAGTTAATATGGCTAAGGAGAAGAAAGATCTAAAAAGGAAAAATGCACAGTTGGAGAATGCAGTGCATTATTATGCAACGGTGATAATGCCAAGACTCACAGAAATCGAAAATAGAGAGAGGCATGTAAAAGAGGCTCATGAAAAATTGTTGAGAGAAGTGAAAAAGAAAAAATCCGTGAAGCCTTCTGAAAATTTACATGTAATCGAGTAATATTTTCTTTTTCTGAAATAAAATTTCGAGCATTTCTTCCTTATTTATTTATTTATTTATTTGATTTTTGTTATAATTTTTTTTTTTTTTTTTTTAAATTCTGTATGCACACAAAAAAAAAATTATATTATTTGTTGGTGCAGATAAGAAGTATGGCAGATAAGAAAAAAAATGTATATATACTCCCCCTAAAATTATGCACAGAGTCTCCCCCTGAATTAATGCACTAGAAATTACATAAAATTGAAGAAATAAATTACCAATCTATGACACCAAAGCCCCTTAAGATCTGGCCATAAACAACTACACCAAGTGCACTAGCATAAAAGGAGAAAATAAAAATAAAAACAAATACTTCAATCAAGGTAGAAGCATCCAATATTAAATCTAAGAGAATTTGGAGCACATATAACAAGTAAAAAAATACA
The DNA here is from genome assembly GCA_022316695.1 of Camellia oleifera. Taxonomy (NCBI): domain Eukaryota; kingdom Viridiplantae; phylum Streptophyta; class Magnoliopsida; order Ericales; family Theaceae; genus Camellia; species Camellia oleifera. The sequence goes on from CM039305.1 coordinate 154,751,634, forward strand.
ACACAGTGCAACAATAATTTTATCATGTTGATCGGTGAGGACCTTGATGCTCGGAAGAAATGGAGAAGAGTGGATAGATCGGTGGTGAATTTTTGTAGATCGGCAATGGATCTTGATGGATCAGTCACGGATCTTGGTGGATTGGTGATGGAGCTTGATGGATCGGATGGTGATGCAGAATTTTTTTTTTTTTGGTAGAACAGTGATGGGGTTTCGGAATATTGGTGAGGGATTTGGGTGGATGGTGATAGTAATGAAAGTGATTTTGTGGATGGTAGAGATGATTGTAGATGATGGTGATTATGGAGATGAAGTCGGCTGAGGAGGAAGGAGAGAGTGAGAGGCCGAGAGAAAGTGAAAGTAAAGGAGAGAGTGGGTGAGAAGATAGAGACGGAAAGGGAGAGAGAAATTATATATATAAATATATAAATATATGTATATTATTATTGTTATTATTTTTTATAATAATTATTATTATTACAATATTTATTTTATTTAATTATTTAAAAAATATTTTTTAATATAAATATTATATGGGAGTATTCATCATACCAAGTTCTGTTCTAATATAACAAAATTGTTCTTCATTTAGAGGCTTGGTAAATATGTCAGCTAATTGACAATTTGTAGGCACAAATTCGAGTTCAATGTCACTTTTGAGTACATGATCTCTTAGAAAATGATGCCTTATTTCAATGTGTTTAGTGCGTGAGTGCTGAATAGGATTTTTTGAAAGATTAATGGCACTTGTGTTGTCACATTTTATAGGAATTTTGTCATAGTGAAGTCCAAAATCTTGAAGTTGTTGTTTCATCCAAAGCAATTGTGCACAACACCCAGCGGCGGCAATGTATTCTGCTTCAGCAGTTGACAGAGCCACTGAGTTTTGTTTTTTGCAAAACCAAGAAGTGAGTGAGTGTCCAAGAAAATGACAAGTGCCACTAGTGCTTTTTCGGTCAAGTCTACATCCCGCAAAGTCGGCATCTGAGTAACCAAAAAGTTCAAAGGTGGTTCCCTTAGGATACCATAATCCCAAATTTTGAGTGCCAACAAGATATCTGAAAATACGTTTGACTGCGGTGATATGTGACTCTTTCGGTGCAGATTGAAAACGTGCACACATACAAACACTAAACATTATGTCGGGCCTACTTGCAGTAAGATAGAGTAAAGAACCAATCATACCTCGATATTTCTTTTCATCTACAGGTTTACCTTGCTCATCTTTGTCGATTTTTATCGATGTGCTCATTGGAGTTGCTGCCGGCTTTGATGATTCCATTTCAAATCTTTTGAGTAGATCTTTGATATATTTCGTTTGATTTAAATGTATTCCATCATTGGTTTGTTTAATTTGTAGACCAAGGAAGTAATTTAATTCTCCCATCATACTCATTTCAAACTCACCCTGCATGTCTTTAGCAAACTCTTTGCACAAATTTTCATTAGTAGCACCAAAAATGATATCATCAACATAAATTTGAACAATTAGCATATCTTCGTTTTTGATTTTTATAAAAAGTGTTGTATCAATTTTTCCTCTACAAAAACCTTTGTCAAGTAGAAAATTACTCAATCTTTCATACCATGCTCTAAGAGCTTGTTTCAAGCCATATAAAGCTTTTGAAAGTTTGAAAACATGATCCGGGTATTTATGATTTTCAAAACCGGGAGGTTGTTCAACATAGACTTCCTCCGAAATATACCCATTTAAAAAAGCACTTTTAACATCCATTTGATATAATTTAAAATCTTTAAAACATGCAAAAGCAAGTAACATTCTAATAGCTTCAAGTCTAGCAACTGGTGCAAAAGTTTCATCAAAATCAATTCCCTCTTCTTGATTATAGCCTTGAGCTACTAATCTAGCTTTATTTCTAGTAACAACTCCAGATTCGTCCATTTTATTTCGAAAAACCCATTTTGTACCAATAACAGGATGATCCTTAGGTCGAGGGGTCAAAAACCAAACTTCATTTCTTTCAAATTGATTTAATTCTTCCAGCATTGCTAAAATCCAGTTTTCATCATTTTCAGCTTCTAAAAATGATTTTGGTTCAATTTGTGAAACAAATGCTAAGTTACCACAAATATTTCTAATAGAGGAACGAGTTTTTATACCTTCCGCCGCATCACCTATGATGAGGTCTTTGGGGTGGCCATGAGCATACTTCCATTCTTTTGGTAGATTTGAGTCACTTTCTGGAAGAGCATATATTTCTTGAAGTTTCTCCATTGTCATTTCTTCTTCTTGTTCGCGTAATGGATTTTCTTCATTTTCCTTTTTGTAAATGCTCTCCATGCTTGGTTGATTTTCTACAATATCATTACTCACAAGATTCTTGGAAATAATATCGTTAGATTCATCAAAAACAACATGCACAGATTCTTCAACAAGTAGAGTTCTTTTATTGAATACTCTATAAGCTTTACTAGACATAGAATAACCAAGAAATATAGCCTCATCCGATTTAGCATCAAATTTTCCTAAGTTATCTTTATTGTTATTTAATACAAAGCATTTACAACCAAAAGCACGCAAGTGACTAATATTAGGTTTTCTTCCTTTCCAAAGTTCATAAGGGGTTTTCTTAAGAATAGGTCTAATCATGGCACGGTTTATAACATAGCATGCAGTGTTAACAGCTTCCGCCCAAAAATATTTAGGTAAATTATTTTCACAAAGCATAGTACGAGCCATTTCTTCAAGAGTTCTATTTTTTCTTTCAACCACACCGTTTTGCTGAGGAGTCCTAGGGGCTGAGAAATTATGATCTATTCCTAAGTTATCACAAAACATAATAAAATCATCATTTTCAAATTCTCTACCATGGTCACTTCTAATACTACAAATATTAAAATTTTTCTCATTTTGAATTCTTTTACAAAGTTTTGAGAAATTATAAAAAGCTTCATTTTTGTGTGCTAAAAATAATACCCATGTATATCTAGTATAATCATCAACACAAACAAGGGCATAAGATTTTCCTCCTAAACTTAATGTTCTAGATGGTCCGAATAGATCAATATGCAAGAGTTGAAGTGGTCTAGTAGTTGAAACAATATTTTTGGATTTAAAAGAAATTCTAGTTTGTTTTCCAAATTGACATGCATCACAAAGTTTATCTTTTTCAAAAACAATTTTTGGTAATCCTATGACTAACTCATTTTTTGAAAGTTTGGAAATTAAATCAAAATGTGCATGTCCTAATCTTCTATGCCAAAGCCAACCATTATCATTTATAGCAGATAAACATTTAATATTAGAATGAGAAGACAAATCGTGCAAATCAAACACATATACATTCTCATGTCTATAACCTATAAATAAAGTTTTATTTTCTAGAGTGTTTTCAATAGTGCAATGCGTTTTCTCAAAAATAACTCTATAACCTTTATCACATAATTGACTAATACTAAGCAAGTTATGTTTTAAACCTTCAACAAGTAAAACATTTTCAATAATAGGAGAGGGATTTTTACCAATACTTCCTACACCAATGATTTTACCCTTGCTATTGTCGCCAAAAGTCACATATCCCCCATCCTTTGGTTGGAGTGTGGTGAACATAGCTTTATTTCCAGTCATGTGCCTCGAACATGCACTGTCGAGATACCATCTATCGTTATTGGATTTTGTCTTGAAGCATACCTACAAAAATTTGATTTCTCTATTGGTACCCATTTTTTTTTGGGTCCATAAAAGTTAGAATTTGACACTCTTGAGATATCCTTAGGGACCCACATCTTTTTTATTTTAGCAAAAGGATTTCTTTTAATAGGACATGAAGGTGAAATATGACCTTTTGTTCCACAAAAATGACATGTGAGATGAGAGTGATTAGAAGATGCATATACAAAGCCATTTTTTGCAGTTTTTACTTTTGAAAAAGGTTTATATCCAATTCCGGCTCTACCAAAAGTGCGGTTTTGATTTTTAAGAATTTTATCTAAAGTCTCTCTACCTTGAGTGAACTTTGAAAGAGTAGTTTTCAAGTCTTCAATATTTTCTTTCAAAATAATTTGCTCATTTTTTAAAGACTCGTTTTCTTTTTGCAATACAACTAAATGTTTTTCAGAAATTGAAGACTCTTTTTGAGTTAAAATCTCATTTTCCTTTTTCATTTTCGTGGCTTCATTTTCTAAAACATTTATCTTGGAAGTCAATGATTCATTTTCTTTTGATAAGCTTGAAATTACTTTCTTTTGACAATTATTTTTCAAACTAAGTTTCTTAAATTCAGTATGTAATTCATCAAAAGCTAATTGTAATTCATCAAATGTAAAAGATTCATCATTTACCTCATTTTTATTTCCAAGTGCCATTAAACATAGATTAGCAACCTCGTTTTTGCAAACTTCGGTTTCTGTGTCGCTTTCATCACTATCTTCTCCCCATGCTGCAATCATAGCTTTTTTCTTGTCCTTCTTGAATTTTTTCTTAAGTTCTGGACATTCTGATTTGTAGTGTCCAGGTTTGTTGCATTCGTAGCAGGTTACTTCAGATTTTTTGTGATTTTCTCCTCTTTGAAAATCCCTGTTGTTGAAGTCTTTTCTGAAGAAATTTCGTACGCCTTGTTTCTTTTTCACAAACCTTTGGAACTTTCTAGTGATGAATGCCATTTCCTCATCCTCATCTGAATCATCTTCCTCTTGATGTTTCGAAGTGGATTTGAAGGCTATTCCTTTCTTCTTGTTGTTGTCCTCCTCTTCTTTTCCTTCTTGCATTATGAGCTCATGAGTTAAGAGAGATCCCATTAACTCATCTAGACTTAGCTTTGATAAGTCCTTGGCTTCGGTAATGGCAATGACTTTTGTCTCCTAACTTTTTGGCAATGACCTAAGCACTTTTCTTACAATTTCAGCATTAGTATATATTTTGCCAAGAGAAGTTAAACCATTAATAATATCAGTAAAACGAGTAAACATTTGAGGAATAGTTTCATCAGGCTTCATTTTAAAAAGTTCATAATTATGGACTAGCAAACTGACTCTAGATTCTTTAACTTGTTCGGTTCCCTCATGAGTCACTATAAGCTTGTCCCAAATTATAAGCTTGTCCCAAATTTCTTTTGCGGTTTTACAAGTGGAAATTCTATTGAACTCGTTGGCATCTAAGGCGCAGTACAACATGTTTGTAGCTTTGACATTAATTTGGGCCAGTTTAGTATCTGATTCATCCCACTCATCTTCAGGTTTTGGTACCCTACGTCCATCTACAGTTTTGGTAGGAATTTTTGGACCATTGCAAATAATTTTCCAACATTCATAATCATTAGATTGAATATGTATGGTCATCCTAGTTTTCCAATAGCTAAAATTTGTGCCGCTAAATAGAGGTGGCCTATTAGATGCTTGTCCCTCGGGTAAGGAATAACTAGGGGTTGCCATGATCTACTCTAAGACGGTTAAGTCACAGAAACTAGAGTCTAGGCTCTGATACCAATTGTTATCCCAGATAGGCAACCCAAGAGGGGGGGTGAATTGGGTTATTAAAAATTTCACAGTATTAAAATTAACACTATATTCAAAATTTGAATAAATAAAACAAACAGAATAATAATTATCAATATAAATGTAAGAGAGATAGAGAGAGTGAAAATCAAACACCGCAATTTATAGTGGTTCGGCACGCCGGCCTACGTCCACTCCCCAAGGAACCTCCTTGAGAATTTCTTTACTATCAATTGGATAATTACACCACCAAGCTTGTGGATTTGGCACAGGACTTACTCTTATCTATTGAGCCTCACTCAACAATAAAAGCCTTACTCTTACAGAATCTCTCTAAAAATAAGGAATAAGAATAAGGGTAATTTAAACCCTCTTTTACAACAATTCTCTCACAAAGAGTAGATATGAAAGTGTAAGAACAAATGCTAGATTTAGATCTGAAAGTGAAAGAGCAGAATACTCAGAATTTTGGAGCTCACAGAAAATTTTTCTCTTCAAGTTCTTGGTTCTTCTCCACATCCAACACTTCTATTTATACACAAAAATATACCCGTTGGACGCTCCTTGCTGACGTCATGGCTTACATCAGCGCGCTCCTGACGTCATCGCTTACATAAGCACGCTCCTGATGTCATGGCTTACATAAGCAGGCTCTTGATGTCATCGCTTACATAAGCACACTCCTTAATTTTTAAATAGTCAGCAAATGATAAGAATAAAAATAAAACTGATTTTTTCTTTTTGTTTTGTCAAACATGGAGCCACCATTTTTGTAAACAATTTAATACAAAGTTCACAACTTTCAAAAACTTAAATGATTTGCTCCATCTTGTTTATAAGATATATATGTATACATATATATAACTCCATCTTTTCTTTTTGTTTGATTATAATATGATGTAATCAATGTAGTGTAGTGTGATTTGATATAATCAATGTAATGTAAAAAATTTAATAGCGCACGTGATGTATTCTGCATATAACGTTATATATGTTCTGATCAAATATTTGCATACACAGAAAAATCTCTTTAAATAATATTTATGATGGATCTGAAAATATATGCCCTCTTTAAAATATTGTCCAAATTGTAGAGATTTTAAACTAAATATATTTTACCACTCCATATCAATTTTGTCAAAACAAGACAATCCATAAATATCAAATTTGTCAAAATAATACAACCAATCAATCATTTTTATCAAAATTATATAACTAATTGATTTGTCAAAAGATGAATAGTAATTAACCCTATTTTTCAAAAAGTGAATAGTAAAGCTTTTGAAAATATTTTTATTTAAATAATATTTAACAAATATATATTTTAAAAAGATAATATTATTTTATTTAAATAATATTTAACAAATATATATATTTTAAAAAGATAATATTTTGTGTCAAATAATATGTATATTAAATAATATATTTTAGACATCATCAAAATTAAATAATATGATTAACAGCTTCCTTTTTGGCTTGGAGTACTCAGTGAGTTTTATGCTTTAGCATCCTTGCATGCGTGTGAGTGACTGCCATGAATAGCATGCTTACCATGAGGCTAACTGCTTATGTGATATAACTGCCTGAATGTCTGTGGGTGAAGGTTGGGTTAGTTGGATTGGTACAAATCATTGACTGTGTGTTTTAAGCCCATTAGATAGTGGCAAAATCATGTTTTCTAAGCCCACCCGAGGGTGGTAAATCCACGTCTTAGCCTACCTGCGGGTAGCACCATCAAACCATTTTCAAATAAACAAACATGAAATGTTTTGTTCCAATTCAGGCGACCCAGTCTATACTTGTATGCTGTGCGCATCACATAGTAAATCTAGGCTAATAACCGGAATAAGAACGCACAATGTTTTCAAAATTAGATATCATGGTTAGTAGAGGCCGGTCTTTGACCGGGCGAGCGGGGGTGCTCACGAAGTGACCTTCCCCAATCGTACCCAAGTTCCCGAGCCGAGGCAACTTTGGTGATGACGAACACGTGGCCTTAGGCAACGAGTCAGGGTTTCCTAAATTTCCCAAAATAGAATATTTAGGTGGCGACTCTGTATCTGGCAAAGCAGTGCATGTTTGGCACTTCTTTCAAAAAATCTGTTTTCTCAAAACGATTTGCCAGATTTGGACTCTTTGGTTCAGATTGAGAACCGTGACACAAATCGAGTCCGAGCTGTAGCGAGGTCCCCCGCGGGCTTGCTACAGTTTCTGGCGACTTTGCTGGGGAATTAGAGAACTTGACTCGAACTCATGATATCTAGTTTTGACTACACTTGTGTCTTTTTGCATTGCATTTGCATTGGTGCGCCTAGGACACCGTGTTTGCCATCTGCTATTCCTGAACGGTTTGCCGGAGGCTTGTCTTGTCAAGGCATGACCATAAGGCTGACCGGTTATGGGCTCTGCCAGTATGGGAACACAAACCCCGGTTTTACCGGGGCACCCTTTTGACCATTCGACCTAGTGCATATTCGGAATCCATAGCGACCATTCCAAACTAGGACAGGTTGCTTACCCGATATAGGTTGTTTGAAACCGCTGCGTGCATAATGAAACCCTAGCTCCTGACAAAATATGACAGGGAAACCCTACACCAACATAGGGGTGTTTTGGCTCTCACTTGCTTGTTATGTGCTTTTAGAGTGCGTCTTTATAGGAATGCATGTATCAGTTTACAAGTTTGGGCATCAGGCCTGCGGGCACCAGTTCAGTACTTTGGGATTCAGTTCACTTGAGGGTATCAGTTTGTAGGACAAAGATTTGGGCAGAATTCAGTAGAAGGCACACTCATTCAAACTATGCTCGTATCTGTTCAGGTGAAATTAGGCTGAGATGCTGTCCATTTTCTCTTTTGCTAGGTAGTCTTGGAACCATAGCTTCAGAAGGCTCCAATATCCTCCGGGTACACCGAACTTCTATTGATAGACTTTGTCAGGTCAGAGATTCAGTTCAAGGGCAATCAGTGTTCCTTTACCAGAGACAGGGTGGAAAGGTCGGTCAGGCACAGACCACCAGTGCAGCAGCTACCAGCTCAGTGCTCTTTGAACAGCCAAGTTGCGATTTCGAGTCTACTGCAGAGATAAATGTACTGGTGGTTCAATCAGATCAGGAAAGTATGTCAGGCTTAGAAGAGATGGTGCACCAGCTCTAGGGTAGTATGAAAGCCATGCAGCAAGATGCTGTCCGTCAAGCGGAATTCACCAAGCCACAGGCCGTGGTCATAGCCCAACAGGCAGAGACAATTGCCAGGTTAGAGCAGCAAACTGGGGTATCTACTTTACACCAGGCTCCTCTCCCACCAAGAGTTCCCATACTCGGGGAGGCAACCCACGTCCAGGATGATACGGACATTCCAGGCAGGCTAGCTCCGCCCCCGGTTCTACCCCAGCTATCTAAAACACCCACCAACCTGCCGCACTCCCCCTTTGAGTTCGAGACGGACCCCACAGCATTGAAAGTGAGCAAGCTTGAGAAATTGTTCAAAAATTCTCAAGGGACCTGCTCTATTCCTAATATAGATGATGGTTATACCGACTCAATGGTGACATTGCCGGAGCGATTTAAAATGCCGCATGTCGATCGATTCGATGGCTCTGAAGACCCAATGGTGCACCTCCAACTATTTTCTGATATCTTGAGGCCGATGGGTTTGACCAAAGCTCAGAAGTTGTCTCTCTTTGACTGAACCATGTCTGGAATAGCCGCAATCTGGTATGCGAAATTGGAGGACTCTGTGAAACGGAACTGGGAAGAGCTGGCTGAGGCCTTTATTGCTCAATACTCCTACAACACACAGATCGAGGTCACAACTCGTGATCTCGAAGTCACCCGCCAAGAACCAAAGGAGGGTTTCTCAGAGTTCGTGACGAGATAGAGAGCAAAAGCCTCAATGATGACCACTAGGCCCACTGACAAAGATCAGATTCAGATGATTGTGCACAATCTCCAGCCCAAGCTTATGCAGAAAATGATTCTTCTTCCCTTCCCTACCTTTTTAGATCTGCATGAGATGGGGGTTCAAATCGAGGATGCCATCAGACAAGGGATCTTTGCAGAAGATAACGAGCCTTTGAAGAGGAATGTTGCTCGCAGTTCCAATGCTACTACTGATGGTAGCACAGCTGCGAAATGCTCAGAAGTAGACACTATCACCACTTCCCTTAATGGCCAAGAACCAACCACTTCAACTCGGCCCCAAGCCCGAAAATTCCATCCTCTTTACATGAGTCTCTCTCAAGCTTTGAAAAATCTACGAGAAGAAGGGCACCTAGAACTTCTAGAACCCCAACCCCTTTCAAACTCTCTTCCGCCAAGATATGACCCAGCTAAATACTGTGCCTACCATCAACAGCACGGTCATGATACGAACTGTTGCATCCGCCTCCGTCATAAAATTCAGGATCTTATTGACGAAGAGACCCTAGCTCCACCAAAAGGACCTCAGGTTAGTACTGACTCATCACCTCTACATCTCAACCTCATCCATATACTGCCGTCCACCTATGACCCCAGCATATACATCACCCTAGCCTATCTGCCCAAGCCTGAGGTGTTCATTTCAGAAAGCATGGACTTATGCATGATGGATGCACCTGGACCCCAATTATCTCAAACCCGTGAGCCCACTACTTCTAAGCTAAAGACAATGATCGAAGATCTTCAGAAAACTATGACAGATTTGGCCTCTGGGACATTGGCTCCGTCATCAGCCACATCACATACCAGAGAGTTCATGTCAAAAGGCTCCCCAGTCTTGGAACAAACTACATTTGAGGAATGCCAATCCCTTGGCAAAGTGAAGGTGAGTGGAAAGAACAAGATAGGGGCGGACATGGATCCCCATGAACATCTTCTGTTGGCTGTTGAGGCTTTGAAAGCCGAGGGACTGAACAAAGAGCAAGTGCTCGCAGTTGTTGCAAAAACTGTGGACGGCATTTTCGCCACTCAAGTTGAGGGCAGTTTGAATCAAAGGGCAAGCCAGGAGAAGGGTCGTTGTATCAGAAACGTTCCTTTCAGCTATAATCCTGCACTCGGAAGAGATCAACAAACCAGGCCAGCACCTGCCAATGCCTTTACTGGTGCATCCAGCAAAAATCCACAAACCTTGAGGTACCAACCCCGAGGTCAGAGGGTCTTTCATGCCCTCCACATGCCTTTGTCCAAAGCTTTCCAAATCCTTGCTGGACAAAGCCATCTCAAACCCCTTGAGCCTCGGCCTCTCCCAAATCCTCTTCCGGCTACGCATGATGCCACCCAATACTGTGCCTTCCATCAGCAAACTGGCCATACTACCGACAACTGCTTCCGTCTTCGCTATGAAATACAGGATCTATTTGACAACGGGGTCATTGCCGCACCAAGCTCTGCAAAGTCTATCAGCACTGGATCGGTGAACTTTGGGGATAATGTGACCATGTGATCGGGGGATGAACCACCTGTGGGCAGCGCTCGATTAACTCCAGACGCAGGAATGGCATGCACTGTTCTGAGCAACATGCAAATACCAGTTTTGTTACATTCTGACTTGGGTATTGAGTCAGTCTTGTTGTTTTGTTTTGAGTCCGTCCTTTTGTTTTGAGTCAGTCTTTTCATACTGAGTCAGTAGGGTCTGTCTTGTTGTATCAAGTCAGTCCTGTTGTACAAAGGTCGGGTGATTCCGGGGGGTGTTACCTCGGGCGTCACCATTTTGTTTCGCGTTTGTCTTTTCGTTTTGTCTTGAGTCTGTTTTTTCCGTGGAGCCAATTACACCATCAAATTCTGAATGAAACAGCAGTGGTTTTTCACGCTTTTGTGCTTGCTTCTGCCTTGTGCCAGTTATGCTAGAGAGTTTGAACAAAACGACAATACTTTTTGCCTACTTTTCTGTGCCTCGAACTCATTGCATTGACCTAAGTTTTTCAAAACCTTTTGAACACTGCGGTGAAAATGAAGAGGAAGGAATTCCTCGGGTTTTGCAAAAATTTGATCAACTGAGAGAAAGAGAGGCGTGCTAAACCCTTAATGAATGAAATCATGCTCGTTAATGTGAGTACTAGGAAGGATCCTGACTTGATCCAGATTGGTTCTACACTGTCTTTAGCGCGAGCGACTGGTCGCTTCCTTAAAAGATTTCAAAAAAATGTTTTTACGCGATCCTACAAAGACCTGTGTGGAATCGCTCTTGAGATTGTGCAGCCTAGGATCGCTCTCAGCCTCGAGACTCGACCACTTGCTTTCAAACCTTGGACCTTAATTCAGAGTGTTCAACGGTCAACCACAATGTGAGGCCTGTGTGGCCAGATTTGAAACAGCTCTCGAACAAGAGGCACCAAAGTCAGATCAAGAAGATCAGACCTCATCAGAAAAAGCTTGCGAAGCTAGAACAGAAGCACCCCTCGAACTAGGGGCGAAAATGTCCGATGTGCTCGAAGAGCCGAAGATGGATCCTTCTGCAAATCGATACAATAGCCATTCTCTTGGATTCAGATGACTTCAAGATCTCAAAACCATTTGACATGGACAAAGCTACACTTTTACCCTTGAGAGGCTCGCTAGGCCGAAAACTCGGAAGGGCGACCCAGGCAAAAGTTAGAGCAAGAAAAAGAAGAAAAAAAAAAAAGAAAAATGCAAAGAATGAAAAAAAAGAAAGAAAAAAAAAAGAAAAATGAAGAAAATGCAAAGAAAAGAAAAAAAAAAGATTCGAAAAGAAGAAAAACAAAGCTCGCAAGGTTGAAAACCCGCAACAGGCGCCTTGGCAAAAATTAGAGCATAAAAAGGAGAGGTTAAATACCTGAGTGTACCTTTACCTCGAACTACGTAAGGCTTGATTCCCATCTTTGGGATACGTAGGCAACTTCATTCTGAAGTCCAGCCGTAAAACACTTCAATTTGATTGTGTCCATGCGATGGTTCTGGTCATCTTTGTCTTCTCTGTATCTGAGGATTTGGTTATGTTCGTCACTCTGAGGACTGACTACAATGCGCTGCGGTGCCATTCAAACAAGAGGCAACTTTCCGTTGCCATTCAATGCGCCGCGGTATCGTTCAAACAAGGGGCAACTTTCCGTTGCCATGCAACTCTCTTCAAGCAAGGAGCAATTTTTCTTCGGATTTGAGGTTGTGCATCTCGAGAGTGGGTTCTATGCTCGTTGAGCAGTGGCCGATTGCAAAAACAGTTTTTGAGAATTTTTACTGAGGTTGACTGATTTTCTCTCAAAAACTATTACATTTTTTCCAAAACTGGACCCTTTTCCTGGACCCAAAAAAGGAAAATTTTCAGTGCTCATAACCTAACTTGCATGATTTTGAATCAGAAAATCGAACAAGCGTGTTAATCTAACTCTCATTTTGGTTAAAATTGTTTTAGTAGAAAAATAAAAACAAAAATGGTCAAAATAATGAACTAGGGGCACAGTTGAGTCAGGTGTTCTGTCTTTTCCCCTTTGTCAAAATACTTGCTAGAAAGGGCACTCTACTTGCCAGAAAGGGCACCGTATTCGCTAGAAAAGGGCACAACAAAGGACTGAAAGCTCTCTCACCCTCCAAGCAACGAGGTATCAAGCCAAGTGCGAAGCACGAACTGGAATGGGGCAAGATATTCCACTCCATCATCTGGACAGATCTTATCACGTCCAAACTCCCCAGCAAAGCATCATCAACCGATGTTAGCTGCAGATTTGCTACACACCCAGTTGTAGTGCAACCCTTCTATGAGAGGAATTTACTAGCTGTGAACGGAAGAAAGAGAATCTAGCAGCATGCTAGGGGCAAGAGCCCGCAACTCCTTGTTTATCCATCAACCACCCAGGGGAGGGATTGAAAAATGAGAGATTGAAGAATAGAGAGATGTGCGATGAGAGAAAAAGTGAGAAAAGGGCTTTTTCAGAAAATAAGAGATTGAGTGCCAGAGTGATGTGAGAATCATAAATGAGAAAGGGTGGGAAACACTACCTGGTGAAACAGGCTCCCTGTGCACGTCTAAGTGTCGTGTCTTTTTTTGTTTTATCTCGATTCTTGTTTTGAGTCGTTTCGAATGTTACTCGATGTCTCTAGGTTGTTTACCTTTTGTTTTCCATTGTTGAGTCGTAGTGCGCTGTGTTTAGTCGTAGGCTCAATACCCCGATCAAGAACTCATCTCTCAATTTCAAAAATAAAATCATTTTGCGCTCAGAGTGCCGTGTCATTTCCTACATTTGTGCAAAACAAGATTCGTTTTTTCGTAAAACCGCGAGGTTCAACCCAGGTCACGTGAGAACAGTAAAACCAGGACCTATCTGAAGCTATATTGGTTCCGGACTACAAAGCAAAAGAAAAAGAGCAAAAATCGAGGCATCTGAGTGTGCTTCAACTTCAGAAAATTCTGTGATTGTATTCCGGGTGTACCTTTTCAAGCCTTGTCAGTGCTCCGAATTATGAGTGTGCCTCTACCTCAAGCGCAAGATCAAGCCTGCTTCAAAGTTATGCACCCTTCCACCTGCATTGTTATGCACTTTTCCACTCGTATTGTCATGCACACCTTACTTGTAATTATTTGTATCTTGTGTTATCTTCTACCATTTATCCTTTTACGCTAAGTAGCGTTTGGGATCGTTGTCCTCTGGGACTTTCTCAGGTTGCGTTGTGTGTACACTTGAGCGGTTGTTTTTGGACCTCTTCTCACGATTTCAGCGTGGTTAGAGTGTTCTTTTCCTCACACGATTTTAGCGTATTTGGAATTTATCCCAGTTTACGTTGAAGACGCGCTGGGCAGGTTGTTTTAGGACCTCTCCTCACGATTTCAACGTGGTTTGAGTGTCCCGTTCCTCACACGATTTCAGCGTGTTTGGATCTTATCTCAGGTTGCGTTGTGCACGCACTTGAGCGGGTGTTTTCGGACCTCTTCTCACGATTTCAGCGTGGTTAGAGTGTTCTTTTCCTCACACGATTTCAGCGTGTTTGGAATTTATCTCAGGTTGCGTTGTGTGCGCACTTGAGCGGTTGTTTTTGGACCTCTTCTCACGATTTCAGCGTGGTTTGAGTGTTCTTTTCCTCACACGATTTCAACGTGTTTGGAATTTCTCCCAATTTGTGTTGAAGACGCGCTGGGCGGGTTGTTTTAGGACCTCTCCTCACGATTTCAACATGGTTTGAGTGTCCCGTTCCTCACACGATTTCAGCGTGTTTGGATCTTATCTCAGGTTGCGTTGTGCACGCACTTGAGCGGGTCTTTTCGGACCTCTTCTTACGATTTCAGTGTGGTTAGAGTGTTCTTTTCCTCACACGATTTCAGCGTGTTTGGAATTTATCTCAGGTTGTGTTGTGTGTGCACTTGAGCAGTTGTTTTTGGACCTCTTCTCACGATTTTAGCGTGGTTTGAGTGTTCTTTTCCTCACACGATTTCAGCGTGTTTGGAATTTATCCCAGGTTGCAGTTGTAGACGCGCTGGGTGGATTGTTTTGTCCTCTTCTCACGATTTCAACGTGGTTTGAGTGTCCCGTTCCTCACACAATTTCAGCGTGTTTGGATCTTATCTCAGGTTGCGTTGTGCGCGCACTTGAGCGGTTGTTTTCAGACCTCTTCTCACGATGTCAGCGTGGTTAGAGTGTTCTTTTCCTCACATGATTTCAGCGTGTTTGGAATTTATCCCAGGTTGCATTGTAAACGCGCTGGGCGGGCTTGTTTTGACCTCTTCTCACGATTTCAGCGTGGTTAGAGTGTTCTTTTCCTTACACGATTTTAGCGTGTTCGGAATTTATCCCAGGTTGCGTTGTAGACGCGCTGGGCGGGTTGTTTTTGTTTACCTCTTCTCACGATTTCAGCGTGATTAGAGTCTCCCCTTCCGCACACGATTTCAGTGTGTTTGGAATTTATCTTAGGTTGCTGTGGAATGCGCTTCTGATTGATTTTCTTTGTTCTTCCTCTACTCACGAGTCCGGCGTGGTTGGCGTATGTCACCATTTTGCATCTATTGTACTCTCTGTTGCATCGCATCTATTATCTATTGCATCACATCTATTACATCCATTGCGTCATATCAGTTTTATTGTCTGGTCTAGGAGACCTTAAATCCTCTAAAGATGCAATTCCTTTGGTGTTTGTCATGTCCGAATGACTTCTGGTGGTCTGGTATAGCCACCTGCCTGTGTTAGCGGTGAGTTCCTAAGAGACCAACTGAGACGGTGGAAACTAGAGTTCGAATGGCTCATGCCTAGAATGCAAAGGTTCAGGATTTTCGAGACTAAAGTCTGGTTTAAGTACCTAGAGGTATATCCTCGGCTTGAAATCTGTATGGCAGCCCCATAGATTGAGATAGCATATGTGTGCGCCTCAATTCTGGATACTGAATCAACCTAGTCTGTCACCCTGTTGGAGAATAGGGAAAGCTGCAACCATAGTCAGGGAGAAAAGTAACACCTGTGGTTCGACCAAGAAGAAGCAAGAGATCTCCAGCACCATGAGGAACGATATTGTATGTACGGTTCATTTGAGGCTGGTGCGACCAGACGAACCGCGCAGGTATTGTATCTTCTCCGTGTGAGACGTGGCGAGAATTGAATAATTCTCCGCATTCTTAACTGCATGCAATGTAGTTGTTGCTTCGCATTCTTGCTTAAAACTGCTGCATCTATTGTGAATATGTGCTTTATTATAGCTTGCTGCATTTGCATGATCATTGAGTTACCTTCGGCGTCTTGCATTGCCAATTGCATTTTGCCCCTCCCCTGCCTGTGGGCGCGCCTGCAGGCACATCTCTATTTATATCGCCTGTTTATCTAAGTCTTCGGCCTTGTCAAAAATGGGTCGTCTCTAGGCTTTGACATTCACTCCCATCACTTATGACTTTCGAGTTTTGTCAAAGAGGGGCAACTATAGACACCCAAATTTTGACCGACCTTAAGACTCAGACATCACCGATTGAGCGCTCGGTGATATTGCATATTGTGCTCGTGCAGAAGTTTCAGAGTCTTGGCTGCGAGCCTTGCCTACGGACTTCCGGGCTCTTTTGTGTCTTGCCTCGGTTTGCGAACTAGGATCCGTTTTCTCTGTTTACTCTTCCCGAAGGAAAGGAGAGGTCTCGTGGATCATCTCTCAGTGGCCGTAGGCTAAGTTTCGTGGTCGTAGGCCATTTTTCCCGTTTCGAGCCCGGTTTTCGATTTTTCAGAGCCGACGGCTGTGTGCCTCGGTTCGGGACCGCTTAACCACCTCCGTTTGCTTCGATTTTTGGTATACACCTCCATCCTCCAGTACAACACTTTGAGGCTGTTTTCCAGAGGCTAGGACCTCTCTTTCTTTGCCCAAAAGCTGCTGGTTCATTGGTCTTCAAGGGTAAGCTTCTTTCCCCTCCTTTTTGTTCCAATCTTTCTCTATATCTAAGCCTTTCTTGAAAGCATTTTTGGGCTCCGACCCAAACTATAAATAGTCATATTTTGAGCTCCTTTTCATGTTTGATTAAGGACCTTTTGCTGTTTGAGGTCTCCTACTATCACTTGCCTCTTTAACTCTCTTTTAGGCCTATTTTTGCATGGTATTTTAGGCTTACTTGTGAGCTGTTTCGGACTTGGTCATAAACTGTAAAATGTCTTTTTTTGAGCCTCTCTTCAACTTTGTTGAAGGGCTCTCTTCGATTTGAGGCTGGAAGCTACCGCTTACCTCTTTATCTCTCTTTTAGGCCTATTTTGGGGGGAAATTTGAATTTCAATTTCCTCCCTTTTCCTCCACTCTTTTGCCTATAAAACCAGTAGCTCTAGCTACATTTTAGGGGGTTAAAAAATTTTTGTTTGGGAGTCTTGCATTAAAGCTCCCTCTCTCTCTCTCTTCCAAGCATCAAAACCTCTCAAGTCCTACACCATTTTACACTACAACTCATAGCATCACACCTCCAACATCCATTCCAGCAACTTGAGGTTGTCTTCCAGAGGTCGAGAGCTCCCAAACACCTAGTCCAAAAGTTGTTGAACCTTGGTTCTACAAGGGTGAGTCACATTTTCCCTCTTTTGAGCCTATTTTTGCATGCTTTCTTAGCTCTTTGTACTTACATTTTCGGGCTCCGACCCTAACTGAAAATAGTCATGTTTTGAGGTCTTTTTCATATTTTATTAAGAGTTCTTCCCTGTTTGAGGCTTCATACTACCACTTGCCTCTTTAGCTCTCATTTATGTCTCTTTCTTGTATAGTATTTTAGACCTATTTTTAAACTGTTTTGAGCTTGGTCATAAACTAAAAAGAGTCTTTTTTTGAGCCCTTCTTCAACATTGTTGAAGGGCTCTTCACTTTTTGAGGCTTCCATCTGTCACTTGTCTCTTTATCTCTATTTTGGCCCTATTTTTGCATGCTTTTTTAGCTCCTTGTGCTTGTATTTTTGGGCTCTGGTCCAAACTGTAAATAGTCATATTTTGACCCACTCTTCATGTTTGATTAAGGGTCTTTCACTGTTTGACACATCCTTTTTTCTCTTTGTGTTAAAGCTCTCTTTTATGTCTTATTTTGTATAGTATTTTAAGCTTGCTTATGCACTGTTTTGGGCTTGGTCATAAACTATAAAATATCATGTTTTTGGCCACTCTTCAACATATTTGAAGGGCCCTCCTCTGTTTGAGGCCAGAAGCCATCACTTGCTTCTTTGTCCCTCTTTTGGCCTTTTTCTTGCATAATGTTTTAGGCTTGCTTGTGTTTATTTTCATGGCTTGATGTAAACTGTAAAGTGCTTAATTTTGAGCCCCTCTTCAACTTTGTTGAAGGGATCTTTGCCACTTAGGGCCAAAATCTGTTACTTGCTTCTTTATCTCTCTTTCGAGGCCATTTTTGCATGTTGGCTTTGCCCTACTTGTATTCACCTTTTGGCCTTGCTTAAAACTGGAAATATGATTTTTTTGGGACTGTCTTGATTCTGTCTTCATACTTCATGTTCAAATAATGCATGCTTTGTATAGCTATAAGTCATTCCATGCGTCTAGTTTCGAGTTTCGAGTCTCATTTCATGCATCGGGTGCTATGTTTCCATGTTTCGGGGCTGTTTTGCATCATATTTTAGCACTGAAATTTGCATGCTAGTATGCCATATTCCATGCCTTGCCATGCTTTGTTAGAGTGGCATTTGGTGCCTTAGGGTCGGTCCTCGTTTGCGTGCACGTGTGCACGCATCTCGAGTGTCTCATTTTCATCTAATAGTCTCCTATGTGAGTGTGGATGAGGTTCGCTTGTGTTGGTGTAAGTCCATTATGCATTGTGTATGCTATTTCATTTCACAGCATTGTATATGCTAGGTTGTATGTTAGCGCATTGTGTATGCCATGTTACCTCGTGCATCATGTATGCCATTTCATAGCATTGTGCATGTTAGGTTGTATCTTAGTTGCATCCATGCATATCATGCATATTGCATTGTGTTTGGGATAGGAGTTAGCCCGAGCATGGGAAACGAGGTACGTTTCGTACTCCGAGTGACGAAACGTGTCTCAATTCCCTAGTCACCGACACTTCGGATTGTCCATGATGGAGTTAGGTCTTAGTTGTATTTTCATGTGCATTCATTCCATATTGAGTTGTGCAATTCGACTCCTCGGCCATCATGCATCGAGATGCGTGATTGGTGACACGAGGATCGAGGCATGCATACATGTGTGAAAATACTTTGCCATGCCCCTTTGTTGCTCTCTGTTGCAGCAAATCAAGAATCAGCAGCTTTTCGAAGTTTGGCACGCATTCCAAGAATAATTGCAAACAGAGGCTAATTGGGACATAGCCATGGATTTCCGCGCAAAGGCAACCCGAGCATGCATCATTCATCATCCGGAGAAGAGTCGAGACAGTCCCTGGCTTGCATGCCAATTTAATGCTTTCCTAGTTAAATTTGTTAATTAATTAGGGTTTTATACATATTTGGACTGTATTATTTATTCGGACTATACTATTCATTTGGGACTGTATATTATTTTATTCGGACCCTCTGCGCGAGGGCAATGTTGTAATAAGTGTGCGTGTGTGTGATGTATGTCTTCCAACCCCACGTGTTTCTTCCCTTTTATTTACCAACTTATGATAGTTAGATTAGGGCATGTTTCAATTAGCATACAGTATGATAGCATGTTCGCATTCATTCATCTGTTTTGCATGCACCAGGCTCGGCGCATCATACTAACTGCATTTGTATTTCAATTCTAAGTTGAATACGTGTTACCTGTAGCATTCCATATACCATGTTTAGAATAGCCGAGCCTGCTATAGTTGCATTTTTGCATGTGTTGCATTAGGCATTTCTGTATACTTAGGATCATGCATGGATTTCTAATTAGCTTCTTTTTTGGCTTGGAGTACTCGGTGAGTTTTATGCTTTAGCATCCTTGCATGCGTGTGAGTGACTGCCATGAATAGCATGCTTACCATGAGGCTAACTGCTTATGTGATATAACTGCCTGAATGCCTGTGCGTGAAGGTTGGGTTAGTTGGATTGGAACAAATCATTGACTATGTGTTTTAAGCCCATTAGATAGTGGCAAAATCATGTTTTCTAAGCCCACCCGAGGGTGGTAAATCCACGTCTTACCGTACTTGCAGGTAGCACCATCAAACCATTTTCAAACAAACAAACATGAAATGTTTTGTTCCAATTCAGGCGACCCAGTCTATACTTGTATGCTGTGCGCATCACATAGTAAATCTAGGCTAATAACCGGAATAAGAACGCACAATGTTTTCAAAATTAGATATCATGGTTAATAGAGGCCAGTCTTTAACCGGGCGAGCGGGGGTGCTCACGAAGTGACCTTCCCCAATCGTACCCAAGTTCCCGAGCCGAGGCAATTTTGGTGATGACGGACACGTGGCCTTAGGCAACGAGTTAGGGTTTCCTAAATTTTCCAAAATAAAATATTTAGGTGGCGACTCTGTATCTGGCAAAGCAGTCCATGTTTGGCACTTCTTTCAAAAAATCTGTTTTCTCAAAACGATTTGCCGGATTTAGACTCTTTGGTTCAGATTGAGAACCGTGACACAAATCGAGTCCGAACTGTAGCGCGGTCCCCCGCGAGCTTGCTACAAAGGCGTGACTCAAGATTCTCCGATAGCCACCGACACGATCACATAGAGAGTCGACCTCACTCCGACAAATATGCTCGAGAAGGAAATCATCACTGCAAGACATGCCTTGAATGTCGATCCACAAACGACTTCAGCACAGGAGACCATGCTAGCCATCATGGAACGAGCCAAAAAGACCAAACACAGTTTAGACAACACCATCGCTGAGAACGAGAGCCTTCGCCGCGATCTGGCCTTAGAAATAGCAAAGTCCAAACAAACAGTGCGCCAGGTTTCTGAGCGACCCCCAAGGGCAGGCGATCTACGGTCTCGGGCCTGATAGTAAAACACCGACGCTCGTTGTGCTTCAGCCGTTTTCTTTGAAGAGTTGACAAAAGACGAACGTCTCCAGCGAAGTGTTCCGCATGATAACATCCATATGATATACAGCCTGCCAAAAGCCCCAGTTGTACATACAATCCAGTCCCTCCCAGGCCGTCAACAGTAACTCACGCCAGCAAAGTGACCCCGAGAATCGCCAAGCATCACCTTTGACGACTCTGATTTGATCGGCGTAACACTCCCTCACATCGATCCATTGGTTGTCGCGCTATACGTAAACCAATTCACCGTCGAACGCGTCCTTATAGACCAGGGACAGCACTTCGGAGGTCATGTATTATAAAACCTTCATCAAACTCGGGTTCACCGAATCGGACCTGACTCCGACCCCTTATCCACTTTTCGGCTTCAATGCCAACCCGGAATACCCACTGGGAAAGATCAACCTACCTGTTCGAGCGGGTTCTAGAACGGTGGATGTAGAATTCCTGGTTGTCCGGCTGCCATCGCCGTACAATCTCATCATGGAGCGATCGTGGTTGCATACCTTACAGGCCGTCCCAAGCACCTACTATCAATTGTTATGTTTCCCAACAGAACACGGCATTGAGCAGATCCGCGGCTCCCAAAAATCGACACAAGCATGTTACCTCCTGGCCGCCAAACTGCCAAAGGAATTGCAGGTAAACTCCACTGAGGTACCCAATCAGGAAATCCTGGACGACGTCGGGCGGCAGCCAAGCAAAAAGGCCACAGAAGGTTTAGACCGAGTTGACATCGATGGAAGCCCGGAAAAGTTCTTCATGATCGGCACCTCTTTAAACCAAGCCGATAGATAGCAGCTGATCTCCTTTCTACTCACCAACCTCGACGTCTTTGCGTGGACTCCGTACAAGATGCCAGGTATAGACCCATCAGTTTCACAGCACCACCTGAACGTCGACCCCACATGCAAGCCCATCATTCAGAAAGGCCGTCGGTCTGCCGCAGAGCACACTGCTGCCGTCATAGAAGAAGTCGACAGACTGCTTGACGCCAGGGCAATTAGAGAAGTCACCTACCCCACGTGGCTCTCCAACACAGTGGTGGTGAAGAAGAAAAATGAAACTTGGAGAGTGTGCGTCAACTTCATGGATCTGAACAAAGCTTGCCCCAAGGACTGCTTTCCCTTACCTAGAATCGACCAACTCGTCGATGCAACGGCGCGCCACCAACGCATGATTTTCCTTGATGCTTACAGAGGCTACCATCAGATCGCTATGCATCCGGATGACCAGGACAAAACTGCATTCCTCACCCCAAGAGGAACCTACTGCTACAAAGTTATGCCTTTTGGGCTGAAGAATGCAGGGGCAACTTACCAAAGACTGGTCACCGCTATGTTCAAAGAACAACTCGGCCACACTATGGAAGTCTATATCGACGATATGGTGGTCAAGTCCAAAGAAGAACAGGATCACATAGCCGATCCAGAGAAGATATTTGGCATCTTGCGCAAATACAGAATGAAACTGAACGCCTCCAAGTGCGCGTTTGGAATCGGCTCCGGCAAATTCCTGGGTTATATCGTCAACCACCGTGGAATCGAAGCCAACCCGAGGCAAGTCACAACAATCTTGGAACTCGGTTCCCCCCGATCAGTGAAAGAAGTCCAAAAGTTGATGCGGATGGCCGCTGCACTCAATAGATTCATCAGTCGGTCAACAAACCGCTGCAGACAATTCTTCCAAACACTACGTCAAGGCAATGCTTTTGAATGGTCCGCCGAGTGCGAAGCAGCTTTCACCAGGCTCAAGACTTACCTCCGGTCAGTACCTCTCTTGACAACACCAGCTGCCGATGACCCCCTCATTCTGTATCTGGCAGTCTCCAATAGGGCCGTCAGCGCTGTACTATTAAAAGAAGAGGAAGGGCAGCAACGGCCAGTGTATTATGTGAGCAAGGCAATGGTCGATGCCGAGACACGTTATCTTCCGCTGGAAAAACTAATCCTAGCCTTGGTCATGGCAGCAAGAAAACTGATGCATTACTTCCAGGGGCATAGCATTGGGGTGATAACAGATTATCCCCTCCGATCAGTACTACGGAGTGCAGAAGCATCAGGACGTGTTTCAAAATGGGCTCTTGAACTCGGCCAATATGACATTCAGTTTTTACCTAAAACTGCAATCAAGGGACAGGTGCTGGCCGACTTTGTTGCCGAATTCACAGGCGGGCTTTCCGATCTTAAACCTGCCGACGTTCTTCCAAAGGCTGAAGTTCGATCAAAGCTGAACTAGAGAATTTATGTCGAGGATATTTGGCAGCTATACTATGATGGATCGTCTAACCAACGGGGCTGCGGCACCGACGTAGTAATCACGTCTCCCGACAACGCAGTAATAGAGCAGGCCGTCAAGCTTGGCTTCGAAGCATCAAATAACGAGGCCGAGTATGAAGCCCTCTTAGCCAGTCTACGAAATGCACATATTCTCGGCGCTCGGCGTTTGTTAGTGTTTTGTGACTCAAAATTGGTCATCAACCAACTAAAGGGGGAGTACTCTGCAAAAAATGACCGTATGGCGGCCTATATGAAAACGGCCAACTCTTTGCTAATGAAGTTTGACCATCACGAACTGAACCAAATAACACGTGATCAGAACACACACGCAAATGCCCTAGCATGCCTAGCCCCCGCCATCAATTCTGAGCTCAAACGGACCATTGAAGTAGGTTTCATCCCGGAGCCGAGTATTGGCCCTTCGGAGGAAACCCACGTCAACGTTATAGAATCCGCATCAAGCTGGATGGACCCCATTGCCAGATTCCTCTTTTCTGAACAACTCCCAGAGGACAAAAAAGAAGCACACAAGCTACGCAATAAGGCCCTGCGATACTATCTGGATCCACAAGGAGGGCTTTATAAAAAGTCCCTCTCCGGTCCCTATTTGGAATGCGTACACCCGAATAAAGTGGAGGAGCTTCTAACTGAGATACATGAGGGCAGTTGTGATGCCCACTCTAGCGGACGCTCCCTGGCCTATCGAGTTATAACACAGGGGTATTATTGGCCGACAATGAGAGCCGACGCAAAAAATTATGTTAAAAGATGCGAACAATGCCAAAAGTTCTCCCCACTAACCCATTTGCCCACCGAAGGGTTGAACTCTATCACCAATCCCAGGCCGTTTGCTCAATGGGGGCTTGATATCGTAAGACCGTTGCCAAGGGCCCTAGGAAACAAGCGATTCTTAATCGTAGCAACAGATTACTTTACAAAATAGGTCGAAGCGGAGGCTCTAACACATATACGAGATGCCGACATAAAGCGATTTGTATGGAGAAATATCATTACGTGATTCGACATTCCAAGAGCTCTCATCTCAGACAATGGCACCCAGTTCGATTGTGGCGTATACCGAGAACTGTGCAGCAAATACGGTATCATGCCTTACTTCTCTACGCCCGCGTACCCCCAGAGTAACGGTCAGGCCGAAGCCTCTAACAAAACCATCTTGGACGGCATCAAAAAGAGGCTGGAAAGAGCTAAAGGCAAATGGGTCGAAGAATTGCCGAGTGTATTGTGGGTGCATCGCACAACGCCGAGGAGGTCCACCGGAGAAACGCCGTTCGCTCTATGCTTCGGAACCCAAGCAATCTTACCCCTGGAAATCGGCCTCCCAACTTTGAAATCGCAAGCCTTTGATATGGGCCGAAATGACATAATGCTCGCCCTAGACCTGGATCTAATCGAGGAACGAAGAGATCGCGCCCTGGCCTCCATGGCACGGTATCAGCAGCAACTCGCTAAGTCGTACAATCAACGAGTTCAGTTGCGCCGTTACACTCTAGGAGAGCTGGTCCTGAAGAAAGTACTTCCAGCCGACCGGAGACTGGCCGACGGAAAGCTGGGTCTGAATTGGGATGGCCCCAATCAAGTAGACTCCATTGTAGGAACAGGGGCATATCGGCTCTCGGACATGTCAGGAAGAAACCTGCCACGGCCTTGGAATTCAACGCATCTACGAAAATTTTACCAATGGCCCGATTTGTGGGCTTGGTACTTGTACATACTCTGCTGTAATGCAAAAGTTTCTCATTTTTATGCCTCAGCTCCTACGCTTCTTGATGGCCGAATAAGTCTCCAGATTCAGAGCGCCCTTCATTGATACCACGATTGGCCGAATAAGTCTCCGGATTCGGAGCGCCCTTCGTGGATACCACAATTGGCCAAACAAGTCTCCGGATTCGGAGCCCCTTTGGGTGCATGACATCTAAGGGCCGAATAAGTCTCTGGATTCGGAGCGCCCTTCGTGGATACCACAATTGGCCGAATAAGTCTCCGGATTCGGAGCGCCCTTCGTGGATACCACGATTGGCCAAACAAGTCTCCGGATTCGGAGCCCCTTTGGGTGCATGACATCTAAGGACCAAATAAGTCTCCGGATTCGGAGCACCCTTCGTGGATACCACGATTGGCCAAACAAGTCTCCGGATTCGGAGCCCCTTTGGGTGCATGACATCTAAGGGCCAAATAAGTCTCCGGATTCGGAGCGCCCTTCGTGGATACCACGATTGGCCAAACAAGTCTTCGGATTCGGAGCCCCTTTGGGTGCATGACATCTAAGGACCGAATAAGTCTCCGGATTCGAAGCGCCCTTCATGGATACCACGATTGGCCAAATAAGTCTCCGGATTCGGAGCGCCCTTCGTGGATACCACGGTTGGCCGAATAAGTCTCTGGATTCGGAGCCCCTTTGGGTGCATGACATCTAAGGGCCGAATAAGTCTCCGGATTCGGAGCGCCCTTCGTGGATTCCACGATCGGCCAAATAAGTCTCCGGATTCGGAGCACCCTTCGTGGGGATCACGATTTAACTGACCAACTACATGGTTCCTAATTGGAGCCGATCGATGCATGTTCGAACGTTTACATCACGCAATACAAAAGCTGACAATAAATTGAGATAGGGCGTTTAATTATGCGGAAAACATTTCAAAAGATACTAATAAAGAAATTCTATTTATTCAAAAGCCGCCAAACATTTCAAGTATTTGATAAAGTAATTCTATTTATTCAACATTATGGCCCACTAAGTCGGCGTCTTCGTCGTCGCTTTTCTCAATTTCGAACTTGGGATACGGAAGGTAATGCCAATAATATAGGGGCGAAGCCGAATTTATGTCCACAGACCCAAGAGCTTCCACGGTTTGAAGGGCCTTGATCCAGCCATGCTTGAAACCATGATTTTCACATCGGTAGACTTCCTCAGCTAGGTCTGTTTTGGTCTTCTTGATCCCAGCCTTCAAGCCGTCCTGATATCCTCTCTCATAACCCAAGGCCTCTCGGTTCGCCCTCTCCCCCATGCTTTTCGCTTGACTATCCACCACTGACTCGACCGCTCGAACACTCTTCAGCTCCCGAAGCTCACTCTCAGCCTTTTTCGCGCGAGCCTCCAGACTGCGATTCCTTTCGTTGTTTTTCTCACTCTCGCGTCGGGCTTCGCGCAGACGCATCCCGACTTCATAAGCGCTATACAGTCCCTTGACAGCCCCATGTATGCCATCCCGAAATACTTCGAAATCTCGACGTCCGACCATCGACTATTGGACCTCCGGCGAAAAAATCTGCCGAGCAAACTCGACTGCCACATCTGGGTCTTTAATTATAGAATCTGCCTCTGTCATTGGTCTATTCTTCACGAGAACCGCAAAACTCAACGGTCGTGACGCCGCGTCAGGCTCAACTTGCGGTCGTGGCCGCGAGGAATCTCCCCGTTGTCCGTCCTTTCGGGGTGATCTGCTTCAACGAATAGGGGGCCGCTCTTTTTCCCGATCCATGGATGCTCTTCTTCCCGTGTGAATAGGCTTGCTTCTGCGATTCATTTTGACCGCTAAACCCAGCCAATGTTGGCCCCTGCCAGGTTTGGATCAAACCTGAATAGAAATGAGTCAAGTTGTTGGCATGAACTCACCCATTTATTCTGGGATACATGCAGCTCCCCCGAGAAAATGTCAGAAAGACTGAGCGCCAAACGTCGTATGCCCCTCAGCCAGCCCTCGCTTCAGAGCCATCGGCTCATTCGGTTCCTCAGGCTCGCGCCCTGGTTCAAGCAAGGGCAGATTCATTAATCTAGTCGGCTATATTTCAAGCGCTATCGCCGGTTAACCTAAGATCGCTGAGGCAAGGGCAGATTCATTAATCTAGTCGGCTATATTTCAAGCGCTATCGTCGGTTAACCTAAGGTCGCTGGGGCAAGGGCGGATTCATTGATCTAGCCGGCTATATTTTCAAATGATAACGCCGAGTAATTTATACCTCAGCCAGCCCTCGATTCAGAGCCATCGGCTCATTCGGTTCCTCGCTTGCGCCCTGGCTAAGGCAAGGGCAGATTCATTAATCTAGCCGGCTATCTTTTCAAGAGATCACCGAGTAACTTATGCTTGAGCCAGCCCATGATTCAAAGCCATCGGCTCATTCGGCTTCGCGAGCCCGCGCCCTAGCTAAGGCAAGGGCAGATTCCTTAGTCCGATCGTCCGAGCTCAAAATTAAGTAATATCATTCTTCATCAGCAAAATTGAGCACAACTCATGACATTTTATATATACAAAATAAATAAGCTATAAGCCCGCACAAAAATGTCTGACAAAACAATTGTAACAATACATCTGTGAAATCCTAATACATTGGTGAAATCCTAACAGTCAATTGCCCAGCTCAGCCTTCGGAATCAATCTCCAACGGCTCGACATCCACTTGCTCATACGGCACTAGCATAGTCAGTGAAACTCCAGCTGCAGCAAGGGCTTTGTGCCAACCATGCTTGAACCCCCTGTTTTCAAACCGCGGGACCTGGTCCACATATTCGGCGAGCCCAGCATCTTTCCTGGCTTCGAATACTTTGGAAGCAGCTGCTTTCATGTCAGCCAACTCAGCCTCCAGGCTGGCAACCGCCTTCTGGGACAATCTCAGCGCCGCTTCGCTCGCATCCGCCTTCTTCTCGACGTCCGCTCAGGATTGATCTGCAATGCGAGCCTTTTCTACTTCGGTCTCGGCCCGAGAAGCTTCCATGTTCGCTCTTAAAACTGCATCCTCGGCCCTCTTCCTCTCCCCCTCTACTTACTTTCGTAAGCGGTCAATCTGTTTGACAGCGTCAAGATGCTGACGTCCCATGTCGGCTATCCTTCCGACAGTCTGCGAAGGAAGAACCCAAAAACATAACCTCAACAGTACTTGGATAAAGTGAAGAAAAGTCAGAATACGTACCAGAAGTGCCGATTGCGCGGCTAGTGCCGTTGCATTCAGATCTGGTTCCACCTGGAAAGCCTCCATATCAGACGGCAACGACACGGACGTAGCCACACCGAATGCGACTTCTGGATCTTTAAGCGCCGAAGCGTTAGCGGAAACCGGCATGTCATTTACCATTGGACGAATGACAAAAGGAACAACCTCATTAGATCCCTCCAATCGAGGACGCTTACCTCCTTGTTCGTCTGAACCGGCCTTGAGGTCAGCAAAGCGTTTCTCTGCCTTTTCCTCAACTTTTTGGCCGACTTCCCCGACCAACGGAGATTCGGCATTCTGACCTTTTTCCATCTCCTCTACAACCCCCAAGGACTCTAATTCGGCAACAGGGAGGGGTAGTCGAGATTCGGTGGCGGGCGGTATTTCAGACGAAAGGCCCTCCGCTCTTCGCCGTGCGGCTAACCTCTCTGCATTTGCCTTTTTGGCAAGCTTTGTCAGACTCAATCCGGCCATATCCGCGGAGTCTATGACGGGGAGATCCTCTAAGCATTGAAAAACGTCAGCAAAAGGAAAATCCCCTGGTCCCGATGTAAATGGAGGATCGGCGGGATCCAATACCTCCTCAGACTCGGTCTCGGATTGATCTGATTCGGCGATATCAACTACCTCATTTCGCCCCGAATCGGACCCTTCAAAGCTTACCTGCCTCAAGTTTTTGAAGTCAGACAGAATAAGAGCAGTAAGGTAATCTTCACCCTTCGGAATCGGTATGTTTTCCACCGCCGAGAAGGTTGTGTATGTCGGCTCGTAACAAAGCAGAATGTGAGCCACCCTCCCCTGTTTCTGAAGACTTCGATGGCCGAAATACCTGAGAGCAACCCTAATATCTGAAAGAACGGCGTCGTGGGTTGAAGATAGTACCTTTTTCAAACCCCTCCCTACACGAGACGAAGCCGTAAGATTTCAATAGAATAGGTTTTACAATAAAAATGAACACATGACAAAAACAAGGAGATACTCGGCGACCTGGCTCGCCCCTCCGTCTAGGAATAGGGTCAACATGATCCTCCCCTTCGCCAAATTCCCAATTACCCTGGACAACGACCATAACACCATCAACTTGTTTCCCAGAGCTGAAAAGCATAGTGATTAGTTGATGGTCGGTGTCCGTAGCTCTAAGGAAATAACACCCTTGCCGATTGGAGGACTTAGCCAAGGCATAGTAGTGCCAGATAGCCGGAATGCCAAGGTTAATTCCAAGGCGACGATTCAACGCTACAATCCCCATTATAATTCTAAAGAAATTCACGTTAGGTTGAGAAGGGATTAAATCCCAATGGCGAAGCACAGCTGTAACAACCCCATCACGTATAATGATTAGTACTTGACTAATTAAGAGGATTTGAGATTTAATTGCCGAGTATTATAATTTATTTTGGAGTTATGAGAATTGTGGAATCTGACTCGTATATGATTTTGTCGAAGGTTTATTTTGGAATTAGAAATTAAGGGTCCAAATGGCTTAAGGAAGTGAGATTGAGAAGTTAATCAATTTAATTTTAATTACGGACCCCTTTGGGAGTTTAATTAAATATTCGATTCAGTTTAGTAAATTGAGATTCAATTAATTAGATCCGAATTGGAGAAAATTAAGTTAATTAAATTATGAAAGATTGAGGATTGTGATTATCGCGAATTAAATTTAAGTATGATGTGCCCGATTTGAATATATAATTTAATTGGCGGAAACTTGGAGCCTGATCAGGAATTGAAGACCTAAATGACTTAAGAACCCAAAATTGAGGTTGGAAATAAGTTCGATTTATTATTTAGAGCATTTTGGGAGTCTGATTAAAAATCTTATTCGTACCGATAAATTTAAATATAATTAATTGGACCCTAATGGAAGTCAATTAGATTAATTAAATTATAAGAGATCTATGATTTGTTATAATTAATTTACTGATGTGTTGATTGAAATTTATTAAGATTAGGTGTTATTTAATTAAATTAATCCTAACCATAAATTTAATTGTATAATGATTTAGAGTTGGGAATATATGTAGGGGTGTGTGCAGAGAAAGTCTGGTGGGTGTATTGAGAAACCAGATTTGTGTGTGTATGGGATGTGTTGGATGCCTAAGAGGAGTGCACGTGTGCCATGTGAGGCCAAGAAGTGAAGCATGTGTGTGTGTGAGTTAAGGTATTATCTGAGGCTCAACATTTAGAAAAGAGAAAGAGAGAGAGAACTTCATTGTTGTTGCATGCAAAACCCAGAGAGAGAAAAGAAAAATGGGTTGAAGTCATGGTTTGCTGGAGAAGCTTTGGAGATGTGAATTCAAGACAACAAAGTGAAGAAAAGTGAGGAAGCTCATAAAAATTGGAGAAATTCATCAAATTAAAAGTTTTGGGTAAGAAATTAAAGCATAATCTTGTTAATAAATTGCTTACATGCTGAAATTAAGAGGTAAATGGGTTCAATTTCATGTAATTAAAAGGAAATTAGCAAAAAGATGATGAAATTAAATTAGATTCATGATCATGGAAATTAATTTGGAAAGTAATTATATTGGGATTGATTTTTATTATCTTGCATGTTAAATCAAGTTGGGTTGAAAAACATGAGTTATGATCCTTTTAATTTGTTAAATTTGAGTTCAATTTTATATAATTGGGATGAAATTATAAAATAAAGATTATTATGGAATCTAATTTGGATTTGGGGTTCTAAACATGAAATGGGTTGCATGCATGTGGATGATTTTGGAATAAATTTAGGAACTTATTTTCTATGGATTTGATGTGGTGATTTTTCATGAAAATGTTACATGCATGAGCAAATTAATGCTCTAATTACAATATATTTCATGAAATATGAAAAATCTAAATTTATTCAAGCTCATATTTGAGGAGAAAAAGGAAATGTTTGATAAGAATCAAGTTTATGAAAATTTAGAATGATAGATAAAGTTTTGGGTTCATAATTAGATTTTTAACCCATGCATGTAAAGTAAGTTAAGAAATTAATCCATAATTTAAAGAATATAAGTTTGTGATTTGAGTTTTGGTGTAAATTAAGAGTTTAATTATGGTTGGAGCTTAATAAGGTAGAATTTGTGGGGTTTTGATAAATGTTTTGTACATGCAAATATTCCTTTAAAAGAGTTTGTAATTTTAATCTCATGATTTAAGAGGAATTAGTAAAATAATGAAGAATTGGAGCTAAGATCAAGTTATGAAGGTTAATTAGAAATTAATTATTTTGGATTTGGTTTTCGAAGTTATAATTAAATCAAGCTCCATAAATTATATGTAATTTTATTGTGCATTGATTTTGGAAAAAGGATTTTAAAATCATGAGTTCATGAGTTTTGATTTTATTATGAAAACTAGGAATTTGTTTAATCCATGCATGAGATTTAATTTAAAAGGTTTGTTCAATTTAAACACATTTTAGAACATCTATGATTATAAATTAAATATTTGGTTAAAAATTAAGTTAAGTTGAATTTCTAAGAAATTGATTTGTGTAATTCATAATTAAGTTGATTTTGTTATTAATATAAAATTGGACCTATTTGTATTGCATACATCATGGATTTTGAAGGATTTGGATTAATTCAATCTCATATTTTGAAGAGAAAAATGAAATGTTTTGTAAACATCAAGTTTATGAAAAATTAGAATTAATCCTAATGTTAGATAAAGTGTTGATTTTATAATTAGATTTTAATCCATACTTGTAATTTGAGACTAGACATATTTTGGGGCATCTATGGTTATGAATTGAATTGAGGTTATAAATTAAGCTAAGTCCAAGATTATGGAAACTAGTTGGAAAATTTATAAGAATATAAAACTAGTAATTTTGATGTCAATTTCATGCATGTGAATAATGTTCTAAGGAATTTATGACTTAATAGAGAATAATAAGCTACTAATCAACATAGATTAGTTAGTTAAAGAATGAATCATTGATCTAGCGGTAATTGTTTAATAAGCCAAGTAAAGGATCAATCTATTTGGAAAAGAAGGACTTAGTAATGAAGGAATATGTGAAATAAGAACCCGGGTTATTTAAATAAGAAAGAATAAACGTAATAGAACTTCGGACTGTAAAGACTAGAGACTTGAAAGGACAAGTTCAATCAAGGGTGTAATATTGTATTTCAATATGTATATGTTATATGTTTGTGTAGGTCACGCGCCATTGTCTGCCCGATTTATCTGATATATCCAGTCTGTCTGAATTGCCTCTGCAGCCCTCTGTGAGTAATAACTTTGTAAAGTTATGTTCAATGCTATGTATTTTCAGTATACTATGACACGAAATGATTGATTCTTTGAAAAGCTATGATATGTTGGAAATGAATGAATGATTGTCTAAGATTCTGAAAGTTAATCGTGGCATCCTTAGCACTACATGATATGCGTCCCTTTATGGGTCATCAGGTCCCTTTATGGGTCATCAGGTCCCTATATGGGTCATCAGGTCCCTATATGGGTCATCAGGTTCCCTTTATGGGTCATCAGAACGTCTCTATGCACATGAGTCATCAGAAAGCCTTCAAGGCTGTCCCTTTATGGGTCATCAGGTCCCTTTATGGGTCATCAGATTTGTGAATGCTATTGGATGTACCACGTATGATTATATGTAAAATCTGAATATGAAAATGATTACGAAATGATTTGGAATCTGAATATGCGTAAGACTCTGCTTTTGATAAGAATTTGATTTCTAACTTTGTGATGGATATCATTCATTAAACCCATTACTCTGTTATTATTCGCTGGGCTTTAGCTCACTCTATTATTTATGTATGTAGGTGATCAGGCGCGTGACCAGGCTTAGAGGCATCTGTCTAGAATCCGTTTGTCAGCCAACCTATGTGCCTCCCGTGGAGGTTCCGAATATGTTAAGTGTTGTCGTTTGGTAATTTAACATTTAAACTATGTTTTTGGTTCAGCAAGTCATGTATATTTTGAAAAAGGGATTAAGTCCCTCTCTGCCTAATCTGTATATATATATATATATAGTGACGTGAAGATGATGTGTATATATGAATATAAAAGTTTAAAATTTTTCTGTCTCATATAAGTCTGCATAGCTCAATGGACGTTGTATATTATTATTTGCTTCCGCTAGCCCTTAATATTTTGTTAATCTGTTCAGAGGCCGTAGGTAATCCTCGGATTACTGGCCGGTCACGGTGCCAAACCTATAGGGGCGGGTTTGGGTCGTGACAGAGTGGTATCAGAGCACGCGTTAATACCTCACACACGTGTCCATTGAGCATTAGAGTGTCTACAATAAATTTAAGTTTCATGCATCTAGTAAGTAAGTAAGAAGTTGTGCATTTAAGAATATACATATATTTTTGTGTAATGCATTAAAGTATTGAAACTGAGAATTATGAGCTATTATGGATTTGTAATGAGTATAAGGGAATAGGATTGTGTTGAATCAGTTTAGCAAGGAGGCCAGAAGCTAAGAATTAGTGAGACATTGAGAAATTTCAAATGTTATAAGGAAATCAAAATTTTTAACTAGAACATTGAGCCGTACAAGTATGTTGATTTTTGGAAACATGGTGTTATGAGAAATTAGAATCTTTGGTGAAAGTCTTGAAAGCTATATGGATTGTATGTTAAATCAAACTATGAGAATATTTTGAAACTGAGGAAGTTGTTGATCAATGAAATGTGTGGAGCTATGGTAATTGAGGATGAGAAGAGTCATTTGACATGTAAGATAGTACAATTTGGTGGGAACTTATTTTGTGGAATGTCAAACCGTAGAGTCTCATGCCTTTGTCGAATGACCTTGAAAGTCCGATTGGAATCACGTTCGGCCAGCGTAGCTTCGAATCGGAAATTCTTGGTAAATTCCTGGGGAATGAATAGGATACCCTACCAGTGTCCTTATATGCCTATATGTGTATGTCTACTTGTATATGATATATGTTTTGTGTTATAAATTAAGTTAATTAAATTAACCCAAGTGTTATCAACCATTTTCTTGTGTTCAACCCTTCTCTTCCGTCATTAGGAATAAATAGTGATAGGGTGAATGGAGTGGAAATTGAGTCTTTATCAGAGTGATTAAGTGAAGTAGAAGAAGTACTAAGGAATGTGGTGAGAGTTATGAATCCCATACTACATGGCAAGGTCAAAAGGAGGAGTTAAGTGTGAAAGTGAAAAGTGAATCAAAGAAGAAAACTAAGAATTTTGTGGTAAGAAAGACGAGTAATTCTAGGCAAGGTTGTAAGGGAAGTAAGTTATTCTAGTACGTCAATATGCCAGAAGATTCATCGAGGTCTATGCCATCAAATTATTGAAAGTGTGAGAAGTTGGGGCATCAAATAAAAAGACTATCCCAATCTAAGAGAAAGTTCAAATAATTTAATCAGTTAAGGATAGTACTTAAGTACAAGTAGGACTGCTTGAAGTTAACAGTTTATGTGTGAGTGGCATTTCTTTTTATAAAGCTATGTTATAGTATTTTGATGAAGCTTTGCTTTGTTTTGGAAAGTATTTGTTCAAGCAGGAATGATGATCCATTAGTTCTGTATTGTTTTGATGACATTCTTGAAAGGTCCTTTTGTGCTAGGGGACGTTAAATTTATGTAGCATCTTGTTGAGATATCGGCCACCGACAGTCTATGAACGGGTGTGCTCGATCCCGAGGCTTATTCCTTTGTTTTGACCGGAATGTCATCACCTCATGTATTATGTAGATGTTATTAAACATCCCAAGAAGCTTTGAAAGATTTCGACTGTTGAACTTGATTCATTCCATGTTTCGTTACAAGCTATGTCAGGTATTGTTTTGATATAGATGAAACCCATTTGTTGAATCATTTAGAACTCAACCTGAAATTGCTAAAATGACTAAAACAACGCTAAGACTTGACCAGTTGTTGACTATCAAAAATAATTGGGATTTCTGTTTAGTCTAGCAAAGCTATATGTTTTGGGACCTGGTTTGAATAGAAAGAGAATTGTACTCCACATTAGAAAGACTGAAACCTACGAGAGTTAGAAAGGAAGGACTCAACTTACAAAGAATTGTATCACTATTAAATCTTTTAGCGTTGAGAGAAACATTTATAATTATCTTAAGTTACAAAGTCAAAATATAGACTTCTAGAAAGGAAGACACAATAATTCCCTATTGGAATAATTATTAGAAATGAATGATAGTATGATCTTGTGGGCATAATTAAATCTAGATTTTGGATCCGACACTAGATAGCTTAACCTAGTGCGAATAAATTCAATTCTAGTGTCGAACAGAAGAAAGAAAATGTAATAGGAAATAAGGAAGTAAAAATTGTTAGAATAACAAGCGCATGTTTCTTAAGGAACCTTTGGGAACATAAGAATTTTGATTGGCTAATTATAATGATTTGAGGAAAATTTAAAAGTGTAGCCCTAGACTACCACGTGACTATTGATCAAAGTTAATAAATTTCTGTGAGATATGCTTCTGTTTGAAATCCAATGTGATTCTTTGTTTTGAAGTTACCATCATAATTGTCATCCAAGATGTCTTTTGGAAGTGGGACCATTAATATATGATTACGTTTCCATATAATTCGAAAATTTCTGTTATAGATTAACATGTGGAACCTTCTTTGGAGAAAGCAGTCAATGAAAGTTAACATCTGCTCTTTTGGGATTGGGTGAATTACAAATTGCATAGCACTAATGTCGGGGTTATATTTTTGTTAATAGGACTGAAGGATCGAGAAATTGTGTTTGTTATTAGTAATGCATCGGCTATTAAATTTAATTTGAAGAATCCATTATATCAATGGCGAAATTTTTCGAACTGTTCGAAAAATAAGGAGAATCATGAACATTGCTTACAAGAAATCTCCTACTATTGGAAGTATCTGATTTATAGATTGATGAACTGAGGTATCTAAGTTATATGATTGATGTCAATAGAAGTGTTAATGAATCGCCAATTTGGGTTACTAACCATTGAGTGGTTGGAGCTAAGTTCAATTTACATGAAGAAGTCCAATGAAAAAGGAGTTACCTAAGGGAGAAATTGAAGTGAGACTGATTATATGACTGATTTTCTGTACAAGTATCTTAAGTTTGGAGGACCAAACTTCCTAAGGGGGGAAGTATGTAACAACCCCATCACGTATAATGATTAGTACTTGACTAATTAAGAGGATTTGAGATTTAATTACCGAGTATTATAATTTATTTTGGATTTATGAGAATTGTGGAATCTGACTCGTATATGATTTTGTCAAAGGTTTATTTTGGAATTAGAAATTAAGGATCCAAATGGCTTAAGGAAGTGAGATTGAGAAGTAAATCAATTTAATTTTAATTACGGACCCCTTTGGGAGTTTAATTAAATATTCGATTCAGTTTAGTAAATTGAGATTTAATTAATTAGATCCGAATTGGAGAAAATTAAGTTAATTAAATTATGAAAGATTGAGGATTGTGATTATCGCGAATTAAATTTAAGTATGATGTGCCCGATTTGAATATATAATTTAATTGGCGGAAACTTGGAGCCTGATCAGGAATTGAAGACCTAAATGACTTAAGAACCCAAAATTGAGGTTGGAAATAAGTTCGATTTATTATTTAGAGCATTTTGGGAGTTTGATTAAAAATCTTATTCGTACCGATAAATTTAAATATAATTAATTGGACCCTAATGGAAGTCAATTAAATTAATTAAATTATAAGAGATCTATGATTTGTTATAATTAATTTACTGATGTGCTGATTGAAATTTATTAAGATTAGGTGTTATTTAATTAAATTAATCCTAACCATAGATTAAATTGTATAATGATTTAGAGTTGGGAATATATGTAGGGGTGTGTGCAGAGAAAGTCTGGTGGGTGTACTGAGAAACCAGATTTGTGTGTGTATGGGATGTGTTGGATGCCTAAGAGGAGTGCACGTGTGCCATGTGAGGCCAAGAAGTGAAGTATGTGTGTGTGTGAGTTAAGGTATTATCTGAGGCTCAACATTTAGAAAAGAGAAAGAAAGAGAGAACTTCATTGTTGTTGCATGCAAAACCCAGAGAGAGAAAAGGAAAATGGGTTGAAGTCATGGTTTGCTGGAGAAGCTTTGGAGATGTGAATTCAAGACAACAAAGTGAAGAAAAGTGAGGAAGCTCATAAAAATTGGAGAAATTCATCAAATTAAAAGTTTTGGGTAAGAAATTAAAGCATAATCTTGTTAATAAATTGCTTACATGCTGAAATTAAGAGGTAAATGGGTTCAATTTCATGTAATTAAAAGGAAATTAGCAAAAAGATGATGAAATTAAATTAGATTCATGATCATGGAAATTAATTTGGAAAGTAATTATATTGGGATTGATTTTTATAATCTTGCATGTTAAATCAAGTTGGGTTGAAAAACATGAGTTATGATCCTTTTAATTTGTTAAATTTGAGTTCAATTTTATATAATTGGGATGAAATTATAAAATAAAGATTATTATGGAATCTAATTTGGATTTGGGGTTCTAAACATGAAATGGGTTGCATGCATGTGGATGATTTTGGAATAAATTTAGGAACTTATTTTCTATGGATTTGATGTGGTGATTTTTCATGAAAATGTTACATGCATGAGCAAATTAATGCTCTAATTACAATATATTTCATGAAATATGAAAAATCTAAATTTATTCAAGCTCATATTTGAGGAGAAAAAGGAAATGTTTGATAAGAATCAAGTTTATGAAAATTTAGAATGATAGATAAAGTTTTGGGTTCATAATTAGATTTTTAACCCATGCATGTAAAGTAAGTTAAGAAATTAATCCATAATTTAAAGAATATAAGTTTGTGATTTGAGTTTTGGTGTAAATTAAGAGTTTAATTATGGTTGGAGCTTAATAAGGTAGAATTTGTGGGGTTTTGATAAATGTTTTGTACATGCAAATATTCCTTTAAAAGAGTTTGTAATTTTAATCTCATGATTTAAGAGGAATTAGTAAAATAATGAAGAATTGGAGCTAAGATCAAGTTATGAAGGTTAATTAGAAATTAATTATTTTGGATTTGGTTTTCGAAGTTATAATTAAATCAAGCTCCATAAATTATATGTAATTTTATTGTGCATTGATTTTGGAAAAAGGATTTTAAAATCATGAGTTCATGAGTTTTGATTTTATTATGAAAACTAGGAATTTGTTTAATCCATGCATGAGATTTAATTTAAAAGGTTTGTTCAATTTAAACACATTTTAGAACATCTATGATTATAAATTAAATATTTGGTTAAAAATTGAGTTAAGTTGAATTTCTAAGAAATTGATTTGTGTAATTCATAATTAAGTTGATTTTGTTATTAATATAAAGTTGGACCTATTTGTATTGCATACATCATGGATTTTGAAGGATTTGGATTCATTCAATCTCATATTTTGAAGAGAAAAAAGAAATGTTTTGTAAACATCAAGTTTATGAAAAATTAGAATTAATCCTAATGTTAGATAAAGTGTTGATTTTATAATTAGATTTTAATCCATACTTGTAATTTGAGACTAGACATATTTTGTGGCATCTATGGTTATGAATTGAATTGAGGTTATAAATTAAGCTAAGTCCAAGATTATGGAAACTAGTTGGAAAATTTATAAGAATATAAAACTAGTAATTTTGATGTCAATTTCATGCATGTGAATAATGTTCTAAGGAATTTATGACTTAATGGAGAATAATAAGCTACTAATTAACATAGATTAGTTAGTTAAAAAATGAATCATTGATCTAGCGGTAATTGTTTAATAAGCCAAGTAAAGGATCAATCTATTTGGAAAAGAATGACTTAGTAATGAAGGAATATGTGAAATAAGAACCCGGGTTATTTAAATAAAAAAGAATAAACGTAATAGAACTTCGGACTGTAAAGACTAGAGACTTGAAATGACAAGTTCAATCAAGGGTGTAATATTGTATTTCAATATGTATATGTTATATGTTTGTGTAGGTCCCGCGCCATTGTCTGCCCGATTTATCTGATATATCCAGTCTGTCTGAATTGCCTCTGTAGCCCTCTGTGAGTAATAACTTTGTAAAGTTATGTTCAATGCTATGTATTTTCAGTATACTATGATACGAAATGATTGATTCTTTGAAAAGCTATGATACGTTGGAAATGAATGAATGATTGTCCAAGATTCTGAAAGTTAATCGTGGCATCCTTAGCACTACATGATATGCGTCCCTTTATGGGTCATCAGGTCCCTTTATGGGTCATCAGAACGTCTCTATGCACATGAGTCATCAGAAAGCCTTCAAGGCTGTCCCTTTATGGGTCATCAGGTCCCTTTATGGGTCATCAGATTTGTGAATGCTATTGGATGTACCACGTATGATTATATGTAAAATCTGAATATGAAAATGATTACGAAATGATTTGGAATCTGAATATGCGTAAGACTCTGCTTTTGATAAGAATTTGATTTCTAACTTTGTGATGGATATCATTCATTAAACCCATTACTCTGTTATTATTCGCTGGGCTTTAGCTCACTCTATTATTTATGTATGTAGGTGATCAGGCGCGTGACTAGGCTTAGAGGCATCTGTCTAGAATCCGTTTGTCAGCCAACCTATGTGCCTCCCGTGGAGGTTCCGAATATGTTAAGTGTTGTCGTTTGGTAATTTAACGTTTAAACTATGTTTTTGGTTCAGCAAGTCATGTATATTTTGAAAAAGGGATTAAGTCCCTCTCTGCCTAATCTGTATATATATATATATTGTGACGTGAAGATGATATGTATATATGAATATAAAAGTTTAAAATTTTTCTGTCTCATATAAGTCTGCACAGCTCAATGGACGTTGTATATTATTATTTGCTTCCGCTAGCCCCTATTATTTTGTTAATCTGTTCAGAGGCCGTAGGTAATCCTCGGATTACTGGCCGGTCACGGTGCCAAACCTATAGGGGCGGGTTTGGGTCGTGACAACAGCCCTTAGAAATGGGTGTAGAAGGAAGCGGACTCCACCCTCTGCGATTGACAAGAGAGGAAAGACGATTGTGGTTTCGTCCTCCCTCTCCATGTCAAGGGTGCCGTCTGCCAAAAGTGACAGACGAACATCATCAGGAATAGAGAAATGGCGTCTAAAACCAGCAATTCGATCTGATGAGAGAAGGTCTTTCAAATGTTTCGCCATACTCTACAGTTGACACAGATATGCCAAAGAATAAAATGGGAATAGTTCTCGAAGCAAAGAAGTGAAAAACTTACAGAGGGTGAAAAAGGTATTGAAGGAGGCAAAATTGCATGAACGATCCAAAAGGCAACCCAGCGACCAGTATCATGGAATGCGAATCCGAAGGGACGCCAATCTTTAAAAACGCAATGAACAGGTATGTACGAAGAGACGGGAAGTCGGTACGACAACCAAAAGGGAGTGTACTTAGACGTATGCTTTGTGGGCCCAATTACCAAAATTTTGGTTGGGTATTCAAAATTCGGAACCAAGCATTCCAGCCAACAGACATTGGGAGAATGCTTGGGGGGCAATTGTGGGAGCCGAATAAATAGGAGAGTTGGAAGGGATGTATCCCAAAAGTCAGAGACTGTTCGACTCCGTACTAATCAACGAAGATACCGAATACATTGAGATCGCCGAATAGACGGGGAGATGTATGTTGGAATAAACAAAAGGATAATAAGTAAAAAGTGGGCTCTGGACCTGAGGTCTAGAGAATGAGTATAAATACAAGAGCTTCAGATTTAGAAAGGTATGTAAGAATCACTTCACTAAACTTAATAAACAAGCTTTCTTGAGTATA
Organism: Camellia oleifera; assembly: GCA_022316695.1. Classification (NCBI taxonomy): domain Eukaryota; kingdom Viridiplantae; phylum Streptophyta; class Magnoliopsida; order Ericales; family Theaceae; genus Camellia; species Camellia oleifera. Next base: position 154,792,441 of record CM039305.1, read on the forward strand.
AGAACTGACTTGCCCGTTGGAGTGCTAACCCCGGCACCCCCGACTGGAGTGTTTGTCTTTGCAGGTGACTAGCTGAGGATCAAGAACGTCTCCCAGGATCTGAAGAGTATTTCCAAAACCACTTCCCCACAACTATGTATTGTGATGCGCCTAGGGAAGGGTTAGGTTGCGTGCTCATGCAAAATGGAAAGGTAGTCGCGTATGGATCCAGGCAGTTGAAACCACATGAGCGTAACTACCCAACACATGACTTGGAATTAGCGGCCGTAGTTTTTGCCCTAAAACAATGGTGACATTACCTGTATGGGGAACAATTTGAGATTTTCACAGATCACAAGAGTTTGAAGTATCTATTTACACAGAAGGACCTTAACTTGAGACAGAGACAATGGATAGAGTATCTTGAGGATTTCCAGTTCACTCTCTCATATCATCTCGGTAAAGCCAATGTAGTAGCAGACGCTCTAAGTCGCAAGAGTAGAGGATTGATAGCTAAAATTTTCGTTAAAGAATATGATATGGTTAAGACACTCAATGAATTTAGAATCCAAGTAGAATCTCAAGATACAAAGGTATACTTTCGTGCACAAGAGGTGATGCCTAAGTTGATAAGTGAGATCATGGAGGCCCAGAAGCACGATCAAGAAGTTGCCTATATCAAAAGACGTCTGGAATCAAGAAAGCCAATGCTCGATTGGGTAATTCACCTCAATGGGAGTTTAAGATATCAAGGTAGATTGTTTGTACCAAGTAACGAGTTGCCTAGAGAAAAGGTACTTAAGGAATGTCATTACTCTGTATTTGAGGTGTATCCATGAGGGACTAAAATGTACCAAGATTTGAAGAGGCAGTATTGGTGGAGCGGAATAAAGAAGGATGTGGCTAAATTTGTAGCAAAATGTCTAACATGCCAACAAGTGAAGGTGGAACATCAAAAACCAGGAGGAATGTTGTAACCCCTACCAATAGCCGAATAAAAGTGGGAATACGTGACAATGGACTTTGTGGCAGGGCTGCCCAAGACACCCAAAGGGCGCGATGCTATATGGGTAATAGTGGATTGCCTCACTAAGTCAGCACATTTCTTACCCTATAAGATAATTGACACTTTAGAGTCTATGTGCAGGCTCTACATTGGGGAAATCATTCGACTACATGGAATTCCGGTATCTATTATGTCAGATCGTGATCCACGATTCACCTCCCGATTTTGGGAAAGTCTACAAGAAGCTCTGGGTACTGAGTTATGTTTTGGCACCGCTTTTAACCCACAAATGGATGGACAATCTAAACGCACCATTCAGACACTCGAAGATATGCTGAGAGCTTGTGCAATGGATTTTCAAGGAAGTTGGGAATGACACCTACCTTTAATTGAATTCGTTTATAACAACAGCTTTCAAGCTAGCATTGGTATGGCGCCTTTTGAAGCATTATATGGGCGACCTTGTAGATTGCCAATTTGTTGGACGGAAATAGGTGAAGTGAGTCTAATAGGAGCCGAACTTGTCATAGAGACCACTGAGAAGGTCAAATTAATCCGACAACAGTTAAAGACTGCTCAAGACCGTCAAAAGAATTATGCAGATAGGAGGAGAAGGCCATTGATGTTTGAACTAGGCGACCACGTGTTCCTAAATGTGCAACCTAGGCGTGGAATTGTACGTTTTGGAAGAAAGAGGAAGCTATCACCACGATATATCGGACCTTTTGAAATACTGGAGAAGATGGGCGAAGTGGCATATCGACTAGCACTACCCCCGCAGTTAGCTGGGATACACAACATCTTTCTTGTATCTATGTTGCGGAAGTATGTTGCCGATCCATCACATGTAATCAACTGGGAAGAAATTAGTCTTGACAAGGATGTTACTTTTGAAGAAGGACCTGTAGCAATACAAGATAGTCGAGAGAAGAATCTTAGGGGCAAGACGGTTCATTTAGTAAAGGTGCTTTGGTGACATCGTGGAATTGAAGAATCAACCTGGGAACGTGAAGACGCGATGCAGACAAACTATCCCCAACTTTTTGAGCGCAGCGAGTGATTGTAATTTTGAGGATGAAATTAGTTTAAGGGGGATAGGTTGTAAGGCCCTAACTTTTTGTAATGTCCCCAAACGCTTACAGTTGAAGAATTTCAATAAGAAATCTGGTTTCTCCATTTCTTGCAAATTAAACCTTAGAAATCAAAAGCTACTGCACGAGCTAATCAGCAAACCCTAATCAACTCTGAGAACTTAAGAAATATTTTAAAACCCTGAATTAATAATTTAGAAACCCTAGAATGAAAAATTATAAGAAAAAAACCCTAGTTTTCTGTAATCGCAGTTTTAGTCCGGTATCTCGCCTTTTGTGGGAAATCAACTCCACGTGGCCCGAATTATTTTTCCTAGCATTATTTTATTGATTATATAACTTAAACATATGTTTTATTTCAAAATTTTCGATTGTACCCTTTTCTTTCTTAATTATTGCGTTTTGATCCCAAAACCTTAATATTTTATTTAATAAAGGTACAACAAATATTTTATTAATTTATACAAAAGATCCTCTATATTTTTTTTTACAAAAAAATCAAATTTTCACATGGGTAAATAGGGTAGCTAGCTATAGGTTGTGAAAAGGACCTAGAAGTGTACTTTTTATACATAGCAAATCTTGTACAATTATGCAACAAATCTTTAACCAACATGGGGAAATGTGGGGCATTTATTGCTATATCTTTTTTGTCTCCCAATTAACTAGTAAATAGGATTACCTTCTCTTAATCAAGATTTATTAACACAAATCTTAATTTGATCCAATTACAAACCAACCAAACTTGAATAGTTTCTGTTGAAAACCAACCAAACCAAACCAACCCTTCTCTCTCCTCCTTGGCCTATAAATACAAGCCTTGCTAGCTATTTTATTTCACTCCATACACACACAACACACAGCTGAGAGAGGAGGAAAGGGAGAGCAAGTGAGCTTGAGAGAAAAGGAGAAGAAAAGTGAGCAACAAGTAGAAAAAAGATCTAGCAAACCAAGGTAAATATCATACACCTCTTCTCTCAATGAATCATCGTGTTTTTCCACTTCATAATACATGCTAAAAATATATTTCACATGATACTAAGAGTTACTACATTGTTAGATGATGTATGGTTTGAAAATGAATGTTCCTTTTCTTTCTTGCAATTTCCATCATGCTTTTCTTCAAGGTTTTTGATTTTATTTCCATAGCAAACCTTCACAAACTCAAAATCTATTTTAAAGGGGTATTAATTGACATGTATAGAGTATGTGAAAATTTTGGCTAAGACCATGGATGTGCTTTTATGACTCCTTTTATTTTTCTAAATACTCGGTGGAAAAACCTGTTTAAAACAGGGAACTTTAAGAAATTCTATAAAATTATAGAAAAATGATCTCGCATTCATTTTTATATCAAAATCTTCCTCTGAAGGTTAGATTTCAAAAAAAAATTATTTAATGAAAATGAATGAGTATTTTAAGAAAAACGCCAAATTTTGTAACCGTTGTCAAATCTAGACAAAGCCTGTGTATTTCTCAAATATCTAAAAATCAAAAAGGGCCACCATACTTCCGTAAAAAGATTCTAAAACTAGACTTGATTCTCTACAAATACTCTAGAAGCCACATTTCTGAAACCCTTAAAAAATATTTTTTTTATATTTATTTTTGAACCAGTGCAGTGTTAGAAATCTGAACAGTGTAGTTCTTGTTGTAGCTAGTGTTTTTGTGCTATCATGACATATTTGTTGTAATGTATGTTATACTTGCATGCTTGAGTTTCACCTTGAATGGCCTTATTTTTCTCTTACTTGTACTGACCACTAATGTCTATTGAACTTAACGTGAAAAAGGGAAAAGACTAAATGGGTTGGTAAAGAGGGTTAACGACCACACTAGTCATACATCATAGATGATGAGAATGTTAAGTTAATATTAGTAGTGGATTAAAATGAGCAAGTCTTGCGCAACTAGTTGTTCGAAACCCTTGAATGAAGCGGTTGTATTCAGACCCTAGGTAGTTCGGTATAAGGAGGGGTTTGGGCTAGGCCCATCATTACCGTCTCTTTTGAGGCCCTCGGTTGGCGCTACACAGTATATAACCGTTGGTAGGCATCTGAGGTAAGGTCTGCAACAAAGCAGTAAAAGAAAGGGCATACCAAATAATCCACGTCCAATTCTTGGAGATGGGAGGGTGAAATCTCTTTGGGGGATTTCTAGATTACTAACAACTAACCATATAATCTGTGCTATGAACTTAAATGCCATGATCCTTTCCTCTGTCTTTTGTAGATGTTGTTGTGTATTGGACTGGTAAAAGGGATGGGGTGTGTGTGCGTTTACTGGGTATTCAAAGCTCACGACGTATCATGCCAGGTGTCGAAGAGGAGTTTATAGCATGAGACGACGAGCCGGAAACCTTCGAAGACATTTGGCTATATTAAAAAAGTTAGAAATTTCCCTTTTGATGTTTTGTAAGGCTCATATGAAAATTTAAATTTTCTTTTGGGGTGTAATGTAATGGAACGAGCTTTTGTAATTAAGGATATTCGTGATTATTATGTACTTATATTCTAACACAAATATAACCCCTAGCGTTGCTTATGAGACCTTGTGTCAATTCATCTTAAGATCTGTTAAAAAGGTAGTGCGCTACCTAAGAAAACTGGACTTAGAAGGGAGGCTAATTCGACTCATCCGGCGATCTGGGATCTTACTTGGTTATTAACCATAAGACTCATTAGTGAGTTTCCCTTGATTACAACCAATAATGTAGATTTTAGGCATCAAAAAGTAGTAAGTACAGTCTTATTAAGTGTGGTTTAAATGACTTTAATTACCATTCTAAAACACAACACTTAGGTACCGTTTGGTAACACTTACATTTTTAGTTTATATTTACAAAATTTAAAAAACTCAAATAAAAACTTGTTTGATAAATTTTTTTATTTTATAAATCAGTGGTCTCAGTCTATAAATTTGGCCAAAAAATGTAAACTCAAAAAATGAGTTTATGTTTCGAATTTTCAATTTTTTTTTTTTTTACCACCCAACATTAGCCACCATCCGCCACCATTTTCCACCACCGTCTTCCGCCACCACCACCCACCACTACCTGCCACTACCACTCACCACCCACCCGCCACCACCACCCACCTGCCACCCACTCGCCACCACCACCACCCACCACCTACCTGTCACCCACCCCCCACCACCACCCACCACCCACCCACCACCCACCACCCACTCACCACCACCACACACCCCCCTGCCACCGCCACCACCCACCTACCACCCACCACCCACCCACCACCCACCCACCACCCACTCGCCACCACCACCACCACCACCACCACCCACCTGCCACCCACTTACCACTACCCACCACCCGCCACTACTGTAACAACCCCCATCCGTAATTAGCCACTAATCCGTATTTAATGATGTTAATGAGGGGATTAAAATAAATTATGTGTTTATTCTGCACTTTGTATGTTTTGGCTTTTTATCTGTTACTTATAAAAATATCTGTTTGGAATTTCACTTTAATATGTAAATCGAAAGCCTTATCGGCACCCGAAACCGAAATTAACTACACCGATGTGTTATTTGGAATTTTTAGAACCATATGGCAAATTTTATTAAAAATTGATTCAATCTGACTCGTTAAGCTGCGTTTGACAAGCCTTATGTTCTAATTAATATATTTTACCACCATAGCTATATATGTAACCCTTAAGCTCATTTTTGAGCTCAATTCTTTTACCTTTTAGTGCCAAAATCTAAGAATTCATTTTAGAGAGAGAGAGAGTGCAATTCTAGAGAGAGATAAGAAGAGATTAAAGAGAAATTGAAGGTTATAGCTTGCATTGATCAAAGATTGTGCAAGTACCTAGCTAATTGAAGACTCTAGGTAAGGATTTAAGACTTAATTATGACTTTTAACCATCAGGTAGATCATTTCAAAAAGAATTTGTGATTATGTACAAGAGTTGGACCAAAGATGATGAAATTAGAGTTAATTCATACATGCATGCCTAGTTTAGTTTAATTTCATCATTTTGAACATGATTCATATCATCCATGTTTGAATTATCATGTTTTTAATCTTGAATTCATATTTTGGAAAGGGATTTCTTACATGCATGGAGCTTATGAGCTCAATTTACAAGTTTCATGAGTTTTGGAGCAAAGAGATTGAAAAGTTTTGCATGCATGTACACTTTCTAATAAACTGAGCATGATTTCCATGAATCCCCTCTTGCATGTTTGAAATTCATCTTAATTAGGGAAGATCATCGAGTTTCAAGTTGTTTTGTGGTGTTTGATCATGTTTTGAGAAGTTTCATACAAGAAAAATCCATGCATGTTGTGTTCATGAACATTCATCATGTTTTAAGTTGAAATTGTGAGTTTTTAACAAACTCTTGGGCCATGATTTTATGAAATAATCCGTAATTCTTCATGTTATACAAGTTTACTATGTTCTCTCTAGTTTTGGGGCCCAAGAGATGTGTTTTGGATGGTTGAATTCGAGTTTTGAGCTTGGGAGGTCAATCTGGATTTTCCAAAAATTTGACCCACGCTCGAGCGTGAACCCTGAATTCATGCACCACGCTCGAGCGTGGGTCAAGCGCCTGTCGAGCGTGAAAATCTTGCATCCAGTACTTTTTAGGGTTTACAGTCCGCTCGAGTGGGGAAAGGCACACTCGAGCAAAGCTTCATTGTCTACATGTCCGCTCGAGCGGGGAAACCCACACTCGAGCGTAGACCTCATTTTCAGAAAATTTGACTAAGTGTTCCAAGGCATGTTTTGGCATCCTCATTGCATCTTAGGCATTCCTAAGCCTTAATTAAGCCATAGTAATGAGGTTATGGATTAGACACACACTAAGGAAATAATGTACTAAGTTCCGAGACTGCAAGTGTGTATGTTTTAGGCAATGTGATAAGAATGAATATGAGCAATTGTAATGAAAGCTAAGCCTTAATGGCCACGTGAATATGTAATGATAAGACATGCTTGTGTTATGTATTTTGTGATTGTAGGTCAAGACTCGAGGATTGATTGACCGCTTATTGGAACCACTGTGAGTAACGTTATTGTAAAGATACGCTCATATGAATTACGTTCCAAATGAAATATGATAAGTTTTGATTTCTGAAATGATATCTATTTTCGTGAACGAATATTTCATGTTTGAAATCTATTATGGCATCCATAGATAGTCCCAAGTCATGGAGGATGGCATGTTAAATGCGGGTCCATGACATACATGTGATTACGAGATCTCGTTAGCCATTTCATTGTGGTGATATATGTTTAATCGGTATCCGGAACCGATTACTCTAGTCGGAAGACGTTATGTGATGTGTTCTATGGGATGTACCATTATTATGTTCTAATATGAGAATACTTATGCTATGATCTGTTTTACACCTATGATATATTCGGATTTCGCTTACTAACCCCTTTACCTTAATGTTATTCACTGAGTTTTAGCTCATTGTGTGTATATATATGTATAGGTGAGCATTCTGGAGCCCGAGCTTGAAGGCTTTTTGTCTGGACTTGTGTTCTATTGTCAGCCAACCACTGTGCCTCACATGGAGGATGTAATTAAGTTCGCTATACTTAAGATACTATAATGTGTGTGGATATAATGTATGGTTGACTATCAGATATGTATATAAACTTTTAAATATTATGTTTCATATAAGTCAGCACAGCTCATTGGACAATTATAATTATGTATTTGCCTCCGCTAGCCCCTTTATTTTTGTTAATCTGTTCAGAGGCCTTCGGTAATTCCAGGATTACTGACCGGTTATGATGCTAAACCTATAGAGGCGGGTTTGGGTCGTAACAACTATCATCCATCCGCCCGCCACCGCCACCACCCACCACCTACCTGCCATCACCACTTACCACCCACCTGCCACCACCATCCACCACACGCCACCACCAGCCACCGCCACCGACCAGCCACCTGTCACCCACCTGCCGCCACCACCACCACCATCACCCGCCACCACCACCCACTCGCCACCACCCACCACCTGCCACCGTCGCCCACCCATCCACTACCAGCCACCTACCTGCCACCACCCATCATCCACCACCCATCTGCCACCACCCATCTGCCACCACCATCCACCAACCTGTCACCACTTTCCACCACCGTCTTCCGCCGCCATCACCCGCCCCTTGCCACCACTTTCTATCACCGTCTTCCTCCACCACCACCCACCCACTCATCCACCACTTGCCACCACTTTCCACCACCATCTTCTGCCACCATCACCCACCACCTGCCACCATTTTCCACCACCGTCTTCCGCCACCACCACCCGCCATCATTTTCCACCACCGTCTTCTACCACCACCACTCGTCACCACCCACCACCCGCCACCACTTGCCATTTCTTACTCTTTTTTATATTTTTAAAATTTTTTAAACATTTTGTCTAAAGAAAACGCGTTTGTAGTTTATGTTTTTCTAAAAAAAAAATAAACAAAAATCAATTTATAAATTTTTTGTAATATAAACTGAAAACGTAAACGTTACCAAACAGGCCCTTACCATTCCTTCTTATTCTACTTGCAACTCTTTATGACTCAACTTACCACTTACCATCCATTTTACCACCTCGTAAGTAGAGTCTCATTGAGTAGTAAGTGTGATTCAAATAAGTGGTAAGTCAAGTCTAATAAAGTAGTAAGTACAGTTGTAGCTTACTTTTTGTGGTCCTCGGAAGGGTTTAGTCTTCTTAGATACGATAACTCTACAGTTCGGACTCTCGTGATTCTGATTCTGATTTCACAAGTACAATGTGAAATAGATAAACACAAATGAGTCCAAATTCGACAAATCTTTTGAAAAATTGATTTTGAATCAAAATGTCAAAAATGGACTACATTGCTAGATTTTGGAGTCACCACCTAAATATTTTTGTGAAATTTAGAAAACTCATGATCGTGCCAAAGGCCACTCATCCGTCATCACCAAAGTATCTCGGCTCGGGAACTTAGGTATGAAAGGGGAATGTCATGAATTGAGCACCCCACTTACCTGATCAAAGATCAGCCTCTACTAATCATGATGTGATTCTTATATACATTATATGCTCTTGTTCCGATTCTTAGGCTATTTTTACTATGTGAAGTCAAACAAATATAGACTATTTCACAAAATTTGAAACGCTTTGATTTCATGTTCATTTTGAAAAGAGTTTTGAATATATGTCATTTGAAAAAGCGAGCTCGTATGTACGTTTTAATTAAATCATCCCAATTTAAGCAAAACAACATTCACCCACCAATATTCAAGACTTATATCAACTAAGCACTTAAGTGGTGTCTTGTTGAGTAGTAAGTCATGTTCGATTGAGTAATAAATGGAGTTTGATTGAGTAGTAATGGTGATATGATGTTGGTGGTGGTGGTGGTGGTGGTGGTGATAATGGTAACGGTGGTTGTGACAGTGGTAGTGGTGGCAATGGCATGGTGGTGGCAGTAGTGGCATGATAGCGTTAATGGTGGTGGTGTTGGCAGTGATGGTGATAGAGGTAACGATGGTAATGGTAATAAAATTTTAGTGATGTTTATGGAAACAACGATAATGTTGATAAAGGTGGTAGTAGTAATGGTGGTGGCATGGTGGTGGTGGTGGTAGTAATAGTAGTAGTAGCAGCATTGTGGTGGTAGCAGTAGCTATGGTAGTGGTATGGTGGTGGTGACAGTGGTAGTGGTGACAGTGACATGATGGTGGCAGGAGTGGCATAGTAGCGTTAATAGTGGTGGTGTTGCCGGTGATGGTTGTAGAGGTAGCGATGATAATGGTAGTAAAATTTTAGTGATGTTTGTAGAAATAATGACAATGTTGATGAAGGTGATGGTAGTAGCAAGGATGGATCTAGGGGGGGTGGAGGGGGGCGGCCGTACCCCCAAAATTTTGAAAAATATCATAATTATGCTAGAAATTTTAAAATAATTTAAAATTATAGGAGTTCGGACCCTCAAATTTTTTTTAGATAATTTCAAAATTATATAGAGTAGCCATCCCCCCCAATTTTTTAAACTATTGGGATTTATTTTATTTTATTTTTGAATTAGTTAACATATATAATAATCTATTTTAAATTTCATGTATATGTATTTTTTAAATTAGGTCAAGATGAAAGCAAAATTTTAGAAACTTTAATGGGTCAAAGTGTAAAATATAAAACTTTTACAAATATATAAATTATAAGGCTTGCTGGAGAAGCTTGTTCAAACAAAGCACTAAGATTAAAAAAAGAAAAGAAAACAACTGATCTGAGAGACTTGTTGCAATTCGAAAGAGATGAGAGGAGAGGAGCGAAGAGATAAGGAAAGAAACGGAGAAGCTTTGTTATCGGACTTCGTCAGAGCTGGTCGGCGTGGACGGTGGAACCGTGGACTCTCACTGGTAAGTTATCTGATATCCCTTTGGCTTCAATGTGATTATTCTTTTTTTAGACTGAATATTATGATTGATTGTGATTTTAGACTGAATAATGCAATTATTTTTCCATTAATTTGCTATTGGTTGTTATTGGTCACCCATAAGCCTACAAACAACTAGAAATCTTCAACCCAATTTTCAGTTTTGGTATCCCAAACTTGACAACCCAAATCCCCAACTTCCTACGTCACATAACCCACAATTATATCCCCACTATCAATAGATTTTGATCCTCTCTCCAAACACTCTTTTATTTTACTATGCCAATTGAAAAAATAAATACACATACACTCTTTCAACACACACATCAGAACCCACCACCTCTAACATTATCTGGGTTAGCAATTGATTTTGAATTTTTTCAAAAAATAAATAATAATTTAATGACAATGTGGGGCCAATGCAAGCTGGTTGTTTTTTTGGGTGAAATTGTGGCAGAGAGGCTGGCATAGGGTGAAGAAGCCAGGAGTTGCGATGAATATCTGATAATTGTTATTGGTACAATTGTTAACTAAATATTGTGATTTTTTTTTAATACTATGATTTATTGTAATTGGTAGGTACTGTGTTGTGTGATTTCTTTATAAATGAACAGGCTTTTAGGTTATGATTTGTTGATTTCCTCTAAGAATCTGGATAAAAATCTAAATGTTATTTTGTGCTGCCATATATTTTATAACTTTTAGGAATAGGATGGAAGATAGTTTTCTGGCTAGTTACTTGATTACGTACATTAAAAAAGACATTGCTCGAGGGTTTGATGTAGACTCTATCATTCATGCTTTTGATATTATGAAAGAGCGTCGAGCTCAATTGAAGATGCCTAATTTTAGTAAATAAATGCATGTAGAAATAGTTACTACTTTTTGTAAGTTGTAGACACCCCATTTTTGACCGACCTTAAGACTCAGACGTCACCAATTGAGTGCTTGGTGATGTTGCATATCGCGCTTGTCCAGAGGTTTTAGAGTCTCGGCCGTGAGCCTTGCCTCTGAACTTCCGGGCTTTTCTATGCTTTGCGTCGATTTGCGAACCAGGCTCAGTTTTCTCTGTTTCTCTTTCCAAAGGGAGGGAGAGGTCTCGTAGACCATCTCTCAGTGGCCGTGGGCTACATTTCGTGGTCGTAGGCCATTTTGCCCATTTCGGAGCCCGGTTCCCGGTTTTCGGAGCCGTCAGGCCGAGTGCCTCGGTTCGGGACCGCTTAACCACCTCCGTTTGTTCCGATTTCTGGCATACACCTTATTTACTCCCTTTTAAGGGACACTGGTCCGAGAGACCAACTTCGTGGTTGAACACCCCTCCCGGTGCCTAACTGTCAGTTTTCGGGGCCTCGGACTGCGCGTTTCGGCCCCCGAAACCTTCATTTCTCATCGGTTTGCGTTCATTTTTGGCAGGGACCTCTATTTCATCACCAAGAAGGTCATAGAAGGGTGGGAGGCCAGTAATTTTTTCAGTAACCAGTTATATTCCTTCATCGCCCTCCGTCGCCCGTTTTTTTTCACTCGGAAGCCAAAGTTGACCACCCTTGGGCCATTTTCTTGCACCCTAAACCCCATATTTGTGATGTACACATCTGGGAGGCCACCAATATTTGGTGGCCGACCAGTAATTCCATTTGAACCTTTTGAACCCCTTTGAAAAGTGGGTTGTTCTCTCTCCTGGTTCACTATTTCCAGTTTTTGACCACAGGGTTGTGTTGAGAACACATGAGAGGCCACCAATCTGTGGTGGCCGGCCACTAATTACACTTGGCCTTTTTGACCCCTGGCTGGCCGGCCACCTGCAACCTCAATAGCTGGCCGGCCAGATTCCTGGCACCCTGTTCAGTCCAAATATGACCTCTTTTCCTCCCCAGATTTTGTATCCGGGGGGCCTTTTTTTGGGGGGGAAACTTGAATTCATTTCCCTTCCATTTTCCCCCCTTTTATTCCCCTCTTTTGCCTATAAAACCAGCCTCCCAGCTCTAGTTTAAGGGTTGGAAAAATTTGCCTTAAGCTCTTGTATTGAAGCTCCCTCTCCCTTTACACTTCAAGCATCCTAACCATCCAAGTCTTACACCCTTTCTACACCACCACCTAGCACCACACCACCACCTCCATTCCAGCCATTTGGAGCAGCTTTCCAGAGCTTAGGAAGCAACATTTCTTGGTCCAAAGGCTGTCAAAGAGTTGGTCTTCAAGGATAAGTCCTTTTCTCCCCTCTTTGACCCTTTTCTTGGTTCATATCTTAACTCTTTGTGCTTGAATATTTGGGCTCCAAACCTAACTATAAATAGGCTTATTTTGAGCCATATTCCATGTTTGATTGAGGGCCTCTCACTGTTTGGGGCCTCCTTGTTGTACTTGCTTCATTATCTCCCTTGTATGCCATTTTCTTGCATGTTGTTTTTGGCCTATATTTAAAATTTTTTGAGGTATGTTGTAAAATGTAAAGTAGCTTATTTTGAGCCCTTATTCAACATTGTTGAAGGGCTCATCACTGTTTGGGGCCCCCTTTTATCACTTTCCTTTGTATGCTTCTTTTGGCCCCATTTTTGCATGATTTGTTAGCCTCTTTTGTTTCTGTTTTTGGACTCTGGTCCGAACTAAAAATGACCTTATTTTGACCCTCTGTTCATGTTTCATTAAGGGTCTTTTGTTGTTTGGAGCATCCTTTTTATACTTTGTGTTAGAGCCCTCTTTTTGGCCTTATCTTGCATAGTATTTTGAGCATGCTTGTACACTGTTTTGGGTTTGATCATCAACTGTAAAAAGTCATATTTTAGGTCCCTCTTCAACTTTGTTGAAGGACCTTCATCTTTGTTGAAGGACCTTCATCTTTTTCGGGCCAGTATACATCACTTACTTTCTTGTCCTCCTTTAGGCCTACTTTTTGCATGAGAGTTTTTCCATACTTGTGTCTGTTTTTGTGGTTTGTGGTAAACTGTAAAACATCATATTTTGTGCCCTTATTCAACATTGTAGAAGGAACCTTTTCTGTTTAGGGTCAGAAGCTGTCACTTGCTTCATTATCTTGCTTTCGGGGCCGTTTTTGCATACTAGTTTAGCCCCATTTGCGTTCGCTGTTTGGCCTTGATTAAAACTGTAAATATGCTTATTTTTGGGCTGTCTTTACTCTGTGTTCACATTCTATGTTCAAATAATGCATGCATTGCATAGCCATAGGCCATTCCATATGCCTAATTTTATGTTTCAGGACCTATTCCATGCATCGGGTGTCATTTTGCCATCTTTCGGGACTATTTTGCATCATTTATTGCCTCTGAAAATTGCATGCTAGTATGCCATATTCCATGTTTTTCCATGTCTTGTTAGAGTGGTATTTGGTGCCTTAGGGTCGGTCCTCGGTTTGCGTGCACGTGTGCACGCATTTCGAGTGTCTCATTTTCATCTAATGGCCTCTTATATGAGTGTGGCTGAGGTCCACTTGTCTTAGTGTAAGTCCATATTGCATTGTGTATGCCATTTCATTCCATAGCATTGCGTATGCTAGGTTGTATGTTAGCGCATTGTGTATGCCATGTTACCTCGTGCATCGTGTATGCCATTTCATAGCATTTTGCATGTTAGGTTGTATCTTAGTTGCATTTCATGCATGTCATGCATATTGCATTGTGTTCGGGATAGGAGTTAGCCCGAGCACGGGAAACGAGGTACGTTTCGTACTTCGAGTGACGGAACGTGTCTCCATTCCCAGTCACCGACACTCCGGATTATCCATGATGGAGTTAGGTTTTAGTTGAGTTTTCATGTGCATTCATTCTATATTGAGTAGTGCAATTCGATTCCTCGACCATCATGCATCGAAATGCGTAATTGGTGGCACGAGGATCGAGACATGCATACATTTGTGAAAATACATTGCCATGCCCCTTTCCTGCTCTCTGTTGCAGCAAATTAAGAATCAGCAGTCTCCCGGGGCTTGGCGCGCTTTCCAAAAATTATTGCAAAATAGAGGCTAATTGGGGCATCACAGTGGATTTCCACGCAAAGGCAACCCGGATATGCATCATTCATCATCTGAAGAAAAGTCAAGGCAATCTCTGGTTTGCATGCCAGTTTATTGTTTTCTTAGTTAATTTGTTAATTAATTAGGAATTTGTACATATTTTGGACTGTATTATTTGTTTGGACTGTACTATTCGGGACTGTATATTATTCTTTTGGACCCTCTATGCGAGGGCATAATTGTAATAAGTGTGCGTGAGTGTGATGTATGTCTTCCAACCCCACGTCTTTCTTCCCTTTTATTTACCTGCTTATGATGACTAGGTTAGGACATGTTTCAATTAGCATACAGTATGATAACATGTTTGCATTCATTCATCTGTCTTGCATGCACCGGGCTCAGCACATCATACTAACTGCATTTGTATTTCAATTCTAAGTTGAATACATGTTAGCTGTAGCATTCCATACGCCATGTTTAGAATAGCCGAGCCTGCTATAGTTGCATTTTTTGCATGTGTTGCATTAGGCATTTCTGTATATTTAGGATCATGTATGGATTTCTAATCGGTTTCTGTTTTGGCTTGGAGTACTCAGTGAGTTTTTTGCTTTAGCATCCTTGCATGCGTGTGAGTGACTGCCATGAATAGCATGTTTACCATGAGGCTATATGCTTATGTGATATAACTGCCTTGAATGCCTGTGGGTGGAGGTTGGGTTAGTTGGATTTGAACAAATCATTGACTGTGTTTTAAGCCCACTAGATAGTGGCAAAATCATGTTTTCTAAGCCCACCTGAGGGTGGCAAAATCTGCGTTTTAAGCCTATCTGCGGGTAGCAAACATCTTTCAAAAACAAACATAAAATGTTTTGTTCCAATTCAGGCGAACCGGTCTATACTTGTATGCTGTGCGCATCACATAGTAAATCTAGGCTAATAACCGGAATAAGAACGCACAATGTTCTCAAAACTAGATATCATGGTTAGTAGAAGCTGATCTTTGATCAGGCGAGCGGGGGTGCTCACGAAGTGACCTTCCCCAATCGTACCCAAGTTCCCGAGCCGAGGCAACTTTGGTGATGACGGATACGTGGCCTTAGACACGAGTCAGGGTTTCCTAAATTTTCCAAAAATAAAATATTTAGGTGGCGACTCTGTATCTGGCAAAACAGTCCATGTTTGGCACTTCTTTCAAAAATCTGTTTTCTCAAAACGATTTGCCGAATTTAGACTCTTTGGTTCAAGATTAAGAACCGTGACACAAATCAAGTCCAAGCTGTAGCGAGGTCCCTACAGGCCTGTTTACAGTTTCTGGCGACTCCGCTGGGGATTTAGAGAACTTGACTTGAACTCATGATATCTGGTTTTGACTACACTTATGTGTTTCTTTGCATTGCATTTGCATTGGTGCGCCTAAGACACCGTGTTTGCCATCTGCTATTCCTGAACGGTTTGCCGGAGGCTTGTCTTGTCAAGGCACAACCATAAGGCTGACCGGTTATGGGCTCTGCCAGTATGGGAACACAAACCCCGGTTTTATCGGGGCACCCTCTTTGACCATTCGACCTAGTGCATATCGAAATCCGTAGTGACCATTCCAAACTAGGACAGGTTGCTTACCCAATATAGGTTGTTTGAAGCCGCTGCGTGCGTAGTAAAACCCTAGTTCCTGACAAAATAGGACAGGGAAACCCTACCCCAACATAGGGGTGTTTTGGCTCTCACTTATCTGTTATGTGCTTTTAGAGTGCGTCTCTACAGGAATGCATGTATCAGTGTATGAGTTTGGGCATCAGGCCTGCGGGCATCAGTCAGTATTTGAGAATCGGCTATCTGCAGGTATCGGGTTCAGCCTTTGGAAACATTGATTCAGGAACAGTGATCAGTATTTGGGGATAGTGTGTTTTCAGCTTATCAACCGTGTTTTGTATGCCCGACTGTGTGTTGTGTATTTATTTTAAGCTGTCATGCTGTTCATTTATCTGGTTATTTATTTTCTTTTCGCTTTATTTATCTTTTGCTAGGGCAGTTTTAACACCATTGCTTCCGACCCAGTAGACATTCCGCAAGCACTTTGGACACGAGGTCGCCGACTCAATCAATCTGAGGATCTGGTTGACGGACATCCAGTGTTCTATTCTTTACCCCCCGTTGTCAGGAGAAAGCCAAGGAAGCGTAGTGTGTCAGAACAGAGGTTGTCAGAACAGTGGGTTACTCCATTAGAGGACAGTAGGACTAAGGTCTCAATTGTTGCTATAGAAATAGACATACCGGTCAGTCGGATGGATCAGCAAAATACGTCAGGGGTGGAAGCCCTGATGCGCCAAATGCAGGAGAGCATGAGACAGATGCAGGAGGACGCTGCCCGTCAAGCGGAGTTCTCCAAACAGCAGGCTGCGATCATGGCCCAGCAGGCCGAGCTAATCACTAGACTGCAACAGCAGAATGTGGCATCTGCTTCACATCAGGTTCCTCCTCCACCAGGGGCCCCATTACCCGAGCAGGCACCTACTGTCCAGAATGCTCTGCCAAACACCCAGAACACCGTGCCAAATGTCCAGAACATCCAAGAGGACACAAACCTTCCAACGGGGCCAGCTCCGCCCCCGCTTCCGCTTCAACTGTCCAAGACCCATATACCTAATCATCCGGACTCTCCCTTTGAGTTCAAAATGGACCATACAGCTCTAAAACTGAGCAAGCTTGAAAAGCTTTTTAAGAAATCACAAGAGGTAAAGACTATTCCGGACATCGAGGACGGATACACCGACGTGGCCATGACATTGCCCAATAGGTTCAAGATGCCACAAATTGACCGCTTCGACGGGTCCGGGGACCCCATGGTCCATCTTCAGCTATTCTCAGACATCCTGCGGCCAATAGGCCTAACTCGACCACAAAAGCTTTCACTGTTCGGCCGAACCCTGTCGGGTGTGGCCGCCATCTGGTACGCGAAGTTAGAGGATGAGGTAAAAAGAAGCTGGGATGAAATGGCTGAGGCCTTCGTTGCACAGTACTCGTATAATACCCAGATCGAGATTACAACTCGTGATCTCGAAACAACGAGGCAAGAGCCTAAAGAGACTTTCTCAGATTTCGTAACTCGATGGAGGGCGAAGGCATCGATGATGACTTTGAGGCCTACGGACAAAGATCAAATCAGGATGATTGTGCGCAATCTCCAACCAAAATTGATGCAGAAGATGATTGTACTCCCCTTTCCCACCTTCTCAGATTTACACAAGATGGGGGTACAAATCGAGGATGCCATGAAACAAGGTCTGATCGACCAGGATAGGGAGCAACCTAGAAGGACTTTCAACCGTAACAACAACGCAGGCCTGAGTGGCGCTGCAACTGCACGAGCTTCAAAGGTGGGCATGGTCACCACCACTCCCCCTCCCCCAAGACCCATGGCAGCCACGCCTTTTTCTGGCGTATCTGGAAGCAATACCCAAACCGCCAAATACCAGCCCAGAGTCCAAAGAACCTTCACCCCCTATATATGCCCCTGTCCAAAGCTCTGGGGGTATTAATCAGGAAGAAGCATTTGACGCCCCTAGAGCCAAGGCCACTGCCAAATCCACTCCCTCCCTCTCATGACCCGGCAAAATACTGTGCGTATCACCAACAACATGATCATGACACCGACCATTGCTTTAGATTGCGTCATGAGATCTAGGATCTTATTGACAAGCAGGTGATCGCGCCTCCCGACAAACCCAATGTCACAACCAATCCTCTCCCACCACATAACCAAGCTCCTCCTCCCAGCAGAATCAACTTCATCCAAACTGGGGTCGCGTCTTACGATCCTAGTATCTATATCACCCCATCCCACCTACCTAAGCTGGAGGTGATCCTTCCTGTCTGCACTGACTTGTGCATAATAGACATCTCCACAACCCAATCTGAGCCAATGGTGGTGACCACCGAAAATAGGACAGGGCAGATTTCAGAGGAAAGTGGGGTTGTTGAATCTGGGATTGAACAGTATGGAAATCTTGCTGGAGGGGTCTACAATCCAAGTGAATACATCCAGTCAGTGGGACGGTCTGAGCTGAGTATAGGGCTGCCAGAAAGAGCAGAATTATGTGTAATACGGGGGGACAGATTTGAACGGGGAACGGATGATCTAACAGCTGTAGGAGAAGACCTTGCCAACCTCCAATTCTTCAGTGACCAAGAATCAGGGGATGCAGCAATCAACTGGTTCGAGTATGAGGAGTCGGCAGAAGTTACCGGATGGTTAGATGATCAACCAGACATCGTAGAATATCAACCAGAACAAGGCCCAGCAGGGGCGAGAGTATCAGTGGTGGCCGGAAGGGCCGAGAGTCAGAATATGCCGCCGGAGAGCGCCGACACTAAGAATTTCGCTCAGAACTTGGGCATTGTAAATGCAGGGAGAATTTCGCTCAGAACTTGGGCATTGTAAATGCAGGGAGTATTGAACAACCAGCTGTACTGACGCAGTTGGAACAACAAAACTTTGAGGATTCCGAGAGAATCAGAAAAGCTAAGGCCCATGTGGGGGTCGAAAGTGCTGTGTGCACAGGAACAAAAAATGCTGCGGGCATAAGGACTGAAGGTGCTGCGAATACGATCATACCAGAGCCGGACAGGTGTCTGTCGGCGCCGACGGAATGTGGTGGGAAGACGATGATTTATGTCTTGCCCACACAGATGAAGATTGGGGGAATAATCAACCAGATGATACCTGGTATGTCGACGAGGTCACTCATATGACAAAAAGTGTGCGGTATTTTAAGCCCCCGCACATAGACCAACCCGAGGCATCCGGGAAAGACAAGGAAGCTGAGAAACAGAGAGAGAAGCAGATTGAAGAAGAAGCTGTGCTCAAGCAATTGAAGAAGATACAAGCAGACATCTCCATCTGGGGACTGCTTATGGCGTCGCGAGTGCAAAGACAGGCTGTCCTATCTGTCATGGACAAAGCCAAACTCTCTATAGATACTACACTAGAGCAGCTAGTTGGGCTGGTCTTTCCGGGAGGAGGTTCCCCGGCATTAACCTTTTCAGACAAAGAACTACCGCCTGAGGGCACAAATCATAACAAACCCCTCTACGTTTCCGTGGAATGTAGAGACAAGTGGATACCGGTGGTACTTGTCGATACCGGGTCCGCCATCAATGTCTGCCAAGCCAGAACAGCGTATGCAATTGGGCTGAAGCCCGTGGACTTCGTGCCGACTACTCAGGTGATCAGGGCATATGATAATACTAGCATGGAAGTGATGGGGACTGTCAAAATTTAGACTCAGGTTGGTCCGGGACAACATAACATTGAATTTCATGTCTTGGACATTCCCGCAACCTTCAATCTACTCTTGGGGCGGCCGTGGTTGCACCAAGTAAAGGCAGTCTCTTCCACTCTACATCAGATGTTGAAGTACCCTCACGAGAAGGGGGTGGCTATTGTCTTCGGGAATTCATCAATCCATCCGCCGCCAGAAGTGTCCACACCTGTCTTGGAAATCGAGCATGGCACGGAGGACGTTTTCTTATCAAGGTTCACCTTGGCTGAGGCCCAGGTGGTACAAAATATCATGGCTGTGAATGAGGGAGTGTACGTCAGCGCTCAATCTGTCTACCTCATGAACAAGCTACAACACATCTCCATGATGGGATTAGGAAGGAGCGGCCGGAAAGGCGTTGCAACATTGGCCGAAGTGCCACACAACCCTCATACCTTTGGCTTGGGTTATCTGCCCACCAAAGAGGACTGGGTGAAGAAGGGAAAAGAAATGGCCGGAAGAGCCAGAGCGAAGCAGGCTAGGAAGCCTTTTGAATTACTACATAGGCCCATCCAGGATACCCTGAACGGACGCTTCGTCCGGGAGGGGGAGGAATTTCCATTTTGCGGCTTCCCAGAGCCATGGCTAAACGCAGAGAAGAAGCGCGTGCCAGGTTTCGAGATCTTCTTCGACCTGCAACTATCCAGGGATGACGTTGCCACAGAGCAGACAGACCCATCAACTGAGGTTGAGCAGTGTAAGGCAGTGGATCCTGAGGGCACAGAATTTGAAATAGGGGTAGCACTGGCATGTCTACTTTCTGATCCTCTGATCGACCATAAGTGCTTGGGGGATAACTTCTCGGTTTCCATGATTGGGGATGAAACGGCTGCGGGCCTACCAGCGACTATCTTGGATGCATCTATCGCACCCTCTCTCACTTGGCAATACGAAGAGGGATTTTTGTCCAGCAGTACCGGG
Source organism: Camellia oleifera (assembly GCA_022316695.1). Taxonomy (NCBI): domain Eukaryota; kingdom Viridiplantae; phylum Streptophyta; class Magnoliopsida; order Ericales; family Theaceae; genus Camellia; species Camellia oleifera. The sequence goes on from CM039305.1 coordinate 154,813,130, forward strand.
TCAGGTAGTGAGCCGGAATCTGATTCCACCAAGTCTTGTGAGTCGGAATCAGGTACCAGCTCGACTGAGTCTGAATCTGGTAATCCTGGAGATGATAACCCGGATACCACAGTCCTATCTAGGTCGTCTTTTTCCTTTTCATTTGAGTCTGTTGTAAATGAATCGGACGATTTGGATGTGCTTAATGAGAATCAAGTAACTATGGTTTCTGAGTACTTTTCTGTGCCCTTGATTTATTGCATTAATTCAGACTTTCAAAACTTTGATGAAAACGACGAGGACGAAGTTCTTCCGGTTTTACAACATTTAATTGAGCAAGAGCAAGAGAGATTTGTCAAACCTTTAATTGATGAAATCACTACCGTGAATGTTGGTACTGAGGAGGACACGCGGCTGGTCTAGATCCACGTTGTCTTCAGAGGAACGCGAGCGCTTAGTCGCTTTATTAAAAGATTTCAAAGATGTTTTCGCGTGGTCCTACGAAGACATGCCTGGAATCGATCCTGAGATTGTACAGCATCGGATCCCCCTTGACCCCGAGGCCCGACCTGTCAAGCAGAAACTCAGGAGGATCCGCCCAGACTGGGCTCTCAAGATTAAAGAAGAGGTCACCAAGCAAATCGATGTAGGCTTCCTGCTGGTATCCGAATACCCAACTTGGTTGGCCAACATTGTTCCGGTGCCGAAGAAGGATGGCAGGATCCGAGTATGTGTGGATTTCAGGGATTTGAACAGAGCTAGTCCGAAAGATGACTTTCCCTTACCGCGTATCGATGAGTTGGTGGATTTCACAGTAGGGCATGCTTTGCTCTCATTCATGAATGGCTTCTCAGGCTACAACCAGATAGTGATGGCACCAAAAGACCGGGAAAAGACTGCATTCACCACCCCGTGGGGGACATACTGCTATAGAGTCATGCCATTTGGGTTGAAGAACGCTGAAGCTACTTATCAACGGGCCGCAACCACGATATTACACGACATGATCCACAAAGAGGTTGAGGTGTACGTGGACGACATGATTGTCAAATCCAAAAAAAGAGAGGGCCACTACACCGCCTTGCACAAGTTTTTTCAAAGGATCAGGGAATTTCGGTTGCGGCTAAACCCTCAGAAGTGTACGTTTGGTGTTACAGCGGGAAAAATGCTAGGGTTTCTGATTACACAAAGGGGCATCGAGGTCGACCCTTCCAAAATCAAGGCCATCTTAGAAATGCCACCACCAAGGACTAAAAAGGAGGTGCGAGGCTTTCTGGGTAAAGTGCAATTCATAAGACGGTTTATCTCAAAATTAACCTTAACTTGTGAACCACTTTTTGGCCTCCTCAAGAAAGGAAAGAAGTTCCAATGGGATGGCCGATGTCAAGCTGCATTTGAACTGATTAAAGAATATTTACAGAACCCGCCTGTGTTGTCACCGCCAGAACCAGGGAAACCGTTGATTTTGTATCTGTCAGTAACTAAGACTACAATGGGCTACATGCTTGCGCAAGAATCAGAAGACAAGGTGGAGAGAGCCATCTACTATCTAAGCAAGAAGATGCTAGAGTACGAAACCCGCTACACTCCGCTGGAGAAGGCTTGCTTAGCTTTGGTATGGGCTACTAGGAAGCTGCGGCACTACCTGTTAGCTCACTCTGTAATGTTGGTTTCATGACTTGATCCCATCAAATATCTTTTCGAGAAACCAGCACTTACGGGTAGGCTAGCTTGTTGGTTGCTGTTGCTCTCCGAATTTGATCTAAAGTATGTAACACGCAAGTCGGTCAAAGGAAGAGCAGTGGCAGAGTTCTTAGCCGACCATCCAGTGGAAGGGGGTGAAGCAGTCGAGTACTTATTCCCAGATGAGGCCATTTTGCATATTGACGACGAAGCTTGGACAATGTACTTTGACGGAGCGTCAAATCAATACGGGTATGGGATAGGAGTGTTGCTAATAGCACCCGACAATTCCCGTATCCCTCTAGCCTTCAAACTCAAATTCAAAGTCTCGAACAACGAAGCAGAATATGAGGCGTGCATTGCTGGTCTAGAAGCAGCCCTAGAACTAGGGGCAAAACGGTTGGACGTCATTGGGGACTCGAACCTTGTTGTGTCTCAGGCTAAAGGAGACTGGAAAGTGAAAGAGGAAAAGATGATGATGTATCACCAGACCTTGGACTTGCTGATTCCTCGGTTTGAGAAGCTAAGTTTTACTCATCTACTAAGAGAGAACAACAGGTTCGCAGATTCTTTAGCAACTCTATCTTCCATGATAGACATCCCGTGTGGAGTCCGGATGCGTCCAGTCATCATCGACCAGAAATTTGCACCTGCCTACGAGTCGATTGCCGCTATAGATGAAGTTCAGGACGAAAACCCCTGGTATTACGATATCTGGAACTTCTTGGAAAAAGAAGCATACCCACCTGGGGTAAATACCAAAGACAAAAGGGCAATCAGAAGAATGGCTGTTCAGTTCATCATTTGTGGGGGTAAGCTGTATAAAAAGGGTCATCTGGGAATGCATAAACTATGTGTTGATGCCAAAGAGTCAAAGTGTCTGATGGAAGCCATCCACGGGGGAGAATGCGGTGCGTACATGAATGGGGTAATGCTGGCACGGAAGATCCTCAGACAGGGTTATTACTGGTCCACCATGGAGGAGGATTGTATCGGTTTTTTCTGACGATGCCACAAGTGTCAAATTCATGCAAATCGCATGAACATTCCGCCGTCAAAGCTATACAACATGACTTCGCCATGGCCATTTTCAGTCTGGGGAATCGATGTGATCGGGGCTGTCACCCCGAAGGGGTCGAATGGGCATGAGTTCATCTTGGTAGCGATAGATTATTTTACAAAGTGGGTTGAGGCCCAATCTTATGCGGTGTTGAAGGCTTCGCACGTCACAAAATTTATCAGAAACAACATCATCTGTCGCTACGGGGTCCCAAACGAAATAATTTCAGACAATGGTTCTCACTTCAAGAAGGAGGTGATTGATTTGTTGGAGAAATACAATGTGGCTTTTCATAAGTCGTCTACCTATCAGCCGCAAACCAATGGAGCGGTTGAGGCCGCCAACAAGAATATCAAGCACATACTACAGAAGATGGTGGAAACCTACCGGGACTGGCCAGATAAGCTGCCGTTCGCTCTGTGGGGCTACCGGACTTCAATCAGATTTTCTACTGGGGCGACTCCGTACTCATTGGTTTATGGGATGGAGGCCATTCTGCCTATTGAGATTGAGGTCTCGTCATTATGAGTATTGGCTGAGTGTCAGATAGCTGAAGCGGATTGGCAGTAGAGCAGATTTGAGGAACTCATGCTCTTTGATGAAAGAAGGCTGAAAGCACTGTACCATGTCCAAGGTTATCAACGCAGAATTGCCTGGGCTTTCAACAAGAAGGTTAAGTCCAGGAATTTAAAAGAAGGAGATTTGGTGCTCAAGGACAACAGAGCTCCCATCCACGACCCAAGGGGCAAGTTCAGACCCAATTGGACTGGTCCCTACATCATCAAGTCAATCTAGTTAGGTGGAGCTGTGGTTCTGATGGATCTAGATGGCTTGGAGTTCTCACAACCGATCAATATGGACAAGTTGAAGAAATATTACCCCTGAGAGGCTCGCTAGGCTGAAAACCTGAAAGGGCGACCTAGGCAAAACTCAGAGCACAAAAAATTTGAAATCATAAAAACTGAGCTCGCAAGGTTGAAAACCCGCAAAGGGCGGCCTTGGCAAAAGTTAGAGCATAAAAGGAGAGTGAAAATACCCGAGCTAACCTGAGCCTGAACTACGTAAGGCTTGATTCCCATCTTTGGGATACGTAGGCAACTTCATCTTGAAGTTCAGCCATAAACTTTTCCCCGATCAACTTTGTCCATTTTGATCATCTCAGTCATCTTTTTCCATCAGCATTCGCCGTGATCTCCGGTACAGTGCTATTCAGACTAGGGGCAACTTTCCGTTGCCACGAAGTGCCGCAGTACTATTCAAACTAGGGGCAACTTTCCAGTTGCTAGGATCCGGGGTTGTACATCTCAGTGACAGATCTCAGGCGTGCCCAGTTCTGATCAATATCGAAAATAGTTTTGAAAAGTTTTAATAAAAGTTGACTCTGTTCAAATTAATCTCTTCACAACTGAGACCATTTTTGGACCAAAGCGAAAAATTTTCAATACCACAACCTTCAATTTCATTGATTTCAATACAGAGTTCTCTTGCTCTTGCATACAATTGAAGTTGTTTTTTATTACACTCATAAAGAAAACTTGAAAGTACTAATAAAGCAATAAATCTGGAGCATAGTCAAGTCAGGTGTCCCTGTGCCCCCTCCCGGAGCTAGTCGAAGCCTCTGATGCCAAGCTAGGCCCAATCTGTGCCTCTTCATTGAGCCAATCCCAGCACTCGTCAGACAAAGTGCAACTGAAAGTGGGAGCAGGGGCCAGGAGCTCTCTAGTCCTCCATGCTGTGGCATATCGGGCAAGCTGTGCGCCTCGGACCGGAAAAGCAGCCGGGTACTCAATCCCCTCTGGTGGGCAAGTCTGATCATGGCCAAACTGGCGCTGGAATCGGAACGGAAAATAGAACACACAGTGAGTCAGACCAATCAGCTGGACCCCAGTCTGCCGAGACATACTATAGCTCATTGCCGGAAGATTAAGCCAAGGACAGCGCCAAGCAATACGGTCAGCAGACAAATTGCACATCCAGTTGAACCACCATCCCTCATCAAGCGCATCAACCAGGCATTGCCGAAAGAAGTAGCCGCGGGCTGAGTAGGCAGGGCAAGAGTCCACAACCTGCAATTTATCCATCAACCATACCTGGGGACGGATGAAAAATGAGAGAATAAAGAATAAAGAGATGTGCGATGAGAGAACAGTGAGACAAGGGTTCTGTGAGAAAAACCGAGGCTGAGGGCCGAGTGATGTGAGCAAATACATATGTGAGATTGGGTGGGAAACATTACCTGCAGCAGTAGTGGACTCCCTGCAAATCTGGTCGTCTCTTGACGGTGGAAAGCGTCCAAGCCCATCAGTGTTTCGGCCAACGCCATAGCAATACAGCTCTTCCCTTCCTTCAAGCCCTGAGCAACTTCAATCAAACGGATGCTGGGTCCACCCAGGCCCGGGGCAAGCAGGAAATGAGATAGCATGCACAAGCAGAGCGCATGTTGTCGGAAACCTTGCCAATGGTGATCGCCGCAGTCACCGGCACCAGAAAAGCGATGGATCAAACCGAGGATATCTAGTTCCCCATTACAGATCAGAGATTGAGCATCATGGCGGTAAGTCCACACATCCACCCTAAAGCTTGGACGTGGCCAAAGCGGAGCTGAGGCAAGATCTCCTCCGAACGTTCAGACTCCATCAAAACTTGGAAATCTTCAAAAGTTGGACATACCTCTTGCCCGCCAAAACTAAAAACATGCGTCACTGGGTTCCAGAACCTTGCTGCGGCATGGAGGAAAGGAAGGTGTAGCGGAGTACGACTCAACGTGAATAGTGCATTCAAGCCGAAACCCCGAAAGTTCAACTTTTCCGAGCCATCTAAAGAAGAGATCCAAGATGTGAGATTTTCTACGAGAAATGCCTCCATTTTTGTGCAAAGTAGTGATGAAATGAATGAGTCCCGAAGTTGGGGCTTTTAAAGAGGATGGGACACTATTCAGGAGGACACGTGTCGAAAATTTGGCGGCTGCCAGGATAAGTGGCCGGCCGGCCACCTTTTCTAGCAGGCCAGCCACATTTCTCCCCTCACATACAAAAAGCTGGCCGGCCGGCCCCCAAAAGTGGCCGGCCATGCTCTGATGTGTTTCTTCAGTCCTGTTTTACCCTCCAGGAGGAAGTTTCAAGCATTTCCATGCAAAGGGTATGTCGAAGGCCTCCGTTTCCCTTTGTTTCGGATGCATTCCGTTGCCCAGATCGTCCGAAGCATACTTTGTTTTGTTAAGTTTTGTTTATCGAGTTGTTGTTTTGCTTATCGAGTTGTCATTTTGCCTATTGAGTTGTTTGTCGAGCTGTCGTGTTTTCGTGTGTTTGAGTTGGTACTCTTTGTTTAAGCAATTTTCTTGTTAAGTTTTGTTTATTAAGTTGTCAACACTGTTGTATTTTGCTTATCGAGTTGTAAACTTGCTAAGGTTTTGTTGTATCTTAGTAAGTTAAGTTGTTGCGTCGGTTCACTACCTGACTGGGCAAATGCACAATTCACATTTTTATTCAATCTCATTATGGTGCAAAATGATGCGATATGATGCTAAGAGTTTAAAATACAACACCCTTTACAAAAGCTGTTTCATTCCATCATGCTTTATTTTGCAAACAAATGGCACAAGTTTTACAAAAATAAAACTGCCTAATAATACACAATGTGCTACAACTACTAGCAAAAAGGTAAATAAAACAGGGAACCGCAACATCAATGCTCTTGAGAGCGGGAATAAGAGGCCCTTTTCATCCTCTTCTGCGGAATAGCCTCTGCACCCCCATCACCGTCCGAGTCGGAGCTGTCATCCTCAGGATCCCCCTCAGCCTCGCCTCCACTCTCGGAGCCAAGACCAGAGCCCTCTTCTCTGTCAGCAGATGTCTCTGACTAACGATCTACAACATCCTCCTCCTCATCCTCATCGGGCTCCGCCTCTATAATATGTGCCCTGCGTCTGCGAGACGATCCCTCTCCTCGAGCTCCTCGAAAAGGCTTGGATGGCCCAGCTCCTCGAGAAGGCCTAGATGGCCCAGCTCCTCGAAAAGACCCAGATGGTCCACCTCCCCGAGAAGGCTCAGGTGGCCCGGCCTGTGGCTGAGAATATACTGGAGGCATCTGAAAATGAAAAATGCAGTTTGAATACATTAGCCAAAACATGTATATCAGATACAGATGCAAGCAAGCTACATAGAGTGGATGTACGCAGGAATAATGCATGAATGTAATGTGTGTCAGATGTGCTCTACACAAGTAGCCTATTAATGCAGTAAAATGTCCAAAATCAGCATGTGATCAGAAGATACAGTGCTGGAAAACTAAAGGGTACTTGGAAGCCCATGATGGACAACTGCGCTTCCCTCCGCAGGACCATCCCCTCAAGTGAGGCTACCATCTCGAGCACCTGATCCATGTACTCAACAGGGGGTTGCAGATGCAAAGGCAAGGGTATCAGTAAAGGAATGAACGTTCAAATATCTGAGTAATGAATCAAAGCTGTAAAACATACCGGTGGTGACTCAGGGTCTCTGACGTAGCGGTGGCCAGGTACTGGAGGCTCTATCGGGATCGGAATCGGAGAGGTAGTCCCATATTGCCACCCCATCAGCTCAATCGACATATCCGTCCATCCAGGATGATGATAAGTCGAGAGAATCGGGGGAATAAATCCGCGTCCGCCTCTGGATGTACCAGCCCTGCTGGTGGAAGGAGCGTCTGCAGCCCGAGCCGGGGCCTGGCTCGAAGATGGCATACCAGCAAGCCTCATCGTCGGAGTACGGACTCCCGTCAATGGAGGCATCAGGTATATGTGACGGTAAGTGGCATAGTCTCCCTCCTCAAGATGAAGTAAGGCATCAGTACCCAGCATAGCATTAACAACATCCCGAGAAGAGAGCCTATCAACGATCCGCATCTCGACTGGGGGTGCTGAGGGAGGGTCCTGAGAAGTATAGCCCCATACCTGACGCAAGAAGCACTCCTCCAGAAACCAGGCCCTACCAACTGGCCCCTCGAATAAGATCCTGTACTGGGAGGCACCCCGTCCTCCAGCAAACTGGTATCGGAGACCTTCACCTAAGGGCGCCTAGGGCTCCCATGTAATCTGCGGGTAACCGATTAATCAGAAATCAGGAAGGTACAAGACAAGTCAAAGATGAAAGCACAAAGAACTGAGAGTTCTGAAATACCTCCATCGACCGCACCGTATCGAAATACTGCCGTAGATAAATGAGAGACTCCCGAGGTCTTGGCCGGTGCTGGCCCTCAAATACAAGTGAGTACGGGGTCACGAGAGGCCCCTCCACCACCATCTCTGGGACTACTATCGAGAAGTACGCATAGACCCATAACTGTGGAAAACAGTGCAGAATGTAAATACAAAGTGCTAAAGGCAAAATACGGTGTGTAAAGTAAGCTGTGTGTGCAGTGTACAAGTAATGAGAAGCGGAAATGTAAATCAGGAGGACAGAAAGTACCTCCCAGGCTCTCCAGTAACCACCAAGTAAGTCCCCCTGTCCGCGGGAGGTCGCGCTCATGTAGCAGTAAAGGGTAGCCAAGCCGGCGCCACCCCAGTCATACCGTCTGACCTGTGATAGGTCCACCAAAGCGCTCAACAGATACAGCCCAACGGTGTTCCCCCTGTCAGCAAACAAAATGGTCCCAAAGAGGAACATCAAAAAACCACGGGCATACTGTGCTGCCTCCTCTGGAGTCCTGGGCTCCATCTCTACCCTCCGAAAATGGGAAGAGAACCAGGTGTATCGGACTCTGCCCGAAGCTCTATCAACAGGTGGGCGAGCCCCCAGCAAATATATCCAAGCAGCCTCCCATTGACCCATATTCTTGTCGTAAGGAATGGGCCAACCTCCCACGTCAAGGCCAGTCAGTACAGCAAAGTCAAGCGGGGTCATAGTCAAGTCCCCCGTGGCAGAGAAATGAAAGGAGTTGGTGGTGTCCCACCATCTCTCCACCAAAGCTGCCATCAACGTCCTCCTGGCAGGACAACGAGAAAGCCCAGTACAGAAGGGCCCGAACCCTACCAAATCAACCAAATCCCGGATAGCCTCCGGGAGCTCGGCGTACCAATCTCTAGCTACGGTGGAGCCGTATCCCCGCACAGTGCGAGAAGTCACCTGCATTCAGAATGAATATATGCGTTCAATAAAATGAATGAGCTGTGTGCAAATAAAATGAGTGAGCTGTGTGCAAACGAAATAAATAAGCTGTGTGCAAATGAATGGGCTGCGTGCAAAGTAAAGTGGATGAGCCGTGTGTTCAGATTTCAAAGTGTGAGCTGCGTGCTAAACATCAGTTTGGACTGCGTGTTCAACCCTCAATCAGTGTGTGCCGTGTATTCACCTTCAATTTGGACTGTGTGTTCAGAAAATCAGTGTTTGGGCTGCGTGTTCAACCCCCAATCAGTGTGTGCCGTGTGTTCACCTTTAACTTGGGCTGTGTGTTCAGAAACTCAATGTTTGGGCTGCGTGTTCAAAACTCAATCAGTGTGTGCCGCGTGTTCACCTTCAATTTGGGCTATGTGTTCAGAAAATCAATGTTTGGGCTGCATGTTCAAACCTCAATCAGTGTGTGCCGTGTGTTCACCTTCAACTTGGGTTGTGTGTTTAGAAAATCAGTGTTTGGGCTGCGTGTTCAAAACTCAATCAGTGTGTGCCGCGTGTTCACCTTCAACTTGGGCTGTGTGTTCAGAAAATCAGTGTTTGGGCTGTGTGTTCAACTCTTAATCAGTGTGTGCCGTGTGTTCACCTTCAACTTGGGCTGTGTGTTCAGAAAATCAGTGTTTGGGCTATGTGTTCAACTCTTAATCAGTGTGTGCCATGTGTTCACCTTCAACTTGGGCTGTGTGTTCAGAAAATCAGTGTTTGGGCTGCGTGTTCAAAACTCAATCAGTGTGTGCCGCGTGTTCACCTTCAACTTGGGTTGTGTGTTCAGAAAATTAGTGTTTGGGCTGTGTGTTCAACTCTCAATCAGTGTGCGCCGTGTGTTCACCTTCAGTTCGAACTGTGTGTTCAGAAAATCAGTGTTTGGGCTGTGTGTTTAATTCTCAATCAGTGTGCGCCGTGTGTTCACCTTCAATTTGAGCTGTGTGTTCAGAAGATCAGTGTTTGGGCTGCGTGTTCAACTCTCAATCAGTGTGTGCCGTGTGTTCACAATCAATTTATGGGCTAAGTGCTCAGAAACTCAAGTGGTCGAACTGTGTGTTCAGAATGTAATGGAATGCACGAAAAATGCAGAATACGTCGCAGAAAAGGTAAAAACGAAGTAAATACCTCTCGTGCCTCATGAGAAAGGTGATACTCCGGCTCCCGCAGAAACAGATCTCCGGGTGCTCGCTCATCAAAGTCTGTGAAATGATGAAAAACAGCTCGCGGAATAATGTGTGCTGGCAGGGCGTACCTCTCAGGTATGAAAGGTCGGACCCCCGAAGGCAGAGCCACTAATGTCAAGATCATCCCCAGCGCCCGGAGGACCTCCACCGTGAGGAAAATGACTGGCCATTTCAGAAAATCTGCAAAAGGAGCAAAAATGAGCCAAAATTAGAAAAAGTCAACAAAAGTCAACTCTCGGGAAATGAAAAAGTCAACAAAAGTCAACCCCCGAGAAAATCTTCCAAATGTTGAGACAAACTCACCTCAAGTGGCGAAAATGAAAAAAGAAGCACCGAAATCAAAATTTAATCGGTTTAAAGTGCTTAAAATTGAAAGTTTTCGCGAAAACAACTTGCGTGGGGCGTTGGAAAACGCGTATAGGGCGCAGATCTGAGGAGGAAAATGGTTTGGGAGGCTAGAGAAGGTGATTTCGGAGCTAAGGTTATGAGCTCAAAGAGTTTGGCCGAATGGTTTTAAAGAAAAGAGGGTGAAAAGACAAAAATGCCCACGGATTTGGACAAGTGGCCGGCCGGCCACCTTTTCTGGCAGGCTGGCCATTTCCTTTTTGAAAAGTGGCCGGTGGCCTCCAATGGGAAAGGAAACTGGCCGGTGGTGATCCCTAGGTTGGTCCCAAGGTCTCTGCAAATTTTGAGAAGGATTGGAGTCCCCAGGACCTGAAAAAGTACAAGAGAAGTGCACTTTCTGTCACGAAATCGTTCCGCCAGAACTTCAGCTTCAAACTTCTGACGTATGTCTCATCATTACTCATCAAAATCAAGGTGTATCCTTTTTGAGCATGTTGTAACTCCTCCGGGAGGTAAACCGGAGGCCGCGATCGAGTCGCCCTCGCCGAAACGCGCATTTCCTTGCTCGCCGTTTTGTGACAAACACGCGTCCTGACTCACGCTTGTTCTGCATTGTTGTGCACGTAACTTGCATTCTCATGCGCGTACTTGCATTGTTATGCACGTCTCTTTGATATTACCATGCCTCTATGTTTAAGCTTGCGTTGTCACGCACACTCCTTTCTCGCATTGCGATGCACTCACCCACTGACACCGCACTTGTCGAACTTTCGATATCGCATTGAACATATGTTGTTAGTATGTTGTGCTTGTTGAGTTTCTCTCTTTTGCAGGCACGATATTGTATGTACGGTTCATTTGAAGCTGGTGCGACCAGACGAATCGCACAGGTATCGTATCTTCTCCGTGTGAGACGTGACGAGAATTGAATAATTCTCTGCATTCTTAACTGCATGAAATGTAGTTGTTACTTTGCATTCTTGCTTAAAACTGTTGCATCTGTTTGCGAATATTTGCTTCATTACAGCTTGCTGCATTTGCACGAACATCGAGTTACATCTGGCCTTGTGCATATCGTTTTGCATTTTGCCCCCTGCCTACGGGCACACCTTTGTTTATCTCGCCTGTTTGTCTATGTCTTCGGCCTTGTCAAAAATGGGTCGTCTCTGGGCTTTGACATTCACTCCCGTCACTTATGACTTTCGAGTTCTGTCAAAGAGGGGCAACTGTAGACTTTCCATTTTTGACCGACCTTAAGACTCAGATATCACCGATTGAGCGCTTGGTGATGTTGCATATCGCGCTTGTCCAGAGGTTTTAGAGTCTCGGCCATGAGCCTTGCCTCCGAACTTTCGGGCTTTTCTGTGCTTTGCCTCGGTTTGTGAACCAGGCTCGGTTTTCTTTGTTTCTCTTCCCAAAGGGAGGGAGAGGTCTCGTAGATCATCTCTCAGTGGCCGTGGGCTACATTTCGTGGTCGTAGGCCATTTTGCCCATTTCAGAGCCGTCAGGCCGAGTGCCTCGGTTCGGGATCGCTTAACCACCTCCGTTTGCTCTGATTTTTGGCATACACCTTATTTACTCCCTTTTAAGGGACACTGTGATCCGAGAGACCAACTTCGTGGTCGAACACCCCTCCCGGTGCCTAACTGTCAGTTTTCGGGGCCTCGGACTGCGCGTTTCGGCCCCCGAACCTTCATTTCGCATCGGTTTGCGTTCATTTTTGGCAGGGACCTCTGTTTCATCACCAAGAAGGTCATAGAAGGGTGGGAGGCCAGTAATTTTTTTAGCAACTAGTTATATTCCTTCATCGCCCTCCGTCGCCCATTTTTTCTCACTCGGAAGCCAATGTTGACCACCCTTGGGCCATTTTCTTGCACCCTAAACCCCATATTTGTGATGTACACATCTGGGAGGCCACCAATATTTGGTGGCCGGCCAGTAATTCCATTTGAACCTTTTGAACCCCTTTGAAAAGTGGATTGTTCTCTCTCCTGGTTCACTGTTTCCAGTTTTTTACCACAGGGTTGTGTTAAGAACACATGGGAGGCCACCAATCTGTGGTGGCCGGCCACTAATTACACTTGGCCTTTTTGACCCCTGGCCGGCCGGCCATAGGGAGAGCCGGCTGGCCACCTGAAACCTCAATAGCTGGCCGGCCAGATTCCTTGCACCCTGTTCAGTCCAAATATGACCTCTTTTCCCCCCCAGATTTTGTATCCGGGGGGCCTTTTTTTGGGGGGAAAACTTGAATTCATTTCCCCTCCATTTTTCCCCCCTTTTATTCCACTCTTTTGCCTATAAAACCAGTCTCCCAGCTCTGGTTTAAGGGTTGGAAAATTTTGCCTTGAGCTCTTGTATTGAAGCTCCCTCTCCCTTTACACTTCAAGCATCCTAACCATCCAAGTCTTACACCCTTTCTACACCACCACCTAGCACCACACCACCACCTCCATTCCAGCCATTTGGAGCAGCTTTCCAGAGCTTAGGAAGCAACATTTCTTGGTTTAAAGGCTGTCAAAGAGTTGGTCTTCAAAGGTAAGTCCTTTTCTCCCCTCTTTGACTCTTTTCTTGGTTCATATCTTAACTCTTTGTGTTTGAATATTTGGGCTCCGACCCTAACTAGAAATAGGCTTATTTTGAGCCATATTCCGTGTTTTATTGAGGGCCTCTCACTGTTTGGGGCCTCTTTATTGCACTTGCTTCATTATCTCCCTTGTATGCCATTTTCTTGCATGTTGTTTTTGGCCTATATGTAAACTGTTTTGAGGCATGTTGTAAACTGTAAAGTAGCTTATTTTGAGCCCTTATATAATATTGTTGAAGGGCTCATCATTGTTTGGGGCCCCCTTTTATCACTTGCCTTTGTATCTTTCTTTTGGCCCAATTTTTGCATGATTTGTTAGCCTCTTGTTTTTCTGTTTTTGGACTCTGGTCCGAACTAAAAATGACCTTATTTTGACCCCCTATTCATGTTTCATTAAGGGTCTTTTGTTGTTTGAAGCATCCTTTTTATACTTTGTGTTATAGCCCTCTTTTTGGCCTTATCTTGCATAGTATTTTGAGCATGCTTGTACACTGTTTTGGGTTTGATCATCAACTGTAAAAAGTCATATTTTAGATCCCTCTTCAACTTTTTTGAAGGATCTTCATCTTTTTTGGGCCAGAATACATCACTTACTTCCTTGTCCTCCTTTAGGCCTACTTTTTGCATGAGAGTTTTTCCATACTTGTGTCTGTTTTTGTGGCTTGTGGTAAACTGTAAAAAATCATATTTTGGGCCCCTCTTCAACATTGTAGAAGGGCCCTTTTCTGTTTAGGGTCAGAAGCTGTCACTTGCTTCATTATCTTGCTTTCGGGGCCGTTTTTGCATGCTAGTTTAGCCCCATTTGCGTTCGCTGTTTGGCCTTGCTTAAAACTGTAAATATGCTTATTTTTGGGCTGTATTGACTCTGCCTTCACATTCCATGTTCAAATAATGCATTCATTGCATAGCCATAGGCCATTCCGTATGCCTAATTTCATGTTTCGGGACCTATTCCATGCATCAGGTGTCATTTTGCCATCTTTCGGGACTGTTTTGCATCATTTATTGCCTCTGAAAATTGCATGCTAGTATGCCATATTCCATGTTTTTCCATATCTTGTTAGAGTGGCATTTGGTGCCTTAGGGTCGGTCATCGGTTTGCGTGCACGTGTGCATGCATTTCGAGTGTCTCATTTTCATCTAATGGCCTCTTATGTGAGTGTGGCTGAGGTCCACTTGTGTTAGTGTAAGTCCATATCGCATTGTGTATGCCATTTCATTCCATAGCATTGCGTATGCTAGGTTGTATGTTAGTGTATGCCATGTTACCTCGTGCATCATGTATGCCATTTCATAGCATTTTGCATGTTAGATTGTATCTTAGTTGCATTTCATGCATGTCATGCATATTGCATTGTGTTCGGGATAGGAGTTAGTCCGAGCACGGGAAACGAGGTATGTTTCATACTTCGAGTGACAGAACGTGTCTCCATTCCCAGTCACCGACACTCCGGATTATCCATGATGGAGTTAGGTTTTAGTTGAGTTTTCATGTGCATTCATTCTATATTGAGTAGTGCAATTCGATTCCTCGACCATCATGCATCGAAATGCGTAATTGGTGGTACGAGGATCGAGGCATGCATACATTTGTGAAAATACATTACCATGCCCCTTTCCTGCTCTCTGTTGCAGCAAATCAAGAATCAGCAGTCTCCCGGGGCTTGGTTCGCTTTCCAAAAATTATTGCAAAATAGAGGCTAATTTGGGCATCACAATGGATTTTCGCGCAAAGGCAACCTGGATATGCATCATTCATCATCTGAAGAAGAGTCAAGACAGTCCCTGGCTAATTTTGGACTGTATTATTTGTTTGGACTGTACTATTCGGGACTGTATATTATTCTTTCGGACCCTCTGTGCGAGGGCATAATTGTAATAAGTGTGCGTAAGTGTGATGTATGTCTTCTAACCCCACGTCTTTCTTCCCTTTTATTTACCTGCTTATGATGGTTAGATTATGGCATGTTTCAATTAGCATACAGTATGATAGCATGTTTGCATTCATTCATCTGTCTTACATACACCGGGCTCGGCGCATCATACTAACTGCATTTGTATTTCAATTCTAAGTTGAATACATGTTAGTTGTAGCATTCCATACGCCATGTTTAGAATAGCCGAGCCTGCTATAGTTGCATTTTTACATGTGTTGCATTAGGCATTTCTGTATATTTAGGATCATGCATGGATTTCTAATCGGTTTCTGTTTTGGCTTGGAGTACTCGGTGAGTTTTATGCTTTGGCATCCTTGTATGCATGTGAATGACTGCCATGAATAGCATGTTTACCATGAGGCTATATGCTTATGTGATATAACTGCCTTGAATGCCTGTGGGTGGAGGTTGGGTTAGTTGGATTGGAACAAATCATTGACTGTGTGTTTTTAGCCCACTAAATAGTGGCAAAATCATGTTTTCTAAGCCCACCTGAGGGTGGCAAAATCTGCGTTTTAAGCCTACCTGCGGGTAGCAAACCGTCTTTCAAAAACAAACATGAAATGTTATGTTCCAATTCAGGCGAGCCGATCTATACTTGTATGTTGTGCGCATTACATAGTAAATCTAGGCTAATAACCGGAATAAGAACGCACAATGTTCTCAAAACTAGATATCATGGTTAGTAGAGGCCGATCTTTGATCGGGCGAGCGGGGGTGCTCACGAAGTGACCTTCCCCAATCGTACTCAAGTTCCCGAGCCGAGGCAACTTTGGTGATGACGGACACGTGGCCTTAGGCACGAGTCAGGGTTTCCTAAATTTTCCAAAAATAAAATATTTAGGTGGCGACTCTGTATCTGGCAAAGCAGTCCATGTTTGGCACTTCTTTCAAAAATCTATTTTCTCAAAACGATTTGCCAGATTTAGACTCTTTGGTTCAAGATTAAGAACCGTGACACAAATCGAGTCCGAGCTATAGCGAGGTTCCCCGCGGGCCTGTTTACATAAGTGAATATGGGCAAAAAAATATTCTCAATTGTATGATCATCTTTTGGTACTCAACTATGTTGATAAGAAATATATAGTTCAATTTTTTATCGTAACATTATTGATTTTTTTTCATGTTAGTAGAAATTGGTATTGAACTTCAAATTTTATTGGTTAGAGGTTAAACGTACTTTGGCCCCCCCAAAGTCATAATCCTAGATCCGTCCCTGGGTAGTGGTGGTAGTGGTAGTGGTGGTAATGGTAGTGGTGGTGGTGGTGGTAATAGTAGCAGTAGCATGGTAGTGTTGAGCAGTAAGTCAAATTTTATTGAGTAGTTATGTAGTCTTATCGACTATTAAGTGGGATTTAATTTAGTAGTAAGTCAAATATAATAAAATAGTAAGTGGAGTCTTTATGAGTAATAAGTGAGATTTAATAAAATAGTAAGTGGAGCCTCATTAACTAATAATAGAGGTTTAGTAAGTCAAGTCCAATAAAGTAGTGTCTTATTGCATAATAACATGTTTTGATTAGGTAGTAAGTCAATTCCAATAGACTAGTAAGTAAAGTCAGATTTGATTGCAAGTAGAGTATTATTGAGTAGTAAGTAGAGTTTAATTGAGTAGTAAGTCAAGTCTAATAAAATAGTAAGTAGGGTTTATGTGAGTAGTAAAGTCTAATGAAATAGTAAGTAAAGTCTTGTTTAGTAGTAAGTCATGCTGATTCAGACAATATTTACTATTTGTTCAGATTCCATTTACTATTTATTGTAACTTTATTTATCATTTATAATATCAATACTCATTACTACTTTAGACAATACTTACCATTCGTTTAAATTTTACTCTATTCTTTCAAATTTTACTTATCACTTGTCTTGACTCTACTTACCATTTATAATGTCAACACTTACTACTATTTGAGACAATATGTACCACTTATTGTGATTCTACTCACCATATTGGTGACAACAAAATAGTTTGTTACGAACACATAAGCTATTTGGCAAATAGATTGAGTAAAAATATTAAATTGTAAATTTAATTTGAAATTGTGAACTTATCCAAATTTACTAGTTTGAAATTTGCTTAAACCCCTCCATTTCATCACCACTCTCCTCTGTTTAATTGGTTAAATGACAATAATTAATTTTAAACTTAGTTAAATATTATCATAATTAATAATATTATTTATGAATTAGATGATGATAATACCAATGATGGTGAATATAACATTGGTAATGAAGATGATATCATCAATTCTAAAACTCGATGATGTAACATTTATAGATTTTTCTTTACTAATATTTCTACTAGTTAGGCTTGGAGTGAATAGATGCACACATGTATTAAATATTTTAAGTGCAATCTTATTAAATAATAAGTGAAGTTGGAGTAGTAAGTCAAATCTAATATAGTAGTAAGGTTTGATTTAGTAGTAAATGAAGTGTGATTGAGCAATAAATCAAATTTCATGGAATAGTAAGTCAAGTACTATTGAGTAATAAGTAAATTTGATTGGATAGTAAGTCAAGTTTGATAGAATAGTAAATAGAGTAGTCTGACGGAATAGTAAGTAGAGTCGTCAAGTTTAATGGAGTAATAAGTATAGTATCATTAAGTAGTAAGTAAAATCTCATTAAATAGAGAGTCAAGTCTAATGGAGTAGTAAGTAGATTTTTATTGAGTGACAAGTGGGTTTGACTTAATAGTACACCAAGTTTGATTGAGTAGTGAGTGGAGTCTCACAGAGTAGTAGACGATGTTTGATGGAGTAGTAAGCAGTGCTTGAATGAGTAGTAAATCAAGCTTGATAAAGTAGTAACTAGAGTATCACTGAGTAGTAAGTAGAGAAACATTGAGCATTAAGTGAAATCATATTGAGTAGTAAATAGTGTTTGATTGAGTAGTAAGTGACATTCGATTGAGTAATAAGTCAAGTTTGATAAAGTGATAAAATGAAGTCTCATTAAGTAGCAAGTCATATTTGATAGAGTAGCCGAAATGAAAAATATGTATATATATTTTTGGCATATTTATTATTTAAGTGAGGTTTATTTGAGTGGTAAATCAAATCTAAAGATGTAGTAAGTGAGGTTTATTTCAGTCAAAGATAAGTCTAATCTTAACAAGTGAGGTTTATTTGAATGATAAGTGAAGCGTAAAAAAATGACAAATAGACCAATAAGTATGATTGAATGAACTGGTAAGCCAAAAGTAATAAAATAGTAAGTATAGTTTATTTAAATGGCAGTAAGCGAGATTTATTTGAGTGGCAAATCAAGTTTAAAGATGTGGTAAGTGAAGTTTATTTCAGTGATAGTCAAGTCTAATAAAGTGGTAGTAAGTGAGATTTATTTGAATGGTAAGAGAAGTGAAAAAAAGTGATAAGTATGGTTGAATGAAATTGTAACAACCCTCGCACTACTTTGATCATACTCATATGCATTATGTATGATTTTGCTTTGTTAAGCTTGCATTTGAATCTTGACTTACTTTGCATTCTTGACTTGTCTTGCATAAGTGATACTTGAGTATTATGTTCCTTTGGTGGGTGTGTGTGTGTTTTGCCGAGGTTATCTTGAGCCTAGTTCACCTTTGAATCCTTGTACTTAGAACCACTCTAGAACAGCTTGTCTGACCTTCATCTTCACCTCAGCATGTTAGCCGAGATGCTACTGCTTAGCCGAGATGTTATACACTTAGTGACCTTTGTCCCTGGGAAGGTATGACCTAGACCGAGGTGTGGCACATCCCTGGCCGAGGTGTGGCACAGCTTAGTCAAGTGTTGTCCTCCCTAGCCGATGTCTTTGATACCCTGTTGCCGAAGTTTGCCTTTAGCCGATGTTATCACTTGCCGAAGTCTTGTTGTTAGCCGATGTCATTACTCGCCGGAGTCCCTTGCCGCCTAGCTTGTTGAACACGCTTTGTCATAGACTTGTCTTGTCAATCTATCACCTTTTGAGGAGAACCAACCAACCGCTGCCACGTGTCCAAGCTGAGTGTTAAATCAGCCGGCAGAGAGAGGGGAGCCCATCATTTGTTACATCCTTGTTTTGGGAGAAGAGAGAGAAGCTCTAGGAAGAGTTCTAGAGAGAGAAGGTAGATAGCAAGCTTGATCCTTGGTGTTTGATCCGTTGGGTTTGTGATTTGAGGTTAGAATCTTCACCTCCTTTTGTTATTCTTGATGATCACTTAGCTGCATTGCATGATTGATTCTGTTTTTGCATGTCATGCTTTGATTTAAAGTTGGTTTTGGAAAGAGAATATGAACATTCATGTGTTCTTGAGAAAAGCCTTGATTTGATCCGAAAGCTTGCATTGAAATCCATGCTTTTGTGTTTGTTTCACCAAGACCTTCTAGTATGGGTGCCCAGGTCCATGTTTTCAAACTCATATCATGAAATCTCAGATTTTGTAAATGATAAGTTATGATCCTTGCATTCATTTCTTCATGCTCTTCATGATCATGTTCTTGATGTTCTTGAGCAGAGGGAAAACCCAGGTTTTTCCCGACTTCATTTGCCCTTGAATGTGGCCTCGGAACCTCACCTCGGCGAAGAGGTGTGGAACCTCGGCTTAGACCTGGTTAGGTGCCCAGCATGTTTTCCGAAATAAGAAACGGTGGTTGTTTTGATTTGACTTAGTTTGGAGCATACCGAGATCATTTGCATGCACGTGAAACTTGTTTGAAAGTGTATTCAGTGAACTTGCCATGTATTTGTAGGACTTGGACTTGCCTTGACCCCGACGTTCGAAGAACTATGTGAGTGGCATTCTTGATAAAGCTATGTTGCTTTGACTTGTTAAGAATATTGTTTTGCCTTGTTTTGAAAGTGTTTGTAAAGCATGAATGGTTAATCCTATCTTGAATATCAAAAGATATATCTTGTTTTGAGGACACATTCTGGAAGTCCGTATGTGCCAGGGGACTTTAAGCATTTGTGGCACCAGTCCGTACGTGCTAGGGGACTATAAGCATTTGTAGCACAAAGTTTGGAAGTCCGTGCGTGCCAGGGGACTTTAAGCATTTGTGGCACCAGTCCGTACGTGCTAGGGGACTATAAGCATTTGTAGCACAAAGTTTGGAAGTCCGTGCGTGCCAGGGGACTTTAAGCATTTGTGGCACTAGTCCGTACGTGCTAGGGGACTATAAGCATTTGTAGCACAAAGTTTGGAAGTCCGTACGTGCTAGGGGACTATAAGCATTTGTAGCACATTCTTGTCTTGCCTTGCCACTGACGGTTTTACCGCGTGGGTTGTTGTCCGGAATGTCATCCCTTGTCTTATATTGATGTTAATGAGCATCCCTTGAAACTTTGAAAGATTTGACAGACGAACTTGATTTATACTATGTATTGTTTTGTTAAAAGACCTCGGATATCATTCATGTAAACCCTTTATTGTTTATGCCATTCACTGAGTATCCAAGCTCACCCTCTCTATATATATGTAGGTGATGAGCAGGACGGCGGAGACGCCTAGACTTGTTTGCCGATGTTTTGTTTGCCGACGTGTTTTGTATTCATGTTTTGCAACATCTTGAAGATCATGCTTCTTAGTTATTTCATTGTATTTTGTATTTTGTATTCAATGGCCGAGAAGCCTTTTGATCAAGATGTAATTTTTGTACTCCATTTTGTTGTATTAAAGCCATTTTGAGATGTATGACATTCCATTTAACTTAAGCACTGCTCTTATGGACTACTTGGTTTTATTTATTGCTTCCGCATTTGTAAGCCCCATATGTTTTACTCTGTTTTGTGTGTGTGATCTTGTAAGTGGCCTTTGGTAACCTCGGGTTACTGGCCATCTCGGCGCCGACCTTCTGGGGGCGGGTTGGGGTCTTGACAGATTGGTATCAGAGCACAAGTTCCTCATAGTACGCTGTTCACACACTTTGAGTCCTAAAGAGCATAGGATTCCCCTTAGAAAGATGATAGGATTGCATCATGTTACTCGCTACTTGATAATATGTGCATCATCTCGGCATAACTGCTTGTTGCTTGCATGCATACTTGTCGTACATTTTGTTTTAAAGTCCCATCTTGTATGCTCATAGCATTATGAGGAGAGGAAGACCACCAGTTGGTAGAGATCAATCAGAAGACAGATTGGGTCGACTAGAAAGACTAGTTGAAGGTTTAACTTGGGAAATGAGACAAATAAGACAACAGAATGCTAGTGCTACATCTACCCAGGCCGAACAGACTAATGGCCGACATGCAGTTCCGCCTCCACCACCCCCAGTACCCCAGGTACCCTCACAGCCAGCTCTATATGGGGATGGAACCGTGACTTTGATTAAGGAGTTCAAAAAGATGAACCCACCGAGATTCCAAGGGGGCATAGAACCAATGAAAGCCGAAGCGTGGGTTTTGGGAATGGAGAAACTGTTTGAGATCTTTCCCAGCACAGACACTCAGAAGGTGGCATTGGCCGCATTTACATTAGATGATGATGCCCGAAGATGGTGGATGATGACACGAGAAGGAAACCCTGAGTTAACTTGGGCCAAATTTTTGGAACTGTTTTATGACAAGCATTTCCCCCTTAGTGTCCGAGATCGCAAGATCACAGAATTTCAAACTCTAACACAAGGAAACAAGACAGTGCAGAATACGATCGTGCTTTCACCGAATTGGCGAGGTATGCGCCTCATATGGTCAGTGATGAGTATAGGAAAGCTAGGAAGTTTGAAAGTGGACTGCGTGGACCGATACAAGATAGAGTTAACATGCTCAACATGTCGACCTACGCCGGAGTCTTGGACAAGGCTATTCTTGCGGAAACTAACTTGGACCGATATCAGAATACAGGAGAGAACCAGAGAAAGAGGCAGAGTTATGATAACCGCCGAGCTCCGTTTAATGCTAAGAAGAAGGCGAATGTGGGTAGCTCCAGCAATTTGAATCAGGAAGGTAATACGAAGCCGATGTGTGCGGACTGTGGGAAGCCGCATTCCGAAGTTTGCCGTTGGGCGTCAGGCGCTTGTTTTGAATGTGGAGAGATGGGTCATCGTGTGAAAGATTGTCCGAAGTCAAGGATTTATGATGGTAAGAAAAGTGGGAGCACCTCGGGCTCTGCACAGGGAAGCAACGTCGGCAGGACACAAATGAGGCAGGGCAGAGTTTTTGCGCTAGTGCCAGGAGACACCCAGAATGCTGAAACTGTAGTGTCAGGTATACTTCCAATCTGCTCTCAAGATGCATACATATTGATTGATTCGGGTTCTACGCATTCATTCGTATCTGCTAAGTTTGCCGAGAAGTTGAATAGACCACAGGAACCTCTTGATTATGTGTTATATGTATCTGCTCCATCTGGGAGAACTATGATTGTTGCATCTATTTATAGGGAGTGTGTTGTTGTGATTAAGGGTGTAGAATTGTTAGTTGACTTGATGCCATTAAGCATGACTCACTTTGATGTTATATTAGGAATGGATTGGTTAGTGATGAATCATGCATCTATTGACTGTGTTTCTAAGAGTGTTACCTTGAAACCCCCAAGCCAAGCCGAGGTTATTTTCCAGGGTAGAGGTGTAGTGTCCCCACCTTACTTGATTTCATCCATTAAGGCTTGTAAGCTAATTCAGAAAGGGTGCAATGGCTATTTGTGTAGTATACTGAGTGATCAGAATGGGAATGCTAAGTTAGCCGAAGTCCCAGTTGTTAGTGAATTCCCCGATGTCTTTCCAGATGAATTGCCTGGCCACTTAGTTGATAGAGAAATAGAGTTTACTGTGGACATCATGTCAGGAACACAGCCGATCTCCAAAACACCTTATAGAATGGCCCCAGCCGAACTTAAGGAATTGAAAGTACAGTTACAGGAATTATTGGATAAGGGTTTTGTTAGGCCGAGCACTTCACCATGGGGAGCACCAGTCTTGTTTGTTAAGAAGAAGGATGGTACACTTCGTCTTTGCATTGACTACAGGGAACTCAATAAGGTAACCATCAAGAACAAGTACCCATTGCCTAGGATTGATGATTTGCTAGATCAACTTCAAGGAGCACGAGTCTTTTCCAAGATTGACCTTAGGTCGGGGTACCATCAGCTCAAGGTTAAAGCCGAGGATGTAGAGAAGACAGCTTTTCGAACCAGATATGGTCACTATGAGTTTTTAGTAATGCCTTTTGGAGTAACTAATGCCCCTGCTGCATTTATGGACTTAATGAATAGAGTCTTCAAGCCACATTTGGATGAGTTTATAGTTGTCTTTATTGATGATATCCTGATCTATTCCAAGAGTGAAACTGAGCATGAAAACCACCTGAGACTTGCCTTACAGATTTTGAGGGACAGGAAGTTGTATGCTAAATTGAGTAAATGTGAGTTTTGGCTTTCCAGTATTTCATTCTTAGGGCATGTGATTAATGAAGAAGGTATCTCAGTTGACCCCAGTAAGATTGAAGCCGTGGTAAATTGGCCGACGCCGACCAACGTGTCTGAGGTTCGTAGTTTTCTGGGTTTGGCAGGTTATTACAGAAAGTTTGTAAAGGACTTCTCAAGGATTGCAGTACCATTGACACAGTTAACTCAGAAGGGAGTGGCATACGAATGGACCGACGATAGAGAGTCAGCATTTCAGGAGTTGAAGACGAGGTTAGTAACAGCACCAGTTCTTGTACTTCCATCAGGTAATGAGGAATTCCAGATTTATAGTGATGCTTCACATAAGGGTTTAGGTTGTGTATTAATGCAATGGGGTAAGGTCATAGCATATGCATCTCGTCAGTTAAAACTTCATGAAAAGAATTATCCTACCCATGATCTAGAATTAGCAGCCGTGGTATTTGCTTTGAAGATTTGGCGTCATTACTTGTATGGAGCTTCTTGCCAGGTCTTCACGGATCACAAGAGCTTGAAGTACTTGTTTACTCAGAAGGAACTAAACTTGAGGCAGAGAAGATGGCTGGAACTATTGAAGGACTATGACATGCAGATTCAATACCACCCAGGCAAGGCCAACTCAGTAGCCGATGCATTAAGCAGAAGATCAATGGGAAGTTTGGCGTGTTTATCCATGATCTCAGCGGAGCCGACCATCATTGAAGAAGTAAAAGCAAGACAAATGGAGGATAAGTTCCTGAAGAAGGTAGCCGACGAGATTGACACCAGGCCGAGGTTAGGTTACACATTTGAGAATGGGGTACTTAAGTTTGAGGGAAGGTTGTGTGTGGCCGACGTTCCAGAGTTGAAGAGAAAGATTTTGCAAGAATCCCATAGTTCCAGAATTGCTGTCCATCCAGGAAACACTAAGATGTATCATGATGTAAAGCAGACCTTTTGGTGGCCGAACATGAAGAGAGAAATAGCCGAGTTCGTATCTCAATGCCTGCAATGTCAACAAGTGAAAGCAGAACATCAGAGACCAGCCGGACTTCTTCAACCTTTATCAATTCCTGAATGGAAGTGGGAACATATCTCCATGGATTTTGTGATTGGGTTGCCGAGGACACAAAAAGGAATGGATTCGATTTGGGTCATAATTGACAGATTAACCAAGTCAGCACACTTCTTGCCTGTTCAGACTACATTTAATGCTGACCGACTAGCTGTATTGTATATGAATGAGATTGTGAGACTTCATGGAGTGCCGATGTCCATTGTTTCAGACCGAGATCCGAAGTTTGTTTGTAGATTTTGGCAAAGTTTACAAAGAGCCTTGGGAACCGAGTTGAGGTTTAGCACAGCTTTTCACCCGCAGACTGATGGGCAAACAGAAAGGACGATTCAGACACTTGAGGATATGCTCAGGCTATGTGTACTAGATTTCCAGGGAAGTTGGGGAGCGCATTTACCATTAGTGGAGTTCGCTTACAACAACAGTTATCAAGCTAGCATTGGCATGGCACCGTACGAAGCTTTGTATGGAAGGAAGTGCAGATCGCCGATATGTTGGACTGAAGTAGGAGATAAAGTTTTGATCGGCCCCGAACTGATTCAAGTGACAACCGAGAAGATCAAGCTTATTCGACAGCGAATCAAAACTGCCCAGAGTCGGCAGAAGAGCTATGCCGACCAGAGAAGAAGAGAATTGGAATTTGAAGTTGGGGACCATGTATTCTTGAAGATTTCACCAATGAAAGGGGTTTTCAGATTTGGAAAGAAAGGTAAGTTAGCACCTCGTTACATCGGGCCATTTGAAATTCTTGAGAAGGTTAACACGACTGCTTACAGACTTGCTTTACCACCTGAACTGAGCCAAGTTCACAATGTGTTCCATATTTCAATGTTGAGGAAGTATGTTCGTGATCCCCTGCAGGTGATTGATCATTTTGGAATTGTGGTAAATGAAGATTTGGGCTATGAGGAGAAGCCGATGAGAATTCTTGACAGACAAGTGAAACAGTTGAGGAACAAATCTATTGCAATGGTGAAAATTGAATGGAAGGAACATTACGGCAAGGATGCCACATGGGAAATAGAAGAAGAGATGAGAGTTCGATATCCTGAGTTGTTTTCAGATCAAGGTAACTCAAGTTTGGGGACCAAACTTCTTCAAGGGGGGAAGGATGTAACAACCCTCGCACTGCTTTGATCATACTCATATGCATTATGTATGATTTTGCTTTGTTAAGCTTGCATTTGAATCTTGACTTACTTTGCATTCTTGACTTGTCTTGCATAAGTGATACTTGAGTATTATGTTCCTTTGGTGGGTGTGTGTGTGTTTTGCCGAGGTTATCTTGAGCCTAGTTCACCTTTGAATCCTTGTACTTAGAACCACTCTAGAACAGCTTGTCTGACCTTCATCTTCACCTCAGCATGTTAGCCGAGATGCTACTGCTTAGCCGAGATGTTATACACTTAGTGACCTTTGTCCCTGGGAAGGTATGACCTAGACCGAGGTGTGGCACATCCCTGGCCGAGGTGTGGCACAGCTTAGTCAAGTGTTGTCCTCCCTAGCCGATGTCTTTGATACCCTGTTGCCGAAGTTTGCCTTTAGCCGATGTTATCACTTGCCGAAGTCTTGTTGTTAGCCGATGTCATTACTCGCCGGAGTCCCTTGCCGCCTAGCTTGTTGAACACGCTTTGTCATAGACTTGTCTTGTCAATCTATCACCTTTTGAGGAGAACCAACCAACCGCTGCCACGTGTCCAAGCTGAGTGTTAAATCAGCCGGCAGAGAGAGGGGAGCCCATCATTTGTTACATCCTTGTTTTGGGAGAAGAGAGAGAAGCTCTAGGAAGAGTTCTAGAGAGAGAAGGTAGATAGCAAGCTTGATCCTTGGTGTTTGATCCGTTGGGTTTGTGATTTGAGGTTAGAATCTTCACCTCCTTTTGTTATTCTTGATGATCACTTAGCTGCATTGCATGATTGATTCTGTTTTTGCATGTCATGCTTTGATTTAAAGTTGGTTTTGGAAAGAGAATATGAACATTCATGTGTTCTTGAGAAAAGCCTTGATTTGATCCGAAAGCTTGCATTGAAATCCATGCTTTTGTGTTTGTTTCACCAAGACCTTCTAGTATGGGTGCCCAGGTCCATGTTTTCAAACTCATATCATGAAATCTCAGATTTTGTAAATGATAAGTTATGATCCTTGCATTCATTTCTTCATGCTCTTCATGATCATGTTCTTGATGTTCTTGAGCAGAGGGAAATCCCAGGTTTTTCCCGACTTCATTTGCCCTTGAATGTGGCCTCGGAACCTCACCTCGGCGAAGAGGTGTGGAACCTCGGCTTAGACCTGGTTAGGTGCCCAGCATGTTTTCCGAAATAAGAAACGGTGGTTGTTTTGATTTGACTTAGTTTGGAGCATACCGAGATCATTTGCATGCACGTGAAACTTGTTTGAAAGTGTATTCAGTGAACTTGCCATGTATTTGTAGGACTTGGACTTGCCTTGACCCCGACGTTCGAAGAACTATGTGAGTGGCATTCTTGATAAAGCTATGTTGCTTTGACTTGTTAAGAATATTGTTTTGCCTTGTTTTGAAAGTGTTTGTAAAGCATGAATGGTTAATCCTATCTTGAATATCAAAAGATATATCTTGTTTTGAGGACACATTCTGGAAGTCCGTATGTGCCAGGGGACTTTAAGCATTTGTGGCACCAGTCCGTACGTGCTAGGGGACTATAAGCATTTGTAGCACAAAGTTTGGAAGTCCGTGCGTGCCAGGGGACTTTAAGCATTTGTGGCACCAGTCCGTACGTGCTAGGGGACTATAAGCATTTGTAGCACAAAGTTTGGAAGTCCGTGCGTGCCAGGGGACTTTAAGCATTTGTGGCACTAGTCCGTACGTGCTAGGGGACTATAAGCATTTGTAGCACAAAGTTTGGAAGTCCGTACGTGCTAGGGGACTATAAGCATTTGTAGCACATTCTTGTCTTGCCTTGCCACTGACGGTTTTACCGCGTGGGTTGTTGTCCGGAATGTCATCCCTTGTCTTATATTGATGTTAATGAGCATCCCTTGAAACTTTGAAAGATTTGACAGACGAACTTGATTTATACTATGTATTGTTTTGTTAAAAGACCTCGGATATCATTCATGTAAACCCTTTATTGTTTATGCCATTCACTGAGTATCCAAGCTCACCCTCTCTATATATATGTAGGTGATGAGCAGGACGGCGGAGACGCCTAGACTTGTTTGCCGATGTTTTGTTTGCCGACGTGTTTTGTATTCATGTTTTGCAACATCTTGAAGATCATGCTTCTTAGTTATTTCATTGTATTTTGTATTTTGTATTCAATGGCCGAGAAGCCTTTTGATCAAGATGTAATTTTTGTACTCCATTTTGTTGTATTAAAGCCATTTTGAGATGTATGACATTCCATTTAACTTAAGCACTGCTCTTATGGACTACTTGGTTTTATTTATTGCTTCCGCATTTGTAAGCCCCATATGTTTTACTCTGTTTTGTGTGTGTGATCTTGTAAGTGGCCTTTGGTAACCTCGGGTTACTGGCCATCTCGGCGCCGACCTTCTGGGGGCGGGTTGGGGTCTTGACAGA
Source organism: Camellia oleifera (assembly GCA_022316695.1). Lineage (NCBI taxonomy): Eukaryota > Viridiplantae > Streptophyta > Magnoliopsida > Ericales > Theaceae > Camellia > Camellia oleifera. The sequence goes on from CM039305.1 coordinate 154,840,993, forward strand.
TTGGTATCAGAGCACAAGTTCCTCATAGTACGCTGTTCACACACTTTGAGTCCTAAAGAGCATAGGATTCCCCTTAGAAAGATGATAGGATTGCATCATGTTACTCGCTACTTGATAATATGTGCATCATCTCGGCATAACTGCTTGTTGCTTGCATGCATACTTGTCGCACATTTTGTTTTAAAGTCCCATCTTGTATGCTTATAGCATTATGAGGAGAGGAAGACCACCAGTTGGTAGAGATCAATCAGAAGACAGATTAGGTCGACTAGAAAGACTAGTTGAAGGTTTAACTTGGGAAATGAGACAAATAAGACAACAGAATGCTAGTGCTACATCTACCCAGGCCGAACAGACTAATGGCCGACATGCAGTTCCGCCTCCACCACCCCCAGTACCCCAGGTACCCTCACAGCCAGCTCTATATGGGGATGGAACCGTGACTTTGATTAAGGAGTTCAAAAAGATGAACCCACCGAGATTCCAAGGGGGCATAGAACCAATGAAAGCCGAAGCGTGGGTTTTGGGAATGGAGAAACTGTTTGAGATCTTTCCCAGCACAGACACTCAGAAGGTGGCATTGGCCGCATTTACATTAGATGATGATGCCCGAAGATGGTGGATGATGACACGAGAAGGAAACCCTGAGTTAACTTGGGCCAAATTTTTGGAACTGTTTTATGACAAGCATTTCCCCCTTAGTGTCCGAGATCGCAAGATCACAGAATTTCAAACTCTAACACAAGGAAACAAGACAGTGCAGAATACGATCGTGCTTTCACCGAATTGGCGAGGTATGCGCCTCATATGGTCAGTGATGAGTATAGGAAAGCTAGGAAGTTTGAAAGTGGACTGCGTGGACCGATACAAGATAGAGTTAACATGCTCAACATGTCCGACCTACGCCGGAGTCTTGGACAAGGCTATTCTTGCGGAAACTAACTTGGACCGATATCAGAATACAGGAGAGAACCAGAGAAAGAGGCAGAGTTATGATAACCGCCGAGCTCCGTTTAATGCTAAGAAGAAGGCGAATGTGGGTAGCTCCAGCAATTTGAATCAGGAAGGTAATACGAAGCCGATGTGTGCGGACTGTGGGAAGCCGCATTCCGAAGTTTGCCGTTGGGCGTCAGGCGCTTGTTTTGAATGTGGAGAGATGGGTCATCGTGTGAAAGATTGTCCGAAGTCAAGGATTTATGATGGTAAGAAAAGTGGGAGCACCTCGGGCTCTGCACAGGGAAGCAACGTCGGCAGGACACAAATGAGGCAGGGCAGAGTTTTTGCGCTAGTGCCAGGAGACACCCAGAATGCTGAAACTGTAGTGTCAGGTATACTTCCAATCTGCTCTCAAGATGCATACATATTGATTGATTCGGGTTCTACGCATTCATTCGTATCTGCTAAGTTTGCCGAGAAGTTGAATAGACCACAGGAACCTCTTGATTATGTGTTATATGTATCTGCTCCATCTGGGAGAACTATGATTGTTGCATCTATTTATAGGGAGTGTGTTGTTGTGATTAAGGGTGTAGAATTGTTAGTTGACTTGATGCCATTAAGCATGACTCACTTTGATGTTATATTAGGAATGGATTGGTTAGTGATGAATCATGCATCTATTGACTGTGTTTCTAAGAGTGTTACCTTGAAACCCCCAAGCCAAGCCGAGGTTATTTTCCAGGGTAGAGGTGTAGTGTCCCCACCTTACTTGATTTCATCCATTAAGGCTTGTAAGCTAATTCAGAAAGGGTGCAATGGCTATTTGTGTAGTATACTGAGTGATCAGAATGGGAATGCTAAGTTAGCCGAAGTCCCAGTTGTTAGTGAATTCCCCGATGTCTTTCCAGATGAATTGCCTGGCCACTTAGTTGATAGAGAAATAGAGTTTACTGTGGACATCATGTCAGGAACACAGCCGATCTCCAAAACACCTTATAGAATGGCCCCAGCCGAACTTAAGGAATTGAAAGTACAGTTACAGGAATTATTGGATAAGGGTTTTGTTAGGCCGAGCACTTCACCATGGGGAGCACCAGTCTTGTTTGTTAAGAAGAAGGATGGTACACTTCGTCTTTGCATTGACTACAGGGAACTCAATAAGGTAACCATCAAGAACAAGTACCCATTGCCTAGGATTGATGATTTGCTAGATCAACTTCAAGGAGCACGAGTCTTTTCCAAGATTGACCTTAGGTCGGGGTACCATCAGCTCAAGGTTAAAGCCGAGGATGTAGAGAAGACAGCTTTTCGAACCAGATATGGTCACTATGAGTTTTTAGTAATGCCTTTTGGAGTAACTAATGCCCCTGCTGCATTTATGGACTTAATGAATAGAGTCTTCAAGCCACATTTGGATGAGTTTATAGTTGTCTTTATTGATGATATCCTGATCTATTCCAAGAGTGAAACTGAGCATGAAAACCACCTGAGACTTGCCTTACAGATTTTGAGGGACAGGAAGTTGTATGCTAAATTGAGTAAATGTGAGTTTTGGCTTTCCAGTATTTCATTCTTAGGGCATGTGATTAATGAAGAAGGTATCTCAGTTGACCCCAGTAAGATTGAAGCCGTGGTAAATTGGCCGACGCCGACCAACGTGTCTGAGGTTCGTAGTTTTCTGGGTTTGGCAGGTTATTACAGAAAGTTTGTAAAGGACTTCTCAAGGATTGCAGTACCATTGACACAGTTAACTCAGAAGGGAGTGGCATACGAATGGACCGACGATAGAGAGTCAGCATTTCAGGAGTTGAAGACGAGGTTAGTAACAGCACCAGTTCTTGTACTTCCATCAGGTAATGAGGAATTCCAGATTTATAGTGATGCTTCACATAAGGGTTTAGGTTGTGTATTAATGCAATGGGGTAAGGTCATAGCATATGCATCTCGTCAGTTAAAACTTCATGAAAAGAATTATCCTACCCATGATCTAGAATTAGCAGCCGTGGTATTTGCTTTGAAGATTTGGCGTCATTACTTGTATGGAGCTTCTTGCCAGGTCTTCACGGATCACAAGAGCTTGAAGTACTTGTTTACTCAGAAGGAACTAAACTTGAGGCAGAGAAGATGGCTGGAACTATTGAAGGACTATGACATGCAGATTCAATACCACCCAGGCAAGGCCAACTCAGTAGCCGATGCATTAAGCAGAAGATCAATGGGAAGTTTGGCGTGTTTATCCATGATCTCAGCGGAGCCGACCATCATTGAAGAAGTAAAAGCAAGACAAATGGAGGATAAGTTCCTGAAGAAGGTAGCCGACGAGATTGACACCAGGCCGAGGTTAGGTTACACATTTGAGAATGGGGTACTTAAGTTTGAGGGAAGGTTGTGTGTGGCCGACGTTCCAGAGTTGAAGAGAAAGATTTTGCAAGAATCCCATAGTTCCAGAATTGCTGTCCATCCAGGAAACACTAAGATGTATCATGATGTAAAGCAGACCTTTTGGTGGCCGAACATGAAGAGAGAAATAGCCGAGTTCGTATCTCAATGCCTGCAATGTCAACAAGTGAAAGCAGAACATCAGAGACCAGCCGGACTTCTTCAACCTTTATCAATTCCTGAATGGAAGTGGGAACATATCTCCATGGATTTTGTGATTGGGTTGCCGAGGACACAAAAAGGAATGGATTCGATTTGGGTCATAATTGACAGATTAACCAAGTCAGCACACTTCTTGCCTGTTCAGACTACATTTAATGCTGACCGACTAGCTGTATTGTATATGAATGAGATTGTGAGACTTCATGGAGTGCCGATGTCCATTGTTTCAGACCGAGATCCGAAGTTTGTTTGTAGATTTTGGCAAAGTTTACAAAGAGCCTTGGGAACCGAGTTGAGGTTTAGCACAGCTTTTCACCCGCAGACTGATGGGCAAACAGAAAGGACGATTCAGACACTTGAGGATATGCTCAGGCTATGTGTACTAGATTTCCAGGGAAGTTGGGGAGCGCATTTACCATTAGTGGAGTTCGCTTACAACAACAGTTATCAAGCTAGCATTGGCATGGCACCGTACGAAGCTTTGTATGGAAGGAAGTGCAGATCGCCGATATGTTGGACTGAAGTAGGAGATAAAGTTTTGATCGGCCCCGAACTGATTCAAGTGACAACCGAGAAGATCAAGCTTATTCGACAGCGAATCAAAACTGCCCAGAGTCGGCAGAAGAGCTATGCCGACCAGAGAAGAAGAGAATTGGAATTTGAAGTTGGGGACCATGTATTCTTGAAGATTTCACCAATGAAAGGGGTTTTCAGATTTGGAAAGAAAGGTAAGTTAGCACCTCGTTACATCGGGCCATTTGAAATTCTTGAGAAGGTTAACACGACTGCTTACAGACTTGCTTTACCACCTGAACTGAGCCAAGTTCACAATGTGTTCCATATTTCAATGTTGAGGAAGTATGTTCGTGATCCCCTGCAGGTGATTGATCATTTTGGAATTGTGGTAAATGAAGATTTGGGCTATGAGGAGAAGCCGATGAGAATTCTTGACAGACAAGTGAAACAGTTGAGGAACAAATCTATTGCAATGGTGAAAATTGAATGGAAGGAACATTACGGCAAGGATGCCACATGGGAAATAGAAGAAGAGATGAGAGTTCGATATCCTGAGTTGTTTTCAGATCAAGGTAACTCAAGTTTGGGGACCAAACTTCTTCAAGGGGGGAAGGATGTAACAACCCTCGCACTGCTTTGATCATACTCATATGCATTATGTATGATTTTGCTTTGTTAAGCTTGCATTTGAATCTTGACTTACTTTGCATTCTTGACTTGTCTTGCATAAGTGATACTTGAGTATTATGTTCCTTTGGTGGGTGTGTGTGTGTTTTGCCGAGGTTATCTTGAGCCTAGTTCACCTTTGAATCCTTGTACTTAGAACCACTCTAGAACAGCTTGTCTGACCTTCATCTTCACCTCAGCATGTTAGCCGAGATGCTACTGCTTAGCCGAGATGTTATACACTTAGTGACCTTTGTCCCTGGGAAGGTATGACCTAGACCGAGGTGTGGCACATCCCTGGCCGAGGTGTGGCACAGCTTAGTCAAGTGTTGTCCTCCCTAGCCGATGTCTTTGATACCCTGTTGCCGAAGTTTGCCTTTAGCCGATGTTATCACTTGCCGAAGTCTTGTTGTTAGCCGATGTCATTACTCGCCGGAGTCCCTTGCCGCCTAGCTTGTTGAACACGCTTTGTCATAGACTTGTCTTGTCAATCTATCACCTTTTGAGGAGAACCAACCAACCGCTGCCACGTGTCCAAGCTGAGTGTTAAATCAGCCGGCAGAGAGAGGGAAGCCCATCATTTGTTACATCCTTGTTTTGGGAGAAGAGAGAGAAGCTCTAGGAAGAGTTCTAGAGAGAGAAGGTAGATAGCAAGCTTGATCCTTGGTGTTTGATCCGTTGGGTTTGTGATTTGAGGTTAGAATCTTCACCTCCTTTTGTTATTCTTGATGATCACTTAGCTGCATTGCATGATTGATTCTGTTTTTGCATGTCATGCTTTGATTTAAAGTTGGTTTTGGAAAGAGAATATGAACATTCATGTGTTCTTGAGAAAAGCCTTGATTTGATCCGAAAGCTTGCATTGAAATCCATGCTTTTGTGTTTGTTTCACCAAGACCTTCTAGTATGGGTGCCCAGGTCCATGTTTTCAAACTCATATCATGAAATCTCAGATTTTGTAAATGATAAGTTATGATCCTTGCATTCATTTCTTCATGCTCTTCATGATCATGTTCTTGATGTTCTTGAGCAGAGGGAAATCCCAGGTTTTTCCCGACTTCATTTGCCCTTGAATGTGGCCTCGGAACCTCACCTCGGCGAAGAGGTGTGGAACCTCGGCTTAGACCTGGTTAGGTGCCCAGCATGTTTTCCGAAATAAGAAACGGTGGTTGTTTTGATTTGACTTAGTTTGGAGCATACCGAGATCATTTGCATGCACGTGAAACTTGTTTGAAAGTGTATTCAGTGAACTTGCCATGTATTTGTAGGACTTGGACTTGCCTTGACCCCGACGTTCGAAGAACTATGTGAGTGGCATTCTTGATAAAGCTATGTTGCTTTGACTTGTTAAGAATATTGTTTTGCCTTGTTTTGAAAGTGTTTGTAAAGCATGAATGGTTAATCCTATCTTGAATATCAAAAGATATATCTTGTTTTGAGGACACATTCTGGAAGTCCGTATGTGCCAGGGGACTTTAAGCATTTGTGGCACCAGTCCGTACGTGCTAGGGGACTATAAGCATTTGTAGCACAAAGTTTGGAAGTCCGTGCGTGCCAGGGGACTTTAAGCATTTGTGGCACCAGTCCGTACGTGCTAGGGGACTATAAGCATTTGTAGCACAAAGTTTGGAAGTCCGTGCGTGCCAGGGGACTTTAAGCATTTGTGGCACTAGTCCGTACGTGCTAGGGGACTATAAGCATTTGTAGCACAAAGTTTGGAAGTCCGTACGTGCTAGGGGACTATAAGCATTTGTAGCACATTCTTGTCTTGCCTTGCCACTGACGGTTTTACCGCGTGGGTTGTTGTCCGGAATGTCATCCCTTGTCTTATATTGATGTTAATGAGCATCCCTTGAAACTTTGAAAGATTTGACAGACGAACTTGATTTATACTATGTATTGTTTTGTTAAAAGACCTCGGATATCATTCATGTAAACCCTTTATTGTTTATGCCATTCACTGAGTATCCAAGCTCACCCTCTCTATATATATGTAGGTGATGAGCAGGACGGCGGAGACGCCTAGACTTGTTTGCCGATGTTTTGTTTGCCGACGTGTTTTGTATTCATGTTTTGCAACATCTTGAAGATCATGCTTCTTAGTTATTTCATTGTATTTTGTATTTTGTATTCAATGGCCGAGAAGCCTTTTGATCAAGATGTAATTTTTGTACTCCATTTTGTTGTATTAAAGCCATTTTGAGATGTATGACATTCCATTTAACTTAAGCACTGCTCTTATGGACTACTTGGTTTTATTTATTGCTTCCGCATTTGTAAGCCCCATATGTTTTACTCTGTTTTGTGTGTGTGATCTTGTAAGTGGCCTTTGGTAACCTCGGGTTACTGGCCATCTCGGCGCCGACCTTCTGGGGGCGGGTTGGGGTCTTGACAGAAATGGTAAGCCAAGATTAATGAAGTAAGTGCAGTCTAATGAAATAAGAAGATAAATGTCATTGATGACGTGCATTGCACAATCATAGCCATTACCTTATTGTTGTTGTTTTCTAGCAAAAAAAAAAAAGAAGACTATTGATGAAATCAACACACAGAACATACGAAAATACATCAATATAGGAGAGGATAGCGCAAACAACATCAAAATATAACTTCACAATCCCAAATAGATTTGCCATTGAAAAGCATCCCAATTATATGGTAGCACAAGCCTCACAAGTTAGTGAGAAGCCAACAAAGAAAATGAAAAACAAACAAACAAACCAAGGCTATACAATACATACTAGCAAAGCCAAGCTAAGCTATAAAATCGGCTCCCCTCCCCCCTCCCACACACACACACATACACACACACACACACACACCAAAAAAAAGAAAAGAAAAGTAGCTAGTATCACCCAATAAAAATCCCACACTTGATCACTTCTAGTTGAATGGTTCCTTCAACACAACCCAATGCTCCTCACCAGATCATATAGCAAGCAAAAGTAACCATAATTCCTGCCCATCTCAACTGCAAACATTAAGGCACTAATAATTCAGAGAAGAGCAAAAGATAATTTGCAAAAGACAAACCAAAAAGCAGAGCAAAATCACAAAGGAGAGCAAAAAAAAAAACAATTTACAAAATTCATCTCCTACTGAATCCTTCAACAATTAATCCCAGTTAAGCACATCCATCCCAATTCACAGTAGCAAATCACAACAACAGATAGCAAACCAAACTGATAACAAATAGATAACAAGTGTCATTCTTCAAATCCAAGTGTCATTCTTCAAATTCCAAGTACCCCATAGCTATTACTTTGTTGTGGAAGTCATTCGAGTGTCTAATTGGAAACTCGGTAATTTAGTTGCATATGCATTTTGCATCTGGGATACTATCCTTTTGCTTTAATGTAAATTGCAAGACAGCTAAAGTGATTGAGAAAAAAAAAAATCCCACCTCCAATCACATACCAAAAACCAAAAAAAAAAATACCATACAAAAACACATTGAGGAATAAAAATATATTAATATAAATCCAATCAATATCAATATATTATTAGATCATAAGAACGACTGAAGTCTCCTAATTACCTTTCAAACCCTTTTATGTAGATTTCTTGTTCTCAGTTGAGGTTGATCTCTTCCTAGCTCAAACCCTCATTCACACGTCACCAAAATTAGATAAATTTGCAACAATTTAACAAAAGGAGGAAAGGGAAAAAAAAAAAAAACATTTTAATGGACGCTAGAGTTCTTCAGAATGTGTAATATGAATTTATAGTATATGGATTTGGATTGGTTTTGGATGATGCATCATTTTGTTCTTATTGTAGAAACAGATTTGAGAGAGAAAGGGGGAAATGTGAGGTTTATTAGAAATGCAGAGAAACCCAAAACCCAAAAGTCACAAAATTCATGAAATTTATCATATCAAAGATTTTCTAAAAATCAGAAGGAAAAAAAAATCATTATATATAATTGTATATCAAAAATGCGTCCGACTCCCAGTAAATCCCACCCCCAGCGAGCCCTAATGCCACGTGGCACTACGGGATTGAAAGGAAAGAAAAAAAAATTGACAATGGGGGCGCGTCACGTCACTAGGGGTCGAAGATAACTATAATAAACAAAACAAAAAAAAAAAAAAAACATACATACATACATACATATATGTGTGTGTGTGTGTGTGTGTGTGTTTTTATTAGAAATGAAGAGAAACTCAAAAAGATTTTTTTTTTTTTTTTTAAAAAAAAAAAAAGCTTAGAACTCTGAATCTATATATATATATATATATGAGACAATTAAAGGGGGAAAAAGCTGACCCAATGAGATTGACTCCGAGATTGGCTTTGAGCTGAACAAAGAGGTCGTAAAACTGGCCTAGATCAGCGGCATTGCCATGAGAGTAGAGAAGGGTGGGCGAGCACAAGGGTTTTTGAGATAGAAATCGACCATTTTGTTGCTAAATTTGTCCTAACCTTGTGGCTAATGAATTTGAGTTCAAAGAGCAGAAGAGGACACATAGGTGGATCTACTGTAAAGAGAGAAAGAGACAAAACACAATAGAGGGACAGAGAGCGCGCTAGCCGTGTGGTGACTAAGGCCAAGTTTGGCATCCCAAAATAAGTCCATACTTTTTATCTTTTTATCTTTTTTGGGTCACATCAATCAGCATCTCCTCTCTACTTTTTCTACACATAATTCAATAAAAGTCAAAAAGTGCACTTATTTAGGCCTCGTTTGGGGACTGGCTATTTTAGCCAAAAAGTCAAAAAACCAACTAAAACTAGTCACATCACCTCTCTACTTTTCTGCACATCTTTTCATAAAAAACCAAAAAATTACTAAAATAACCTGTTTCCAAACGAAGCCTTAGTCTTCTCAAACTTAGCCTAATTCAACCAATTTATTTTTTTTTATTTTTTTAATGGTCCAAATTAAAGATTCTCATTGAAAGGTTAAAATTCATTTTTATATATGGTATCCAAATACTACTATTTCGGGTATCATAGTCGAACCCCACAAAGACAAGCCAAGGAGAGAATCTGGACACGATGCACTCACAATTGTGATGCACACAACACGAGACGGTTGCCATCAATGTTGACATTGGCAGCGTGCATTTAAAGCTCCAAGAAATGAGTTGGCCGCAATTGTTGAATTAATTGTGAATTGAATTCTTGTCTCTTTTTATTAAAAAAATATTTGAAAGTTCAGTAAGGTGGGTACGTTTTGGGAAGAGCTAAACGGATTTTTTATTATTATTTTAATTAAAAAAATAAAATAAATTATTTTAATTATAAAAAAATAAAATATTATATTTAACTCATAATTATTATATTTTTTTTTTACTAAAAAAATTTAAAAAGTTAAAATTTTTTCCCAAATCAAATTTTTAACCTAGGCTAAAATAGTCAAAAAAGTTAAAAAGCCAATCCATTTTCCAAACAAAGGCATAATTGATTCAGTATGGTTAGTATTTAGGTAAAAAATTATATCAAATTGATAATATTAGTTTCATTATTTTGAACACCGATACAGATTATTTTTCCTATCAAATCGTACCAAATCAAACCGATTGAAACGGTTCGATTTAGTGCGGTTTAATCGATTTAAAATTTTTCAAACTTGAGTCACTTTTAAATATAATCGTTAATCTATATAAAAATATTAAATTAGTTGTTTGTTTATCATTTCAAACGCATCTAATCCATTCATTTAACACATACTTTTTAATTCCTAAATTAACAAAAATAAAAACAAAAAAAAAGTTTAAAAATACTAAGGTTTCAAGAATAATGAGTTATAGTTATGATTATATATAATAAAAGTTTATAAATTTAAGTTATAAAGATGATAAGATTAATTAATTAAGGTTAATAATTTATTATACTTATTAATATCATTATATTATTAGATTATATATATATATATATATTATAAATACAATATATGTTGAAACGATCAGTTTCGGTTTATATCGGTGCACAAAGTGCTTAAACCGATACCGAGCCGAAAATCGAAAAAATTCAAATTTAAAAACCGCACAGACCGATTCTTGTTAAAAAACAGACTAAATATAACCGGTTTGGTCTTGTTCAATTGATTAGGTCAGTTTTTTCGATTTTTCTTACATTTCTAACTATGAGCTCTATAGGAGCTTTAGGGGTGGACTTCATTCATTGATGTGATGTTTTGGTCTTAGGTTTTTTTTTTTTTTTTTTCTCAAATTTCCACCTTATTAGTGCTCAATTAGAACTCTAAAATTAGAGGGATGAATTATTATTGTTTTTATTATGGGGTTGGACCGAGGGCGGATGCGAGTCGGTTGTGGATACGAAAATTTTAATTTATCATTCGTCCGTTAGATTAGTAGATTGGAGAAAATCAATCTGCACCCGCCCTTCAATTCGGCGAATGTGGATTCGGCGGATTGGCGAATGGTTGTGAATCAATTTGACGATTTAAAATTTTATAAATTTTCAACATAATTCAACTTGAGCACTTCTTTATAAAAAAAAAATAAAAATAAATAAATAAAGAGTATTGCAGTCAATGACTTAAAAAAGTATTACAATCACTGCATGTCTCATCCAAAGAAAGAAAAATTTAAAATTTAAAATATTACAATCACAAAATACCTAATCCAAATAAAGTATTAAAGACTGTGATTCTTAAAATATAAAAACAATTCAAACCACTAAAACCATAAACAGAACAGTAGTAGAGATTGTATGCCTCTGTATTGTTACATCTATATTTTTTTTTTAAATAAAAACCAACCAGCATATATCATCTTTTTTATTTATTATTTTTAGAATTAGACTTAAAAATAAAAAAATATAGATAAATAATACATTTATTTTTTTCAATTTAAAAAATATATTCAAGTTGAAAACTCTTTTTCAACAAAATATATTCAACAGAATATTTAAACTCTTTTTCAATTGAAAATATAAATAAAATATCTAAACAAATTGAAAACACAAAGTTTTACAAATTACTAAAAGTGCTCGCGGTTTGACTGTTCGATTGCGACCAAAGGAACCTCAAATCCGTCATCTGTCCAAAACTAGGCAGATTGAAAAAAATCAATCCGTAAATGTCCGCTCACCATCACGCATCCATCCAAAATACAGTGGATCGGTATATCCGATGCTCACTCCTAGTTGTAATTTATTTAATTAATATATTTATTGTTTTTTTATTTTTTTAAAATTATATTTAGTGTGTTTGGTTTTATTTTTTTACACTCAATTTTTTAGAAATTGAGTTTTTTCTTTTTATTAAATATTTTTAAATTTTTAATTAATTTTTTTTAGATGCACCTTACTTAGATATATCTAAAAAGTAAACTATTTCTAAAAAATATTTCAAAAAATCAATAAATACACAATAATATATTTTTTGCATTTTTGGTATTTAGTGAATTTTTTTAAAAAAAATTTCACAAATATTATACTTTTAAAGTGTATTTATGTTAAGTGTATCTAAAAATTTTAAAAACTGCTTACAATATTAAAAAAAATTCAGTGAAAAAAAAAAGGAACATAAAAGATTTTTTTCACCATTATTATTTTTTTTAATTTTTTTTAAAAAAATTAACAAAATTACAAAAGTTTTGATACCTATTAAAATAATTAAAAGGTTAAAATTATATTACTAAAAAATAATTCTTATCCCTACTTCTTTACACGTTTCTTTATAATAAATAAATAAATAATTTAATTAAAATAACTAATTCCCTAACTTTGGAGGATTTAAAAAAAGTCTCAACACATCTGATATGTAAAATTCTAAGGAATTAAAGTGGTAATTGGGGATTTTAGAGTAATGATCAGGGTGCATTTGGTAACTAAATTTTTTAGTTTAAAAAGTTAAAAAGTAATATAAAACTGTCAAAAATTCATTCCTTTTATTTTTTGTACATTTTTTTTTTGTAAGTTTAAAAATTATTCTCAAACATTTTAGGTAACGTTTGGTTTATTTTTCAAAATTTAATTCTGTTTTTAAATCATGATTTCGATTAAATATATTAACTAAACATATTTTTAAAATACAACTTAAAATTACTTTTAAAACTCATCTCTTCTCTTCTTTTTTTTATTATTAATCAATTAATCAATTACTTTTTCTCTCTCATCTCTCCTCTCACATTCTATACATCAATCAATTAAAAAAATTACAAATCATTCCAAAATTATTTTCAAAACTCATAACCGAATAAATTTTCTCTTTTCAAATCATGATTCAAAAACTCAAAACTCAAAACACAGTTATCTCAAATCATAATTTTAAAATTAAACCAAACAAAATTTTTTACCTTATATTATAGTTAAAAAATTAAAAAAAAAAAAAGTTGCTTTCCATTTGTCTTCCAAAAAAAGAAAAAAAAAAACTAACCCTCCATTATTCGTTTCATGACATTTGTTTTATCGCTCTTAAAACCTAACCAAAAAAAAAATGGTGATCTTTATTATTTTAATCAATAAAAATCATACTATTAAAGTAACCCCCTCATCTTTAACAAGTGCAATGGGTAGATATTCTATCTATGGATCCCCCAAAATGAACATGGCAGTTTATAAATGGTAGTGTATGAGGTTGGAGTGATCCTGATCTCAAATAATCACTCATAAAGTTACCTAGATGCAGTTTATAAATGGTAGTGTATGAGGTTGGAGTGATCCTGATCTCAAATAATCACTCATAAAGTTATCTAGATTGACATGATATGAAGTTGGGAAATTCAACTGTACACATTTTCTATCATATATATTTTTAAGTTATGTTGTTGTTGTTTTTTAATTATAATTAATTTTTTTCTCTAATTATGATATTATTTTAGTTATGACCCATGAAATCTTTAGTTATGTCTCATATATTATTTAATTATTACTTTTATTTTATTTTAAATATGACTCAGAAAATATAAAATTATAATATTTTTTTCTCAAAAATACTACAGGTCTCAAAAATTTTACTAAAAATTTTACCAAATGTCTCACATGGGTGTGGGACCCACATGGGACTCACATTGTGTGGGTCCCACACCCATGTCAGACATTTGGTAAAAATTTTGATAGAATATTTGGAGTCTCTAACATTATTCTTTTTTTCTTTAATTATAAGGTGAATACACACCCTTTAAGATGTATGTACCATAATCTTTTCTTATGAATTAGGATCTTAATTGATTATAGTATTAAATAAATTAATAACATAAACAATTCTGGTTGAAAAAGAATTATTTTTTAATTTTCTGCATTTTCCTATGAACTCGCACAATGGATTACAATCTCTATTCATTGCGTGATTTTATGTCATCATTAATATATATTTTCACTCTTTAATAATAAATTGTTATGAAAACATAATTGAATTATATAGATTTGAAAGTTATTAAATTATTAGTTATATTTGACGTGAAATTATTCAATACTTCAAGAGTATTGTTCTATTTAATTTACAAATTGACACTTAATATTTTGTCTCTTAAAACTCTAACACAAAAATAGTAGGTCCCATTTATAAAAAAAAAGTAGTACATCCCATGATTTAAACCAATAACTATTGGTTTAGAGTGTCATATAAATTTGCTCTAAGAACATTGAATAATTTCTCTATATTCAACCTTTGTATATGCTATTTTATTATTAATTAATAATATAATATATCAATAATAACATTTTTGTTGCTATACTAATTTTTACTTGCCAAATAGGATTATTAACCAACCCATCTTCCAAGATCGTTCGACAATGTTGGCTTTTTAGTTTTATTGACTTTTTGAGCTTGAGATTTTTTTGTTTATTTAGTTTTTTTATTTGGTTTTTTAAACTTTTTTGTATTGGAATGACAAAATTACCCTCCACTTAGAAATGATATTTTTTTTACTTTTTATTTGTATATGAATCAATTTGATAATTTTACATCTAAAATCAAATGTTTTGTCATTTTGTAATTCTATAACTTTTTTTTTGTCCATATAGTTATTTAGTCCCAGCAAGAAAACTAAACCGGCGGGCTAAATTTTGTTTGGTTTTTTAGATGGAATACAAATAGAAAATGTTGGTCGGTATACATCACAAATCCCACATGAGACTGGTAGTTATGGTCGGTTAGACAAAATGGACCCACAAACCTTAACCCATGATTCAAAAGCACCAAGATTTTTATTCTTTTTTGGTATGAAATATTTTTAAATTTTTTATATAATAATGATAAAGAGTTTTAATTTTGAAACTTTAAAGAGAGTTTTAGTGACGTGGTAAGAGAAAAAAAAAAATCATAGGCACACACATCACATTATATGAGTTTCACTCCTTGTCACATTATTAGAGCTCTTTTTGAAGTTCTAAAATTAGAACTTTCAATTTTTATTATTTTTTATATTTATTCTTATAAGGAAAATGTTTGAGGGCCACAAAATCAGTGGCTCAAATGGCTCAAAACTGCCAAAACGACGTTGTTTTGCGTCGTTTTGCGCCCAAAACGACGTCGTTTTGCGCCCAAAACGACGTCGTTTTAGCAGTTTTGAGCCATGTGAGCCACTGTTTTTGTGGCCCTCTAGCATTGCCGTTCTTATAATTTGATTTACAATGTTGTAGCATGATAATTTTTAATTTATCATACACTTAATCATACGAGATGGTGAGAATTCATTGTCGTCCGAGCCCTCTTTCTCTCCATTATCCAGTGCTGCTGCTTCTTCTTCTTCTTCTTCTTCTTCGGATCTACAGATCCAAATTCAATCTACAGAGAACGAAAAATGAGATTCAAAACTGAGATTCAAATTCAAACTAAATAATACATGATATATATACACACGCGATGCGGCCCCCTCTCTTTCCCATCATTTCTCTTCCCCATACACCATTTTACTTATTCTTCTGTTCAATCGCCTCTCTCTCTCTCTCTCTCTCTCTCTCTCTCTCTCTCTCCATTATTTTCTACATCTTCCCTCTTTTTTTGTTACAGGTATTTTCTCTCTGTAGTATTCAATTTTGAACTGCAACTGGTAACTGCTGTGCAGTTTGGAAACGTGGGCAGTGAAATTGATAAAAAATTTAAGCAGGCTTCAGGACACCAAAAATCCTGTTAGCTTTTAATAATAGTATAGATAGAACATGATTACCTTACTACATCATTGTGATTGAAATTAAGACAATATTTAGATCACAGATTTTGATAGAAATTTAATAGTAATAAAAAAGGGAGCTTTTTTTATAAATCCACTTTCTAAGAGTTTTATTCCATCCAACTCATATTTTTTTTTATTATTCCATTAGATCCTATTTGAGATAAGAAGACCAAAATACCTTTTTCATCTACTTATGTTCCATTTAATTCATATTATTTTCTTTTGTGTCAATAAGTCCTATGGGTGACATAATTACCAAAATACCCCTAATGTGAATGTTCACACCATCAATGTGAATGTTCATATCGTCAATGTGTAGGGGCCCGGTCCATGTCGATCCTCGTGGGTGCCCAGAAAAATTCGAGTCGGGCTAGGCCGGGCCCGCCCTGTTGACAATGTGAATATTCACATTAACATGTTAACATTTACATTAATAGGAGTGTAAAATTGGCCCGCGTCCCGTGGCGGCGCGAAACCCGTCCACAACCCATGGCGCAGCCCGGGGCAGGCCCGGTCCGGCCCGTTGACAATGTGAATATTCACATTGACATGTTAACATTCACATTAATAAGAGCATAAAATTGGCTCGCGGTCCGGAGCGAGCCCGACCCGGCCCGTTGACAATGTGAATATTCCCGTTGACATGTTAACATTCACATTGATAGGAGTGTAAAATTAGCCCGCACTTAGTGGCTGCCCGAAACCCGCACACAGCCCGTGGGCGACCCGGGGCGGGCCCGGCCCGGCCTGTTGACAATGTAAATATTCACATCGACATGTTAACATTCACATTGATAAAAGTATAAAATTGGCCCGCAACCCATGGGCGGCCAAGAGCCCGCCCGTGGCCCGAGGCGGGCCTGACCTGGCCCGGCCCGTTGACAATGTGAATATTCACATTGATATGTTAACATTCACATTGATAGGAGTGCAAAATTAGCCCGTACCTCGTAGCTGCCCGAAACCCGTCTACGGCCCGTGGGTGGCCCGGGGCGGACCCGGCCCAGCCTGTTGACAATGTGAATATTCACATTGACATATTAATATTCACATTGATAAAAATATAAAATTGGCCCGTGGTCCATGGGCAGCCAAAAGCCCGCCCGCGGCCTGGGGCGAGCCCGGCCAGTTGACAATGTGAATATTCACATTAATATATTAATATTCACATTGATAGGAGTGTAAAATTAGCCCGCGCCTCGTGGCTGCCCGAAACCCGTCGACGGCCCTTGGCCGGCCCGGGGCGAGCTCGGCCCGACCTATTGATAATGTGAATATTCATATTGATATGTTAATATTCACGTTGGCCCGGCCAAGCCCGACCCAAGCCTGAGGCTAGACCTAGGCCCATCGGCCCGACCCGAGGCTCGACCCTGGACCCAAATGAGCCTGCCCGGGGCCGTGGACAGGCTTTGGGCAGCCCACAGGCCGCGGGCCAATTCTACGTTCCTATCAATGTGCATTTTAACATGTTAATGTGAATATTCACATTGTCAACGGGCTGAGCCGGGCCGCCTACGGGCCGTGGGCGGGTTTCGGGCAGCCACGAGGTGCGGGCTAATTTTACACTCCTATTAATGTGAATGTTAACATGTCAATGTGAATATTCACATTGACAACGGGCCGGACCGGGCTCGCCCCAGGCCGCGAGCAGGCTTTTGGCCGCCCATGGGCCGCGGGCTAATTTTATACTCTTATTAATGTAAATATTAACATGCCAATGTGAATATTCACATTGTCAACAGGGCGGACCGGGCTCGCCCCGGGCCGTAGGCAGGTTTCGCGTCGCCACAGGACACGGGCCAATTTTACACTCCTATTAATGTGAATGTTAACATGTCAATGTAAATATTCACATTGTCAATGGGTTGGGCCCGCTCCGACCCGATTCGAATTTTTCCCAACACCCATGAGGATTGACATGGGCTGCGGACAAATTTTACACTCCTATCAATGTTAATGTTAACATGTCAATGTGAATATTCACAATTGTCACGGGTCGGGCCAAGTCTGCCACGGGCTACGGTTGGGCTTCAGGCCGGCCACGAGCTGCGGGCCAATTTTACACTCTTATCAATGTGAATGTTAACATGCCAATGTGAATATTAGGGGTGAGCAGCGGATATACCGATCCGCCAAAACCGACCGAACCGAACCGATCCGCCGCATTTTGGACGGATGCGTGATGATGAGCGGACGGTTGCGGATTGATTTTCTCCAATCTGCCAATTTGGCGGACGGATGGCGGATTTGAGATTTCTTTGGCCGCAACCGAACCGCCAAACCGCCAAATCGCAAGCACCCCTAGTAATTTATAAGACTTTGTATTTTCAATTTATTTAAATATTATGTTTGTGTTTTCAATTGAAAAAGAGTTTAAATATTCTGTTGAAAAAAAAATTTCAACTTGAATATATTTTTTGAATTGAAAAAAATAAACATATTATTTATCTATATTTTTTGGTTTTTAAATCTAGCTTTAAAAATAATAAATAGAAAATATGATATATACTGGTTGGTTTTTGTTTTCAAAAACATATGTAGATGTAACAATATAGAGACATACAATCTCTACTACTGCTCTGTTCATAGTTTTGGTGGTTTGAATTATTATTATATTTTAATAATCACAGATTGTAATACTTTATGTGAATGAATCATGCTGTGATTGTAATATGTGGATGAGGCATGCAGTAATCGTGATATTCTAAAGTTTCAAACTTTCTTTCTTTAGATAAGGCATACAGTGATTGTAATACTTTTTTAAGTCATTGACTGTAATACTTTCTTTTTCTTTTCTTTTTTTTTTTTTTTTTTTTTTTGAGGAAGTGCACAAGTTGAATTATGTTGAAAATTTATAAAATTTTAAACCGCCAAACCGATTCGCATCCATCCGCCAAACCACCGATTCGCTCAATCCACATCCGTCGAATTGGCGGACGGATGCGGATTGATTTTCTTCAATCCGCCAATCTGGCGGATGGATGGCGGATTGGAAGTTCCGTAGCCGCAACCGACCCGCGCCCACCCCTAGTGAATATTCACATTGTCAACGAGCCGGGTTGGGCCCGTCCTGGGCCGTGGCCAATTTTATACTCTTATCAATTTGAATGTTAACATGTCAATATGAACATTCATATTGTTAACAGGCCGAGCCGGGCCCCCCCGGGCTGCCCACGGGCCTTGGGCGGGTTTCGGGCAGCCACGGGGCGCGGGCTAATTTTACATTTCTATCAATGTGAATATTAACATGTCAATGTGAATATTCACATTGTCAACGGGTTGGGCCGGGCTCGCCCCAGGCCCCGGGCGGGCTTTTGGCCGCCCATGGACCGCGGGTCAATTTTATACTCTTATCAATGTGAATGTTAATATGTCAATGTGAATATTCACATTGTCAACGGGTCGGACCAGGCCCGCCTCGGGCTGCCCATGGGTCACGGACGGGTTTCGCGCCGTCACGGGACACGGGTCAATTTTACACTCCTATTAATGTGAATGTTAACATGTCAATGTGAATATTCACATTGTCAACGAGCCGAGCCCACCCCGGCTCGCGGGCGGGTTTCGGGCCGCCTACGGGCCAATTTTACATACTACCAATGTGAATTTTAAAATATGAATGTTCACATCATAAAATTGCTAACCGTTCAAAAAATATTTATAAGGGTATCAAAATTAAATATAAGGGCATAAGTGTCCAAGAAAATAGTGTAAATCAAGAAAAATGACTTTATAGAATAAAACTATAAATACATGGGACTAAATGGGTTAAAAAATTCCTTTATGGACTTCTTGAGTTAAAACATTTCTAAATGAGATTTATCAATAATTTTCCTATAAAAAAAAAGAGAGAAATATAAGTTAAATTCTCTTTCTCTTTTTAAATTTCTATTTAAATTTATAAGCAAAACTTAACATAAAAATCTAAATTATTCTCTCAAGTTAGTCATCTAACTTGGGAAAACAATTAGTGAGCTCATTTTGGAGTTGACTTTGATAATATGAACAATTTAATTTTTAAAATTTATTATTGAATGGAATATTTATATAATAACTTAAGATAATTAGATATTGATGGTTATATATTTTAATCATATTTTTATTATAAAAAAATAAATAATTATTAATTAAATTATATTTATTTTTTTAAACAAATGTAATTTAAAAATATCCAATTATTATAATTTTTATGTAAATGTTTTACTTAATTAATTTTTTCAAAAAATAAACAATTTAAAGCATTAAAGTCGGTCCTAAAATACAACCGTTAAATTCAACTGATTTTTCAAATTAGATAACCAATAGTTAAACTCCCAAGCACAATGTTATTTTATTTATGGATAAATTACAAATACACTCCTTGAAATTTACTTAAAGTATAGATTGTTTCTTGTGATTTGAAAAACTATAAATATTCTCTTGTTAGAATTTTTTATTTAATAGAATTAACTAAAAAAGTAAAAGATTTTTTTTTAAGGTCCCTGATATTAATATTTTATAGCATAAAGGACACTAAATATTTTTATAATGTTTAAGGTCCCTCAACATTGATCCAGATAAAATTTTAAATTTCTCTGGACACATCACAAAGAAAATCTCACCAGAGAATTTCTCTGGATTCAACCCAGAGAAATTTCATTCTCCACCCCAGAAAAATTTACTCAACCCCATAAAAAATCCCCTCCAACCAGTGAAATTCACTTGTGTTGTCTGCAGTTTGATGGCTTCAGTTATTTGATCCAACATTATTCTTATACTACAAAAAGTGACTTGATCCAACAACCATATTTATGTCTATATTCATAATGAATTTAACATACAAAGCAATCCTTGGAATTTCTTTGAGTTCAAGACCTTAAACATTCAAATTTCTCTGGACTAACATTCAAATTTCTCTGGACTAACATCAAATTTCTCTGAATCTCTGGACTAATATAAAAAAACCTCTGAACATTTTTCAAATTTATCTGGACTAATATTCAAATTTCTCCTAATCTCTGGACTAACATCAAATACCCTTACACCTTTCACAAATTTCTCTGGTTCAACATTCAAATCCCTCTATCTATCCAGAGAAAATTGAACACCATAGAAAAACTTAAACAAGGCAGAGAAAATTAACCAAACCAGAGAAATTTTAGCACAAATTTCTTACACAGAGTATTGAAAAAGGTTTAACAATAAGGTGGTTTTGTTTTCACTGCCCTGAGATTATAAGGAAGGGTTCCCAATAACAAAAAGTTGAATAAGGAAGAATTTCTGTAAACTTGTACTATTAGTAGCTTATGATCATAATAAACAAATTGAAAAAGTAGCAAGACTACCTTGTTGTATCTTGCATCTTCAATGATATCCTCAAGCAGATCAATTCTACAAACTTGCCCAGATCATACTTGAACATGGATCTGAAAATACAACATTCCACTTGGATTTGGATCCAAACTTCTTTTAGAAGTTTTCTTTTTTTGACCATTAAGGAAACAACAACAGATAAATAACTAATACACTAATTTAGAAGAAGTCTCTCTAAATGTATTTCTCTTTTCAAAACCAAAAGCACTTTTCATAGAAGCCACTACCTTAGCCCATTTCTGAATTTTTGCTCTCATCACCAACTCACCATTGATGATGATCAACTTATCATCAGTAGTGCCTTTTTTTTACATTCTGATAACTGCTTGAATGCTTTTCTGCTAGAAGATATGAAGGTGGTTGTTATTGTCCGCATCGCTCCCAAGCCTCGAGATCTATATCACATTCCAGGTAATCTACACCTGCCATTGCCAGAGCTTCGATAGATATTGTTTCTAGTTACAGAGTTACACTAAATTTGCAAGAATTAATATATGAAAACATCAAAGACACCATAAATGAGGTAGATTTATATATGATTGATTAACATCTAATCGTGATTGTTTTTAATGGCTTTCTTCATGGACCGTAGCAAAGAGGAGGAGAGGTGATGGGATCGGAGGATCAACGCTTTGAAGAAGCTTCGAGAGTGGTTGGAGATCGTTATCGAGCCACGGTAGAAGACCTTCATACGGCTGTTCAATCAGAGCAAGAGTGGCCAAGGAGTTCTTGGCATAGGGCTTCTTGGATTGATCGAGCTGGATCGATAAGAGAGAGAGAGGAGAGCAACGAGGAGAGAGAAGATATAAGGCATGAGTCTGAGAGAGAGAAGAAGGAGAGAGGGGTGAAGGTTTGAAGCCGTGAGGTATACCAAATTTCTCTGTAATACATGGGTGTAGGGTTAAGGGATTTTAGACATTATAAAATAATATTGTGGATCTCTTCCATTACCAAAAATGGAAGAGGAACCTTAGATTAATTTTTTCAAAAATAAAATTCATAATTGTTTTCCTATATAATAATAAAATTATTTAAAGTATTAATTGAAACATATTTCTAATATCATTAAAAATTGTTTATTGACTTGATAATTTATTAATAAAAATGGCAATTTGTTATGAAATTAGAAACTTCAGAGGATGAAATGTAATTTCCAAAACCACAGAGAACAATTTATATTTTAATCAAACTTTAGGGATGTATTTATAATTTATCCTTTATTTATTTTAGGTTTGAAATTCCCAATTCCATTAAATCCATCAGAATGTAGGAGTATATGTAGGAGTGTAAAAATTGTCCGCGGCTCAGGTATGCTCGGCTCATTTGGGCTCAAGCCCGAGCCTAACTCGAGACCCTAGGCCTAGGCCTGGGACATCATTTTGAAGCCAAGCCTGGTCTGCCCTAGCCCGCCTAGCTCAGCCCATCAGCCTACTTAAGGCCCACTAAAGGCCCAAATCGCTCAAGACCCAGTATCTTTTTTAGTAGCAAATAATAAAATTTTGATGAAAAAAATAAAATAAAATAAACAAAAAAAAATGTTGAGGCAAGCCCGAGCCTGAGCCCCAGCCCGAGCCTGAGCCCCGTCCTACCAGCCTACCCAAGGCCCGAATACTCCCTGGGCCTAGGCCTAATTTTCTGGCCCATGGCCTGGCCTGGCCTACCGAAGCTCGAATTTTGGCGAGAGCCCGCGAAGCCTGACATGGATTGAGCCGGGTCAAATTTACACCCCTTAGTATATGAACAAAATAAACAATCAAGGCACATACCCCACTTTATGTTAAAATCAAAACAAAAGTCTCAGAGGGATAAATTTCGCTCCATTTTAAGCTTTAAGTTATATTTGAAAAAATAAATTATTAAAAAAATTAAAAATTTATTTAATTATGTGTTTTGAAGATAATTTTGAGATGATTTGTATTTTTTTTTTGGTTGAATAGATGGGAGTGTAAGAGAAAATTTGATTGATTGATGAATAGAATGTGAAAGAAAGAGAAAGGAAAGAGAAAAAATGATTGGTTAATTTATTAATAAAAAAGGAAGGGAGAGGAGAGAGAAAAAACAATATCAAATATATTTTTTTAATTTTTTGATCAACTCCGCTACGTAGTTCGAATTATCAATGGCTTCAATGGCCCAAAATCTCAAAACGACGTTGTTTTGAGATTTTTTTTTTTTTTTTTTTGGCAAGATTTATTCTCTTACTGGTAAGATAATTTTTTCGTACCAGGTCTGAGTCATTCTCTTACCGGTAAGAATACTAAAACGACGTCGTTTTGACATTCGAGGCATTCGAGCTCTTACGCATTTTCCTTTTTTGATTCAAAATTAATTTTTAAATCAGTGTGGCGTGGAAAGCCAAAGGTATCATTCAAATAATAATATCAATGATTTATTTTGTTTTATTCAAAATTCATTATTTTCACTTTACATATTTTGTTGTGTTATATTTTATGTATAGTTACTTCAGAATCAAGTTTATTTTCAAATCCAAGTCCAGAGAGTAGTTTTATTAAAATTTAATATCATTGGTAAAATACTTTCCTTTTATTAAATGTTGTTGATGTTACTTGTTTAAATTTAAGACTTTTTAGTATTTTCTTTATTAAATAATTTCATTTTTTTGTTGTGTAAGTTTAGATGGCTCATGGTTTGACTCTAGAAAATAAATGGATTTATTGCTTCTTTGTAAGTTATTTTTTAAAATTATTTTCAAAATATGACTATTGCTTAAAAATTTTCTTTGGATGACTGTAATACTTTATTTTGAATAATTGTATTAACACATTTTAAATTTTTCAGATGATTATAATACTTTATTTTAGATGATTATATCATATAAAATTTATGGATGTCATAATGCTCTCATATGTTTATATGAGATAATTGTATTAGATTTTGTGGAAGGGGTCCAATACAAGGTGAAAAAAGTGAGTTGCACGGCCAATGAGAACTTATATGTTGAAAATTTGACCATTGCATCGTGTTTATATATGCATTGCATACAAGTAGTGATGGAGGAAGGAAGTACACATTTAGGTTAAGTTTGACTACTCTCAAATAATTTAAAAAGTCAAAAAATTATTTAAAAAGTTAAAAAGTTAATACTATTTATCAAAGTCAACAATTATGGCTGCACAACTCTAAATTCAAATTTTTCTTTAAAAATCAATTTTCACAATTTTTTATTACATATTTTTTCATAAAAAGTCAAAAAGTTAATTCAAACATCCATATTTTCAACCTCAATTTTTTTGTCCAAAAAGACAAAAAGTACACTTATTTAGTTTTCCCAAACAAGGCCTTATTTTTATCTTTTTTAAAGAAGTGTACATGGTGAATTATATTAAAAATTTTAAATTGTCAAATCGATCCGCATACATTCGTTAATTTATCAATCCATTTAATCTATATATGTTGAGTTGGTAGACAGATGCGGATTAATTTTTTTAATTTGCCAATTCAGTAAACGAATGACGAATTGAAGGTTCCATGGCTGCAATCGACTCACTATCACCCTTACTTTCAAATTTTGTATGAATAGAGGTTATTTGAAAAGTGTTAAATAATTATATTTTTTAATTTTTTTTATAAAAAAAATATATAAAAATAAGGAAAATGATTTGGAGTCCTAAAAAGAGGCTCCCTAATCCCCTTAATTTCCTGTTTTGGCAACTGTTTTCTTTTTCTTTTTTTTTTACTTAATATGAAAATTAAGGGGATTAGGAGGCTCTTTTTAGGAAGATGTAGCAAGATTGTAAAAATAAATAAGTGACATTAAAAAAAATAAAAAAACAAAAAAAAACAAAAACAAAAAGGTACAGTTTTTTAAATATACGGCAGACAACTCCATAATTAAAAATTCGCACCGTCTGAAACAGCGAGAAAAAAAAAAACTCCCAAATTACTTTTGACAGAATAACAAGCGGCCTTCTAAATGCATCAAACAGTTGTACCTCACTCTGCGAAAAGCCAGTATTGTTCTGGCAATAATTGCATCTTCTAAAATAAACCGTCGATGCTAGTAGGTAGAGGAAAAATGTTTGGGAGCACTAATTAGTGCTCCCACTAATTAGGTGGCAGTGGGGTCCGCCAGTAATGATGTGATGTTTTGGTCTTGGAGTTGTGTTTTTTTTTTTTTTTTTTTACTTTTTTAATGCATTAGTGCTATTAGTGATGGTATTTTTAGTGGGATGAATCATTGTTGTAGATAGATACATACCAATCTTTTTTAGAGAGAGAGAGAGAGAGAGAGAAACGAATGAAGAAGTAACAACCAGCAAGCCATTCCCAGACTCTCTCTCTCTCTCTCCTCAGGACTTGACTTCTCAGTTTCTTCTGAGTTGAAGCAAAGGTTTTGCCTTTGCGCATAGCTTCAGAGAGGTATGAATTCTCATTTCTAATCAAAAGTCTTAAACACACATATATATGTAGATGTGTATTCTGTCAGTTGTTGTTCTGCTATTGTTTATATAACTAGTTGTTGTTTTGTGATCTTTCTGGGTAAGAAAGAAGTGTACATTTCTGTTACCCCAATTTGTTACACTTATTTTATTTTGTTTTCTTGTTTTTTCTTTTGGGTGTAAGTGGAGGACATGAATCTGGGGTTAACTGGGATTGATTTGTGGATGGTACCAATGATATATTTTCTGGGTTATCAATTTTGTGCCCTAAAAAAATTAATAAATTGCTTGGTGAAGTTTTTTGTTTGCCAAGGTCAACAGAGTTAATCTTGACACCATAGAGGGATGTTCAGATCGCAAATGCAAGATTCCTTAGCAGACAGGGCCCAGAATTGGGATAAATTGTTTTTCTTTGAATTGTCAGATTAAGGTGTAATGAATTGTTAAACTTTTCTGGTGATGTGAGTGAAGTTATTTTACTTGTTTGTTCTTAATTGTAACAGTTGACCCCCTAGGTGCATAAAGCACGTGCTTGCGAAAGATATTATAGATTAACACATTCTTATGTTGCAGGCTTGCAGAATCAGGGATGAATTATGAACTTATCCATATGGTGTTTTGTACATGATTGATTGTTGAAGTCCATTTTCCTGATCTGGATATGATTTCTGAAGAAAGGGTCAGTTTATTATTTTCACTAATGATTTCGTTGAGAAGTAGTTTTCTATAATTGCATTCCCACTTGTCCATGGACACTTTTGATGCTTTCTTTTATGTTAGTTTAGTCTAACAGTTTCCAAAGTGGTAAAATTAAGAATCTACTAAAAAAGAGTATAATTGCTTGTTGTTGCCCTACTTAAGACACTCTGTTTCAGTTGTTAGCAACAAGGACTTGACAAAGTGAAGTATCCAACTTGAAGTCGAAAATAGTATGATCATTATAAATACTACAATGAAGTTACCAAAAGACAACAATTGTAGGTAGGGTTTGGTTTACTTTTCAAAAGTCAACTCTATTTTTAAATCATGACTTAGATGGAACATGTTTACCAAACATATTTTTAAAATACAACTTAAAATTATTTTCAAAACTCCTCTCTTCACTTTTTTATTTTTATTTTTTATTATTAATCAATCAATCACTTTTTCTCTCTCATCTCTCTTCTCTTCTCTCACATTCTCTCACATTCTATACATCAATCAATCACAAAATATTAAAAAAATTACAAATCATTCCAAAATTATTTTCAAAACTCATAATCAAGCAAATTTTCTCTTTTCAAATCATTATTCAAAAATTCAAAACTCAAAACACAACTCTACACTCAAATCATAAATCTAAAACTAAACCAAATGGACCCGTAATAACTCCCTTCAATGACAACTTCAATGAACATACCAAGGAATCAAATCTTGCAACAGAGAAACGTGCATTGAATCAATCATGATGGCAGTAAGAGAAACCAATTAGGAGAGAGAAAGCAACAAGGCCGAAGCAGCAGCAAATCACCACAAACAGAAAGGCCTATAAACGGCATCTCAGAAAGAATGCTACAGAACAAATCAGTAGCCAAAAAATAAAAAAGAACCAAATATGTGTTTATCATATTAGCATAGAGACCCCAAAAGGGTAGAGAAGTAGCCGGAAAACTCGTTGTATCACAAAATAATGCTACTGAACCCACCGGCAACCCCGAAATAAGTAAAAATCATAAAGTTTACTTACTACATCAGCAAACTAGTGATAAACTCAAGGAAGAGGGGAAAACCCCCCGATAACAAAAAATGTAGAGAAGAGAGTTCTCCATAGAGAAACATGCCTAGGGTTCAGTAGGCTTTGATACAAAGTTGAATTTTGTGATGAGGCAATAAAGTTGAATATAGAGAGATAATAGAGACAGAAAATAGAAAAGTAAGAACACAAAGGTTCAACATGGTTCGGCCAATATTGGCCTACATCTACACACAAAAAGCCTTAAAGGGATACATCTTTTATTCACTCAACTTGATACTTTTGTTTACATAATACACCATATATATAGAGTGGGAGACACAATTAAATCCCTTCAGTTAAGGAATTAAAATAAATCAAAGAAATAAAAAATCATAATAAGCATGATTCATGGGATCTTCATATGTTCCAATATCTTCTATATATTCTGATATCTTTGACAATATAATCTTAACTCCAACATTTTCTTATCATATAACTAGATATAGTAGACATGTAGTATTAATATATAAATTTGAATTTTTTTTTTTTAATTATTGTGATTAATTGAAAACATTTTGTTTTAAAATCTTTCTAAATATAAAGCTTCAATTCAGACTTTGCAGGTTTTCCGTTGATAGGGGAAATTAGATAGTCAGGTCTTTGCAACGTGATGATTAATGATATGGAAGATGAAGAATCATGCACCAAGCCCCTTGGAAGGTGGTCTGTCCTTTTTTATGGCGTGGGACACATGCTCAATGACATAACATCTGCCTGTTGGTTCACTTATCTCTTAGTGTTCTTGACAGATATTGGGCTGACCCCAAGGTACACTTTCGCTCTCCTGGATAGGAATTAATTTGGTTGCAACACAATTAATTTTTTTTCAAATCATTTAAAATGTTTAATTTAATCTTTTAATACATATGCTTTTAACTTTCATCACATCTCATTGCATTATTGGTTACGACCATTGGCCTATTTTTTATGAGAGATTGCTGAACTAATCTAAGGTCTTGGTTACACCACTGGCTGGCATCAACTGAACTTAGACTCCATTGGGAGCACATTCTAGTTCCAATCCAACAAATTATGTTTACTGGATTGCCATCCACTTCCTTCTTTTGTTGCTTAATTTCTCCTGTCTGTTTCCTCTTTCTCTTTTCCTACATGTCAATTGGGAGCCAATGAATTAGCACTTCCAAGGTAGTTGAAGTTTTGTGGTCTATATTTCTTTACCTTTTTACAGTCATCAATATGTTTCTTTCCTTGATGTATTATGCTTCTTGTTTCTTCTGTTTTCATTCCTGTTTATTTTTATGGGGAGAAATTATCCTATTACCTTTTTAGGTTAGGCAGATTCTGATAGAGTACTACTAGTTGCGCAAAAGGTATGCATAATTTAAAGGGACGAAAGGGTTTTTCATCTAAAATTGTTGCTAGATTTGACCCTGATTTGTTGCTCAGCTAGTATTTGGTTAATTTAATCGAGTTTTGAGCTCATGAATTCTTTGATTCCTCTGGTGTTGGATTAGAAAAGCTTGGAGACTGATTTCCTGGGGGTTTAAAGCTGTCAGGAGGACAGAGGGTAGATTTCAGGTTTATCAGTAGTGTTCATTTTGATAGTGTGGTGGAGAAAAGGGAATATGTTTTAGAAAACAGCACTTTTGAGTGAAGTGCACATGCTTAATTCTCTGCGTTACTTGAAAACATCATTTTTATCATTGGAAATAAAAAATAATTGTGAATTTTAGCTGTGTCTGGTATCCTAGGACTTGAGAATCAGGTAAACCATAGACACAAAACGATAGTCCATGTGACGTAGGAAAATATGTCCTTGGTGCTTTTTGGGACTTGTTTTTTATGAAGTTGTAATACTCTCTCAGATTAATTTTCAAATTAGCCATGCAAATCCACTTCAGTTTGCTGTTTTTCAGATCATGGTTGAAGATAGTATGACCTCTTGCACGCACACTTGCCAATTTATTCTCATCACAGTTTTAGTGGTTATTTATGGATTAACTCTTGTGGAAAAGAGTTGTTTGGTTGGATATTTGAAGTTTACCCCCCACCCCTTTCTTTTCTCCTTAAAAATATAAGGGGTTTTCAGTCTTATGTTTGCTTTTTAAGACCTGTGAGCTTCATTTATTACTCATTCTATTTCACAGGGATGCTGCTGCGGTCATGCTTTCTGGTCAGATAGCTGATGGATTCACAACCATATTTGCTGGTGAACTGGTATCCCCTAAACTAGACATAACCATTATTTTATAGAGTATTGACATGTCCTAGTTATTTTGGTACAATGAAGAATTCCAGTACAAGTCCTTAAACTGAACCTCATAGCATTGGAACCAACTTAGGAGCTTGTTTGTACATACTTTCTCCATTTTTTTTCTTTTCATTTTTGCATTCTTTTTTATATATGATTTTTCTTTTTAATTTTTGCATTTGTTGTCCATTCTTCAATTTGCTAATTTGTCGATATGTTTCAAAACCATAACAAATTTGTATAGTAATTCATAAAGCTTCCAACTAATGCAATAACTTTGGTTGAACAAACTATGGTATATATTCTATTCTGCATGACAACATGATAAAAGACTGTTACTGCGAAATGTTAAGAAATGACCACAAACTCCTTGCGTTAATATAATATTGATTAGATTTTTGAATGGTTCTGAGAAAACTGGAGAGAATAGAAAAACAAATAATCCAATTCAGTTCCACCTAGAGTTTCGACATGCAAATTTTGCGTATGTGTGTGAATGGAAACTTTATGATTCTTTATTTGGGTTTCACACTTTTGAGTTAGTCAAACAGAAACCATCTATAATCTATAAGGGTCTCTGCTAATAGGTTTTACTGATAGCACCAAATTTGAGCATGTTCATAACTCTATATGGTGAGGAAACTGTTGAATTGTTCGAAATGCCCTCCCACCCCTAATGATTTAATTTTGTTATTCAGAAACTAGAGGAATCAATAGAAATTTAAAACTTCAAATCTTATTTTTTCTGTTTTTCTGATCTTTTAAGAAGGAAAACTCTACTCAGTTGTGCCATTATTGTTGTAGTAGGCTCGATCAACTAGAGTTTACTTACTCAGGTGTCTATGTTAAAAGACTTGAAGTCACATATTCTGTTTCTTTTTCGATAATTCCTGGACTAAGGAAATTCCATTTGCATAGTGATAATGCTGGCATCAGTTGACCTGGTTGATAAATAAATATGCATATATATTATTTATATGCAAGATCAAGACATGATTCGTTCGGGTGCACTTTTCTTTTTCAGACAGCAGGGGTGCGATTTGTTTGTTGGTCAATTCACAGATGCTAAACTTATTTAAACTTTCATTTTTTTCTGACTGTTTAATCTATGGGAATTTCATTTAATACTCGAAACTCATACCTTTTCTTTCATCATTCAAGATCTTTTTGACGAGACAAATTGAATTCCTGGTTATCCAGCAAAATAGGTATATTAGTTTTCCCAAACTTCCGTCCAGAAGCATTGAGGTGATGGGGCTTTTCAGAAGCAGATGCCCTTGTGTTTACTTACTAATATATAAAGGGAGAACACAGGTTTCATGTTCCCTGTTTTGAAGCCCTGTCAATTTGTTATTTCTCCAAAAGAACCAATTGTTGTAAGCAAATTATATTGGATTGTTTCTTCTGTAAGGGGCATTAGAGGAATTAGTAATGATGTAAGACTCATATTTTGTTTCAAATTCAGAGAAGTAGGAGATTTGGTTAATGATTAATGGGGGAGACAGTTATAAACCTCACAATTTGGAGAAACTTCCTGTAACCATCCACTTTTAGGAATGTTAATAATACTTCTCTCAATCAGTGGCATCACATTAGTTGTCTGAGTTATCTTTTAGTTTTTCAAGAATTTATGCTTTCTTTTTAGTGACTGATGGGACCTCTTGTACACTAGTGATAATCTTGTGTTATTTGTTTAATTGATAGATAGACAGGTTTGGACATTTCAAAATATGGCATGGTGCGGGATCTGCTTTGGTTGCTGTTTCATTTTCTTCAGTTTTTGGGGGTTGCCTTCCTTGCCAAATCCTTGGTACCAATTCATATACTGTGCAAACTATAGGGTATGCCACATTTGCAGCAATCTTCAATGTGGGCTGGGCTGCTACTCAAGTTTCACATATGTAAAGACTTCCTCTGACCAGTTAAAATCTGCATAGGATTGGTTGTGATTCCAGTTTGTCATTTATTAGTTTATATTGAATTGTGTTATTTGTATTTTCAATATTTTCTTGTC
Source organism: Camellia oleifera (assembly GCA_022316695.1). Taxonomy (NCBI): domain Eukaryota; kingdom Viridiplantae; phylum Streptophyta; class Magnoliopsida; order Ericales; family Theaceae; genus Camellia; species Camellia oleifera. The sequence continues at coordinate 154,872,560 of CM039305.1, forward strand.
TTTCTATGATTTGGAATTGAAGTTGGTTAATTACTTATGTCTGAATGACCTCATTATGCAGTCATGTTTCTTTTTTGTATACTCTTTGCCATGGAATAACTCTTACCTTGTTTACCTTGAATTTATTGTAGGTCTATGGTGAATTGCATCACACTCAATTCAACCAGTAGAGTGGTGTTGGCTAGCTGCCGCAATGCTTTTACAATGGTTAGAACATCTTTGAAATTGATTTTTATGCATTATTGTCATTGTCATAACTATTCAACATCATTGAAGGTGGTGTTATTTTTATCCCCTTATTTTACTGGTTGAAATCTTTTCAAGGTTGCCAACCTCAGCCTTTATGTAGTTGCATTTGTGGTCTTCCATGTCAGTACATCGACTACACCTGTAGACGTTGAAATTCAGGTGTGTTTATTTGAAATTTTTATTTGGTCAGGGACAACTCTCTTTTTTTTTTCTTTTTTCTTCTTTTTTTTAAAAATCTTACCTTGTTCACAATTGAGCAGTACCGCTGGATAGCATATGTGTCAATTTTTATCGGATGCTGCTTCGTGGGTATATTCTATCTTCGAACCAAAGAGCCAAGGTTTGTCACATGTTCTTAACTCTCTCTCTCTCTCTCTCTCCCCTTTTCCCTGAGGAGGGGACTCAGTTGGGTGTTTACGATCTTGGTGGGCCCAACCTATGCTATGAAACATGGGTTGGACCATTCTGATATGGGACAGAATATAGGAATTGATCTCACATGTTCTATCAGACACAAGTCTTTTGGCATGTTGGTCAAATCCCTAATATTTGGTATCAGAGCTAGCACCATGTCACTAGTTCAAGTTGATTACCCTCTTGTAAAACGAAAGTAAAAATACAAGGGAAGGAAAGACCCATTTTGAAGGGGGTAGACCTCCATCTGGTTCACTTCGAGGGGAACCAGGCCTCCAACACTTCAAAAAGAAGTCGCAACCAAATTAAACATCGTCATTTCATTGATAATACACATGCTTACATACAAGAGGTTACAAATACATTGGTAATTGACAACCCATGACTCATACTAAAATATAACTACTTAGAGCATCTCCAATCGTTCATCAAATTTGATGAAAAGTTTGATCTAATATGATGCACTCCAATTGTTTTCATCAATTCTGCCAGTTGTCAGGCCAGTTGTCCAACGTTGAGTAAATTTTGATCAAATCCGGTCGTCCACATGGTTGTCCCCCTGATCATCCATCCAATCATCCACCAACGGTCAAATTTGAAATTTGATGAAAGGTTAAACGCTCTCTCGATTTGATGAAAAATCTGCTGCTTCCTTCATTTGATCACTTTGATGACAGGATTGGAGCACCATTTTCACCAAATTTTCATTAAATTTAAATTTGATTAAAGATATGAGTAAACGTTGGAGATGGCCTTAGGAAACCTAATCCACATACTCACACTTTGCTATTACATAATCTTAACAATTAACTAAATAAAAATAATAATATTTTTACAAAAATATGGAACTTGTCATTCCAAGCACCTCAAGATCAACCTTGTCCTCAAGGTTGGAATACATAAACATTACAAGATTCACTCAGATTTCATACACTTGTGAATACATTGCAATATACAATCTTTACGGGCAGAAAATTATTGTATTCTTGTTCTTCAAGTGACTTAAAAACAATACAGTTGATAAATCACTTCAATAGAGTGTCAAGAAAGCTTTTTGAGAAGATAAATGACCATCTCCATAAAAAATCATGTATCCTTCAAGGACAACACCAACATCATGAGAATCAAACTCTCTCTCTTCGAAATTCGCTTCGTTGATCAGCATTTTGATCTCATCTATGGTTTCCTTAAAATCTTTTATTGTGCTCAACCATTTTCAAGATAGGTGAAAATAGGAACATAGGTTGGCTATTCCAGCATGCTACGGAATATAGGAATTGATCTCGCGCATTCCATGAGACCTAGGTCTTTTGGTTGTTGGTCAAGTTCCTAACATTTGGTATCAGAGCTAGCGTATCCTCACAAGTTCAAGACACTGAGGACCTTGTGGGCCTTTCTATGGTATGAAAATGAGTTAGGCTGCTCCTTTATGGGATGGAATATAGGAATTGATCTCATGCGTTCCATCAAACTTGGTTCTTTTGGCGTATTGGTCAAGTTCCTAACATTTGGTATCAGAGATAGCACTGGGTCACAAGTTCAAGGTGCAAAAGGGATGACCTATGGGCTGGATTAAAAAATTTGCTTGTTGAATACTAATAGCTTAGTAGAGTCGCCAAATACAAAAGGGCTACCATTGAGTTAGTGTCGATAGAGTGGGCTGTCGTGGATGTTGGGGTTTGAATCGTGGTAGTATGTTACGATCTGTGGGAGATCATAACCCAACCTGTGGTATGGGACATGGGTTGGGCTATTCTAGTATGGGATGATATATAAAAATTGATCTCACGCATTCCATTAGACCTAAGTCTTTTGGCATAGTGGTCAAACCAAAAGACTTGGATTTGATGAAATGTGTGCAATCAATTCCTATATTCCATCCCATACCAGGATAGTTCAACTCATGTCTTATACCATAGGTCCATAGGTTGCGCCTACCGGGATCTTAACAGATGCTGGTATGTTGTTTCTTTTGAAACATTAGTGTGTTTAGATGTGTTTTTTGCTTATGTAATTTGAGAATAATTGTTTGATTGATGAAGAGAATGGTAAAGTCAAGCATATCAAAAGTACTTTTTTTTTTTTTTTTTTTTTCCTTCGGGTACTCAGGGTTTTCACAGGTAGAAAAGTATAGCCATACATACATTAATCCATTTGAGATATGGTAGAACAAGAATTCATGCAATATCTTAAACAAAATTAGCATGTGTAAATTAGTTCTTACGTCTTCTTTTGAATTCTGATCACTTTTGATGCCAGTTTGCATACTGGTACTTGGTTTTTGTATTTAAAAAAATAAAAGAAAAGAAATACAGATAGATGGTTAAACAACCATTTACAGGGGTGCACATAGGTTGGCTTGGGTCAAAGTTGAACCCAGAGGCGACAACTGAACGGACCTAAGTCGGTTTTCTTCAATTTTCAACCCAGTACCAAACCATCCTGAGTCCTGACCCCTGAGAAACTAAACCAGACCAAACTAAATAAACATGGTTTTTTTTGGGTCTGAATCATATTCTAAGACTTTAATTTTTGTAAGATCACACGTCCTAATTTCCTTGTACTAGCAAAGATCACAATGGCTGCCCCACTTTGTATACCAGCCTGCTAGCAATACAGGTAATCATGGGACAATTTTAGTATTTATGTAAGACCTTGCATAGTAAATTCTTGTCCTCTATCGACCTGGGACAGGTGGTTAGAGTAGTTACTGTTGGGTGGAAGGGAGAAGGAATCGTCATTGTTCAATGTGGGATGAGCTGCTCACTTGTAAATGATGTGTTCTCATTCCTTTTATTCTCTTTCCCACATCAAATAAAATAACAAAACTTCACAATAGTAGGAGCTCAGTGGTGAAGCCAAATGCTCGAAGCCATTTTAGATACGGCAAGACAGCTCAGGAGTAGAAAGTTGCCACAACCTAGGGCAGTTTGCTTTATTTTATTATGTGTGGGATCAATTAAATAGAAAACATATTGCTTTTAATATTGTAGTAGGCTCGGTTCTTGGGTTGGTTTGAGTAACCCAACTAACCGAGACCCAAATCAGGGTGGGGGTGGTTCTTGAAACTTGAGATCTAGAACCGAACTGACAGTCCCCTCTGAACTGGACCAAATCAAATAGGGATGGTCAGTTTTGCTTCTATTCTTGGGTTAATTATCCTTTTGTGCAACACTAATCATTTACGTTTCTTTTACGTAGATTGAAGCAAGGTGTTCAAGGAAAAAGTTGTTCAAGGATATCTTGGTCCTACTGGTTTAAGAAAGTTCTATACTACCAAGTTGCACTTGTTTATGTGCTCACTAGATTAGTAACCAATGTTTCACAGGTCTGTATGCATTAGTAACAGCGTTGAGGTCCATTTTTGTTTTTATAAATAAAGGATTGTACTGTTTCAATTTTCCAAGTATCTGAAGGTTCAAAAGCAGATTTCTTTTTTGAAATATTTGAAATATTGGCTTCCTGAAGAATGTGATTTCCAAAAAATGGTTTGAACCTCATCTTTTAAATCAAACTGGCTGATATATTTGTTTGTTTATTTTTCAGTCATTTCTTGCATTCTATGTCATTAATGATCTGCAAATGGCGCAATCATCTAAAGCTTTGGTACTTGCACTAACCTTGCAAACATCAAATTTCTAACATTTATTTCACTAGAAAAGATGATTTGCATTGCCGGTACTCATGTTTGACTAATGTTTCAGGTTCCAGCAATCATCTTCATTTGCAGCTTCATCGTCTCTGTCCTTCTACAGGTCCCCTTTTGAGATCAAGTTATGTTTTGAAAATATGTTTTATGATATGCTTCTAGTTTATTTGTTTCACTGATATTTCACCATTATATGTGCACACAATAGGGGTTCACGTGGACTGGCCAACGCTTGAAGTTGTTTTTTTCTATTGGAGGCATTCTTTGGATGTTTTGTGGTGCTGGGATCCTCCTTTTACCGAGGAGCATGAATGCTATTATGTACCTTTTGTCAGTAGTAATCGGCATAGGAAATGCTCTAATGTTGGTATGATAGAAATTTTCATGCTTTCATTTTATGCTACAGTCCATGCTTTAGTGTATCTTAGATTAATTCTATTTGAGGTGTTAAGTTTTGCTTTAGTAACATTTTGAGCAGAAGACATTATGGTATTTAACTTTTAAGTCAATTGTAGCTTCCAATTTGATTTTTAAAGAGGACCAAATCTGTTCATAATTCCAGTAAACTCCAACTCTATGACGTCTTAGTAGAACTCTTATCACAAGAAGTTGTATTTTGCTTAAAGTTTGATATTCCAAGCTCCATTTCAATTTTATCCATTCAAAAGGTTCAGTATCTCAATTTTTTGACAATAGTTAATTAGATTAGATCTTATGAAAAAGTAAAAAGTATATTAATAAATTATGGATAATTGTGATTTCATTTTAGTACACTGAAGCAAAATTGAAAGAGAGATTGAATATTAGAATCTTAGGTCAAGTGAGGTGAGGAAAAGGACAGCTTTATCTGTTGTTTAAGAATTACACTTGTGGGGATAAACATTTAATAACCACGAGACTGTTAAACCAAAAATAAATAAATGAGACTGTTAAACCAGCATTTGACATATGAAAGAATAGTTTATCTTTGCATATTTTCCTTTATAGAATGTTTGAATCAGTTTATCATGAGCTTACAGTTGCTGAATTTTTTTGCTTCTTATTTGAGTGACAGGTGACTGCAATAAGCATGCAAGGTGTCCTAGTTGGTGAAGATCTCAATGGATGTGCTTTTGTGTATGGATCATTGAGCTTCATGGACAAAATCTCATGTGGGGTTGCCTTATACATTCTTGAATCATATCAGAGTAAGTCACATGCCATTTAATATTGCGTATACAAAATATATAGGGTAAATTACATTCGCCTCCTCTGAGATTTGAGGAAAATACAGTTAGCAACACACTTTTGACAATTACCGTGACCTTCCTTTTAGTAAGGCTAAAGCGACCGAAACTAATGCAGATGGTGGGTAGATATTGAAATAAACAATGATAAATATACATTTTAGCATAAAAGATATGACCATTGTTTTTTCATACATACAACTGAAGAATTACTAATGAACAAAGGCCTAAATGTCGTGTGAATTAAAACATCAAAGCAGACCAGTGTAATCATGTCAAAAGTATTGGACTAATTATATTTTCTCCTAACCTTAGGGGAGGTGAGTGTAATTTACCCATATATATATATATATTTTTTTTTTACAAGAGCATGCAACTGTGTAGTATGGATGGTATTTATTTTTAACTTCAACAATCTGTGCCCATAGATTTGTTACCTTCTTTGGTGAATCCATTATTTTTTTTTCTTTCTTTAACTCAATTAATAATGGAAAGCTGTCTAGGAAGCACGGATACGGATACGGGATACGGATACGATACGATACGGATACGGCGATACGACAAAATTTGAAAAACTAGGATACGGGTACGGCGGGGATACGTTCGTAAAAAATATTATTTTAACAATTTTTAGTAATGTAGTATACATAAAAATAAAACCTAAAGCAAAAGACAACTTGATAAAGAATAAAGATTCCTATAAAACTAAGAGTCTTCAAGATCAATAGCTTCAACTTGTTCCTCTTCATCAGTGAATATCACAAGATTTTAGCTAAAGCTAAAAAACCATTCTTAAATGAAAATTTCAGTAAATATACTTTTTTAAGTCATCAATGATAGCCTAGGAAGCACGGATACGGATACGGATACGGTGATATGGGGATGTGAATATGGCGATATATCAAAATTTGAAAAAGTATGATACGGGTACAGTGGGGATACATTCATAATTTTTTTTTTTTATAATTTTAATAATGTAATATGCATAAAAATAAAACTTAAAGTAAATTAATAAATAAATAGAGGGATTCTTATTAACCTAAAAGTGCTCAAACATTCATAAAACATCCAAAACTAAAAGCAAAAAAAAAAAAAATGCAAATTAAATATCATCCTTATATGCCAACACCAAAAAAAGAATGAGAGCAAAGAGAAGAAGCGTGAGAGAGTGACAAAGCGAGAGAGACAACAAGGATACATCAATTTGACAAATTCTATTACTTTAACTCTCACTATATTCTTCTTATCAAAGAACTAAACAAAATATTATAAGTAATATGTAACTTCGAGTATCCGACACTTCAAAACTAAGTATCCGATACTTCAAAATTAATAAAAAATTAATTAAGAAGTGTCCGATACTTTTAAGAAGTATCTGATACGTATCCGCGAGTATCCGAGGAGTATCGGTATCCGATACGTATCCGATACGGATACGTTACCCTTTTGAAGTATCCGTGCTTCATAGATAATTCATGAGTGTGTAAGTGAGTTCATTTTAAATTTATTTTTACACAAAGCTTGAGAGTTGTTCTTCTTATAACTTGATGGTGGTTTGTTGATAGTAAAAATTTTGGACTTGACACAGTTTGCTTTTGTGTAGATTCTTCTCCAAACCTTCAGGGGTGCAGTTCAATAGTTTCGTGTTTTTCAGTTACAAGAACTGGCTTGGGTCTCATACCGGCAATTTGTGCACTCGTTGGAGTCGTAGTTACATACACCATGGACCTTCAGACCACCACTCCAAAGCCCTTAATGGAGTCTCTATTGGCATAACGTAAAAAGGAACAAATTTCCTTTCAATCAGCATTAACATGTTGCAACAACGGTTGCACTTCCTTTAGAGCAATGTTAGGAATTCAAAAATTTTTACCAAATTTTTTACTAAACAGTCACATCGGTATGGGTTCTACACTCATGTGGGTCTCTACACCCATTGTGAGTGTTTGGTGAAAAATTTGGTAAAAATCTTGGAGTCTAGCATTTTTCCTTCAAGAATAAAACAAAGAAGTAAAGCCTCAACTTTCATGAGAGGATAAATTGTTGGAGTGCAATCGAGGTTGACTACTACATACCTCTTATTTATACCTCTTTTTTTTCTGTGTAGTTTCTTTTCTTTCTTTCATTCCCTCTTTTCCCCAAATTTTTTATACTTGTAATGTACAATTTGCATTTTGTAGTTTCATTTAGAAAATGCTCATTTCATTGTGCTGATATTTAGCAGATACAACTTACACATGTATTTTAGGAAATTATAATTCACGTTACAAGATCGAAAATATAGAAGGTTTTATTGTGGCTCAGCCAACTCAGTTTGATTTTGTTTGTAATGAATTATTTTTTGCTGATATTGATGCTCTTTGCAAGACTTGATCTATTATGCCTTGTTAGTACAATTCTCTGTGGATGCTTGAAATAGCTAAGCTTTACATCTAGAGGGTTTATATGCTGCAATTTATATGGGCTACTTGTGCTTCTTTTTTTCTCTGTTTTGTTGAGATTTTGTGTCACACTGTTTGTTACAATTTCGGTTTATAGCTTATGTGGTAAACATAGTTTAAACTGATTATCTTCAAGATGGAGATGTGTGTCTTTAGGTTCTACTTTTAGATTATCAATTTTTAGCTACAATTATGACATGTAATTTTTTTTTCCGATTATAAAGCTGCACCCGTGGGACCCCAAAGAAACAAAGGGAAGATTGAAAAGAAAAGAAAGAGAAACAGCATGATAAGTTTAGCTGAGAATCTTTGAAACATTTTTGGGGTCAATAAAACTAGAAATTCTTGTTCTTTGGAACAGGAAGTCCGTGATGATGAGGGGAAACACAAATGATTTTCATGGAAGCCTTCTTGCAGTGGATGGCAGTGTCAAATTAGAAAGACATTTGAGAGCACTATTTATTTTTGGGAAGTGAGTTAAAAGTTATTTCTCAAACTTCAATCTATTTCGGATCATATCATCTATTATAATTTTTACACATTTTTTTTTAAAAAAATTAAATTTTTTTAAATTTTTAATCATCTTCTCAAAATATCAAGTGCAATTGTCTCTTTCAGTCATTGCCCTGATTGTGACTACCACTCCCTAGTCTCCTAGTCAACACAAAGATAATTGTGTACTCTTAAATTATGTTAGTCTAGAGATTTATGGAGAGAAAAAGGGTCAAGATTTGTTAATAAAATGTAAGATTATTTATTTATTTATTTATTTTATAAATCTATTCACTTTTTCCTTTCCTCCACAAGTATGAAATTCAAATACAACTTAATGAAGTTGCTATTGTGTTTTTTTTTTTGGGTACTAAAAGTTGCTATTGTGTTTAAAAAAAGGCATAAGATAAGCCACGTGGTTAGATCCTAAAGAGTTGAAATTTTAGCGATCAACCTTAGGTAGTGGTGCTACACAGCAAAGTTACTTAGTCATGTAGTTGTAAGTTGTGGACTTGCACATAGGCAAAGATTCAAACTCATACTCTTGACACTTAGTACAGTTCGTCCAGGTCTAAAAAATTTGTCCTACTAACCATATATGTTATCACCCGAATAACTGACCTTGAGAAAAGTCGAATCTGGAATCTCAAGGCATGTTTGTTTGGCTGACTAGGAGGTAGATTGGATTGCTAATGATGTGGGTTCTACAACAGCTCATTTGGTGGCTTCATTACTGGACGGGATTGTTACTTCAGCCTCATTGCTAATCCTACACTCCCATTGGATTAGCTTTCTCTCCCCCAAAGATAGGATTGAAAAATCAATCTCGGGACTGGGAGGACAGCTGGCTGCTGCAACAATATTATATATATATATTTGGAATGTAAAACTACTTTGGCCGTTGCACCAAGAATATAATATTAAAAAAATATTGAAAATTAAAAAATATTAATAATATTAATACTATTATTAATTCGGTGGTGTACAAGCATATAGTTTTTATTTTACATTTCTAATTTAACATCATCACACTAATAATCTCTTCACTCAATCACACTGTACTCTTAATCCGCTTTATCCTAATCGGCCAAATAAATGTCACCTCAAGGTTTATATTTCAAGATCTTACCATTGTGTTTGCTATTACTAAATTATTATAACAAACTCATTTAAAAGTAAACTTCAATGGCATGCTAAAAAGGTTTTAGCAAAATTTAAAATTTGTCCTGCGACTCCTATTTCTTTTTTTTATTCAGGTTTTTAAATGTTTTGTGAACAAAAAAAAGAAAAAAATGGGTACTGCACTATTGGAACAATTTTGCTAAATTTAAAATTTTCACATGAAAGTAAAATTTGATTTTCGCAATCCATGTATAGCATTTTTTTTTTTTTTTTTGAACGGAAAGGAATATATAAAAGCAGCAACATAGAAACCATTACATCATTTCTTAGAATTTCAGCCAGAGCAAAGGGAGGGTTTGAAACCCTCTAAGGTCACATTTTGGACAGAATAAGTGGAGGCATGAATAATCGTGAGATAACGAGGGGATTATGTATCTCAAGGGATAAGAAGGATTGTAAATAGGGGTATTGATCATTAAGTTTCATATTTTGAATTTGTAATTTGTATAATCTTTTTTTTTTTTTTTTCTTAATTTATTTAGTCTTTTTAAATATGTAAGGACTCATTCACCCGCCATATTACAGTGTCACATTTAGAAAAAATATACTAAAGAGTTTTTAGTATCACATTATACCCGTCACATTAGAGTGTCACATATGAAAAAAGTATAGTAAAGAGTTTTTAATTTTTTTAGAGTGTCATATCATACCCGTCATATTGGAGGGTCGCATGTTATGTTTGGGAAAGGTACACTAAGAAATTTTTATTTCTTTTTGAAGTGTCACATCATACCTATCACGTTTGAAAAATGTACACTAAGGTCTTTAATTTTTTTTTAGAGTGTTATATCATATCTGTCACGTTGTCACGTTTAAGAAAAATATACTAAGGAGTTTCTATTTTTTTTGAAGTGTCACATCATATCGTCACGTTGTCATGAAAAAGGTAAATTAAAGAATTTTTATTTTTTTGAAGTATCACATCATACTTGTCACGTTATCACGTTTGAGAAAAGTACACGGAGTTTTTATTTTTTTGAAGTGTCACATCATACCTACCACTATCACATTTTAAAAAGTACACTAAGGAGGAATTATTTTTTTTAGAGTAAAAGTTTTGAAGTGTCACATTATACCTGTCACGTAGCCACATTTAGAAAAAGTACACTAAGAGTTTTTAATTTTTTTAGAGTGTTACATCGTTAGAGTGTGATATTAATACCTGCCAAATTGAAATATCACATCATACCTGTCACGTTAATAAAAGGATATGTCTACCAAAACACCACCAAAATCAAAACACACAGAAAAAAAAACTCTTCACTAATAGAATTTAACTGATCAATAAAAAAAACTTGAGACTAATTAAAGTATTTATCTGTGATATGAGATTTATTGGTAAATATCCCTTTTAAATATTAACCCAGTCTATGTTTGGGAGGAACCGATTGGGTGGTATTATTGTATCAGTTTTGCTAGAGAGCTCTAATTAGAGTTGCTTTAAAGCAGTTCATTATGCATTGGCACCATATATTTAAAAATAAAAAATAAAAAATAAAAAGGTAAAAGACAAAAACATAAGGAAGAAAATGACAATTTAATACTCTTTTAGAGCTCCCTTTTTAGAGGTCTCACTTATTTTTTATTACAACACTGCTAGGGACCTTCAGTGGAGAGTGACCCCCAGCATCCCCACCTCCACGTGAGGGGCAACAAGTGAAAGACAAAAAAAATAAAATAAATAAATAAAATATGAACCAATCAAAAAACAGTAGGGATGGTGGGCATCACCCCCGCTGGGGTCTAAAGCTTTATTCTTTTCCTTATTGCATCTTTAGTAATTTACTCAACGAAATTTTTATTTTACCGCACTCTTTATTGGAATCAATGGTATACATTTGTAGGGTATATAGGGGTGATTTGTGCAGCCGTTAAAATAAATTATAATTATAAGTTAATAGATTATAGATTATACCTTTAATCTTAAATTGTTAATCTATTTAGTATAGTTATTGAATTATAAATTTAAATTACTAAGTAGTGTTTGGTAATTGGAAAATAAGTTGTGAAATAGTTTTTTGATGTGTAAATGTCATTTTTATCTCTGTTAATTGTAAATTAAATTAACCTTTGTTAGTTGTAAATTGAATTAACTTTTATTCTTTTATTATTCATTACTAATTCACATTTCTCATATAAAAAATTTAAAAGAAAAAAAAAAAAAAAAAGAAGAAAAATCCACAATCCATTTTGGTCCTTTTCTATTTTCACAACTCCCTCCAGAAAATTATAATTTTTTTTTCATAATTTTGTAAACTCCCTCCAAAAAAAAAATAAAAAATAAAAAAATCTAAGAGTATAATTATAAATTAATATGCCTACAGTAAAAATTGATAATCAGAAACAGGAGGTAGGCAGCTTACAATTAATTTTTTATATTAAAATAAATTATTAGAATTAGAAATTATTTGAAATAAATTTAATCAAATAATCTAAATTAACTTTTTCAAAATTAAAATCTATAACTTCGCCAAAAAAAACCACACCCAACACCCCCCATAATGTTCAATCTTGCTACAATATCTAGGCGTCATAAGTTTGTAAACATAAGTCCTACTAATATTCTAACACCTCTTAAAATAAATTAGGATAAATTACACTGATCATTCTGTGGTTTTAAAAAAATATAATACACCCCATATTTTTAGTCTAATTACACTAAGGCCTGGTTTGGGGTGATTAAAAAAACCCAAAAAGTTAAAAATTACTCAAAAAATTTAAAAGTTATCACTATTCACCAAAAAAAATATTAAAAAATTAATTTTACACAAAATTAATTTTCAAACAGCTCTCACGTTCCACAGGCGCAGCTGAATTTTTGGAAAAATTGCACTGATTTAGGTGCACAAATAACACTGCGCTATTCAGCCCGTGGGGGCCATCACAAGTCCCGTTTTAATAATTTGGACCGTTCAATGTGTAAAACTCGCCGAGTACTATATGTTTATAAAAAATTACGTTGATCTGATATCGGTAACTATATGATCAAATCAGTTAAAATTTATAAAATGGATGATGTTATAATTAACGGTTGAAAAAAAACTAATCCGAACAGATAACTATCGGTATCCGATCAATGTGATTTTTTACAAGCATATAGTACTCGACGAATTCTACACATCGAACAGTTTTGATTAGCAAAACGGGATCCGTGGTAGGCTCCCACAGGCCGAACAGTATCTTCAATTCACTACCCGAAAAGCAGGGAACCATCTCCTCTCTACTCTGCACACGTTGTCCCTCACCGTACAGCCTATTCCATCACAATCTTCTCCTATACACTAATTTACAATTTTTTAATACATATTTTTTCGTAAAAAGTTAAAAAATTATTCTAAATAACCATATTTTTTTCCTCAACTCTTCAGTCCAAAAAGTAAAAAAATAAAACACCTCCAAACAACCCCTAACTTCTCTTAATATGCTTTTAGACACAAAGATAAAAACGGGTAATATATACATTTAAATGTGAAATAGATGGCAATTAATTTTTTTTATTATCTATGACTAACAAATTATTGACAAAAACATAAGTATTATGTGAATTATGTCAAATATATGAGATTTGATATATTTTCTTCAAATTTTAAGAGAGAGATTAGTGTAATTTGCATAATAACTAAATTAAAAAGTCCATTCATTCTGTCGCGTTTTGAATTTTCAAATGCAATTTTTAGTTTTTTATTTTTTATATTCTTGTGTCTTTTGTGAATTTTTTTAATACTTTAATCAAATTTATTTATTTTTCAGCTGCACCCAACCTAAATAAACCTAAAAACTACAAAACATTTGTCAAAAAATCCTTAAAAATTCACTAAACACAAAAAATTAGTATATTTTCAAATGTTTCTTCTTTATGTATTTATTAAAAATTATATTTTTTTTTATAAATATTTTACTTTTTTAGATGCATCTAACTTAAATACATCTTAAAAATTAAAAAATATATATTTGATTAAAATATAATAAAATTTATTAAATATAATAAAATCAAAAAATCAAAATCAAAAATCAAACAAAGGAATTATTTTTTAAATAGAGTTTCCAACATTTTATGCTCTCACGTAACAACCACAACTTCATAATCTTTCACGCAATTGTCCTTTGTCTCGTTTGATTCTGTTTGGTGTCTTTATATGATTGTAGTGCCTTCCACTTCAGTTAAATTAATCGGTTTTGCTTCAAACTCCCAATGGGATCAACCCCCAGTGACGTAGTGCACGGAGATTGGCCGAAATTAAAAAAAATAATAATAATAATTTTTTTTTTTAGACCAATGGAAGGACTAGGCAGAGGACCCCCAGTGACCCCCGATGGGAGTCTGAGGCATTTTTCTAAATTAATATACATCGGCCTTTGTTTGCATGTAGTTTGAATCTTTTTTTTTGAATGCTTTTTCATTTTCTTGTTTATGTCATGTCTTAACTTTTACCAAATCAAATGTAGTGAAGTACGTATCAATCTGATCAAAGAAAAAAAACAAAAAGTACTTATCAATCTTGTCATCTTCTACTATTATTATTATTATTATTATAATAAGTAATCCCATACGGTTTTGTCAATTATATATTAAGCAATGTTATATCTATCAAATTTTCTTGTTTAAATTTATGTATGTCAGTCGTTTGATAAGAAAGATAACAGATGTAATTAATAAGAGTGGCAGCTGTGATTAACAAGAATTGTACCAGTCATCCCGTAAGGAGATTTGATGTAAACAGTGATTAAGAAAATAATTAGAGAGACAAAGTTATGTCGATGGTCTAATAGTGGTGGGATGGCTGGAGAATGAGTCAACCAAACTCTAGGAAAGTTGGAGAATGTGCAGTTAGGTGAAGGTGGAGTAAGTGACTTAAGAAGAAGAGAATGACAGTGCACAAAATGGACAGCATCTCTCCAAGTTTCCCAAAAATCATCTTCTTAGACCTTGGGAAATGGGTTCTAGCTATAGGTTTTTCCTTGGTACAAAAGGATACCGACTAGCCAAATAAAGTAAGGACATGTGTCTCTAAGAATCACATGAAATATTCTGTCTTAGGCCACTAGGCTGAAGGTGCCACGTATCCCTCCTCATGTACTATATACTATCTGTTTGGCACAGATGCCTTAGCAAGTGCAATTGCGGCAAGAGTATTTGCCGCTGTAACTTGCCTCTTCAGCTTGAACCTCAGCAAATGCACTTGAGGCGGTAATGTTTGTCGTTGCATTTGCCTTCTCAGTTCAGTTTAGCCAAGACATATATTCTTGAGACTTCATAGCCTACTATCGGCTATGTTCATGTTCAGCAAAGCCTCTATCCGTAGCCACCTAACCACAAACTCCCCAGCTTTCTAGGGTGAAAGCCACAGCCAAGCCTACTATCAGCCATGTTGTGCCTTAGTACCAAACCCAAGGGGGCTTCCTTGGTCTTGCTTATGCAACCAAGATAAGTCCATGACATAAGTAAATGGAAAGAGAGTCCCTTGTGCTCGGGTTACCTTGCTCCCATCTTCGTGGGGTTGCTATGGTATACTGGTATCTCTGGGCCTGCTATCAGCTCCAACTAGTAAGCCTTGGGCTTACTATCAACGCCAAGCTAGTGAGCTTCGGGGCCTGCTATCAGCGCCGAAATAAAAATGACTTTGGGGGCCTACTATCAGCACCAAGCATTATCCTCTACTTGTGGAGGTGAGGCTTCTCCCAAAGGCTGCTATCACCTTTGTGGGATGTTTCCTCCGCAAGTTAGTCACAACGGCTGTAGTTGCTACGGTGGCTATTTCCCATGGCAAGTTCAAATGGTGGTGTATACAATACTAAACATGGCGGCACTAATAAAGTACCTTTGCAACTTGGTCGCTACAAGTGTTGCCTCTGCAACTTAGTTGCTCCGGTTTTTTCTTTACCTCAGCAAATTCAAGTGGCGGCATTGGCAATACTAAGAATGGCAGTGCTGAAGCAAAGTGCCTCAGCAACTTAATCGCTACAAGTGTTACATAGACTTAGACATTTTTCTTCATGGAGTTTGTTCAGACCTTTGGCAGGTTAGACTTGCTCCAGCCCACTCTTAACCCACTTCCCTTGTGCTTTGGCCCATGCTCCTTTTATCATTCTTAGTCGCCTAATAAGGGTGACCTCCGCACTTAGGTTTATACTTAATTTTGACTTTAATTTCTAACCCTCTATATTCACCCCTACGCTTGGAGAACATGTGTTTTTCTACACATGCATAATGTTAGGCTTCAAGTGAACCTCACTAGTAATGTTTCTTCACTTAGTACTCCTTTAACTTTGTTTGCATAAGTGTGTCTTTCTTCGTCTAGGGTCTGTTCATGTCAGAGAGGGACAATGTCTCTATTATTACTCCTTTAGGCTCACATAGTGCATTCAGTATTGTAGGTCTTTCTTTAGACTTGATGATGGTGATGATGTACCCATTGGCTTGTTGCTTCATCGGTCCAAAACTCAAAGCATAATGACTTCTAGTAGCGAAAGGGGTAATAATAGTAGTCATAAGGAGTTTCCCTAATGAAGATGCAGAGGTAGTAGAATGTGGTGGTGGAGACTTCATACTTGAGACCCTTAGAGTTGATCATAGGATAAACATATCTCTTGGGCTAGAACCGCTCAATGTAGAGGTTGCTTATAGGGTTCTTCTCCTGCCCAGTCTCCACTAGTTCCACATGCTAAGGTTGTTGGAACCCAAATTGCTGAGGAAGTTGAAAACATCGTGGCTAAGTTTAGTATTGCCAATCTAGGCTTGGCGCGCCTGGCGGAGTTGGCCATGAACTTAGAGGTTGTCGCTACTATCAATAAAACTTCTGACCCTATTGCCTCTACAACTTATGAACAAGTTGTTGACTTGTGCTTTACTCACTTCCCTAAGTTATCCTCTTAACTTGTGTCTCTAGACCTTTTTGTTGGTCTGAATGTGGATGATCTTGCCTTGTACTAGGAAGAGCTTGATGATGGGCTTCTTTACTTCAGAATGGGGCAATGTCTTTGCCATTCCTTTTTAAAACTTAAATGGCCCATCGATAATTGTTGGGCTTTTTCAAATTGCAAGGATTATAAGGACCTTATTGCCTCACTAATCCCTCGGCCAAAGACTTGCAGGCTGATACTCTTAGACATTAAGGACAAACTAGTTGATTAGGTCCAAGTTATGGAGAGAGACCGTGGCAACTTCTCTTTTAAGGGTAATGGTAATGAGCAGCGCCAAGTTACAATTGACGCCTAAGTTGTGGATGATAAGAGAGCTGCTGAGGGTGTTCCAAACGCAGAGGTTCTGGACCCTATTAGCTCTGTCCTTATTCCAGATCTTTCTATACATTCTGACTGCTCCTCTGTTGGCGATGATGACTTCGTTCCTGAGACTCCTAAAGATGGCCATGGGGTGAATGTATCACTTGGACTTGAGAACCTCCCTCTTAAATGGAGGTTGTCTATTGGTGTTTATCTTATTCTATTGAATCTCCATTGGTCGCACAGACTAGAGTTACTGAAGGCTGAAGACATGATAGTTGGCCTCAGATAGTTGGGCAATCTGCTAGTCTACTCCCTGTGACTCAGATTAGTGGTACTGTGGCAGAATCTTTTATACATTCTAAGAGGATCCATTTCTTGAAGCTATGGTTCCAGAACTACCTAGCAAAAGAGAAAACGGACAACATCTCAGCCCAATTTCACCAGAACAGATACGAACAAAATCGAATGAGTGTGCTCTCTACTGAATTCTGCCCCAAAATTCCGCCTGTAAACCGATACCCTCAGGTAAAACTGATTCCACCAAATACTGATGCCCGCAGGCCTGATACCCAAAATACTGAATTGGTGCCCGCAGGCCTGATACTCAAACTCATAAACTGATACATGCATTCCCTGTAGAGGCACACTCTAACAAGCACACAACAGATAAGTGAGAGCCAAAACACCCCTATGTTGGGGTAGGGTTTCCCTGTCCTATTTTGTCAGGAGCTAGGGTTTCACTACGCACGCAGCGGTTTCAAACAACCTATAAACGGGTAAACAACTTGTCCTAGTTTGGAATGGTCACTATGGATCCGAATATGCACTAGGTCGAATGGTCAAAAAGGGTGCCCCGGTAAAACCGGGGTTTGTGTTCCTATACTGGCAGAGCCCGTAACCGATCAGCCTTATGGACATGCCTTGACATGACAAGCCTCCGGCAAACCGCTCAGGAATAGCAGATGGCAAACACGGTGTCCTAGGTGCACCAATGCAAATGCAATGCAAAGAAACACACAAGTGTAGTTAAAACCAGATATCACGAGTTCGAGTCAAGTTCTCTAAATCCCCAGCAGAGTCGCCAGAAACTATAGACGTCCCCGAACGCATCCCGGGAGAAGGGGGTGCGAGTCCCCCTCCCCCGTTCTGGTTCGATATTGGGTCACTACAGTTCGAAGGACTCAAATGTCACGGTTCTTAATCTTGAACCAAAGAGTTCAAATCCGGCAAATTGTTTTTGAGAAAAACAGATTTTTGAAAAGAAGTGCCAAACATGGACTGCTTTGCCAGATACAGAGTCGCCACCTAAATGTTTTATTAATGGGAAATTTAGGAAACCCTGACTCGGTGCCAAAAGGCCACGTGTCCGTCATCACCAAAGTTGCCTCGGCTCGGGAACTTGGGTACGATTGGGGAAGGTCACTTCGTGAGTACCCCCGCTCGCCCGGTCAAAGACCGGCCTCTACTAACCATGATATCAGATTTTGAAAACATTGTGCGTTCTTATTCCGGTTATTAGCCTAGGTTACTATGTGATGCGCACAGCATACAAGTATAAACTGAATCGCCTGAATTGGAACAAAACATTTCATGTTTGTTTGTTTGAAAATGGTTTGATGGTGCTACTCGCAGGTAGGCTAAGACGTGGATTTGCCACCTTCGGGTGAGCTTAGAAAACAATGGTTTTGCCACTTTCTAGTGGGCTTAAAACAAATATTTGATGAATTGTCCCAATTCAAGTAACTCAACCTCCACTCACAGGCATTCAAGGCAGTTATATCACATAAGCACATAGCCTCATGGTAAGCATGCTATCATGGCAGCACTCACACGCATGCAAGGATGCTAAAGCATAAAACTCACCGAGTACTCCAAGTCAAAACAGAAGCTCGTTAGAAATCCATGAATGATCCTAGATATACAGAATTGCCTAATGCAACACATGCAAAGATGCAAATTATAGCAGGCTCGGCTATTCTAAACATGGCATATGAAATGCTACAGCTATCAAGTACTCAACTTGGAATTGAAATACAAATGCAGTTTGTATGATGCGCCGAGTCCGGTGTGTGCAAAACAGATGAATGATGCAAACATGCTGTCATACTGTATGCTAATTGAAACATGCCCTATATCTAACCATCATAAGCGGGTAAATAAAAGGGAAGAAAGACGTGGGGTTGGAAGACATACATCACACTCACCCACACTTATTACAATTATGCCCTCGCGCAGAGGGTCCGAATAAATAATAATACAGTCCGAATAAAAGAATAATACAGTCCGGAATAATATACAAATTCCTAATTAATTAATAAATTAACTAAGAAAACTGTAAACTGGCATGCAAGCCAGGGACTGCTTTGACTCCGCTCTGGATAATGAATTGATACATGTTGGGTTGCCTTTTCGAAAATCCACTGGGATGCCCCAATTAGCCTCTGTTTGCAATGTTCCTCGAAATACATACCAAGCCTCGGAAGACTGCTGATTCTTGATTTTGCTGCAACAGAGAGCAGGAAAAGGGCATAGCAATGTATTTCACAAATATATGCATGCCTCGATCCTCGTGCCACCAATCACGCATATCGATGCATGATGGCCGAGGAATCGGATTGCACAACTCAATATAGGATGAATGCATATGGGTGCTACAACAAAACCTAACTCCATCATGGATAATCCGGAGTGTCGGTGACTTGGGAATTGAGACTCGTTCCGTCACTCGGAGTACGAAACGTGCCTCGTTTCCCGTGCCCAGGCTAATTCCTATCCCGAACACGATGCAATATGCATGATATGCATGAAATGCAACTAAGATACAATCCTAATATACGCAATGCTATGAAAATGAGATGCCTCGAAATGCGTGCACGCGGGCACGCGAACCGAGGCGATGATCCTAAGGCATGTAATGGCATATGCAATGCAATTGGACTTACACTAACATGAGAGAGCCTCAGCCACACTCATATAAGAGGTCGATAGATGAAAATGATATGCCTCGAAATGCGTACACACGGGCACGCAAGTCGAGACAATGGTATACGGAGTGCAATGACATAGAAAATGATATGCAAACATGCCAATGGAATTTTAGCACTGAAATATGGGGGAAAACAGTCCCGAAAGATGGCGAAATGACACCAAATGCAAGGAATGGTCCCGAAACATGAATTTTGGCACCCGAAATGGCCTATAGCTACACCAAACATGCATAACTGATACATGACATGAAAAGGAAGAAGCAAGGCAACCCCAAAACTAGCATTTTTCCAGCACAAAACATGGCCAAACAGTAATCATAAATAGGGCTAACATGGCATACAAAAATGGCTCCACAAGGGAGGCTATGAAGCAAGTGGTATATGCAAAGCCCAAATGGAAAAACACCCTTCTACAACACTGAAGAGAGACTAAAAATATGAATATTTACAGTAGATGACATCCCCCAACTCAATATGAAAACATGCTAAAAATGTCATGCAAGAACTAGGATACATAAGGCTATAACATGAGGTACCCCAAACATTCATCAAAACAGAAAAGACCCTTAATGAAATATGTCAAGAAGATCAAAATATGACTCTTTCCAATTCTGATGATGGCCGAAAACAGAAGCTAGATAAGCTTAAAAAAGCATGCAAAAATGGGGGTCAAAGAGGGGTATAATGACAAGTATAACATGGAGACCCCCAAAAAGATTGATCCCTTCTAAAATGTTGTAGAGTGACATAAGATAAGCCTACTCACAGTTCATTACTTGCTCCAAAACAGACTACATGTAGGCCAAACAAATCATGCAAACTTACGGTAAATAGGAGAGATTATGAAGCAAGTACAAGATAGGGGGCCCAAACAGGGTTGATCCCTTATTTAATGTTGAAGAGGGGCTCAAAATAGGCCCACTTAAGGTTTACATTATGCTCAAAAACAGATCACTCATAGGCTAGAAATTTCATGCAAAATAAAGGCATACAAGATGGTATTGAAGCAAGTACCAAATGGAGGGCTCAAACAGGGTTGAGCCCTTAAACAAACATGAAGATAAGCTCAAAAGAGTGACCCTTTCAGTTCTGGTCGGAGCCCAAAACAGTAAGAAAATAGGCCTAATAAATGGAGCAAGAAAGTGCTACAAAAGAGGGAAATGGACACTTACCCTTGAAGACCACACTTTTGCTACCTCTTGGCCAAGGAATGTTGCTTCTAAGCCTCTGAAAAACCTCTCCTTGCTGCTGGAAATGGAGTGGTGATGATGGTGCTTGATGATGATGAAGAAATGGTACCAAAACTTGAGATTTTGGGAGAAATGGAAGGAGATATGTGTATGTATCCTCCAAGCAAGTGTTCTAAGCCTTCAAAGAGAGCCAAAGTTGCTGTATGGATGCAAGGAAGGAGGAGCAAGTGAGGGGAAAATGTGTAGAGGCTTGGGATTAAGTTCCCTTGTCCCTCAAAAGTCTCCCGAAATCAGATCTTTTGGGGGAAAAAGTTACACAGCTGTAAAGTACATAACATGGGGATCAGGGCCGGCCAGCTATCTGGGCTGCAAGTGGCCGGCCGGCTACCCCCTATGGCTGGCCGGCCAAAGGGCAAAATGGGCATGTTGAATTAATGGCCGGCCATAGCATATTAGGGTCCTCCCATGTGTCCTCAACACAATCCTGTGGTTGAAAATTGGCAACTGTGAACCAGGAGAGAGAACAACCCACTTTAAAGAGGGGTTTCAAAATGAAAAAAGAATTACTGGCCGGCTTGCTATTTTTAGGGTCCTCCCATGTGTATACAACACAAATATGTGGTTTTGGCTCGAAGAAAATGGCCCTAGGGTGTTCAACATTAGCTCGGAAGTGAGAAAAACGGGCGCCGGAGGAATATAACTGGTTTCTTGAGACAATTGCTAGCCTCCCACCCTTCAGTGACCTTCCTTATGATAAAACAGAGGTACCTGCCAAAAATGAACAAAAACCGATGCAAAACGAATACTCGGGGGCCAAAACACGTAGTTTGGGGTCCCGAAAATAGGCTGTTAAGCACTGAAAGTGGCATTCGGCCACGAAGTGGGTCTCTCAGCCCCCAGTGTCCCTCTTTATGATAAAATAGAGGTACCTGCCAAAAATGAACAAAAACCGATGCAAAACGAATGCTCGGGGGCCAAAACACGTAGTTTGGGGTCCCAAAAATAGGCTGTTAAGCACCGAAAGTGGCATTCGGCCACGAAGTGGGTCTCTCAGCCCCCAGTGTCCCTTGAAAGGGAGTAAATAAGATTTATGCCAAAAACCGAAGGAATCGGAGATGGTCAGACGGTCCCGAACCGAAGCACACGGCCTGACGGCTCCGAAAACCGGGAACCGGGCTCCGAAATGGGCAAAATGGCCTATGGCCACGAAAAGTAGCCCACGGCCACGGAGAGATGGTCTATGGGACCTCTCCCTCCCCTCAGGAACAAAACAGAGAAAACCGAGCCTGGTTCGCGAACCGAAGCAAAGTACAGAAAAGGGTTCGGAAGTCCGGAGACAGGGCTCACGGCTGAGACTCTGAGACTTCTGAACGAGCACAATATGTAACATCACCGAGCGCTCAATCGGTGACGTCTGAGTCTTAAGGTCGGTCAAAAATGGGGTGTCTACAGTCAAATAAAGTAAGGACATGTATCTGTAAGAATCACATGGAATATTCTGTCTTGGATCACCAGGCTGAAGGTGCCACGTATCCCTCTACAGGTACTGTGTACTATCTGTTTGACACAAATGCTTCAGCAAGTGCACTTGCGGTAGGAGTGTTTGCCACTACAACTTGCCTCCTCAGCTTGAACATCAACAAGTGCACTTGCAGTTGTAATGTTTGCCGCTGCACTTACCTTTTCAGTTCAGTTTAGCCAAGACATGCATTCTCAAGATTTCATAACCTACTATCGGCTACGCTCGTGTTCACCTCAGCGAAGCCTTCACTCTTAGCCACCTAACCAAAAACTCCCCAGCTTCCCAGGCCAAAGGCCACAACCAAACCTACTATCAGCCATGTTGTGCCGTAGTGCCAAGCCTAAGAGGGCTTCCTTGGTCTTGCATGTGCAACCAAGGTAGGTCTATGACTTGGGTAAATAGAAAGGGAGTCCTTTGCGCTCGAGCTATCGTACTTCCATCTTCGCGGGGTTGCCGTAGTATATTGGTATCTCTGGGCTTGCTATAATCTCCAACCAATAAGCCTTTGGGCTTGCCATCAGTGCCAAACTAGTGAGCTTTGGGGTAGTAAAATTCACTTTGGGGGCCTGTTATCAGCCCTAGGCTAGTAATGCCTTGGGGCCTGCTATCAATACCAAGCATTAGCCTTTACTTGTGGAGGTGAAGCTTTTCCCAAAGGCTGTTATCACCTTGGCCGGGTGTTCCCTTCACAAGTTAGTCACAGTGGCTATAGTTACTGCTGTGACTATTTCTCGTGGCAAGTTTAAATGGCAATGCAAACAATACTAGAGATGGCAGCGCCGACAAAGTACCTCCACAACTTAGCCGTTGCAAGTGTTGTCTTTGTAGCTTAGTTGCTCTGGTTTTCTCTTTACCTCAACAACTTCAAGTGGCGGCATCAACAATACTAGGAATTGCGGCGTTGAGGCAAAATGTCTCAGCAACTTGATCATTACAAGTGTTGCCTTTGCAACTTGACTTAGATATTTTTCTTCATGAAGTTTATTGAGACCTTTGGCGGGTTAGACCTGCTCCGGCCCACTATTGACCTACTTTCCTTGGGCTTTGGCCCATGCTTCTTTAATCTAGTCGCCTAACAGAGGCGACCTCCCCACTTAGATCCATATTTAATTTTAACTTTAATTTTTGACCCTTTACACATCCAAATCTAAACGAATAATTGACATGTCCAAATTTAAAGGATTCAAACAAATTCAAACTGGATGGAGGAATATTTTTGCCTTCTAGTTTAGGTCTCGTTTGGCAACCTTCAGTTTTAGCCAAAAAATTAAAAAGTCACTATAAATTGTCGCATCACTCTCTCTATTTTTTTAATATATCTTTTCATAAAAAATTAAAAAATTACTAAAATAACAGATTCCTAAACAAAGCCTTAGTGAGATAATTACTTTTGCCAATTGTCACTCCTTTTTCCCAATGTGATCATCTCTACGATCTGATAGCTTTTAAACAAATAATTACTACATCTTTTAATTTTTATTAATTATAAATTATTATCTATAATATACTATATGATTTATAATTTTTATTAATATTTTCTTTTTTAAAGCTATAAAATTAATCTGTCCCAACCCCTTCAACTACAAACTCACCCATGATTAACTTTATCCATGATTTTTGAAAAAAATACAACAAGTCTTATAATTTTTATATAATTACATCAACTTTCTTTTAATACAGATAACATGATTACAATTAATGCAGATGGTATAAAAACATAAAAGTAAATAAGATAAAATATAATATATATTTTAATGTGAAAAATATAATAACATTATTTTTCTATCATTATAACTAATAAATTACTGATGAAAATGAGATCAAATGTTGAAACATTCCAATTGAGAGGGTAATTTGTAAACAAATTGGGCCGAGCTTGGAAGAGTCTTCTTTGGGAATTGGGTGGCATAATGGGCCGAGATAAGGGCTGGTGTAGCTCGGTCCTAGGCCAAAAATACATCTTGTATTTCAGGTTTGGGCCGAACTATGAGCCGAGGTAATTATTTATGTAGCACAGTCCTTGATCATCTAAACATCGGGTCGGTCAGAGATGGGCTACCAGTGACCTGACCTAGCTATCCTGGACCGAGGTATCAGTAGAGAGAGAACCGAGCTAAAGGATAGCTCTGCAGGGCGTCATCTCAGAGTCAAGACTAACAGTGGTGCTTAAAGTATCACCGAGCTGTGTGAGCACGGTTGACCGTAATGTCAGCCGAGGTAAGGGTTCAGCCATTTCATTTGGCTTGCAGTGGTGAGGGTGTTTTAGGGATAATCATTATCCTTAGGCTTGAGACTCCTAGAAGGACTCTGCTAAGGAGAGTAGAGTCCTACTAAGATTGTGCAAAACCATCTCACTTGGTTGGTAGTGAGTAGGAGTGTGACTCCTAGGAAGACTCTGCTAAGGAGAGTAAAGTCCTACTAGGATTGTGCAAACCATCTCACTTGGTTGGTAGTGAGTAAGGTGTGTGATTCCTAGAAGGACTTTTATAAGGAGAGTTGGAATCCTACTAGGATTGTGCCAAGTAAAGTCTATAAAAGCTCATGACCTGACCTATGTACAGGTATCTCAATTCTTTCTCTAGAATACATAGAGCTTTTTGTCTATTGTCTATTTGCTGACTTAGGCATCGGAGGGGTTTTCGGCATACACCCGCTAGCTAGCTCACGCTTATGTTTTCAGGTAGCAAAGCGACGACGTTTGGAGGAGCGCAAACTTGATCAACAGGATTATACGAGAAGAATATTTCATGCTCGTACAATTGGTACCATCTGTGGGAAAACACAAAGAACAAAACCTTTTGATCGAGTTTTTCTCTCTAGTTGAAATCAATGGCGCACAACGAAGATTTTCCGCAATCTGCTATAGATGGGCAAACTCCGGAACAGGGTGGGAGGCGCGAAGGTTTACCTTCTATCCCATCCGTAGCGGAATTAGATCCCCAGCGAAGGAATCTGCGGAGAGAAGCGAGAGAAAGACGGGGCTCAAGTCCACACCGCTCTCAAAGCCTTGATAGATAGAGGCGGCAGATAGATCCCCAGGTTCTTGAAGATCGCGTAAGGGAGCAAGACGAAGTAATAAGAAGAATGGCGGCTGACATAGAGTCTATGAAGAGCCAGATAAAAGGCAAAGAGGTGGCAGCAAAAGAGGGGCGCAAAGGCAACACACACTCTTGGTACTCAGAAGATCGTGACAGACAAGTCACACCATCACAAATTGAAAGTAGAAACCTCAGGTCGGGCGATACATAATCAAAGACTTCCAGGACACGCTACTCCAGGCTTGAGAGAATGAGGACTGAAAGGGCTCGAAGGAGAGAAGACACTCAGGCTCGCGACCCCCGCAGAGTCTCCGCACTACAATGATTGGCTCCTAATACACATGGGAGTGTCGAGGTTGAAATTCCAAAGCCACGCCTTGCCTATGAACCAGCAGACAAAGCGTTAGCAAGGTTGCAGAGCTCACCGTTCATTCTGACAATAGAGAACGCACCATTGCCCTCAGGCTTCCACCAGCCCAAATTCACTACTTATGAGGGGAAATCGGACCCCTACATACACTTGATCCACTTTTACCAGGTTATGGCCGTGTATCGGCAAAACGAGGCTCTAATGTGTATCATGTTTCCTTCCAGCCTTGGTGACCTAGGTTTAATATGGTTTGAAAGATTGCCAGAAGGTAGCATAGCTTCGTGGGCGCAACTAGCGGAGGCATTTGTGACCAGATTCAGAATGAACACCAAGACACCAGTGGAGATTAACCAGCTTCTCTCCATAGACATGGGCGAGAAAAAAACATTGAGGTCTTATAATAACTGGTATTGGGAGACTTTTAATCAGATTGGAGATTACCTTACAAACCTAGCGATCGCACAGTACAAATGAGGTTTACCGGCTGGCAATAAGTTGAGGGATTCAATGACAATGACACCGTCCCTTACTATGAAAACCCTAATGGAGAGAGTGCACCAACACATCCGGGTAGAGGAAGATGGGCGCGCACCAAGGCAGAGTCCGGCGCAACAGTGATATCAGACAAAAAGCCTTTAGCGAGAGTTAACACGGTTGACAAGTAGGACTAACCGCGCAAAAGTCTTTGCCCAACTGGAGGCAAAGTGGATTGACAGGTTTGACTAACTCTTTCTAAATAAGTCTTTGGCCGACTAGGGGGGAACAAAAAAGGTTGGCAGGTTTGAACAACACTTTTTTCATTCTTAAGCCGAGATAAAGATCTAGGCTGCAGGAAGTTGGCAAGTATGACCAACATTTAGCTCTTTTCAGCTGAGATAAGGATCTAGACTGAAAAAGGTTGGCAGGAATAACCAACATTTAGCTCTCTTAAGCTGAGATAATGATTTAGGCTGCAAGAAGTTGGCAAGTATGACTAACATTTAGCTCTCTTCAGCCGAGATAAGGATCTAGGCTGAAGAAGGTTGGCAGGAATAACCAACATTTAGCTCTCCTAAGTCAAGATAAGGATCTAGGCTGCAGGAAGTTGACAGGTATGACCAACAAAACTTTTGCACTCTTTGGCTGGGATGGCAGTTACTTCGGCCAAAGTAGGTTGGCAGGTTTGACCAACAAGTTTTTTGAATTCTTCAGCCAAAATGCGTATCTCGGCCAAAGAAGGTTGGCAGGATCAGGTAAGGCCAAGCTAATTAGTTTGGCTAGGCATGCGGTCGGAATGATACAAAACATTGAAAAAGAAACACAGTAACCGAGCAAAGAGATCGAAATTTTTCATTAATTGGAAGATGATTACAAAATGTGGGAGATATAGTCTGGTTACACTAAAAGAACGCCTTCTCATATGATTGCAAACTCGAAGGATATAAATATTGAAGGCAAAAAGACGGGGCTGTTCAAAATTTTGAAGGTACATGACGGGTGTAACAAGAAAACGAGGCTAATGGGGGCACGCCACGTATCCTGGGAATGACGTCGTGCCAGATTAGTGGAAGAACATGTTGAGCAACTGACAAGGCTTATTGGGGCTGAACGAGCTATGAAACCGAACAACTTTTTAGCTCAGCAGAGTGGGGCGTTCTTAGCTCGGCTGGAGGAAAAATAATCCCAGTCATGTTACGCAGATGGAATTAAGGGGCAATTGAGAGGGTAATTTGTAAACAAATTAGGCCGAGTTAGGAAGAGTCTTCTTTGGGAATTGGGCCGCGTAATAGGCCGAGATAAGGGCTGGTGTAGCTCGGTCCTAGGCCAAAAATACATCTCATATTTTGGGTTTGGGCCGAACTATGGGCCGAGGTAATTATTTATGTAGCACAGTCCTTGATCATCTAAACATCGGGTCGGTCAGAGATGGGCTACTAGTGACCTGACCTAACTATCCTGGATCGAGATATCAGTAGAGAGAGAACTGAGCTAAAGAATAACTCTGCAGGGCGTCATCTCAGAGTCAAGACTGACAGTGGCACTTAAAGTATCACCGAGCTGTGTGAGCACGGTTGACCGCAATATCAACCGAAGTAAGGGTTCAGCCATCTCACTTGGCTTGCAGTGATGAGGGTGTTTTAGGGATAATCATTATCCTTGGGCTTGAGACTCTTAGGAGGACTCTGCTAAGGAGAGTAGAGTCCTACTAAGATTGTGCAAAACCATCTCGCTTGATTGGTAGTGAGTAGAAGTGTGACTCCTAGGAGGACTCTGTTAAGGAAAGTAAAGTCCTACTAGGATTGTGCAAACCATCTCACTTAGTTGGTAGTGAGTAGGGTGTGTGATTTCTAGAAGGACTCTTATAAGGAGAGTTGGAATCCTACTAAGATTGTGCCAAGTAAAGTCTATAAAAGCTCATGACCAGACCTATGTACAGGTATTCCAATTCTTTCTCTAGAATACATAGAGCCTTTTGTCTATTGTCTATTTGCTGACTTAGGCATTGGAGGGGTTTCCGGCATACACCCGCCGGCTAGCTTACGTTTGTGTTTTCAAGCAGCAAAACGACGACGTTTGGAGGAGCGCAAACTTGATTAACAGGATTATACGAGAAGAATATTTCGTACTCGTACACCAATATAATAATGTCAAATTCATGATTTTTCTCTTTTTTTTTAAAATCTAAGAGAGTTGAATGTAATTTACTTTATATATATATATATCACGTGCTTTATGACTTTTGTACGTTACCAAAAATTCTTCTACATATAAATGTAAAAAACATTCCAATATAATAATGTCAAATTTATGATTTTTTTTTTTTTTTTTTTTTTTGTAAATCTAAGAGAGGTGAATGTAATTTACTTTATATATATATATATCAGCAGTGCTAGGTCCCCCGAAATGGGGGACCCCGAATCCCCCTAAATGCCTAATTAAGTAAAAAAAAAAAAAAAAAAGAAAACAAAAAACAAAAAGAAAACAGTTTTTCAAAAAAAGAAATTAAGGGGATTGTTCTTAGGGGGACAAATCATTTTTGATATATATATATCACGTGGTTTATGACTTTTGTACGCTACCAAAAATTCTTCTACACATAAATGTAAAAAATTTATTTAGTGGATGTATGTAGAAGTTCTCAATTGATTTGGAACAAGTTATGGCTCCTTTCTTTTCTTTCATTTGAGATTTATGAAAAATATCACTCTGTCACTTATACTAGTTCTTTAAAGAAGGAATTACATATCAAAGGAAAACAAAAAATAGAGGAATTTTTATAAGATTTTATAAAATAAATGATATATATAATATTTTTATAGTAATTGAAATTTCTCAACATTTTTACAAAGAAAATTCAACACAAAGAAATTTCATCCCGATATAGAGAAACTTCATCGAGAGACCTTAGCTAATAAACAATATATATTGAACCTCTTCTACTACTCAAAGTTGGAGAGGGATGTTTCAATAATTTTTTTTGAAAAAATATTTATAAATATTAATAATTAAAATCATAAAAATTCTATTTTTTTGTAATTTTCATTTGTCTCCTTCATTGATGTGCAATTTCCCCTTCTTTAAATTATTAGGCTCAGTTTGATTTAGTTTTTGAAATGAATTTTGAATTGTATTTTGAAAGATAAATTTTTGAAATGAGTTTTGAAAAGAGAAAATTTTTTTGGTCATTAGTTTTGAAACTAGTTTTTGAGTTGTATATTTTGAAAACTTGTTTGGTTATAAGTTTTGAAACTAATTTTTTTATTTAATTTATTTTTTAGAAATATTTTTTATTTTTTATTTTTGTAAAAAATATTTATTTATTCTTATTTTCGAACAAAATAATTTATTTTATTTTTTTAATTATTTAAAAAAAATTTAGACTAAAGTTATTTTTAAAAATTTTTAATTTTTTTTAATTTTTTTTAAATATTTAAAAATTTTATTTTTTTAATTTTAAATATTTTTTAATTTTTTAATATTTTAATTTAATTTTTTGAATATTTTAAAAAAAAATATTTTTTTAAAAATTTAATAAATCTGGATCACCTATATATATATATATATCTAAATCATAACAAATTATTTGGTCAATACTTAAAAAAATAACAAAATATTTTTTTCAAAAAATATTAAAAAAACAAAATATTTTTTTAAATAAAAATAATTTTAAATAACAAAATAATAAAATAAAATTTTTGAAATTTTTTTTTTTAAAATAGAGTTTTGAAAACTTATTTGGTTATGAGTTTTTTTAGATAAGTTTTTTAAAACAGTTTTGAAAATTTTATTTAATTATAAATTTTAAAAAGAGTTTTGAATTTTTTTAATAAACGCTACCTTAACTTTTACAATTAATAACTTAAACTTTTTGAATTATTTCATTTTGCTTCAAATGGTTAATGGTATTACAATTATTTGACAGATAATTTCACATTTTCTCAAACTATCATACTTATGTCAATTTAATCCCTTAACTGTTAATTTTAATAAGCTACACCTTAAACTATTGAAATTTATTCATTAGTCTCAAATATTAATTGGGTTTTTTTTTTTAATATAAAAAAAACGCATGAGTTGACCAAATGTCATAGTGCAAAGAGAATTATGAAGAGAAAAGAGGGAGTTTTTTTTAAATTAAAAGTTGATAATTAGAAAGTAGAAATTAAAAGCATTTTTATTCCAACTTTCAAATAATGAGACTGTTTGTTATAGCTTTGAGGGATGATTATAACTTATTTTGATTTAAGAGTCTATGCTAGACTATTTGGTATAACTTTTGCTTATAGTTTATTAGGTAGAAATAGTTTAAATAAACTGAAAAAAAAAAAACTGATTATTTGGAAGCTGAGATAGGAGTACTTTTAGTTTCTATTTTCTAATTATTAGTTTTTAACTTAAAGAAAAGCTCCAACAGACAAGGTCAATTTTCAGCTTAATTAAACTATTTCTGCCTAGTAAGTTATAAGTAAAAATTGCATCAAATAGTTTGACACAAACTCCCTGTAGTGGGTCAGAAACTTAAGTCCAAATTAAGTATAGACCTAAGTGCAGATGTCGTCCTTATTAGGAGACCAAGAATGACCAAAGGAGCAAGGGCTAAAGTCCAAGAGACGTAGGTCAACAGTAGGCCGAAGCAGGTCCGACCCAACAAGGGTCCGAACAGACTCCATGAAGAGGAAATGTCTAAGTCAAGTTGTAGAGGGATTACTTGTAGCGGTCAA
This sequence comes from Camellia oleifera, assembly GCA_022316695.1. Classification (NCBI taxonomy): domain Eukaryota; kingdom Viridiplantae; phylum Streptophyta; class Magnoliopsida; order Ericales; family Theaceae; genus Camellia; species Camellia oleifera. The sequence continues at coordinate 154,903,745 of CM039305.1, forward strand.
GTTGCTAGGGCACTTTGTCTCAGCACCGTCATTTCAAGTATTGTCGGTGTCACTGCTATCTGAAGTTGCTGAGGGAAAGAGAAAACCAGAACAACTGAGTTGCAAAGGCAACACTTGCAGCGGCCAAGTTGCGGAAGTACTTTGTTAGCGTTGCCATCTCTAGTATGGTCAGTGTCGCCATTTGAGCTCGCCACGAGAAATGGCTACCGCAGTAATTACAGCCGCCGCAGCAACTGTGACCATCGCAACTAACTTGCGGAGGGAAAACCCCACCAAGGTAATAGCAACCTTTGGGAAGAGCTTCCCTCCATCGGCTAATGCTTGGCATTAATAGCAGGTCCCAAAGCATTACTAGCCTAGCGCTGATAGCAGATCCTAAAGCTTACTAGTTGAAGTTAATAGCAGGCCCAGAGATATTAGTATATTGCGGTGACCCTGCGAAGATGAGAGTAAGGCAGCCCGAGTACGAAGGACTCCCTTTCCATCCACCCAGGTCATAGACCTGCCTTAGTCGCACATATAGGATCAAGAAAGCCCCATTGGGCTTGGTATTAAAGCACAGTATGGCTGATACCAAGCTTGGTTGTGACCTTCGTCCTGAGAAGCTAGGGAGTTCGTGGTTAAGTGGCTAATTAAGAGTGGAGGTTTCGTTGAGGTGAACACGAAAATATGGCTGATAGTAGGCTATAAAGTCTTGAGAATGCATGTCTTGGCTAAACTGAACTAAGAAGGCAAGTGTAGCGGCAAACATTACCACCGCAAGTGCACTTACTGAGGTTCAAGCCGAGGAGGCAAATTGTAGCGGTAAACACTTCTGCTGCAAGTGCACTTGTTGAGGCATTTGTGCCAAACAAATAGTACATAATACATGCAGAGGGACGTGTGACACCTTTAGCCTAGTGGCTCAAGGCAAAATATTTTATGTGATTCTTAGAGACACATGTCCTCACTTTATTTGGCCACTTGGTATCTTTTTGGTGCCAAAGAAACCCTATAAATAGGACCCATTTCCTAAGGTCCAAGAGAGGATTTTTGGGAATTTAGGGGAGATACTGTCCATTTGTGCACTGCTATTCCTTTCTTCTTGAGTCACTTATTTTACTCTCACTTAGCTGCTCATCCTCCAGTCATCTCACTATTATTGGACCATTGACATAGTTTTGTCTCTCTAATTATTCTCTTAATCACTGCTCACATCAAACCTCCTTATACTCCAAAATCAAAATAAGTTATAATTATCCTCTAAAAATTGTAACAAACAGTTCCGCTATCCTGCTGTATCGTTACCGATTTTGTGCATGTGCAAATGAACTCCACCTTCTTCATCTTTTAGTGGTTTAATGGCAAATAGTCTTGGGACAAAAAATTAGGCAGAAAGAAAAGTAAGACAGGACTGCAAAAACTTGAGGAAAAAAAGAGAGAAGAAAATAAAGATAAAAAGGGAAAATGACGGAATTATTTGAAGGTTTGAAATGAAATAATTCAACTTCACCTAATCAAATGCAGCAGTACTGCTTTTCCCTTATAGCTATAGTATAGATTTGGCTAGAGAAAAGCTAATCTTTTTCTCCAATGTCCCTTACCTTCAGAGATGATACATTCTTTAATTTGGAAACTTTAAAAGAGTACTAATAATGTGGAAAAAAAAAAAATCAAAGCTAAAACATCATATCACATAAAATTTACACACCAATTAAAATTATTAAAGCTCTTAACTAGAACTCCCAATAATGTAGCAGTACTGCTTTTCCCTTATAGCCTAGTATAGATTTGGCTAGAGAAAAGCTAATCCTTTTCTCCAGTATCCCCTACATTATCACCAATGACTAGTTTATGTTTAAAAGTTATAGTGTTGTAAACAATATTGGGGCAAAGTAAATCAATTTTAATAGTTTAAGGTGTTAATTGTTAAAATTAATAGTTAAGAAAATAAAAATAACACATGTTAATACTTTGAGAGACAAAATAAAATTTTATGTCAAGCAATTGTAATATTATTAAACTATTCGGGATAACATGAAATAGTTTTGATAATTTAAGATATCAATTGTTAAAATTAATAGTTCAAATGTATAAAGCGACACAAGAATAATTTGCAAAAACAAAATAATTTTTTTCCATTTATATATAATGCTATATATATGAAATTTTTGAGGGTTATGCTGTACACATTCATTTTGAGGTGTGTCCCATATACAAAATAATGAGTCATAATCAAATACTATATAAGGTATAATTAAATACTTTTTTTTATTATAATCAAAATAATAATCACAATATGGCCATAATCAACATGACAATGAGTCATAACAAACACTATAATAGGTCATAATTAAGATCACAAATTTTGCTAGTTATTTTAATTAATTTTTTGACTTTTTATAAAAAAAAATATACCGAAAAGTAGAGAGAAGAGTTAACTTTTTGATAGTGACTTTTGATTTTTTTTTTGATAATTTTATGTTTCCAAACTGAGTCCTAGTTTGGGAAGACTAAATAAGTGCACTTTTTGACTTTTTATGAAATATGGGTTGTGTTTGGGTTGGGTTTGAAGTGATGTGTTAGAGAAGTGATGTGACTTAAATAAGATGATGTGACTTAAATAGGATAGTGACTTTTTGATTTTTTATCTTTTTTCAATCATGCCAAGCTTCGTTTTTTTTTTCCCTTACCTTTTGACTTTTCACAAAAATATTTATAGAAAAATAGAAAAATAATGGGACAATTAGTAATTACTGTGTTTGGTTTCAATTTTCTGAATTTAATTTTTTTTAAATTGAGTTTTTTATTTTTCGTATTTTTTTATTTTTAGCGAATATTTTTAAAATTTATTTATTTTTACTTTTTTAGATGTACGTTCCTTAGATGTATCTAAAAAGTAAAATATTTATAAAAATAATATTTTAAAAAATCAATAAATACATAAGAATGCAAAAATGTACTAAATTTTCGTATTTATTTTTGTATTTTTGGTATTTAATAAAAAATTTTAAAGATTTTTTTCACAAATATTATACTTTTTAAGTGTATTTATGTTAAATATATTTAAAATTTTTTAAAATTTCTTAAAATATTAAAAAATTCAATAAAAATAAAAAAATACGAAAAATAAAAAATTTTAATTTTTTAAAAAATAAATCCTAAAAATTCAAATCAAACAAGCTAAAATTTTTTTCCTTTTTGACTTTTTTATAAAATCCTCAAACCAAAATAATCTTCTTTGTGTTTCCTTTGCCCTGATGGCGTGAAAGTCCAAGGGGAAATTGCAAATTAATGGGAAGACTAAAAAAAATTTGCAAAATCTTAAAAAAAAAATTATCATTTCAATTATTAAAGTTGATAAATTTTATCATTAATTTGTAATTTATTTTTGAAAACTTATACTGAATTGTAATTCCTCCGAAGTTAAATTATAGTCAATTTTCCCTTTTGATGGGAGCCCCCCTTGCTCTAAAATGCATAAATTATTCTATAGAATCTTATATTTCTATGTGATGTCTTTCCAAATGTATTAGGTTATGTAATTTTTATTTTATTTTATTTTTTTAATTTGAAATCTTCTCCCATATTTTAGACAAAATAATTTTGTATCCCCTTATCATATCTTATTATATTAGGGACACATAATTACCTAACAAGTAATAGGTACAAAAATAATAAAAGTTCCATAGAGAGAGAGCGAGAGAGAGTAGAGCTTCTCTCTTTAGGAGATTTTTGACAGTTGTCTGGCAATACTTCAACAACTTTCTTTACACTTCTTAAGTGTAGATCAACATTCCTAGACTATACATTTGCTATTTTAAAGCATAAATTTGAACTTTTATGTCTGAAATTAGGGATGTTTAAATTACCCAGTGAACCTAAGAATTGAACCAAACGACCTCTTTGTGTTGGGTTAGTTTGTTTTTTAAGTGCATTTGTGATGATCGGCCTTCTTTTCCCCTTTTCTTCTTTCCTTCTACGCTTCGTTCTCCTTTATTTCTCGTCGAATTAAAATGTCCGGAGATTATTTCTCATCCACTTTTTCTTGGTGTTGAATTTCGGTCGTTCCGGAAGGTGTGCGGGTGAAACTAGGGTGCTGGGAGCAAAGTGAGAGTTGTGAGCTGCTGGGCCTGGGCCGCTCGAGCTGTAGTAGGGGCCACTCGAGCGGAAAGGCTTGGCACCCATAAATTTTGTTACTGTCTAGAGTGCATGAGCAGAGAAAATTGGCTGCACGAGCGGTCAATGTGGGTCGCTCGAGCGGTGGGGAAGGTCGCACGAGCGACAGTCGGGCAGTCCAAACCCCTGTTTTTAAATACCCTTTTTGGTCGAAGTGTATCTCGTTTGGGGCTTATTTTTCTCACTCAAAAACCTAATTTCTCTCCTCTTTGTCTCTAGAAATCATCTCCAAAACATTAGAAACTCCTTGATTCTTGTAATCCCTTGGGTTTAGATCACCATCCTTATTCTCTAATCTTGAAGATCAAAGCTAGGTCTTCCTTGGTGTAGGAGAAAGTGAAGGAATCCTCCCTTTTGAAGCTAAGGTTTCATCTCTATTTCATCATCAACCTTTGAGGTAGGATTTCCTTTGAGTTATACGTGTGTTTATGCAAGTTTTTGTTGATTTTTGTGAACTCCTCTATGTATTTCGAAAATGGAGTCTAGGGCTCACGAAATTGTTGATTTTGCTTAAAGAAAAACTCATCTCATCTTCTTTTAAAGAATATTTGAGAAGTGTGGAACCTTGTAGATTGAGATTGATATGTATGAAGAGAGTTCATAAAGAAGATGAAAAATGTTTAGATTTTGTGTGAAAACCTAGAAATTGGGGCTTTTGTGAAAACATGGAAATCCATGGAGTAAACATCTTTTATTGTGTTTAAATGGGTGTGTGAGTGTAGAGTTTACATTTTGGTAAGAAAAATGATAATTTCCTTGATATATGAAAATGAGGAATTTACTTTTAAGATTGTTGCTAGTGGCATGGAAAAATATTTTATTGTGAGAAGATAGTTGTTGAACACCATTGACCTTGAGAATTGAAAACTTGGAGCTTGATATTGAAAGTCTCACATAATCTTGGAATGACTAAATGAAATATGTATAACGATGAAATAATGCTACGTGTTAATTAGCATCGGTGGAACATGTGATTAATTGTGTGATGGTATTGGAGGAAGGTAAATGAAGAAATGCTATGGAATGTCATTGTGCATCATATCCTCATGTAAATTTTGTCATTTTTATACATCTTGACATGAGTTTTGGAAAACATTTACATTGAGAAAGGTTATATTGTAATGAGAATGTTAAGGGGGTAAATACGCGGTAAGTCCGGATAAGGGGTGTAGTTGTATTTGATAAGATGGCCTAAGTGTCCTTGGTGAAAGACTAGAAAATTGCGCGGATAGGTGTCGAGCCTTCCGGTTAATACCGGTAAAAATGACAGTTTGATAGTACTCGTAGAGTCTACTTGCAGACACCAGCCTAGGGATTACCAGTGATGTATTTACCGCCCCCTTATGATTTAAAATTGGAAGTGTGAGGATAAATAAGGTTGCATAAATGTTGACTGAAAGCATGGTGATTTTCAAGAAAAGCATAATATGAGATTTCCTTCAAATGGCATGGCATGACATATGCATTTACAAAAAATATTGTGAATCTTGCATAAATGTACATACTTTATTAAGGATTCTCTACTAGGCTATATGCTCACCCCTATGGGTTTTGGTGCAGGTAAAGATGTGGTAATCCTACCAAATTGAGGGCGTGGAAGTATTTTGAGAAGAGTATCGTACTCCTATTTTGTTGTGATTAATTGTAAAACCGAGGGCTATTTTTGGTTTGGGTCCGAGAGACTACTTTTGTGTAACCAGGCTTAAGCCTCGAAAGTTGTAGCCCGTAAGGGCACTTTATTTATCTTATTTGCAACTAGATGTTTCACATGCTATAGATTCAAGTGTTCTTTTATTTCGTTGAATGTATACCGCATGTGGGACTTTTGTATTAAACTCTCTTAATCAAATATGGAAAGATGGAAGGATTATTGTTATTATCTAGCGAATGCCCATTAATGTAGATAGTTCATGTTGAAATATTTTCGGGGCGTTACAGAATTAGTTTGGTTCTGAATTTTCAAATCATCAAAATAATAGGATTGGGTTCGTTCTTAGTTTAGGCTTTATTAAAACCGAACCAATCTGAAAACCAAACCTATTTATATATATTTTAAGATTTTATGTCACAACCCGCTCCCCGTACCCAAAGGTTAAGCATCGTGATGGCCAGTAACTGAGGCTACCTCCGGCCAATTCTTAAACAAATTAATAAACGCAAGCGGAAGAAATATTTAAATAAGGGTACCAAAATAATCATTGGAGTTTCTATTTAATTAAATTGTCAGAGCTAAACTATCTTTACAAGTGCTTCGTGCCTGCTCCACACGTTGGCCCTGGCATGTCACCTGAAAGTGATAAACAACTACAAGCACATGGCAGAGTGAGAAATATTATACTAAGAGTATAAGGGTTTAAAATTCACCATGGATAATTATTGATTAAACAAAGCTTGCTATTAAAATGCAGAATATATAATACAGAGATCATTTAACATATAATACGGAAATCATATACATAATCATAACCACGGTACAGAACAGAACATAACAGATGTATAGACTCAAGAGATGGCTTATACGAACTCTAGAGGTGGCTTCCACTATAGTGTAGCACTTAGTTCCGTATAGCACTTTACTCCACACCAGAAGTCATAACCACGGTACAAAACTAGACAAATGTATGGACTCAAGAAGTGGCTCGTACGAACTCTAGAGGTGGCTCTCACCATAGTGTAGCACTTAGCTCCGTACAACACTTTGCTCCACACTAGAAATTCAGAGGGTCAATGGTTATTTATGTGAAGCCCCTGAAAAATGTATTCTCTATAAAGAACCCTAATGTTTGAATTATTTTCTTAAAGTCCCTCAGTTATTTGAATTATTTCAGATCTTGTCAGTTAGCATTTGATTTTTTTTTTTTTTTAGCAAAATAGGAATTTTTCTAACCGGATTAGGTTCCCTAACCTAATTTAAATCTACCCAAGTTACATGTATTTAACTCCAAGCCCTCACCCTTTAATTAAATTCAAAACTTGCCCTAAAAACTAGTACTTGTACCTTGTACCTTGAGTACTATTAATCTTGTAAGATACATATATACATATATATACACCTAGAGCAGTGTGCCTAGAACCTAAAATGATTTAAATAATAACCCCATCACACTTCCCCAAGGAGGAGCCAATTTTCAAAAAACACTATCATGAACTTCTAGGAAAACACAACCTAGTGACCTAGACCTAGGATGAAAAATCCAATAACTAGTTTCATTACAACTAGGAGTTGCCTAAACCAATGAACAAGCCTCCCAAATCCCTTCCATTCCTTTAGAATTCACACAAATCCTAACCTTTCCATCCATATCCAATTAAGGGGCTTTTAGGACTTTTTGCCTCAAAGGTTTGTCTATAAATACCAACACACCCCCTAGCTTGCAAACACACACAACACACTCACTCACACACACATTTCGGTTAGAGAGAGGGAGGAGAGCAAGAAAGAGAAGTCTAGAGGAGAAGAAGAGAGCTTCTTGTGCAAAGCTTAGTAGGTAAGCCACAAACACAAACATTCTCTTTCATTTTCTTTTTCTAATACATGTTTCTAAAGGTTCTAAATAAAGTTCTCAGATATGTTATTACTAAGTTCTTATGTTAAAAATTCTAAGGGTTGAGTATTGATTCCATCTCTCTTGTATTTTCCCCATTTTGGCACAAAACCATCTTCTTTTTGTACAAATCTCTCAACTTTTCAAGAGCACTCTTTCAAACAAATTTTATGAGTTAAACATGTGATAGTTAGCATATTTTCTTCACAAAAGAAATGAAACTTTCCCTTGGTGGAACCCTTTTTTCATAAATCTTCTTGTTTTGGGCAAAGTACCCTAGAATCTATTTTTGCAGCCCACTTCCAGAAATTCTAGAAAAATGTATAAAATTATGCTGGACCTCTATTTTATGTCAAAACCTTCCTTAAGATGTTAGTTTTCAAATAAAATTGGTTTCATCGAAAAACATCTAGCGGTTTGCAAGAAAATCAAATTTTCGTAACGGTCGACGGATTTGGACAGATTCTGGACAGCGCTGGAATATTTTCTAAATGACTTAAAATCTGGAAAAGCAATCCCATTTACGAAAAATGTTCTAGAAACTAGATCAAATTCTCTACGAACCATAGGAAGGCCAAGTCCGGTGAAGGATTTAAAATAGTCCTTTCATTTTAATCTTTATGTGATATTAAATCTGAAAATTTTGTTATGCATGGATGTTTTATGCCCTTGTATTCATGAAAATGTTTATTAGCTTATGATCATATTTTGGCATGATAATGTATGTGTTATGTTATGTTCTTCATCTTCTTCACCTTATTGATGCATGCTTGTGTGGGTATTTTTATCTTGTTAAGTTATCTAACCTTGATGTAAAATATTTAACTCAACGAGAAACCTAATTGGGAGGGTATTGGGTTTTCGAGCACTTGAGTAATGAAAAGATGAGGATATGTGATATATGGATTGTTGGGATGCGTTCCCTATTTGAAAGTTAAAATCTTGCGCAAGTGGTTTTCGGAACCCCTTGAACGGAGCGGTTGTATTCGGACCCTAGGTGGTTTGGTGTGAGGAGGGATTCGGGCAAGGCCCTATTTTACTATCTCTTTTAAGGCCCTGCGGTTGGCGCTACACGGTATATAACCGTTGGTAGGCATCCAAGGTTAGATCTGCAACAAAGCAGCAAAAGAGGGGGCATACCGAATAATCCGCGTCCGATTCTTGTGGTTGGGAGGACAAAATCTCTTTGGGAGATTTCTAGTTTACTGACATCTAACTTATCCCTTTATCTATTTATTTATCTGAGTATCATGCTTTACTACTTGATGTTATATTTGTGTTTGTGTATTGGACTGGGAAAAAGGGGCGGGGTATGTGTGTGTTTACTGGGCATTCAAAGCTCATGGCGTATCGTGCCAGGTGTCAAAGAGGAACTCATAGTAAGAGATGACGAGCCTGAAACTTTCGAAGACTTTTGGCTATCCTAGAAAAATTAGAAGTTTCTTTTTGGATATTTTGTAAGACTCATGTGAAGATTTAAGCTTTCTTTTGGGATGTAATATAATGGAACCATCTTTTGAATTAAGTATATTGCGGTTGTTATGTATTTATATTCTATGTTTGAACTTTATTGTTGCTTATGAGACCTTGTGTCAATACTTTTTAAGATCTGTCAAAAGAGTAGTGCGCTGCCTAAAAAAGCCGGACTTAGAAGCGAGGCTATTTTGACTCCTCCGGCGATCTGGGATCTTACTTGGTTATTGACCATATGGCTCATTAGTGACTCTCCCTTGATTGTAACCAATAGTGTAGACTCGAAGTGTCACAATTTAAGTCCCCCAAGGCATGGGACTCCCGTGGTAGTACTTACAAAACATAATTGTATATAAGGTTATAGTAAAATATTCTTTAAAATATAAACAAACATATACATGGGTTTTCTTTTAAGCAAATAGGGTTCAGAAAATAATCCACGTAACTGAAATATTAATATAGTTTATAATAATTTATAAAACATAACTTGTATAAAATAAATAATAGTAAGTCAAAACGTACGTAAAATATATTATGATAACTCAAGGTATAATATAACTCACCTTAACTTTAACACCTCATTCTTTTTTTCCACTACCAAAGACCCTCTTAACTTCCACTATTTTTTTCCTTCCTTTCCTTCCTTTCTCTCTTCTTTCTTTCCTTTTCTTTCTCTTTTCTTTTCCTTACTTCCATTTTCTGAACACAGGCCCCCTTATATAGGAAGGCAGCTGTGGGCACCAAGCCACAGGATGCCACAGGTCACATTCTCATTGCTCCCCATTAATTCAAGCTTATCTTAACTTAGTTATTTATTTATACTTTGACTCCTAAATTTTTAATAATTATATTATTTTACAAAATTACACATAATAATATAAAATAAATTGTATATTTTTTTAACTGTGATTAAATAATATTAGTATAAATTTTACAGAATAATTAAAAATCTGGGTTGTTACAATCTTCCCTCCTTTTAAAATTTTGTCCTCGAAATTTTTCATATGTGTAAGCTATTCGCTGTGCACTCTGATAAATATATATCAGATGATTAATCCGATAGAAAATATTACCTCAAAAAAAACTTTACCAAAAACAACTCACTATTTAGTTGTCAAAAATTGGTTTGGGCCAAAATGAGAAATAATTGGTGATTTTAAAAACTTTTCACTTTTTTGTTTACGATAAAAAAAAAAATAAAAATAAAATGAGAACACAATAACAGAATCATATGTAAGAGTTGAAAAAAATTTGAGGTGAACTTTTCATTGATAGAAAATAGTTTCAAAATTAATATTTTTAACCCACTTTTAAAAAGAACATCGAAATATATATATATATTTTTTTAATACTGAACTGGAAATTCCATGTATTTAATTATATTATAATTTTGGTGTGTGCTTGAGCCCTACATCTTTTGTTTCTTTTCCTTCTTTTGCTATAACAAATATAAATTATATCTATTATCCTTCACAAATTATGCATAAAATTTTTTTTTAATATATATATAAAATCATAGAAAATTATAATATAATTAAATCGACAAACAAAATATAATATTTAGGTACGAATTACTTGCTATCCCACTTCTTAAATGTGCATGTGTCCTATGTTCCAATGATTATTATTAGTTTATTTTTATTTATATTTATTTTTTTTAAACCATTGCTCTGATACCACTTGTCATGACCCGCTCCCCGTACCTAAGGGTTAAGCATCATGATGGCCAGTAACTGAGGTTACCTCCAGCCAATTCTTAAACAAATTAATAAATGCAAGCGGAAGAAATATTTAAATGAGGGTACCAAAATAATTATTAGAGCTTCTATTTAATTAAATGTCAGAGCTGAACTATATTTACAAGTGCTTCGTGACTACCCTACGCGCTGGCCCTAGCATGTCACCTGAAAGTGGTAAACAACTATAAGCACATGGCAGAGTGAGAAATATTATACTAAGAGTATAAGGGTATAAAATTCACCATGGATAATTATTGATTAAACAAAGCTTGCTATTAAAATGCAGAATATATAATACAAAGATCATTTAACATATAATACAGAAATCATATACATAATCATAACCACAGTACAGAATGGAACATAACAGATGTATGGACTCAAGAGATGGTTCATACGAACTCTAGAGGTGGCTCCCACCATAGTGTAGCACTTAGTTCCGTATAACACTTTGCTCCACACCAGAAGTCATAACCACGGTACAGAACCGGACAAATGTATGGACTTAAGAGGTGGCTCGTACGAACTCTAGAGGTGGCTCCCACCATAATGTAACACTTAGCTCCGTATAACACTTTGCTCCACACCAGAAATTCAGAGGGTCAATGGTTATTTAAGTCCCCCAAGCATGGGACTCCCGTGGTGGTACTTACAAAACATAATTGTATATAAGGTTATAGTCAAATATTCTTTAAAATATAAACAAACATATCCATGCGTTTCATTTTCACAAATAGGGTTCAAAAATTAAACCACGTAACTGAAATATTTATATAATTTATAATAGTTTATAAAATATAACTTGTATAAAATAAATATTGTAAGTCAAAACATACGTAAAATATATAATGGTAACTCAAGGTATAATATAACTCACCTTAACTTTAATACCTCACTCTTTCTTTCCATTACCAAAGTCTCTCTCGACATCCACTATTTTTCTCATTTCTTTCATTCATTTCTCTCTTCTTTCTCTTTCCTTTTCCTTACTTCCATTTTCTGAACGCAGGCCCCCTTATATAGGAAGGCAGCCGTGGGCACCAAGCCACGGACTGCCACGGGTCACATTCCCATTGCTTCCCATTAATTCAAGCTTATCTTAACTTAGTTATTTATTTATACTTTGACCCCTAAATTTTTAATAATTATATTATTTTACAAAATTACACATAATAATATAAAATAAATTGTATATTTTCCTAATTGTGATTAAATAATATTAGTATAAATTTTACAGAATAATTAAAAATTTGGGTTGTTACATTTTATTTGTATTAACATGTCTTCACCTTATTACTCTATTACAATGACTCTATTTGGTAGGGCTTATTTCCGGCTTATTTCAGCTTTTAGCTTAATTTAAGCTATTTTGATGTGTTCGGTTCAGTTTAATAATACAGCTTATAGCTTTTTGTAAGTCAAAAATCAACTTATTCTTTGAGTGGGGGAGAAAAAGCTTAATTTATAAATCAAAAATCAGCTTATGTTCACAGTTATAAGTTATAAGCTGTTAAAGTATAAGTTATAATTACTTTCTCACAACTCTACCAAACGGGGCCAATAGACTTGATTACACTTAATAATTTTCATATATAAAGATTATTAGGTAAACGAATGAAATATTAGAAGCTTGAGTCAAATTTCGCAGTTAATTTAATTTGTATTTTTGTATTAATGGATTTGATTTATATTTATTATATTTAAACTTGAGTTCGATTTAATTTTTATTAGCTTGCATTAAATAATATTTTACTTTTTGTTTGTATTATGTTTAAATGTTAAAGACTTGTTTATTTTAATTATTTATTATTGATTGATTTACTTCTTTTTTCATATGGTGTAACCGTGGTTCCAATCCAGACCAACCTAAGCTATATTGGGTTGGGTTGGTTCTAGTACATGATTGGTTTGGTTTTTTGTCTAAAAACTTGGAACCAATCATAATTGGACTAGTTTCAAATTTAGTGTCAAACCAAACCAAACGGACCCATGAACACCCCTATCTAAAATAGGGGTTTGAGAGTTTCTTTCCTGATTTTCATATAGATTTTTTGATTTTCAATATCTACAATGGTTTTCTCCTCTCTCAAACCTTACCCCATACCATTGTGGGTATACTACCTCCTTAACTCTAATTTCTGGTGGTGTCCAAAGTATGGCGGCAGTGGCGGAATTGGGCAGCAACGACGGGGACGACGTTGATGAGGATGGTGAGCTTTCAAGCAAATCTTGCTTGATTTGATGCAGATATTACTTTCCAGACTATATCTTTAAGAAGATAAGTGATTTTTCTTAGCTCATAACTAGTTTTTTTTTTTTTTTACAGATTTACTGTTTTTTATTGTTTGTTTATTTATTTATTTATTATTTTGTTGTATGGCCCTTAGGGGTCTTATTTCTGTATGATGTTACTTTTAATATAAATGTTTTCTATGGTCTCAAAAAAAAAAAAAAAAAAAAAAAGAAATTTGCCTAATAAGCTAGAGCTATTAAATATTTGGGAGAATTACTTGTTAGTGGTGTGTTAAAAAGTTATTCACAAAATTATGAAAAAAATTATAATTTTACATATTAATATTTATAATGAATATCATTAATGTAAAAATAATTTTTTAGATATAGACTGATATTTTCCCTAGATATTTAAACATGATAGACAAACATGTTTGATATTGACTGATTATTGTTGTGGATCCCAATCCTTAACACGTAAGAGATTAATGTCAAATATCAATAGTTTTGATAGCAAATATCAATATTCTTTTCTTTATCACAACTTCTTTTCGAACGTTGTAATCATGTTCTGGAAGTTTGACTTTTATGAAAAGTATGGATGTTTGGTAATACTTTTTAGTTTCATTTCAGCGCTTTCTTTACATTGCTTTTACATAACTTCTAAAGATAAGCAAAACTCTTGCAATGAACAAAACTCATCATGACTACGTCTTTACATGGACAAAATTTCAATAAATAAGGAAAACTTTCTTCACACTAAGTGTTGGGAAATATTAACAAAGACTTTAAACTATTTGCTATCAAAACTAAGGAAAATAGTCCTTTACATACTTGGCATTTACAGGACCAGTTCTAAATCCATCGTCTACCCTTACCAACTTGTAGTACCCACTGCTACTTGCCTCAACAATTTTGTAAGGGTCTTCCCATCTTGGTGAGAACTTAGGGATTAGTTGCCTCCGCATAATCGCATCCACTGTCTTCCATACTAAGTCCCCCTCTTTAAACTCCCTGTGTTGGATAGACTTATTGTAGGCGCGGGCTATGAACTGATGGTACTAAGGTTTCTAATTGCTTCAATCAAGGCTGAAAATGTGGGTGGATTATGGTTCTCCAAGAAAAGTTTGTAGTCGCGTATAACACCCTCCACACATATTCTGACTAAACGAGCCTTATCCACTGGTTCGTGGTAGTCAATGGCTTTGTCTTGGAACCGTTTAACATAATCTAGTATATCTTTGCCTTCTTTTTGGACATCTCACCCAAGTGTGAGGGTAGTGACTTTTTCTTAGACTTAAAAGAATTTCGCATGAAACTTGTTCACCATCTCCTCCCAACTCTTGATTGAGTTGGGGGCCAAGTTCACATACCAGCTGTAAGCCCTTTCAGTGAGTGATTTGGAAAACTCCTGAAGGCGTAAAGGGTGGTCACTACCATAAACACTAAGGGTTTCAATGAACCTCACCACATGTTCTCTAGCGTTGCCTTGTTTTCTCTCAAACTTCACAAACTTGGGTACCGTATACCCAACAGGATATGGCATGGCCAATATCTCCTGAGGATATAGAGGGCTTCACATTTGGGTCAGGGAGAGCTGGCAGTTATTTCTTGCTACGCTCTTGCTCGAACATAGCCTTGACATCCTTTATAATAATGAAGTGAGTGTATTGGTAAGGGTTAATTTGCCCTTGGGTAATTGAACCAGCTGCCGTACTGTTCACTTGAGGTACCACCAGAGGCACCTAGATTGGAGCCCGATCCTCAATGAGCGGGTTAGGCACTAGATTTGGGGTTGCTACAGGCGAAGGCACCTATGCTGGAACTGTCCTGGACACCATGGCCATAATAGCTTCTGTGAGAGCTTATAAAGCTGTCAAGATTTTCCTCTACGTATCCTAAAGTGACTGGGCTGCTTCGAGTACAACACTGTGGTCATGGTCTTCAGCGTGTGCTGCTCTGCCATTAGAAAAACCTTGCTGCCATAGTTGCTGTTGAACTTCATTTTTCGCCATTTTTTTCGGTGAAGTTTGAAAGCCATTGCGAGTATGAACCATCAACAAAGTAAAGTAGCCTCCCCAGTGGAGTCGCCAGAAATGTAGGGCGGTTCGATGTGAGTAGTGATTAAGAGAATAATTAGAAAGAGAAAACTATGTTAATGGTCTAATAGTTGTGGGATGGCTGGAGAATGAGTCAACAAAACTCTAGGGAAGTTAGAGAATGAACAGCTACGTGAAGGTGAAGCAAGTGGCTCAAGAAGAAGAGAATGGTAGTGCACAAAATAGGCAGCATCTCCCTAAGTTTTCCAAAATCCTCTTCTTCAACCTTGGGAAATAGGTCCTATTTATAGGTTTTTCCTTAGTACCAAAAGATATTAAGTGACCAAATAAAGTAAGGACATGTATTCCTAAGATTCGCATGGAATATTCTATATTGGGCCACCAGGCCAAAGGTGCCACGTATCCCTCTACATGTACTGTTACTATCTGTTTGGCATAGATGCCTCAACAAGTGCACTTGCGATGAGATTGTTTACCACTACAACTTACCTCCTTAGCTTGAACATCAGCAAGTGCACTTGCAGCGATAATGTTTGTCGTTGCACTTGCTTTTTTAGTTCAGTTTAGCCAAGACATGCATTCTCAAGACTTCATAGCCTACTATCGGCTATGTTCGTATTCACCTTAGCAAAACCTCTACCCTTAGCTACCAAACCACAAACTCTCCAGTTTCCCAAGGCAAAGGCCACAACCAAGCCTACTATAAATCATGTTGTGTCTTGGTATCAAGCCTAAGGTGGCTTCTTTGGTCCTGGATGTGCAACCAAGGCAGGTCTATAACCTGGGTAAATGGAAAGGAAGTCCTTTGCGCTAGGGCTACCATGTTCCTATCTTCGCAGGGTTGCCATGGTATACTAGTATCTATGGGCCTACTATCATCTCTAACTAGTAAGCCGTGGGGCCTACTATCAGCGTCAAGCTAGTGAGTTTCGAGGCCTACTATCAACGTCGAGGTAAAAATGACTTTGGGGACCTACTATCAGCCCTAAGCTAGTAAGGCCTTAAGGCCTGCTATCAGCGCCAAGCATTAGCCTCTACTTGTGGAGAGGAAGCTTCTCCTAAAGGCTGCTATTACCTTGGCGAGGTGTTCCCTCCACAAGTTAGTTGCGGTGGTTATTTCCTGTGGCAAGTTCAAATAGCAGCGCCAACAATACTAGAGATGGCGGCGCAAACAAAGTACCTTCACAACTTGGCCGCTGCAAGTGTTGTCTTTGCAACTTAGTTGCTCCAATTTTCTCTTTAACTCAGCAACTTCAAGTGGTAGCATAAGCAATACTAGGAATGGTGGCGCTGAGGCAAAATGCTTCAACAACTTGACCACTGCAAATGTTGCCTTCGCAATTTGACTTAGACATTTTTCTTTATGGAGCTTGTTCAGACCTTTGGCGAGTTAGATATGCTCCGGCCCATTGTTGACCTACTTCCCTTCGACTTTGGCCCATGCTCCTTTAATTTAGTCGCCTAACAGAGGCGATCTTCGCACTTAGGTCTATACTTAATTTTGATTTTAATTTTTGACCCTCTATGCATCCAAATCTAAACGAATAATTGACATGCCAAAATTTAAAGGATTCAAATGAATTCAAATTGGATGGAGGAATATTTTTGCCTTCTAGTTTACGTCTCGTTTGGTAACCTTCAGTTTTAGCCAAAAAATTAAAAAGTCATTATAAATTATTACATCACTTTCTCTACTTTTCTATATATCTTTCTGTAAAAAATCAAAAAATTATCAAAATAATATATTTCCAAACAAGACCTTAGTGAGATAATTCTTATGCCAACTATCGCTCCTTTTTCCTAATGTGATAATTTCAACGAGTTGATAGCTTCTAAACAAATAATTACAATATCTTTTAATTTTTATTAATATTTTATTTTCTAAAGTTTACTCACCTATGATCATCTTTATCCATGATTGTTGAAAAAAATACGTTGTTACTGTACTTGGTTACTAGTTTTCCAAAACACTTTTCAAAAAATTTTACTTTCTTATTTTTCGTATTTTTTTGTTTTTACTAAATTTTTTTAATATTTTAAATAATTTTTTTACTTTTTAAACACACCTAACATAAATACACCTAAAAAGTAAAAAAATTGTAAAAATTTTTTAAAAAAATTCACTAAATACCAAAAATACAAAAAAAAAATACAAGAATTCAGTACATTTTTTATATTTCTATGTATTTATTAATTTTTTAAAATATTTTTTTACAAATTTTTTACTTTTTAGATACCTCTAACTAAGGTGCATCTAAAAAAGTAAAAAAAATGTTTAAAATTTAAAAAATATTCACTAAAAACAAAAGAATACAAAAATCAAAAAACTCAATTTTCAAAAAACTTAATCCAGAAAACTCAAACCAAACACACTGATAGTTTTATAATTTTTATATAATTACATCATTCTTCTTTAATACAAATAACATGATCAGAATTAATGTCGATGGTATAAAAATATAAAAGTAAATAAAATAAAATATGATATATATTTTAATGTAAAAAATATAATAACATTATTTTTCTATCATTATAACTAATGAATTACTAATGAACATGAGATCAAATGTTGAAACATTCCAATATAATAATGTCAAATTCATGAATTTTTTTTTATTTTTTATTTTTTCTGTAAATCTAAGAGAGTTGAATGTAATTAACTTTATATGTATATCACGTGCTTTATGACTTTTGTACGTTACCAAAAATTCTTCTACACATAAATGTAAAAAACATTCCAATATAATAATATCAAATTTATGATTTTTTTTTTTTTTCCTAAATCTAAGAGAGTTGAATGTAATTTACTTTACCAAAAATTCTTCTACATATAAATGTAAAAAATTTATTTAGTGGATGTATTTAGAAGTTCTCAATTGATTTGGAACAAGTTATAGCTCCTTTCTCTTCTTTCCTTTGAGATTTATGAAAAACATTACTTTGTCACTTTAAACGATAATACTAGTTCTTTAAAGAAGGAATTACATATCAAAGGAAAATAAAAAATAGAGGAACTTTTTCAAGATTTTATAAAATAAATGATATATAATATTTGCATAATAATTGAAGTTTCTCAACATTTTTATAAAGAAAATTTGACACAGAGAAATTTCATCCCGATATAAAGAAATTTCATAGAGAGACCTTAACTAATAAAAAATATATATTGGACCTCTTCTATTACTCAAAGTTTGAGAGAGATGTTTCAATAATTTTCTTTTGTCTCCTTCATTGATGTGCAATTTCCCCTTCTTTACATTATTCAGCTCAATTTGGTTTAGTTTTTGAAATGAATTTTGAATTATATTTTAAAAGATAAATTTTTGAAATGAGTTTTAAAAAGAGAAAACTTATTTGGTTATTAGTTTTGAAAAGAGTTTTGAAACTAGTTTTTGAGTTGCATATTTTGAAAACTTGTTTGGTTATAAGTTTTGAAACTAATTTTTTTATTTAATTTATTTTTTTGAATTATTTTTTATTTTTTATTTTTGTTAAAACTATTCATTTATTCTTATTTTTCGAACAAAATAATTTTTTTTAATATTTTTTTAATTATTTAAAAAAATTTGGACTAAAGTTATTTTTAAAAAAAATTAAAAATTTTTAAATAATTAAAAATTTTATTTTTTTAATTTTAAATATTTTGTAATATTTTAATATTTTATTTTGTTTTTTAAATATTACAATTTTTTTGAATATTTTAGAAAATATTATTTTTTAAAAAAGATTTAATAAATTTGAATCGCCTATATATATCTAAATCATAACAAATTATTTAGTCAATACTTAAAAAAATAATAAAATGTTTTTTTTTTCAAAAATTATTAAAAAACAAAAAAAAATAAAAATAAAAATAATTTTTAAGAACAAAATAATAAAATAAAATTTTTGAACTTTTTTTTAAAAAAAAATAGAGTTTTGAAAACTTATTTAGTTATGAGTTTTTTTAGATAAGCTTTTTAAAAGAGTTTTGAAAATATTGTTTAATTATGAATTTTAAAATGAGTTTTGAAATTTTTTAATAAATGCTACCTTAACTTTTACAATTAATAACTTAAACTTTTTGAATTATTTCATTTTGCTTCAAATGGTTAATGGCATTACAATTATTTGACAGATAATTTCACATTTTCTCAAACTATCATACTTATGTCAATTTAATCCCTTAATTATTAATTTTAATAAGCTACAGCTTAAACAATTGAAATTAATTCATTAGTCTCAAATATTAATAGGGTTATATATATATTTTTTTTTAAAAGGCATGAGTTGACCAAATGTCATAGCGTAAAGAGAATTATGAAAAGAAAAGAGGTACCTTTTTTTAACTTAAAAGTTGATAATTAAAAACTATAAATTAAAAGTATTTTTATCCCAACTTTTAAATAATGGAACTGTTTGTTACAGCTTTAAGGATGATTATAACTTATTTTGATTTAGGAGTCTATGTTAGACTATTTGGTATAACTTCTGCTTGTAGTTTATCAGGCAAAAATAGTTTAAACAAACTAAAAAAAGTTGACTATTCGGAAGCTGAGGTAGAAGTGCTTTTAGTTTCTACTTTCTGATTATCAAATTTTAACTTAAAAAAAGCTCCAACAAACAAGGTCAATCAATTTTTTTTTAAGCTTATTTAAGCTATTTTTGCCTAATAAGCTATAAGTAAAAATTACAAAAAATAGTCTGACACAAACTCTCTGTAGAGGGTCAGAAACTTAAGTCCAAATTAAATATGGACCTAAGTGCAAAGGTTGTCTTTATTAGGAAACCAAGAATGACCAAAGGAGCATGGGCTAAAGTCCAAGGGAGGTAGGTCAACAGTGAGCCGAAGCAGGTCCGACCCGTCAAGGGTCCGAATAGACTACATGAGGAGGAAATGTCTAAGTCAGGTTATAAAGGGATTACTTGCAGCGGTCAAGTTGCTGAGACAGTTAGTCTCAACGCCGTCATTCCAAGTATTGTCGGTGCTGCATCCATCTGAAGTTGCTGACGGAAAGAAAAAACTAGAACAACTGAGTTGTAGAGGCAACACTTGCAGCGGCTAAGTTGCGGAGGTACTTTGTCAACGCTGCCATCTTTAATATGGTTGGTAGCGCCATTTGAGCTCGCCACGAGAAATGGCTACCGCAGCAACTGCGACCATCGCAACTAACTTGCAGAGGGAAAACCCCACAAAAGTGATAGCAACCTTTGGAAAGAGCTTCCCTCCACAAATAGAGACTAATGCTTGGTATTGATAGCAGGTCCCAAAGCATTACTAGCCTAGCGCTGATAGCAGACGCCAAAGCTTATCGATTGGAGCTGATAGCAGGTCTAGAGATACCAGTATACTGCGGTGACCCTGCGAAGATGAGAGTAGGGCAGCACGAGTATAAAGGACTCCCTTTGCATCCACCTAGGTCATAGACCTGCCTTGGGCACATAGGCAGAATCAAGGAAGCCACATTGGGTTGGGTATTAAGGCACAGCATGATTGATAGTAGGATTGGTTGTAGCCTTCGCCTTGGGAAACTGGAGAGTTCGTGGTTAGGTGGCTAAGAGTAGAGATTTTGTTGAGGTGAACACGGAAATATGACTGATAGCAGGCTATGAAGTCTTGAGAATGCATGTCTTGACTAAACTGAACTGAGAAGGCAAGTGCAGCGACAAACATTACCGCCGTAAGTGCACTTAGTGAGATTCAAGCTGAGGAGGCAAGTTGCAGCGGTAAACACTCCAACTGCACGTGCACTTGCTAAGGCATTTGTGCCAAACAGATAGTACATAGTACATGCAGAGGGACGCGAGGCACCTTCAGCCTAGTGGCTTAAGGCAGAATATTTCATGTGATTCTTAGGGACACATGTCCTCATTTTATTTGGCCAGGTGCCAAAGAAAGCCTATAAATAGGACCCATTTCCTAACGTCAAAGGGAGGATTTCTGGGAATTTGGGGGAAATATTGCCCATTTGTGCACTGTCATTCCTTTCTTTTTGAGTCATTTGCTTCACCCTCACCTAACTGCTCATCTTCCAGTCATCCCACTATTATTGGACCATTGACATAGCTTTGTCTCTCTAATTATTCTCTTAATCACTGCTCACATCAAACCTCTCTATAGTCTCAAATTAAAATAAATTATAATTACTCTTTAAAAATTATAACAAACAGTCTCACACTATCCCGCTGTATCGTTACCAATTTTGTGCATATGCAAATGAACTCCGCCTTCTTCGTCTTTCAGTGGTTTAATGGAAAATAGTCTTGGGATAAAAAATTAAGCAGAAAGAAAAATAAGATGGGACTACAAAAACTTGAAGAAAAAAAAGAGAGGAGAAAATAAAGATAAAAAAGGAAAAATGAGGGAATTATTTGAAGGTTTGAAATGAAATAATTCTACTTCACCTAATCAAATGCAACACTACTGCTTTTTCCTTATAGCTACAGTACAGATTTGACTAGAGAAAAGCTAATCTTTTTCTCTAGTGTCCCTTACATTTTCACCGAATCAAATGTAGTAGTACTAGTTTTCTCTTATAGCTTTAGTATAGATTTGGCCAGAGAAAAGCTAATCTTTTTCTTTAGTGTCCCCTACATTGGCCTCGTTTGGTAGAATTGTAGAAAAATAATTATAATTTATAATTTAATTGATTATGGCTTATATTTGTGAATATAAATTATTAACCGGTTTGATGCAGCTGTGAGATTATGGATTTAAGTAACAGAATAGTGTTTGGTTAATAAGCTGTAAAATAATTTTTTATTGTATAATTGTCCTTTTTGCCCTTATATGATATAAAAATGATTATTTTGTCATTTTTTTTCAGTTTTAATTTAAAAAAATTATTTTATTAATAAAAGTGAATATAATTAGTATTACAAAAATTATCATTTCATTAATAGTATCAATTAGTATAAAATTATTTTATTTTTTCATTATAAATTAATTAGTGTCAATTAATGGCTTAATTAGCATTAATTAATACTAAAATTATTAATAGTATCAATTAGGATAAAATTATTTCATTTTTTCAGTGGTACTACATGCACCAATTAGTATACTAACTAGTGTATCAACACTAACTATAACATTATTATTGGCCCCATTCATTAATCACATTACAAATCTCAAAAACTTCTTAAATTATGCCACATCATCAATTGATATATTAGTTAGTATATTAATTGGTACATATAACATTATTTTTTTTTCATTATAAATTAATTAGAGTCAATTAATGGCTTAATTAGCATCAATTAATAGTAAAATTATTACTAGTATCAATTAATATAAAATTATTTCATTTTTCATTACAAATTTATTATTATTATTATTTCATTTTTAATTATTATTATTATTATTATTATTATTGTATTAAAAAAACACTGAAAACTTTAGCTTTGGCGACGTGGCGACGCTAAGGTTTGAGATCGCCTCGCACGGCCGATCGTGGTAGGGCCCAAGAGAGAACAACAACGTAAATCGTGAAGAGAGAGAGCTAAGGTTTTATCACGTCGGCATCCCTTTCTTCTTCTCATCCTCCTCCTTCTCATCTCACCGCCAGCGTCGATCGCGAAGAGAGAGAGAGAGAGAGAGAGCGCTAGGGGTTTGTCATGTGATAGTCACCGTCAGGGTCTCTGGTTCGAATCGCGATGAAGAGATCACGATGGTTAGGGTTAGGGTCTCGGTTCAGATCGCTCAATGTGAGTGAGCGGAGAACACCGGAAAGAGAGAGAGAGAGAGAAGAGAAGAGAAGAGACAGAGCTTTGGTCACTGGAAATTGCCCTAGTTTGTCGGAAATCGCCTCTCTCATTTGTGTGAGAGAGAAAGAATGAGTGTTCTTGGTTTATATACATGGCACACTTGTAATAACTGGAAATTATGAAGGGCATTTAAGTCATTTTACACCCCCATTTCAAATGCGCGCATAAGCTCAAATCAAGAAGCACTCCCAGAGCTGCTTACAAATTTAAGCTAAAAATGGCTAAATCAAAGTTATAATTTATCCCTTTAAGTTTTACCAAACACACTAAAATAACTCAATTTAAACTAAAAATTGATTTAAGCTGCTTTTAAGTGCTACCAAACATGCACATTATCACCTATGACTAGTTTATGTTCAAAAGTTATATGTTGTAAACAATTTTGGGGAAAAGAAAATCAATTTTAATAGTTTAAGGTGTTAATTGTTAAAATTAATAGTTAATAAAATAAAAATAACACATGTTAATACTTTGAGAGACAAAATAAAATTTTATGTCAAGCAATTGTAATATTATTAAACTACTCGGGATAAAATGAAATAGTTTTGATAATTTAAGATATCAATTGTCAAAATTAATAGTTCAAATGTATAAAGTGACACAAGTATAAAGTGACACAAGTAAAATTAATAGTTTTCAGCTTATTTAAGCTATTTTTGCCTAATAAGCTATAAGTAAAAATTACATAAAATAGTCCAACACAAACTCCCTGTAGAGGGTCAGAAACTTAAGTCCAAATTAAGGCCTCGTTTAGGGAGTGGCTATTTTAGCCAAAAAGCCAAAAAGCCAACTAAAACTAGTCACATCACTTCTCTACTTTTCTGTACATCTTTTCGTAAAAAGCCAAAAAGTTACTAAAATAGCCTATTTCCAAACGAGGCCTAAGTATGGACCAAAGTGCGGAGGTCGTCCTTATTAGGAAACCAGGAATAACCAAAGGAGTATGGGCTAAAGTCCAATGGAGGTAGGTCAATAGTGAGCCGAAGCAGGTCCGACCCGTCAAGGGTCCGAATAGACTACATGAGGAGGAAATGTCTAAGTCAGGTTATAAAGGGATTACTTGCAGCGGTCAAGTTGCTGAGACAGTTAGTCTCAACGCCGTCATTCCAAGTATTGTCAGTGCTGCATCCATCTGAAGTTGCTGACGGAAAGAAAAAACTAGAACAACTGAGTTGTAGAGGCAACACTTGCAGCGGCTAAGTTGCGGAGGTACTTTGTCAACGCTGCCATCTCTAATATGGTTGGCACCGCCATTTGAGCTCGCCATGAGAAATGGCTACTGCAGCAACTACGACCATCGCAACTAACTTGCAGAGGGAAAACCCCACAAAGGTGATAGAAACCTTTGGGAAGAGCTTCCCTCCACAAATAGAGGCTAATGCTTGGTATTGATAGCAGGTCCCAAAGCATTACTAGCTTAGCGCTGATAGCAGACCCCAAAGCTTATCGGTTGGAGTTGATAGCAAGCCTAGAGATACCAGTATATTGCGATGACCTTGCGAAAATGAAAGCAGGGCAGCCCGAGTATAAAGGACTCCCTTTGCATCCACCCAGGTCATAGACTTGCCTTGGTCGCACAGGCATGATCAAGGAAGCCACCTTGGGTTTGGTATTAAGGCACAGTATGGCTGATAGCAGAATTGGTTGTAGCCTTGCCTTGGGAAGCTAGGGAGTTCGTGGTTAGGTGGCTAAGAGTAGAGGTTTTGCTGAGGTGAACACGAAAATATGCCTGATAGCAGGCTATGAAGTCTTAAGAATGCATGTTTTGACTAAACTGAATTGAGAAGGCAAGTGCAGCGACAAACATTACCACCGTAAGTGCACTTAGTGCGATTCAAGCCGAGGAGGCAAGTTGCAGCAGTAAACACTCCAACTGCAAGTGCACTTGCTGAGGCATTTGTGCTAAACAGATAGTACATAGTACATGCAGAGAGACGCGAGGCACCTTCAGCCTAGCGACTCAAGATAGAATATTTCATATTTCATATGATTCTTAGGGACACATGTCTTCACTTTATTTGGCCAGGTGCCAAAGAAAGCCTATAAATAAGACCCATTTCCTAAGGTCCAAGGGAGGATTTCTAGGAATTTGGGGGAGATACTACCTATTTGTACGCTGTCATTTCTTTCTTCTTGAGTCACTTGCTTCACCCTCACCTAACTGCTCATCTTCCAGTCATCCCACTATTATTGGACCATTGACATAGCTTTGTCTCTCTAATTATTCTCTTAATCACTGCTCATATCGAACTTTCTATATTCTCAAATTAAAATAAATTATAATTACTCTTTAACAATTATAACAAACAGTCCCACACCATCCCATTGTATTGTTACCAATTTTGTGCATATGCAAATGAACTCCACCTTCTTCGTCTTTCAGTGGTTTAATGGCAAATAGTTTTGGGACAAAAAATTAAGCAGAAAGAAAAGTAAGATGGGACTGCAAAAACTTGAAAAAAAAAAAAAAGAAAAAGAAAATAAAGATTAAAAGGGAAAATGATGGAATTATTTGAAGGTTTGAAATGAAACAATTCTACTTCACCTAATCAAATGCAGCACTATTGCTTTTCCCTTATAGCTATAGTATAGATTTGACTAAAGAAAAGCTAATCTTTTTCTCCAGAGTCCCTTACATTTTCACCGAATCAAATGTAGTAGTGTTGCTTTTCCCTGATAGCTCGAGCATAGATTTGGCTAGAGAAAAGCTAATTTTTTTCTCCAGTGTCCCTTACATAGGTCCCGTTTAGTAGAATTGTAAAAAAATAATTATAGATTATAACTTAATTAATTATAACTTATAGTTGTAAATATAAGTTATTAACCTGTTTGGTGTACCTGTGGGATTATGAATTTAACTAGCAGAATAGTATTTTGTTAATAAGCTGTAAAATAATTTTTTATTGTGTAATTGTCATTTTTGTCCTTATATGATATAAAAATGATTATTTTGTCATTTTTTCAGTTTTAATTTAAAAAAATTATTTCATTAATAAAAGTTAATATAATTAGTATTACAAAAATTATCGTTTCATTAATAGTATCAATTAGTATAAAATTATTTTATTTTTTCATTATAAATTAATTAGTGTCAATTAATGGCTTAATTAGTATCAATTAATACTAAAATTATTAATAGTATCAATTAGTATAAAATTATTTCATTTTTTCGGTGGTACTATATGCACCAATTAGTGTACTAACTAGTGTACCAATACTAATTATAACATTATTATTGACCCCAATCATTAATCACATTACAAATCTCAAAAACCTCTTAAATTATGCCACATCATCAATTAGTATATTAGTTAGTACATTAATTGGTACATATAGCATTATTCTTTTTTCATTATAAATTAATTAGTGTCAATTAATGGCTTAATTAGTATCAATTAATACTAAAATTATTAATAGTATCAATTAGTATAAAATTATTTCATTATTTCATTTTTAATTATTATTTTTTTTTTATAAAAAAAACACTGAAAACCTCCACACAAAAAAAAAACACTGAAAACTCTAGCTCCGACGACGTGGCAACGCTAAGGTTTGAGATTGCCTCGTACGGCCGATCGTGATAGGGCCTAGAGAGAGAACAACAACGTAAATCGCGAAGAGAAAGAGCCAAGGTTTTATCACGTTGGCAGCCTTTTCTTCTCCTCCTCCTCCTTCTCATCTCACCGCCGACATCGATTGCGAAGAGGGAGAGAGAGCTAGGGTTTGTCATGCTGTCGATTGTGAAGAGAGAGAAAGAGAGCGCTAGGGTTTTATCACGTGATCGTCATCATCAGGGTCTCTGGTTTGGATCACAATGAAGAGATCGCGATGGCTAGGGTTAGGGTCTCGGTTTAGATCGCTCATTGTGAGCGATCGAAGAACACCAGAGAGAGAGAGAGAGAGAGCGCTTTGGTCGCTGGAAATCGCCCTAGTTTGTTGGAAATCGCCTCTCTCGTTTGTGTGAGAGAGAAAGAATGAGTGTTCTTGGTTTATATTTATGGCACACTTGTAATAACTAGAAATTATGAAGGGCATTTAAGTCATTTTACGCCTCCCATTTCAGCTGCGCGCATAGGCTCAAATCAAGAAGCACTCCCAGTGCTGCTTACAAATTTAAGCTAAAAATGGCTCAATCAAAACTATAATCTAGCCCTTTAAGTTTTACCAAACACACCAAAATAACTCAATTTAAGCTAAAAGTTGATTTAAGCTGCTTTTAAGTGCTACCAAACAAGCACATTATCACCGATGACTAGTTTATGTTCAAAAGTTATATGTTGTAAACAATTTTGGGGCAAAGAAAATCAATTTTAATAGTTTAAGGTGTTAATTGTTAAAATTAATAGTTAATAAAATAAAAATAACACATGTTAATACTTTGAGAGACAAAATAAAATTTTATGTCAAGCAATTGTAATATTATTAAACTACTCGGGATAACATGAAATAGTTTTGATAATTTAAGATATCAATTGTCAAAATTAATAGTTCAAATGTATAAAGTACAAGTATAATAATTTGCAAAAACAAAAATAAAATTTTTCAATTTATATATATAATGCTATATATATGAAATTTTTTAGGGTTATGCTATACACATTCATTTTGAAATGTGTAGCATATACAAAATAATGAGTCATAATCAAACACTATATAAAGTATAACAAAATACTTTTTCTCTTATAATCAAAATAATAATCACAGTATGTCCATAATCAACATGACAATGAGTCATAATTAACACCATAACATGTCGTAACTAAAATCACAAATTTTAAGAATTAGTTATTTTAGTTGATTTTTTGACTTTTTATATAAAAAAAAACGTACCAAAAAATGGAGAAAAGAGCTCACTTTTTGATAGTCATTTTTGATTTTTTTTTGATAATTTTATGTTTCCAAACTTGAGTGTCTGGTTTTTTTTTTTCCCCTTACTTTTTGACCTTTCACAAAAATATTTATAAAAAATAGAAAAATGATGGGACAACTAATAATTACTGTGTTTGGTTTTAATTTTCTGAATTTAATTTTTTTAAAATTGAGTTTTTTGTTTTTGTTTTTTGTTTTTGTTTTTAATGAATATTTTTAAAATTTAATTTTTTAAAACTTTTTTAGATGTATGTTACTTAAATATATCTAAAAAGTAAAATATTTGTAAAAAAATATTTTAAAAAATCAATAAATATATAAGAATACAAAAATATACTAAATTTTCGTATTTGTTTTTATATTTTTGGTATTTAGTAATTTGTTTAAAGATTTTTTCTACAAATATTATACTTTTTAAGTGTATTTATGTTAAGTGTATTTAAAAATTTTAAAAATTACTTAAAATATTTAAAAAATTTAATAAAAATAAAAAAATATGAAAAATAAAAAATTTTAATTTTTTTAAAAATAAATCCTAAAAATTCAAATCAAACAAGCTAAGATTTTTTTACTTTTTGACTTTTTTTATAAAGCCATAAAACCAAATTACTTACCTACAAAACCGCTGTCATAATTTTTCCCCTTATTTTTATAATCTTCTTTGTGTTTCCTTTGCCCTGATGACGTGAAAGTTCAGGGGGAAATTTCAAATTAATGGTAAGACTAAAAAAAAATTGCAAAATCTTAAAAAAAATTTATCATTTCAATTATTAAAGTTGATAAATTTTATCATTAATTTGTAATTTATTTTTGAAAACTTATACTGAATTGTAAAAAGTTAAATTATAGTCGATTTTCCCTTTTGATTGGAGCCCCCCTTGCTCTAAAGTGCATAAATTATTCTATAGAATCTTATATTTTTATGTGATGTCTTTCCAAATGTATTGGGTTATGTCATTAGTTTTGTTTTGTTTTGTTTTGTTTTTAAATTTGAAATCTTCTCCCATATTTCAGACAAAATAATTTTGTATCCCCTTATCATGTCTTATTATATTAGGGACACATAATTACCTAACAAGTAATAGGTTCAAAAATAATTAGTTCCACAGAGAGAGAGAGAGAGAGAGTAGAGCTTCTCTCTTTAGGAGATTTTCAACAGTTTTTCGGTGATACTTCAACAACTTCCTTTACATTTCTAAAGTGTAGATCTATAGAGTATAGATCTGCTATTTTAAAACGTAAATCTGAACTTTTTATGTTTGAAATTAGGAATGTTCAAATTACCTAATGAACCTAAGAATTGAACCAAACAACCTCTTTGGGTTGGGTTAGTTTGTTTTTTAAGTGCATTAGTTTGGTTTTGGATTTTCAAATCATCAAAATAATAGGATTGGGTTCGTTCTTAGTTTAGGCTTTACTAAAACCGAACCAATCTGAGAACCGAACCTATTTATATATATTTTAAGATTTTATTTGTATTAAGATGTCTTCACCTTATTACTCTATTACAATGGACTTGATTACACTTAATAATTTTCATATATAAAGATTATTAGGTATACGAATGAAATATTAGAAGCTTGAGTCAAATTTTGCAGTTAATTTAATTTGTATTTTTGTGTTAATGGATTTGATTTATATTTATTATATTTAAACTTGAGTTTGATTTAATTTGTATTAGCTTGCATTAAATAATATTTTATTTTTTTGTTTGTCTTTATATTTAAATGTTAAAGACTTGTTTATTTTAATTATTTATTATTGATTGATTTGCTTCTTTTTTCATATAGTGGAACTGTGGTTCCAATCCGAACCAACCTGAGCTATATTGGGTTGAGTTGGTTCTAGAGCATGATTGGTTTGATTCTGGGTCTAAAAACTTGGAAACCGATCATAATTGGATTGGTTCCAAATTTAGTGTCAAACCAAACCAAACGGACCCATGAACACCCTTATCTGAAATAGGGATTTGAGAGTTTCTTTCCTGATTTTCATATAGATTTTTTGATTTTCAACACTTGTAATGGTTTTCTAATCTCTCAAAACTTCCCCTATACCATTGTGGGTATACTTCCTCCTCAACTTTAATTTCTGATGGTGTCCAAAGTATGGCGACAATGGAGGAATTGGACAGCAACGACGGGAACGACATTGATAAGGATGGTGGGTTTTCAAGCAGATCTTGCTTGGTTTGATGCTAATCTTACTTTCCAAACTACATCTTTAATAAGAAGATTAGTGATTTTCTTTAGCTCGTAACTGATTTTTTTGATGGATTTATTGTTTTTTGTTGTTTGTTTTTTTATTTATTTATCATTTTGTTGTATGGCCCTTGGGGGTCTTATTTCTGTATGATGTTATTTTTAATATAAATGTTTTCTATGGTCTCAAAAAAAAAAAAAAAAAAATTTGCCCAATAAGCCAGACCTATTAAATATTTGGGGGAATTACTTGTTAGTGGTGTGTTAAAAAGTTATTTACAAAATTATGAAAAAAAATTATAATTTTATATATTCATATTTATAATGAATATCATTAATATAAAAATAATTTTTTATATATAGACTGATATTTTCCCTAGATATTTGAACATGATAGATAGACATGTTTGATGTTGACTAATTATTGTTGTGGATCCCAATCCTTAACACGTAAGAGATTCATGTCAAATATCAATTTTTTTTTTCCCGATAATATTATCATGGGTAAATTATCAACACCCTTTGAGATTTAACTAAAATACAGATTTTCCCTGAAATTTGAGAAATTACAAATTATCCCTTAATGTTTATATTTGCATAACAAATGAGGAGGCAATTTGTTATGCAAATATAAATTTCATGGGACAATTTGTTAGATAAATGTAAATCTCAGGGGACGAGATGTAATTTCTCAAATCTCAGGGGAGAATCCATATTTTAGTCAAACCTCGAGGGACTGTTGGTAATTTGCCCTATTATCAAAACATATTCTCAGTATTTTGTAAGGGTTAAGTTGTAATTTCATTTGGTTGAGTCTAAACATAGGATGCTTTGCTTGAATCACAAAATCATTTTATTACACTTTTATTTTATATTTTCTTAATATAAATTTTATCTTTGAAAGTACCATTAAAGACACAAAACTTCAAAAATATTAAATCATATTTCTAATTTCACCACCCCTTCCATATCGGTCTAATACCTCTCCCCTCCCTTTACTCCTTGTTACCACATTTGTCACATTTCCTCATCATAGCAATGGTTGCAAGCTTTTTCCTCTTCCCTTACCCACCATTTTAGTTGGCATCATTGCACCATCTCCACTGGTAGCTAAAATTAGAGCTTGTCTAGAAGTAGTAAAGTAGTGTGTACATAACAATGTGAAAGCCGTTACTATTCTCACGAATTTTTTATTGTTAATTCAGTGGTTGCAAAATAGTAGTAAAAAGGAATGAGACATGACAAACCTTTTGCTAAACTTATGTTATTTTTGTACCAAGATTATGTTTGTATTATCAAGGTCCTTAAACAAAATGTAAAGATGACTCATGTTGTCACGACCCAAAACCGCCCCTAAAAGTTTAGGACATGACCACCTTAGAAATAGACCAAAAAAAAAAACCAAAATACGTAACGCATGGGGCCTGAACGGAAGCACCTGATAACCAAAAATTCTATTCCATTGAGCTATTACTATTATGCCAGGATCACAACATCATATCAAATAAATAATATACAGGAAATATACATACACATACATCGACTTAGCCCATAATTAGGTGTATGACAAAACATATTAACCAAAGCTAATCAAGGCATAAACCCCAAAAATCTAACAACACTTTACAAAATGCACGGGCTTCAGTTAGTGCCTGGACACACCGAGGTTGACAAGGGAGAGACGAGCCTTAAGGGTTAGGACTGAACTCTCGGTTGGTTACCTACAGAAACAGACAATATACAGAATGAGTGAAACTCAGTGAATAATAGTACATAAATAATGTAATGTTCAACTTGAATAATAAAGTATATAACTGTAGAAGCATATGATTAACTACATCCTGTAATTAAATCTCAGACAGTCATGGGTCCAGTTTTTCTTAACAGAATGGCTTTAAGCCCAGTAGGTACAGAAGATACAGAACGGCCATAGGCTCAGAAATAACAGGATAGCCATTGGCCCACAATATATATATACAGAACAGCCTTTCGGCCCAGAACAGCCTTTCGGCCCAGAACAACCTTTCGGCCCAGAAATATACATACAGAACAGCCTTTCGGCCCAGAAATATATATATATATATATGGATTCAAGAGGTAGCTCCCACCAAGGTGTAGCACTTAGTTCCGTACAGCACTTTGTTCCATACCAGAAAACATCAGAACAAATCAACTTTAGAAGTGTACAGAAAATACATACATTCTTCCTATTATTCACATACATTACCATAGATAATATAAGTTTAACAGAACGTTGCTGATATTTGTTAGCAAAAGGTGAACACATTTCACAGATTGAACGCTTTCAGAAATATGTAGATATCATAGTTCCATACCATAAATCAATAGATCTTGGGACAACCCACAAAGTAGAATAACTTCAGATATCATCAAAACTGACTAGTCCCAAGTTAAGCAGAGGCACACAGATTCTTTCAATCATCTATATGAGTTAACATAATTAGTTTACGTTTAACAGAATACCAATGACAATTGTCAGCAATAAGTATAGCATATCCCACAGAGGGTACATGTATCATCACCCTACTATTTGCAAGGACAAAATAATTTATCTCATGCTAGTCTTGTTTCATCGTTGACAAACGGAATGATTCGTAATACCCAAGCATCATTATTCCATTTAATTATCACGCGTCCTTAAGATTAATTTATGGATAACAAAACATTAATACAGTCCTTTAATCTCTTTAGTCAGATATCTATGTCACAAAACATACATTAAATCAAACAGAAGTTAATATCAAGTTCCCGGTAAACGGGGTTTACTTCCATGAGTACAATTCTTATGTGGAATCGCCGATAATTTATAAGTTATGGCACATTACCGATAAACAATAAACGTAGTCGGAATACAGAATGGTTTCAGAGTCATGTTGTTGTGTGCTAATTCTTTCAATGCTTACATCGATTCCCAACCAACACACATGTTGACATAATTGCTCAGAGAGAAGAAAATGTCAGTAACAATAATGATTAACGGTAAATAACGTACGGTTGGGGTACTATTACTCACAGTGGTAGGTCTCTGATAGCGGTGGAACGATGTCCTCATCTTGACCTACAAACATGATGCACATAGCAGATTATGAGAATAAAACCAATCTCTTTTTATTCCTTACTCAATAGCTATGGTGGTTTTAGACTCATTAGTCCTCCATAGGTTATCATAAAATAGGAGAAATCGATAGGAGAAAGGTTCAGACGAAGAAATGGTACAAACTCGAAAAACAGAAAGTGCATAGTCATCACTAATTTGGGCATAACTATTTATATACTTATAATTTGGGGGTGAGACCACCATCATTGGAAACTAGACTTCCGGGGCTTGATTTTAGGCTCAAGAATCACTCAAAACGGAGTCCGGATGCAAAAGATATGCCTATTCAAAGTTACTTTAGTGTTTGCTGAAACAGGGGTGGCCGCTCGTGCGGCCACTCCCTCCGCACAAGCGGCCATGGACAGTATGCAAACCCAGATTTCTCCATTTTCTCCGCACGTGCGGCCAAGCCCCTGTTTGGCAGTCCGAAAATCATACAAAACTCCATATTTGGTGATCAACAACAAGGTCCAAATTAGATGCTTTAAACACTAAAACATGGTTCACAAATCATGTAAATAGGGATACAAACACATAACCATTTGAACATGCATTTGATCTTCTTCAATTACACACCACCACTCTTACATACACAATACACATATAGCCTTATATCTACACAAGTGTCAACATGGTAATTCAAGAAACAAGTTGTAGATTTCTTATTAGGTGACCCATATTAGGTTAGAATTCTCAAATAGTAGCATTATTTTTTTACCAATAGATCAACACACCCATCCAACCCTCCCTTACCACTCTAGGTTACACAATATTAAGCAATTCCTTCTCCAAATTAAAAAGAAAGGATGGAATTAGGGAAATTGAACTTACCTTAAGCTTCACTTCCTAAATGCCCCCTCAAATTTTCAATTATCTACCTTCTTGATGATCTTAGCTCCCTATTTCTCAAACCCTTCCCTAATCTTTTCCTCCAGGAGATATTTTTGTTGGAGCTTCTAAGTCAATGTATTGGAAGATTTATAGATATGTTTATATAATGGGTGAATAAGACAAAATTTAATCGTTTAATCATTCCAAATTGAAATTTCACAGAAAATCTCATTATAACTTAAAAATCATGCAGATTCCAAATGTCAAATCAATTTCAGAAAATTAAGTCTTTAAGGCTCCCAATTTCTGAATCCAATTTCTTAATTGTAACAGATATTTTTCTTATCATACAAATATGTAGCCATAATCATAGAATTCACTTAAATAAATTCAATTACACATAAGATTCCACCGTAAGTATTTAAATGCTCAGAAGAAAGGACTCAAATATTCCAAAATCAGATACGAGGGTCGGGTGATTACACATGTATTGGCTAAAGTAGCCTTAGCAGAAGGCTGAAAGGTGTGTGGTCTGTATAATATATATGCTATTATCTCGATTTTACTATAAAAAAAAAAAAGAAAAAAAAAAGATGTCTCACATCAAGACCTCCATCCCTAGAAACTCTAGCCTTGTCGCCACGTTTGCCAACACCATGGAGCCTTAGATCTTGAGACAAAAAGAGAAAAGATGGCAAGTGTAAAGAGATATATGAGGTTAAGGTTGAGAATAAGTTTGGAATATTAGGTGTAAAGGGATAAAATTAATTTGTAAACCTATTTAATTGGTGTAATAATTAATGGAACCCTAATGCACATCTTTAATTTCTCTTCTTAAGTAAAAAGATAAATTATAAATACACATCTTAAGATTTATTTAAAATATAGATTACCCTCAGTGATTTGAAAAATTATAAATATCCACTTATCATAATTTGTTATTTTAGTTAATTAGAATTTTTTAATTTGTTTTCAAACTAAATCATTTATCTATTTTCATTAAGTAAAATTAACAGAAAATAAAATTTTAATCATTATATTAATGTAGGTGTATAGTTTATGTCTAAAATACCATTTTTATTAAGTTTAATAACTAATATATCATTTTTTCGTTAAATTTATTTAATAGAAATAGATAAATAATTTAAATTAAAAATAAATCAAAAGATTAAAATTTACAGCAATAAACACTCCCGCTGCAAGTGCACTTACTGAGGCATTTGTGCCAAACAGATAGTACATAGTACATGCAGAGGGATGTGTGACACTTTTAGCCTAGTGGCTCAAGGTAGAGTATTTCATGTGATTCTTAGGGATACATGTCCTCACTTTATTTGGCTGCTTGGTATCCTTTTGGTGCCAAAGAAACCCTGTAAAAAGGACCCATTTCCTAAGGTCCAAGAAAGGATTTCTGGGAATTTGGGAGAGATACTGTCTATTTGTGCACTGCCATTCCTTTTTTCTTGAGTCTCTTTACTCTCACCTAGCTGCTCATCCTTCAGTCATCCCACTATTATTGGACCATTGACATAGTTTTGTCTCTTTAATTATTCTCTTAATCACTGCTCACATCGAGCCTCCTTATACTCTCAAATCAAAATAAGTTGTAATTACTCTCTAAAAATTGTAACAAACAATCCCATTATCCCACCAATTTTGTGCATGTGCAAATGAACTCCGCTTTCTTTGTCTTTTAGTGGTTTAATGGCAAATAGTCTTGAGACAAAAAATTAAGCAGAAAGAAAAGCAAGACGAGACTGTAAAATCTTGAAAGGAAAAAAAGAAAAAGAAAAAGAAAATAAAGATAAAAATGGAAAATGACGGAATTATTTGAAGGTTTGAAATGAAATAATTCAACTTCACCTAATCAAATGTAGCAGGACTGCTTTTCCCTTATAACTATAGTACAGATTTGGCTAGAGAAAAGCTAATCTTTTTCTCCCGTGTCCCTTTCTTTTCGGAGATGATACATTCTTTTAATTTGTAAATTCTAAAAAAGTATTAATAATGTGAAAAAGAAAAAAAAATTAAGATCAGAATATCACATCACATAAGATCCATACACTAATTAAAATTATTAAAGCTCTTAACTAGGACTCCCAATCTTTTTTCCCTTACATTTTCACCTAATCAAATGTAGCAGTACTGCTTTTCCCTTATAGCCTAGTATAGATTTGGCTAGAGAAAAGCTAATCCCTTTCTCCAGTGTCCCTTACCTTATCACCAATGACTAGTTTATGTTCAAAAGTTATATTGTTGTAAACAACTTTGGGGCAAAGTAAATCAATTTTAATAGTTCAGGTGTTAATTGTAAAAATTAATAGATAAGAAAATAAAAATAACACATGTTAATACTTTGAGAGACAAAATAAAATTTTATGTCAAGCAATTGTAATATTATTAAACTACTCGGGATAACATAAAATAGTTTTGATAATTTAAGATATCAATTGTTAAAATTGATAGTTCAAATGCATAAAGTGACACAAGTATAGTAATTTGCAAAAACAAAATAATTTTTTTCCATTTATATATAATGCTATATATATGAAATTTTTGAGGGTTATGCAATATACATTCATTTTGAGGTGTGTACCATATACAAAATAATGAGTTATAATCAAACATTATAAGGTATAACTGAATACTTTTTCTATTATAATCAAAATAATAATTACAATATATCTATAATCAACATGACAATGAGTCATAACTAATACCATAATAGGTCATAACTAAGATTACAAATTTTGAGAATTAGTTATTTTAGTTGACTTTTTACAAAAAAAAACGTACAGAAAAGTAAAAAAAAGAGTTAACTTTTTTACAGTGACTTTTGATTTTTTTGACAATTTTATATTTCCAAATTTGAGTGTTTGGGGTTTTTTCCCCCTTACTTTTTGACTTTTCACAAAAATATTTATAAAAAATAGAAAAATGATGGGACAACTAGTAATTACTGTGTTTGGTTTTAATTTTCTAAATTCATTTTTTTAAAAATTAAGTTTTTTATTTTTCTTTTTTTTTTTGGTGAATATTTTAAAATTTTAATTTTTTTTTATACTTTTTTAGATGTACATTACTTAAATGTATCTTAAAAGTAAAATATTTGTAAAAAAATATTTTAAAAAATCAATAAATACATAAGAATAAATTTTTGTATTTGTTTTTGTATTTTTGGTATTTAGTAAATTTTTTAAAGATTTTTTTCACAAATATTATACTTTTTAAGTGTATTTAAAAATTTTAAAAATTACTTAAAATATTAAAAAAATTCAATAAAAAAATACAAAGAATAAAAAAATTTAATTTTCTAAAAAATGAATCTTAAAAATTCAAATCAAACAAGTTAAGACTTTTTTGGTTTTTGACTTTTTTATAAAGTCCTCAAACCAAATTACTTACCTTCAAAACCGCTGTCATAATTTTTTCCCCTTATTTTTATAATCTTCTTTGTGTTTCCTTTGCCCTGATGACGTGAAAGTTCAACGGGAAATTGCAAATTAATGGTAAGACTAAAAAAATTTGCAAAATCTTAAAGAAATTCCATCATTTTAATTATTAAAGTTGATAAATCTTATCATTAATTTGCAATTTTATTTTTAAAAACTTACACTGAATTGTAATTTCTCTAAAGTTAAATTATAGTCTATTTTCCTTTTTGATAGGAGCCCCCTTGCTCTAAAATACATAAATTATCCTATAGAATCTTTTATTTCTATGTGATAAATGTCTTTCCAAATGTATTGAGTTATGTAATTAGTTTTTTTTTTTTCTTAAATCTTCTCCCATATTTTAGACAAAATAATTTTGTATCCCCTTATTATATCTTATTATATTAGGGCCACATAATTACCTAACAAGAAATAGGTACAAAAATAATAAGTTCCACAGAGAGAGAGAGAGAGAGAGAGAGAGAGAGAGAGAGTATAGCTTCTCCCTTTAAGAGATTTCTGACAGTGCTCTGGCGATACTTCAACAACTTCCTTTACACTTCTAAAGTGTAGATCTACACTTTTAGAGTATAGATCTGCTATTTTAAAACGTAAATCTGAACTTTTTATGTCTGAAATTAGGAATGTTCAAATTACCTAGTGAACCTAAGAATTGAACCAAACGACCTCTTTGGGTTGGGTCAGTTTGTCTTTTAAGTGCATTAGTTTGGTTTTGGATTTTCAAATCATCAAAATAATAGGACTGGGTTTGTTCTTAGTTCAGGCTTTACTAAAACTGAACTAATTTGAGAACCAAACCTATTTATATATATTTTAAGATTTTATTTGTATTAACATGTCTTCACCTTATTACTCTATTATAATGGACTTGATTACACTTATTAATTTTCATATATAAAGATTATTAGGTAAACGAATGAAATATTAGAAGCTTGAGTCAAATTTCGCAGTTAATTTAATTTGTATTTTTGTAATAATGGATTTGATTTATATTTATTATATTTAAACTTGAGTTCAATTTAATTTGTATTAGCTTGCATTAAATAATATTTTACTTTTTGTTTGTGTTATGTTTGAATGTTAAAGATTTGTCTATTTTAATTATTTATTATTGATTGATTTGCTTCTTTTTTTCATATAGTGGAACCGTGGTTCCAATCTAAACCAACCTGAGTTATATTGGGTTGGGTTGGGTTGATTTTAGTACATGATTGGTTTGGTTCTGGCCTAAAAACTTGGAACCAATCATAAATGGGTTGGTTCCAAATTTATTATCAAACCAAACAAAACGGACTCATGAACACCCCTATCTGAAATAGGGGTTTGAGAGTTTTTTTTCCTGATTTTCATATAGATTTTTAGATTTTCAACACCCACAATGATTTTTTCCTCTCTCAAACCTTCCCCTATACCATTGTGGGTATATTTCCTCCTCAACTCTAATTTTTGGCAGTATCCAAAGTATGATGGCAGTGGCAGAATTGGACAGCAACAACAGGGACGATGTTGATGAGGATGACGGGCTTTCAAGCAAATCTTGCTTGGTTTGATACAAATCTTACTTTCCAGACTACATCTTTAAGAAGATAAGTGATTTTCCTTAGCTCATAGCTAGTTTTTTTGACGGATTTATTGTTTTTTGTTGTTCGTTTATTTATTTATTTATCATTTTGTTGTATGATTTGCATGGCCCTTAGGGGTCTTATTTCTGTATGATGTTATTTTTAATATAAATGTTTTCTATGGTCTCAAAAAAAAAAAAAAAAAAAAAAATTGCCTAATAAGCTAGACCTATTAAATATTTGGGAGAATTACTTGTTGAGTAGTGATTGGTACCACTAATTTTGAAGTGCTAACAACTCTAATAAGTT
Organism: Camellia oleifera; assembly: GCA_022316695.1. NCBI lineage: Eukaryota > Viridiplantae > Streptophyta > Magnoliopsida > Ericales > Theaceae > Camellia > Camellia oleifera. The sequence continues at coordinate 154,943,040 of CM039305.1, forward strand.
GGAAAATAATAATAATAATAATAATAATAATAAAAAGATATAAGGCCAAAACATTTCATCATGTGAGACCCACATCAATATTAGGGCTACTAGAGCTCTTAGATTAGTGGTCTAGAACATTTTCCATGCTTGTTAGCGGTGTGTTAAAAAGTTATTTACAAAATTATGAAAAAAATTATAATTCTATATATTAATATTTATAATGAATATCATTAATTTAAAAATAATTTTTTAGATATAGACTGATATTTTCCCTAGATATTTGAACATGATAGATAGACATGTTTGATGTTGATTGATTATTGTTGTGGATCCCAATCCTTAACATGTAAGAGATTCACGTTAAATATCAATTTTTTTCCGATAATATTATCAAAACATATTCTCAGCATTCTGCAAGGGTTAAGTTGTAATTTCATTTGGTTGAGTCATAGGATGCTTTGCTTGAATCACAAAATCATTTCATTACACTTCTATTTTTCATTTTCTTAATATAAATTTATCTTTGAAAGTACCATTAAAGACACAAAACTTAAAAATATTAAATCATATTTCTAATTTCACCACCCCTTCCATATCGGTCCAATACCTCTACCCTTCCTTTAGTACTTGTTACCACATTTGCCACATTTCCTCATCTTATTAATCGTTCCCTACCCACCACTTTAGTTGGCATCATTGCACCCATCTGCATTGTTAGCTAAAAATTAGAGCTTGTTTAGAAGTAGTAGAGTGGTGTGTGCATAACAATGTGAAAAGCCGCTACTATTCTTACGAATTTTTTATTATTAATCCAGTAATTACAAAATAGTAATAAGAAGGAATGAGTAGGAATGGTAACGAGGTGGGGCAATGCGGGATTGGGGATCCCACTCCCCATCCCCGATCCCCGATGGCAAGAACTTCCTCTATCCCCGGCCCCGATCCCTGACGGGAAACCTATCATGGTCCCCGTCCCCGCCCCCAACAGAGATTGGGTTTTCCCAACCTCGAAAGTTTCTCGATCCAAATCTGTTTCAACATTCAACACCATCAACATCATCAGCAACATCCTCAAAAAATCATACCCAAATCCATACATACATACATACATACATACTCACATGTATACATTTACACAGAGCACACACATAGATTATACATACACACAGAGACTGTAATGACCCGGAACCGTGTGTCACAATTATCAGTAATGAAATATGCATTTATATGATTTAATTGAAGATTATCTGTTTGAATTAGTAAAATATCTGTTGGAATTGCGACTTTGGGACTTAAATTGACAACCGTAATGGCTTCAGAAAACGAAATTGAATATGCCTATGTGCTACCGGGAATTTTTAGAACCATTTGGAAAAATAAATTGAAGACTGAATTTTGTCTGAATCGTTAAGTCCCGTTTGGCTTAATTGGGTTTATATGATATATATGGATAAAGATGAGGCTTTGACCTCATTTGACTCAACAAAGGGGAAAGAAAAACCTAGAAAAGAAAGAGAGAAGAGAGAATTCGGGGGAGAAGAGAGGAAACCAAGAGAAAAGAAGAAGAATCAAGCCTAGTCTCTTCAACTTAGCAATCAAGGTAAGAATTCCTCCATATTTCCTTCAATTAAGGTTGAATCATGTGTGATCTCATGTTAAATAAGAGGATTGAAGGGGATTTATGTTTTAATTGAGCATGCATGGCATGAATTGATGATTCATGGTTATATTTGGTCAATTTGAGGTTGAACCTCCATGGATATAGAGATATGAAGCTTGTACGTATATGTTCATGGTTTTCATCTTAGTTTATGGGTTTGATATTAGCTATGATCTATATGAGCTTTGTGATGAGGTTTGATGATTAAATCATGTTGTTGATCAATAGTTTTGAGCTTTGATTTCAAATTGGAAGTTAATGTTTCAAAGGAAAGGATGAAGTGTAGAAGAAGAACCAAAATTTCAGAATTTCGCAGGGCCCGCTCGAGCGGAGGGAAGCCCGCTCGAGCGGTAAAATCAGTCTCTCAGCAGTTTTGGGGAAAATGTGCAGTCCGCTCGAGCGGACAAAGTAGCGCTCGAGCGGAAGGGCTTATTTTCAGAAAATTTTGGAAAATTGAATTACGTGATTCTAACATGTTAATGGCATCTCTCAGCATCTCATGAGCATGAATTAAAGTAAAGAAGGATTAGAATGAGCATGAAATGAATGTGAAATGGCATGACTTATGTGATGTACTGATGATGAATGATAAGAAATGTATTATACTGTTGATGATTTACAGGTCAAGAAGTGAAGACCGTGCCCTCGGTTTTGGAAACCCACTGTAAATAACATTTCTGTAAAGTTATGTTGATACGCAACGTATTTGAAATGTGATATGATATGATATGTTTATGAGATGATTTTAAACTGTGAACGAATGTCCTGATTGCGAATCTAGTATGGCATTCATAGATAGTTCAGTCATGGGGGCGAGAACATGCAGGCCCATGCGCTTTAGTCATGGGGGACGGCATGGAAGAACAAACCCATGACCAGTTTACGAGATCTCGGTATGTGTTTAATCGGTGTCCGGGACCGGTTACTCTAGTCGTTAGTCGACACATGTTATGTTATGTTCTATGGAGTATGCCATTATGTATGTTCTATGATGAATATGATTATGTATATGAATGTTATGTTTTATGGATTTATATGAAATGTTGGAACTCGTTTACTAGCCCCTTTACGTTACTGTTACTTGCTGAGCTCTAGCTCATTGTTTGTATTTATGTATTTATAGGTGAGCCCTCAAGGAGTCAAGCCTAGGCGGGGTCTTGTTCGAGCCGCCGTTTTGAAGCCTAACCAGAGGTTTGAGTGCCTCGAGCTGAGGCCAGGCTTGGAAGGCCATTTTGTGAGCTTTACCTTGTTGTATCTGAGGCATGTTTTGTATATGAATTTTAATCACAAATTATGTAAAGATAGTAGGTAAATTAACATTTTTGGCATGTGAATGTATGTTCATATTTATGCACAGCTCTTTGGACTATTTGCATTTAATTTCGCTTCCGCGAGCCCCGATTATTTATGTTATGTTCAGGAAGGTTTGTGGTAATCTAGAATTACTGGCCGGTTACGATGCCAACCTTCTAGGGGCGGGTTCGGGTCGTGACAGAATGGTATAAGAGCTCACGAGTTAATTTACCCACACACGTGTCCATAAGAGCTGTAGGGTGTCCTAGAAAGAAATAGAGCATGGCATAAACACATGTGCATGGGTGTGTGTGTCCTATGAATATGAAGAATAAGAGGAACTGTAAACGATGAGACAGTAAAGGAAACAATATATGGAAAAATGAAATGTGCTATCTGTTATGCGCTCTATAGACCAATGGAAGATACCAATGCAAGGAATGTAGATGAGACTGAATCTTCTGATGCTAGAATGACTCGGTTGGAAAGAATGGTAGAAGCTTTGACTGGGTTGGTTAGACAACAACTAGAACAAGGCCAACCACCACAGAGACAGCCATTTCCGCCTCCTCCACCACTACCAGTGCAAGTGAAATAGATGAAGATGGAGTGAACAGCGGAGTCGACAGGTAAAGCGACGGTGCGAGGTAGACAGCAACTCTGGCGTCGTGGACAGTGACGGCTGCGCTGAGGAGGCGGAGATGAGAGGTGCAAGAGTGAGAGAGAGAAGATGAGAGGTGCGAGAGTGAAAGAGTGTAGAGGGAAGAGAGAGAGTGAGAGAGAGAGAGAGACATAACAGAATAGTTACATAGAGGGTTATATATTAAGGGGTAGATATGGTAAGTTTAATTCGGGGGGGGCTAACGGGGACGGGGTCGGGGCCAGAGACGGGCTGGGGTCGGGGATTTATTTTTGAGTACCATCCACGACCCGTAGGGGATATTTTTCGAAGAAAAACCGCTTTAATCGGGGTCGGAGGGTCGGGTCCCCGTTGGGGCCGGTTTCAAATTGCCATCCCTAGGAATAAGACCTCATAAACTTTTTGCAAGATTTATGTTATTTTTGTATTAAGATTATGTTTGTATTACCAAGGTCCCTAAACAAAATGTAAAGATGGCTCACGTATTGGCTAAAATAGCCTTAGCAGAAGGCTGGAAGGTGTGTAATATGTATGATATATATGCTATTATCTTGATTTTACTCAAAAAAAAAAAAAAAAAAAAAAAAAAACAGTCTCATATCAAGACCTCCATCCCTAGTGGTAGCATATATGGTTGGAAAGGGCTATCTTAGGCCCTGATTTGTGTTTTCCATCTGCTGGTGTTTCTTTTTTGCTTTTCCTTCTTTTGTTTTCTGTCTGTTCTTTCTGTTTCGGATGTACCAAAAAAAAAAAAAAAAAAATTCCTAGAAACCCAGCCCCGTCGCCACATTTGCCAACACCATCGAGCCTTAGATCTTGACACAAAAAGAAAAAAGATGGTAAGTGTAAAGAGATATGTGAGGTTAAGGTTGAGAATAAGTTTGGAACATTAGTCCTGTTTGGTGCAGTTTAAAAGCTGCTTATTTCAGCTTTCAGTTTAATTTAAGTTATTTTGATGTGTTTGGTTTAGTTTATACCTTATAGCTTAAAGCTTTTTGAAAGTCAGAAATCAGCTTATTCTTTGAGTGGGACAGGAGATGCTTAATTTATAAGTCAGAAATCAGCTTATGTTCATAGTTATAAGGTATAAGTTGTTTAGGCATAAGTTATAAGTACTTTCCCACAGCTCTACCAAACAGGGCCATTAGGTTTAAAGGGATAAAATTAATTTGTAAACCTATTTAATTGGTGTAATAATTAATGGAACCCTAATACACATCTCTAATTTCTGTTCTTAAGTAAAAGGATAAATTATAAATATGCATTTTAAGATTTATTTAAAATACAGATTACCCTGTATGATTTGAAAAATTACGAATATCCTTTTATCATAATTTGTAATTTTATTTAATTAGAATTTTTTAATTTGTTTTCAAACTAAATTATTTACCTATTTTCATTAAGTAAAATTAACAGAAAATGATATTTTAATCATTATATTAATGTAGGTATATGGTTTATGTCTAAATTACCATTTTTATTAAGTTTAATAACTAAATATTATTTTTTCTTTAATTTTATTTAATAAAAATAGATAAATAGTTTAAATTAAAAATAAATCATAAATTTAAATTTAAATTGATAAAATTAAAAATATAAGATTTATTTTGTTACATTCCTCAAATCCCATATTTTTTTCTTATAATTTTCTTAAATTTAAATAAATGAATTTTTATAATAATTTGTTTTAGCTCTAAACAAAAAAGACAAGTAACGTAGACATGAATTCCATAATTTGATTTAAATTTGGATTGATTTATAAAATGTTTGCTTGGTTGGCAGTTAAAAATAGTTACTTTATTTTATTTTTAAACACCGTCGATAAAACGTAGATCGGAGAGCCACGAGGGTTTCTCTCTCTCCTTGGCTACACCATATCACTCGCTCGCGTTCTTGCGATTGCGAGCTCTCTCTCTCTCGCTCTCTGCAGTTCGCATACTGACCCAAAATCTAGGGTTGGTGATTAGGTCTTCTTCTACGCCATTTTTCTGGGTACTGATCGATAGAACCATCACTGCTTTTCTTCATTGAAATCATTTCCTGTATATAATCAAGAAAGATGAGTGCAGATCTGGTCGCTTCCAACACCCATGGGAATCTCGACGAGCAGATTGCACAGCTCATGCAGTGCAAACCCTTGTCCGAGCCTGAGGTACCTCTCTCTCCCTCTCTTTCATCTTTTGCCTCTGTTCTTGGTCTCATTTGCGATTTCTTTTGAATTATTGATTTTTGTTCGGTAAGGGTACTTGCATTTGAGGCTCTTCAATTGGGTTGTTTTTGTTTTTTAACATTTTTGGACGGATCTGGGTTGATTTTGTTTAGGTGTTTGTGTTCTCAATATAAATGCTTTATAGACACATAATAAATATGATAGATATTCATCTGTAGACATGTGTATATCAGGGGAATCTTGGATGATTTTGATGTGTGGTCTGCAGTTTGTAGCTGAGATCGTGTTTTAGGGCACGATGATGGATTTAAATGGTTTAATTTCTAATTTAATTGTTGAAGAAGCTCTAATTATATTATTTCTTAATTTTTGTTTTTTTGTTGGTAAGATTTTGGAGTTACGTATCAATAAATAATTTTTGTGGTAAGTTGCATCGCAAGTAATCTAAACAAAATCAAGATTGAAAGAGGGCATTCCATCTGGTGACTGATTATTTAATTTAAAAGCTTTGGAGGTGTCATCTCGTGGGGTATGCCTCTCAGTGTAACAAACAATAGAAGAGGCATGCTTTGTTTCTAGCAACAACTAACTGGTGCATGTAACATTTCGAGATATTTAACAATTCATTTTACACATAGTAAGGGTTTTGTTACATGATTTGCATTCTTTGTTGGATTTTCTTTTAGTCGAAAAGGAGGAAATCATCATCGTAGTCATGATTATGTAGTGTTTTGATCAATATTCAGATGAGTAGGTTATGGTATTAATAACAATTCAAAAGACGTGGGATGGCAATTTATTCTGATCATCACTACCCTACCCTTTCTAGACAAATGATAAGTTATCCCTCTTGCACTTGATGTTGCCATGTGATGGAACCTCAATGGTTGGCATTGAAAGATGCCAGATAGGATATCACTCTTTCCTCCAGCACGACAGCACTACAATGGCTGGCTTTTCCTTGACAGAAAGTTGCCAAAGAGGACCCCTAATGCTGTCATTGTTTTTGGGTCACGTGATGTTATGGTGTTTCGGATGCAGACCGATATATATATAAATAATTATACATTATATATATGTATGTAAATGTATGCATTCTCTCTGTTAGATGTCTTATTCCTTTTAACAGGTATTTCTATTTGCTTACTTAATGTTGTAGAATTGATTTAAGGGCATTATTTCTTTGGTTGATATAGGTTAGGGCATTATGTGAGAAGGCTAAAGAGATACTAATGGAAGAAAGTAATGTTCAGGTATAAATCTTTGTTCTTGCTGTTCTGATATTTCTGAAATTACTATCTATTATACATTTACCTTGTAATAGAATGGAATGTGAAATATCTTCTCCAATGTTGCTTTGCTTTTGTGTCATATGTAATATTCATGTAATATTCTTTCTCTGTCTATCTTTCTCTCTCAACTTGCGCTCATGTGGACATGCACGCACAAGCAAATACACGGATGTGTATACTTGCCGAACTAAATTTTTAATCCTACGCTTGTACGTGTTTCTTCAATTATTTTCTTTCTGTGATACATGGTGTTGTGCTCATAGGTAGTGGAAGCTAACCATGATGGTTCTTCTTATATAAGTTTTTTATGTACTCTTATCAGATGCCTTTCTTTTTGTTTTTTGTTTTTTGTTTTTTGTTTTTTGTTTTTTGAAGAAAGGGTGTAAAGACAAGTGATTTCCACTGTTCCCATAGCTATATGTTTTGTGTTTCTTGATGCAAGTAGGGTGATGGAAGTTTAGGCTGTACTAAGCCTTCAGTTCTACAAGTTTCAAGCAATATAAGATGCAATCATGATTTTGCTACGAGAGCACCAGCACAAGGCAATAAATTGTGTTTTGGGTCCTCTTATTGGCATGGAGATGGTATATGGAATACCATTTCTGAGTTTTTGTGTTTTGTGATCGATGTTACTTGAATTGCTGATCATTTCATTATATGCAATGGGAAGGGAAAGGGAGCTCGCTGTGCCATATTTTCTCAAGGTTTCCATTTGCTCTTGGAAGTTTGGTGTCTTGGTACTTGCCATGTTGAATTTTTTATGTACCAAACCTGTCGCCAATTCTCCTTTAAAAATGTGTATCAAATCAGAGTTTCAGTTCATTGTTTTAGATGTTTCTTCTTACAAAGGGAAAAAAGTGATAAAAGAATATTAAACTGTATCGAAGATCATTAAATTAGTGATGTGCAATGTGACCGTTCCATGTTTTGGAAAAGTTCGTTTTAAAATGGAAGTTGCTAGGATTTCAGGCTTTTCAGAATTTTCTAATTGGCTTTGATGTTGATCAATTATGCAACCTACTGGCTTTGTTTGTGGCTCAATAAACTTTGCTAGTGGTGCCTTTATCACTTCATGTTTCATCATGGCTTACGGAGGTCGGCATTCTTGGCATGAAAATTGTTGGCTTGGTGGTGATAGATGTGGTGGATCATGTGTCTGGAAGATGTTATGGAACAGGAAATTGGTCAAGAGTTAATTTAGATATGATCATGATCTTTGGGTTTGCATAAATTATGTAATGTGAATATCTAGAAGCTGGCTGCTTTTAAAATTTTCAGCTTATCAACTTTCATTACTTGGGTTCCATGGGTATTACTCCCTCTGTGCCATTTTGTTGGTCCACTATTCTATTTTGAGATGTCCCAAAATGTTAGTCCCATTTGAATAGTTGAAGTAAAAAATTTTTGATTTTCCAAAACTATCATTGAAAAGACAAGGGCATTATTGGAAAAATGCTTTAAATTTTGAATTTAAGTGTATTGATTACATGTCCCCTAAAAAAATTGGAATTCCTAGAAGGGACTAACAAATTGGGATGGAGGGAGTATATTACTAGCCAATCCCGCTATACAGCAGACTGACTAGCAATGAAACATGGAAACTTATTGAGCATCCTTTTTTGTTTATATCAGAATTTTAGTTGGAAATTTGTGTATTCTTAAGGATCTTTTTTTTCCCTATATACTAGATTATTTTACATTACATCATGATAGTAAAGCCCAGATTTCAAGGACCTTGATATGTTTGTTATCTTATTATGTGGAAATGATTAGTCTTTTGAGTTGTAGGCTTGATCCTGTATTGAACGAAGTTGAATAAAGCCTGTCATTTGTTATGGGGGTTTTGGGTATTATTTTCTTGGGTTGGTGCTCGCTTGGGGGGTGGTGGGGGTTTGAATTTATGAAAATCTGGTTTCAATTAAGGTAGAAAGGTGTAATTTAAAGCTCAATTTTGGACCCCGAATGAGCCCGTGTAAACTTTGCTGCTGGCTTAAAGCTTTATCTGATCAAGTCTTATAGTGGGTTTTACTTATCTAGAAATAAAAAGAGTTTTAGCTTGAGTATTCATCTTTTAATGATGAATTTTTTTTGGCATACTACAAAGGAAGAATTATATAGACTCAAATTACATAGTTGCATCCCATGTATTTGCATAACTAACAAGTCAAAAGAGGCCCGTATCATTAGTTCATTTATAGCATGCTATGAGCAAACTGTATATATAGGGCAAGCTCTTTAGATTTTGCCAAAAAGTTGTAGAATTTTTTATTTATTGGAATTATGGTCTGTGTATGAGTACATCAAATAATTGATTGCAGTTTCTTCACGTTCACTTCACATAATCTTGGATTCCAATTGTTTTTGGACACTTTTTTTGCGTTTTGTGTTCTCCAATCTTCACATTTTGTTGCATCTGAATGTTTTATGTTGTTTTTTTCCTTTTTCTTGCCATGCAGCCTGTAAAAAGTCCTGTGACTATTTGTGGTGACATTCACGGTCAGTTTCATGATCTTGCAGAACTTTTTCGCATTGGAGGGAAGGTATTTTTTTTTGGCCATAGCATATCTATTCTTGTATTTTGTGTTTAGCTACGAGAAGTCCATTTTGAGAATAGGTTATTTTAGTAACTTTTTGGCTTTTTTGCTAAAATATGAGGTAAAAAAAAATTAGTATGTTTGGAATGACTTTTTAGTTTTTTACGAAAAGATGTGCAAAAAGTAGAGAGAAAATGGAATCTTGGACTTTTTAGTATATGTTATAGGCTTTTTGATTTTTTTAGTAATTTTTAACTTTTAAGCTAAAATTGTTACTTGCCAAACGAGGCCTTAGGCAGGTTGATTTATCTTATGCTCTGTGCAAAATCCAATGCAATAAATTTTAATTCATTGACAGTAAAAACAGAAGTAATTGCTTATCTACAAAATATAAGGCAAATAGTAGTTTGGTTCTTTATTTCACTTTGAACACCAACATAGCAAAACACATGTATTATGCCCATTTGTATTGCATAGTTGTATTGCTTATGAGAGAGCTTTAGAAACCAAATTCTTGAACTTCACTAACGAGGGAAGAAAAAAGAGCAGACTATAAGGATTAGAGCTGGCTGTGGTATGGGTAATACGTATTATGTTGTCATCCCTAAAAGCACATTGCTAACCTGATTAAATCAAATAAAAGTTATCATGATTATTGGACGATTCTCGTCAATCTAATGTATGGTATTCATAAGTTAGTTTAAAATCTATATTCAAAATGCTTGTCATCTGTACCAATTAAACTGTCTCATGACCCTCTAGTTATGGGTATGCACCATTATGAATGTGTCTTTGCCCAAGTATACAGTTCTTGAGGGCTCATGTAGGCTAATTAGTGGAACATGAAAACTTCCCAGATTTTACCGTATTGCTGCCTTGCATTTGTTAATCCTAGTTGCTTCATGCATTTGCTAGTGTTATTATTCAGGTCATTCCTATGATTATTACCGTATTATTACCATATGTAATTTCTTGTTCGCAGTGCCCAGATACAAATTACTTGTTCATGGGAGATTATGTTGACCGTGGGTATTATTCAGTTGAAACTGTCACGGTAAGTACTTGGTGGATGATGTCTCCTCCTACTTGGACTAAAGAGCTTATTATTGGTATATGTTTTTCACCATGCTATTTGTTCAGCCTGATACGTTATGACTTTTGGCTGTTCCTAATTTTCTCATTTTATTCAGCTTCTGGTGGCTTTGAAAGTGCGTTATTCTCAACGAATCACTATTCTTAGAGGCAACCATGAAAGTCGACAGGTATTCTGTTACTTCAGTGCCATTTTTTCTCCTGTGAAAGTTGAATAAGGGTTCAATGATCATGTTGTTTACATTTTAATATTATGAACATTACTGTTAGGGACTAAAGTTTCTGGAGACATGATGTGAGAGTACACTTGCATATCTAATTTGATCTGGCGTGGTTGTTTTTTCACTTCCATGTATGATTCTCCATTATACGTTTAGTCGCCAATGATGGAAGTTATCGGTTTCTCTTCTGGCCCATGTCTCTTTTGTGCCTGTTACTTTGCATACCACTGGGCTTTTGAATTGGTGTTTATGTGGCTATGATGATTGTGTTGTCTTATTTGTGATTGGGATCCAATAATCTTGCTGTTGGGGAGTTTTTTAAACTGAGTGAATCTGGGAAATATGGAATGTCTAGTATACATAGGCCAAGTTTGATTTGCTGGTAAAGGTGCGGATTGGATTAAATAATCTTTCGTTTGGTTCAGATTTTCTGACCTGGGATAACTAAATCCTGATGGGGCCTTTTGTCCTGCATATGCAGGATTCTTTTTGTCCCAAGGGGAGGGATGGGACAAATTACCCCTGCCTGGATAACACTTTTGTTGCAAAATTCCAAAAATGTCCTCCTTGTGATAACTTATCCTTCTTAATCCTTTCCTCAAATCAAACATGACCATAAGGTACTATTTGTTTGGGCAAAGTTACTAAAGAGCCCTTTAAGGATTGAGGAAAAAAATTGCATTCATGAAAGACCAAGAAGTTTTGTAGCAAAATTCCAAACAATATATGTTTTTAAGGCTTTTAATTCCCCTTCTGCTGTGTGTACCTAGTTGTGTTGTTTGACCATCGAGTTCTCTCTCTTTCTCTCATTGCTACACATGTATACATGTGTTTGCATGTTGTCTATTAACAATGACACGATGAACATCACTGCTTGGTGTTGGTTAAAACATTTGCTGTTATTCTTAATGTGTTTAAATAGGGTTGATGTGGGTTTTGCAACAATAAAAACTAAAAACTAACCATAGCAAGAGTTGCACAAAATATGAAGGCAGATGTGTCCACGTGAAAAGAATTTCTTGAACCAAGGGATTGGTTAGATAAATGGTTACACCTGGAACAAAGCAACCTGAGCCTAATATTTGGGTTTAATAGCCAGAGGTAAAGGACTGGTTGGATGAATGGGTGTTTGGCTTTTGTTTGATACACCTGGAACTCTGACCAGATTTCAAAATTGTTGGTTGAATTTACTCATAGATGGTAGTATAGATTGTGGTTTGGTCCATGGGGGAGATAGGGATGCCTGCATTGGATTGCTCAAATCATTGAACGGGTGGACAGTTTTTGTCCTAGAGTTGGATTCCAAGGGATTGAAGGTTTGACTTTACAAAATTGCATTTTTCTTGTTTGCTGCATCTATACAAAGCCTGGTGATTTGGCTTGACAATATTCAGAATATCTTTGTTAGGATTTTTTTGATACAGAACTCACTCTTTCTTCTGGATAGAATTGTGTATGAGGGAACATGTGGCGGCCTCACTATTGTTTCAGGACCAGTTTCGTCCAACAAGTTACTTTCTCCCTTTTAGCCTAGAATGTTCTTATTTTGACATATTATTGTTCCATACATAATTAAATCTTATCGCACATACCATTGGCTGAATAAATGTTATCTTGTGCAGATTACTCAAGTTTATGGGTTTTATGATGAATGCCTACGGAAGTGAGTCTCTTATATCTATTTGTTATTTGAGGTGGCAGTTGAATTAATATGTACCTCTATTTACTGCTTAATCTTGCTGAATATCTATGTATGTGTGTGTGACAGTAAGACGACATATTAGTGGATGCATGATAAAATATATATCGAAACAAAGGCAAGAAAAAAAAATGTCTAGTGTTAACGGTTAGTAAATTTATATTACAATTCCATAAGATAGAAAAAATCTTGCACAATGTTTCCATTTTAAGTAAACACAAGGTATGTGCCTAGTTTTAACAGTTAGTTTAATATCACATCACATCTATAATAAGGTAGAAACGAAGAACACATCAAGAAGTGGAGTTTTGACTTGACATTCTGATGTTTTGTATCTGTCAATAGTTACCGTCCTGGTGTTTGAATATCAATTTATTTTGTTCCAATGTATTTCGGAATGACTGGGCAAATTAAAATGTGTAATGAATATCCAACATAATGCTGAAAAATCATTTACCTAGCTGATTTCAAATAGTTAGGCAATGTTAAATTCAATTAGAAACGCTGATGGACAAGGTTCTGATCTATTTTATAACCATAATTTGCTCAAACATTCTTTCTTTCACAAGCATTCTAAAAGTGTAGTGTCACAATCTGCTATCTCAATCTTTCATTGACAATTTATGTGGGATTGTGCAGAGAATTTCTCTCTTCTTTTTTTGTTTTTGTTTTGTTTTTGTGACTTTCTTTGCCGATTCTAAATGTATCCAATTTTTTTACAGGTATGGTAATGCTAATGTTTGGAAGATATTTACAGATCTTTTTGATTATTTCCCACTTACTGCCCTGGTTAGTAGGATTATCCCATTTCATTGATGTATTATTGTACCATTGTCTTATGTTTATTTTGCAGTTTAATATCTTCTTGTTTTCCCATATTGTCTACTTTTTTTATTTCTCTGTTTTATAAGCAGAAATAAGGTATTGGCTTAAGGAAATAAATTAATGCATGTACTCAGCCTTATATGTTGTGTTATTTAGCCAAATCCTTGTATTTATTTGGTGCCTTATAATACGGCAATCCTTTTATTGATTCTAATTTATTTGAGGATAATGTGGTTTACACAGCTACCCAAGAACAGCATGAACTGTGCATGGGTAGCGTATGAAACGGTTCTGTGATGCCATGTAGTTCAGTACATCCAACACGCAAACAAATTTTGTGTACAGTATTCTTGTTAAATTGAATGTTATTTAAACATATTTTTTTTTGACTTTCCATATTAAGGATCTGGTTCTGTTTATAAGCCGAAGCTTGTTGGATTTGATCCTTCTGTTTCAGACTTGTATGGTAGATTATGGGGTTGTTTGGGAAGAGGTGGTTTAGGCTAATATAGCCTCATTTGAGATAAAAGCCTAAAATCAACACTGTTGACAGCTTTTTTTTTTTTTTTTTTTTTAAAAAAAGAAAAAAAAAAAAATAGCCTGCTGCACAGCCGGCAGTGTAGCACAGCCGGCAATGAGTAAATTACGGTTTTACCCCTTGAAATCAATTTAAAAAAAAATATTTTTAGGGACAAATTTGTCATTTTAAATTTAAACATCATTTCAACACACTTTCCAATACAACAATTCAACTAAAAATTCATCTCATCTTTCCAAACACAACTAAAATAGCCAACTAAAATAGCCAAAAAGCCAAATAGCCTACTAAAATAGCCACTTTCCAAACGGGGCCATATTTTACTGTGTTGTTCATGTAAAATTGACTGTTGGGTTATTAATGTTGTAGGTTGAATCAGAAATATTTTGTCTGCATGGTGGATTGTCCCCATCCATTGACACCCTTGATAACATACGGAATTTTGATCGTGTTCAAGAAGTTCCACATGAAGGTCCTATGTGTGATCTGTTATGGTCCGACCCTGATGATCGCTGTGGTTGGGGAATCTCTCCACGTGGTGCTGGATACACTTTTGGCCAAGTACCTTTCGATATTGTTCTTCAGCTTCCTTTTCTATGCTATACTCTTCAAATCAAATTATGTATCTCATTTGCTTTAATATGTTCTTTACAGGACATATCTGAGCAATTCAACCATACCAACAACCTAAAACTGATTGCTAGAGCTCATCAGCTGGTTATGGAGGGATTTAACTGGGGACATGTAATTATTTATGCTTCAGTCTATTGAGTTGTCTCCTTTATTTATGGTGTCTTTTGGGAAGTTGGTTTTTGCTTAATTGACCGTCATGTCTGCAACAGGATCAAAAGGTGGTCACTATCTTTAGTGCACCCAATTATTGTTATCGGTGTGGAAACATGGCATCTATTTTGGAAGTTGATGACTGCAAAGGACACACATTTATCCAGGTCTCTATCACTCCCCCTATCTCATGACAATTGAGTATATCTATGATATTGTCTGATTCTACAACCTAAAATCAGTTGCAAATGATGTAAATACTCCCAAGTTGTTCTGAGTGACACTAAAATTACATAATAAGCTAAATTGTTCATTGTATTAAGCTTTCCCCCGTCCAACATCTATTATTTTTCTAGAGCATTCTATACCAAAATTATTCTGCAGCTCTTACAAAGTTTATCCTTAACTATGGGGTCGCTTCCAAAATTAGTCATGCCATGGTGAATAATTAGATGCCTACTGGAGGACATGATATACTTAGCTTCAGTTTGTTGGATAATAGATTGGAAAAGTAGTTTAATGTTCTTTATGTCTTTGTTGTTGCAGTTTGAGCCAGCTCCAAGGAGAGGAGAACCTGATGTAACCCGAAGAACGCCTGATTATTTCTTATAATGCATCTGCTTTTGTTGCTGATCTCCGTGGCATCTGCATATGCTGGATGAGAGGTAAGGTGGTAGTGGCACAGAGGTACAGGTGATGATTGGATTCACGATTACTAAACTGAAAGCTTGTTATTGGTAATGGTGGGAGGCCCAATGGCATGTAAAATGGGCAGAGCTAGGGGCCCCATTTAGCTTTAAATTATGTTCTAACCTGCGTTAGATTTCCTAGGACTGGGGCAGTGGGGTTGGTGATATGCTGTAGTGTAGTATTTCATGCAGGACTTCTTATATTCCTCTGTGTTTTTATTTTATTTTTAATTTTTATTTTTAAAAAAACAATTTTTGGTTCTATTTTCTTTGTTTAAGGGGTTTGAGGGTGATGATGATGGGGTTGTGTAGAGGTAAGATACAAATTTGACTTTTTAAGTGTGTTGCTCCTAAGTTTTTTTTTCATGTGTTTGTTGACTGGACTGAATTTATTCCGATAGCTGCTGATTTTTTTTTTTGGTTTTTTTTGGTTCTGAATTTGCATTGCCATTGTTAACTGCATAGAACTAGGTATTGTGGAGAATATCAATGATCAATCTTGCTGGGATCACTGATGTGATGCAATTCATGTTGAATGTGTTGAGCTGTGCGTCGGGTGAATGAGATCTAGGCTGTCTTTCGTTGGAAATTGAATTTGGAGGTTATCTCGGGTCATTTTGTAGAGCACTGTATTTTTCTGTTAAATTTTGATGTCGAAGATGGTTCTCCCTACTTTTTAGCCTAGATATATATATATATATATATTTATTTGCATTTTTGATCAGATTGAGTAGATAGTAAAGTCTATACACAAAAGGAGTGCACGTTTGCAGAATTTGCAGGTGGTCCAAAAATTGATCCTTCCCAACTGGATTGTTCTTTTGGATCTTGAGAGGGTTGGTAGAGGTCTCTATGTTGGCGTTAATTTCTTTTTTCTTTTTTTTTTTTTGGCTTTTTGGTTGGCGAAAATTAGTTTTGTTGTTAGATTAGTATTAAAGCACCAAGGGCTTGTTTGTTAATTGAACTTCCTCTTAGTGAGAGTTGAACTCAGGACTTTCCCTTGATACTAAGGCCTTGTTTGGCAAGGGCTATTTTAGTCTATTTTAGGCCAAAATTTACAAAAAAAAACAAAATAGGTTAAAATAGATAATAAGACAAAATGTTACATTAAATTCATAATCATTTTATTTTTTCTTAACAAACATCACATTCGACAAAAAAAAATTCAACAATTTTTCTAAATATAAAAATTAAAATAGTCTTCTAAAATAGTTGAACCTTTCAAATAGGGCTCAAGTCCTTGGAGAAGTCATGATGACTAACTATGGGGTTAATTTTGTTTTTTGGTGAAAGTGTTAGTGTAATTATATAAAAATTGTGAGATTTTCTATTATTTTTTATTTCAAACTTCAGGTGAGATTAGTATAATTTACCCCCTAAAAAGAGCAGAAAAATACTCGCATCCTTTTCCATTTACGACACGTCATACGGTTTCTAAAATTGGGTTAAATACAGTGAGCATGGTTTGGTTTGGGAATAAGCCAAGACCAAACCATTATATATGGTTATGTGAAATCTAGAACTAAATTAAACCATGAAAGTCTTAAAAATCAAACCAAATCAAACGATGAAAATCTTATAAACTGAAGCAAACCATTGGAATTATGAATTTTAGAAATATTGTTCTTATTTACAGCATTATTATAAAATATTGTTCACAATTTAAGAATTGTTGAGGCAATTGTTTAGAATTAGTTTTACCATTAGAGAATAACAAATTTGCAAGAGAAATAATTAGGCAGGCCTTGAGGTAAGGTGGGCAAGGTTGCTGCCTCGGGCTTTTGAATTTTGTCTAAAAAATAGGGTTTCAAAGTAATTTTGGTTTTAAGTCATGTTTCATTGATTATTTTCATTTTTAAGTTATGTTTGGTTTATTGAAATGAAGTTGAATTGAATAATTATTCCATTATAATGTCCATCTTCATATTTGATTTACTAAAAAATATTACAAATGAAATAATCATTTATCATTGTGAGAGAATATTCATGTTCCTTTTATAAAAAGACTAAGAAATGACCATTCTATTTAAAATAATTTCATTTCAGTGAACTAAATATTACGTTACAATTTTACTAGTTTAAAAATGAAGGTTTACATAATTTAAATTTTTTTTTTAATTGGTGAATTATTTAAAAGTAATGAATGATTGTTTGTCAAATGTATAAATTATTTAGGGCAAATTTCATTTTGTCTCATATGGTTTGGACCATGTGCAGTTTACCCTTCTAATGTTTGGAAATGATCACATAACCTTCATATGGTTTATGAATTGAAGTGCACCATTAAACATTTTGTTTAACTTAACAGTAAGTATGAAACATGTGACAAATATAAGGGGTTATATGCTTATTTTTAAACTTCAAAGGGATAAATTGCAAATGAAATAAAGTAGAGGGGGTTAAAGTGCACTTTGCTTTCTAAACAAATGATGAAAATATTCGTAATTCACACACTTAAGTTACTTATATACAGAGATATTTTAGTATTTTTCATTAAATTATTAACAGGCTTAACGGTGTACTTCAGTCCACAAATCACGTGGGAATTATGTGGTCATTTTCAAACGTTATGGGAGTAAACTGCACATGACCTAAATAATAAGAGAGTAAAGTGAAATTTATTCAATTATTTATAATATATTGTTTAACTATTAATTTTACAATTTAATATACTACGTTAGGGAAAAAATGTAAATAAATCAATAATGTCAACAATTGAAATGTTCAAAAATTATCTCCATATTTATGATTTATGTCGGTCTCAATGACTCTGATTTATGTCAATTATAAAAATTATATGAAATTGCTCAAGAAATATCATATTATAATTATTAGGAAAAACAAATTATAGTAATTAATTTACTTACTAATATAAAAATTTAAAATTAGATTTCTCATTTAATATTTTAAGTGATTTTATGGGTAAAAAATAGTAATTTTAATATTTATATATACAACAAATTTGTGTGGGTACAAGAATAAGGAGAGGATCGTGCCATCGGAGGAAGGATAGGAAATTGTGATCCATCCAATCAACATGGTGACAAGGGTATTGATAACTTTCAAAGTAGTTATAGTCGGCCAAGATTGGGATCGTAAAGACAAGTTAAACCCCAAACAATTTGGAAGGAGCAAGAAACAAGTGGTTGAGCTGTGTTTTGAATTTAATTTTTTAAAAATTAAATTTTTTTTCGTAATTTTATTTTTATTTTTAGTGAATAGTTTTAAAATTTTCAATAATTTTTTAAATATTTTTTTAGATGCATTTTACTTAGATGTATCTAAATAATAAAATATTTGAGAAAAAATATTTAAAAAAATTAATAAATATACAAAAATACGAAAAATATATTGAATTTTTTTATTTTTGATATTTAGTGAATTTTTTAAAGATTTTTTTTACAAATATTATACTTTTTAAGTGTATTTATGTTAGGTATATTTAAAAATTAAAAAACAATTACGTAAAATATTAAAAAAATTCGTTGAAAATAAAAAAATAAAATTTTTAATTTTTAATTTTTAAAAAATCAAAACTAAACAAGCTGATTATTATTGTAATGTTGTGATAGCTCTATGTTGTGATGTGTTTTTCCGTTAATATATTGCAAAAAAAAAAAAAAAAAAAAAATAATGAAGCGCAATAATAAGGAGAGCTGCGAGAAGAGCTCCTCTAGGTAGCTATGAATGAAGATCAGTCAAGCCTCAGCCCACGGCTGCACAACTGGCATTAGTTAGGAATTAGTTGTAACTGGAGTTAGATATATTAGTTATGGTGTAGTTAAATATAACTATAGGAATTAGTTGTAACTAGAGTTAGATATATTAGTTATGGTTTAGTTAAATATAAATAGCAGTTGAGCTAATATGATTGTATATATAAGATGATAATCATCTGTACTTGAGATTCAAGCAATATAGATTCACTTTCTTCAAAAAAAAAAAAAATAAAAATAAAAAAAATAAAAAAAATAAAGGAGAAATTACAAACACATCTCTTGAAATTTATTTAAATTATAAATTATTTCTTGTAATTTTAAAAATTACATTATACCTCATAAGGTTTCTAATTTCATAACAAATAAGTTATTTTATTAATAAATCATCAAGTTAATTAAAAGTTTTTAATAATGTTAAAATTTTATTTCAATTAATAATTCAGATAATTTTATTATTGTACAAGTGAATAGTTAGAAATTTTACTTTTTCAATTAATTCTGTTAAATAAAAAATTCTGACAGAGAGGTATTTGTAATTTTTCAAACCACAGTAGGCAATTCGTATTTTAAGCAAATCTCAAAAATATATTTGTAATTTACTCAAAAATAAAATTAAATTAAAGACTATTATTATTTTACCAATATATATTTTATACTCTATACTCTGAGACTCGAGTCTCTATACTTAGAGAGGTCTTTTGGCAAGCTAATTAAAAACTAATTTTTAGCTTTTAATTCATTTTAGTCCACATCACTTCTGACATTTTTTACTTATAAAAAGACAAAAAATTAAAAAGTTAACTTTTAACCAACTTTTCAAATCAGTCCTGAGTTTGCTTTGGACTCTTAAAAAATCATGATCACTCCTATATATAATTGGATACTAATAAAATATTTTAGTATTTATGGTAAGTAACAAATTATGTGCATGTATATATATAAACGTTTCAATTTCAACTCGGATCCGTAATTATGGAACCACGACTTGAATCATAAAATATAGTTCGCTTATTTTAAGAATTAGGACTAAATTGTGCATTGTCCAATCCAAATCAGATTGTGCAATTTGACCTGAATTAGACCGGTTTGCAATTTTTCTCCTTTTTTTTTTCCTGTCCGGAAATACCCTTGATTCCCGAAGTATGAGCCCCAATACTAAAGTAAAGGGTGAATTACCAAAGCAATTAACCAGTATGAAAACCTCCAAAAAGTAGGGCGAATTAGACTAACAGTTTTTATAGTTTGAGGTTCGTGTTATTTTAGTTTATAATTTTTTAATTGTGATACATTGGATCTTTAATTTTAAATTTTATTTCAAATAAGGATAATTGAAGACCATTGCTTAATTTCAAGGGTAAAGTTGTTAATTTGATATAATATAAACTAATTTGACAAAAATAAATATCAAAAAAATATTTTTGATTTTTTAAAAATTATTTTTACCCACCAAAAATAAAATTATATAAAATTGATAAATCTACGCATTTATTTATTTATTTTACCAAATTAATTATTATTATGTGTTTGGATATCATTATGTAATGGGTGATTGTTAGGCTTCTAATGTGTAATCGATATATTTAATATTTGATATGTTTTTAGTTTTGAATTTTTTGATTTAATAAATTGATTTAATAATGATATTAAAGTTATCGCCACATTTGACATTTGGAAAATAGAAACTAATTTAATGAAAATAAAAATAACCAGACATGATTATCATCTAAACACATAATAAAAATTAATTTTGTAAAAATAAATAAATGTGTAAAAGACTTATCAATTTTACATAATTTTATGTTTAGTGGGTAGAAATAATTTTTAAAAATTCAAAAAATATTTTTTTTGACGTTTATTTTTGTTAAATGAGTTTTTATTTTATCAAATTAACGAATTTACCCTTGAAATTAAGTAATGATATTTTTAATTGTCTTTATTTGGAACAAGATTTAAAATTTAGTATCAAATGTGTCACAATTGAAAAGTCAGGAACCAAAGTGACACAAGTTTCAAACTACAGGAACCATTAGTGTAATTTGTCCAAAAAAGTATGAGCCCCATATTTTATTGTCAATTTAGGCTTCGTTTGATAACCTTAACTTTTAGTTAAAAAGTCAAAAAATCACTATAAGTTGTCACATCATTCTCTTTATTTTTTTGTACATCTTTTCATAAAAAATAAAAAAATTACTAAAATAACCTATTCCTAAACGAGGTCTTAGTTCCCTTCTCAGTATGTTTAAATAGTTTATAACGCAATTTTTTGGCTAAATTTTCATCAAAAAATTATTTAAATTTATTCAAAAAATACCCTTGCTTTCATTATAAAATGTGGACAAATAGTATTCGAAACTATTTAAACACAAATTGAACAAATCAACAACTGAAATATTAAGGACTAAAACAATAATACAAATCCCTTGGCAATCAACACTATGTTCAATCCTCTATGGAAAGGCAACAACTATTACCATTGTCTCTAGACCATAATTATTGAAGACAATATGCATATATAAACTCCAGAGAGAGGGATAGCATATATAACTGACTCTGGCTTGACTCTTGTCGATCTCTTTCCTTTGCCTCGATAAAACAATTACAAAGTGCCGCTTGATCGTTGGGTTTGGGCTCTCTTGAGGTGGGCCTAACTCATCCTGCCATGATACAGTGAATGAAGCGACATGATAGACATTTTAGTATTCACAACCATGTCGGCTAGTACTTACATTATCATTCTTCTCTCGAATGCACTGAAAAATCTAATGTTTATTTTTTGTTTTTGAATCCGGTCTAAACTCTTTTTATGTAATCGAGTTGATTCTTTCTGTGCTTAAGCTAAAGATCATGCTTGACTAATTTATAACGATCTCAAAACACTCTATTATTTAACTTTGACTTGACTTGTTCGACTTGACTCGATTAGATTGATGACAAAATAAAAAATGATGTGAAACCAAAGTTTCAATTTGTTTGCATCCATATCCGTCATGCATTATATATTTATCTACCAGACAATTAATATTTGTATTGGTCAGATGTGTATAAGAACTCCCAACAAAACATTTAAAAAATACTAGAAACTTGTGAAAAAAAAATTGTATGCAACAATGTAAAGGAAATTAATAACTGGAAAATCCCTGCATTCATATTCACAATGCCATTCCTATATATATATATTTCATCACAGCAAAAATTCACATATATATATATATATTAACACAATGTAGAGGTTCTAGCTCCCAAATATAGGGGCATACATGCAATGAAGCATGTAGCAAGAGACTAAATATAAGCCACATTACATTATATATGCATCAAAAGATGACAAAAATACTCATCCGTTTGATTGAAACCCTACATAGTCAATCGGAGGACCGGTTTTTTCCGGGACCCAGATCGCGGATCTCTCTTAACCTTGATCAAACGGCTCAAAACTCTTGCATAGTGACTCACCAGTCTTTTGCACTTCATTGATGATCCATCCAAGTCCTCATCATGCTGCTGCTTCACCACCATCTGAAGCTGCTGCTGCTGCTGCTTCTCTTCTGTGAAATGCTGCCCCAGTGGACTCCTCCCTTTGATCAGCTGTTTCAAGCTTTTGTGATGATCATTCTGATCTTTAATGGACTTTTCTTCTTCTTCTTCTTTTTCTTCTCCTCCTCCTTCTTCGTTGACACCATCACTTTTTTTAGGGTTTTCTTTCTCTGGAGAGAAAGAGCTCGTCTTCTCGGGGCTCTGATCGGCTTCCATTTGGAGATTCAATGGTTTTCTGGTTCTCTTTGACATGTTAATATCATAGTGGGGTGGTTTGCTTGGATTGTACTCACTTCCCATTTGCTTAGCAGCTTCTGATTTAGTGCAAAAATAAAACTCCTGTTTTGAACTTAGTAATCACAAGTAGAAAAGAAATGGAAAAGAATGAAATCAACTACTATGAATGAATCAATGAATGTGAGTTTATTGAGAGGTTTGCATTGTGACCAATTTAAGAGTGTATTTTTTGGGCCATTGAAAAGGTGGAATGTCTATTTTCTGATGGTTTACCTATCACTTCTACTGATTGATTAATTCTCCTATAATTGTAGGTAAAACAAACAATGACAAATTTCATTGTGTCCTAATGCACCATTTTTTTTGTGTCCTAATGCACCATTATTTATTTTTTTATTTAAATTATTGATATATGACTTTACAGTAATGTCTCCAATGTATTACAATCATAATAAATATAAAATATAATAGATAAATAATATAAATAATTTCTCAAAACGAGAGAGAGAAACTTCAAACAAATACACAAAATAAGATTCATATGCTAATAAGCAAATTCAAATCATTAATCTCATAGTGAAGTGCATAGGTCCTATCCAATGAGCTAGCCCTATTGGTTGTCCTAATGCACCATTGGATGGTGAAAAATTAACAATGTAACCTTCAAGCTGTACGCCAAACGAGAGAGTTGCCATGTATCACCGTTTTTTTATTTTATTTAAATTATTGATATATGATATTACAGTAATGTCTCCAATCAATTATAATCATAATAAATATAAAATATAATAGATAAATAATATAAATAATTTCTCAAAATGAGAGAGAAACTCCAAACAAATATACACAAAATAAGATTCATCTACTAAAAAACAAATTCAAATCATTAATCTCGTAGTAAAGTGCATAGGTCCTATCCAATGAGCTAGCCCTATTGGTTGTCCTAATGCACCATTAGATGGTGAAAAATTAACAATGTAACCTTCAAGCTGTACGCCAAACGAGAGAGTTGCTATGTACATAAATAGAATACATAAAGTTTTACAAAAGAAAAAAATAAATAAATATGAGGGGATGGACCCACCTTTTGTCTTTCTTTCTCATTTTTTTTAATGTTTTATTTCTATATAATTAGCACAATCGAGAAAATATTGAATTATTAAGTTCTATATATATGTACAAACATCATTTGTTGTGTTGATTCACATAAAAATTGAAACAACTATTGAATTCATCTGGTAATATGTAACATTTATATATCATTTTCCTTATTCTAAGTAGCCACTTTGTTTTGGGTAGGTGATGTTGGTGCCTTCAAGTAGTTACCATTGAAACTAAGGCTATTTCTTTTTCATTGCTTTTTGTTTTAGCATTCAAGTGAAAAGTCATGCATAATGGGAGGGGCAAGAAAATTTCCCATTATATTGATTTGGTGATTTTGAAAAGACTGCTAGCTTTTTCCTCACAAGGATACAAATATCAATTCTATATATATATACTTTGGGGTTTGGAAATTTGACTATTTTAATTGATTTTTTTATTATTTTAAGTTGGTTGAAAGAGTTATGTTTGGGATGATAGTTATTTTATTATTTTTTTTTGGTTGTGAATGAAAAAGTAAAATGATTATGATTTAAATGTGATATTTTATCTTATTAACTATTTAAATTTATTTTGTCTTTATTGATCATTTTAGCCAAAAAAATCTCCCAATCCAAGTTCCCAAACATAGAGAAAAGGCGTGCACACTCATATATACTGAAATCGAGAATTACACATTTATAGGTATTTGAATTTGGCAGTTGCACTGAAGGGAATTTATAGAAAACAAAAAATTATAGCATTTTATTTTCATACCAAGTTCATATAGACATGATATAATAGTGTAGAGGGAAATTCTATAATATAGATATTGCTTCCAATTCAATTAGCCATATGAAATGGAATTTCCATTTGTTGATATATCTATCTATTTATACTATTATATATGTGAGTACATGACTTGATGTTTAATAATGTGGTGATTTCTTCTTCTCTTACGTGGCAAATTTTCCTATCCTAAAATAAAAAAATATTATTCAAAGGCGTTAGTAAGATTTGAATCCAAGATCTTAGGTTTCATTAAAAACACTCTTACCATTTAAACAACATACATAGGGGTGTTTTGACAAGTTGATTAAAAACTGACTTTTTGACTTTTTTATCTTTTAGTAGGTAAAAAATGTGAGAGATGATGTGACCCAAAATAAGTTAGATTCCCAAATGAGCCCATATTATGATATTAATTAATTTATTATTTGTTTTTATACTTACTTATCTAAATTGCACACGCATTGCATGTGTCACCCACTAGTATATATATATTTCTTTAGTCTAAGATCTGGAGGATGTTGTCCAGAATTGTGGGACCTAGCATATGTCTTGTTTTGATAATCTAAACGGCTTATTTTGTAGAGCTCTTTAGGTATATTATCCACACAAAAAATCAAGTTGAACCGATAATTGTAATCTATTCAATTTATCATATTTGTCTCTAAATAAATGGACAGTATGTGTATTTTTAAAAATAAGTTGTCCCTTTTTTATTTTGTTTTGTGACAAATAAAATAAATTGAGCAAATTACATTTATTGAATCAATTTAATTTTTTTAATAGAATACATAAATAAAGGATCCTACAAAATAAGCGTTCGAATTATCAAACAAAACTCGTAATGAATTTCACAAGCCTAGATAATATCCTCCAATTCAGATCTAAACTAGAGGCAATTCACCCTATGTATAAAATAAATGCACAGCATGACCCTTCACCATATTGTTCCCTTAATACTGTGGACACTGAACATTAATTTGTTTGGTGAGATAACCAACATTACACACAACTTAAAACAATATCATCACTTTACTATTATAACCTCCAACAAAGACATAACACCTAATAAAGGATATATTCTTTATGTATAATTTGAAACCAAAGTAGGAAAAAAGAAGTGGGAATTAAACGAAAGTTAAAGCTGAAATGAACAAATTCGAATCATCACAGTTAATTAGGTGATTGCCTTCAAATTCCGAAACACATTGAAAACATAATGAGAAGCATATATAGTTTTCAAGAGCTTTCTTTGTTGTCTTTATTCGTACCATTTTTTAAACAATTTACAAAAAGTAAAGTGATGAAATTGTGTGTGGGTGCTTTTAAACAATAGAGCTATAATTTAAGCAAGGAAATGTAAATTTCATCATTTTGTGTGTGTGTGTGTGTGTTTAGCGCAACAGAGGCCGTAGCATGGGGAGGTGTATCTTTTTATGACAAGACTTGAATTTTTGACCTCGTAAGGGATTGCAAGAATTTTGTCTAACTCGATTAGCTTGAAGTAATTATATTCATTGCCAAAGCTATAATTTGATTAGATCTCAAAAATTCAACTCCAATAGAGCTATAATTTGGCTGGATCTCAAAAATTCAACTCCAATAAGTCATATTTTGTGTCAAACATGATTTAAGATTTGTTTCAAGTCTTTTTTTTTTTTTTTGTGTGTGCATTTGGAGCCCACAAAAATAGCTCTAACTAAACTTTTTCTCTATATTTCTCCTACACTATAGGAGCAATATTACTGAAAACACCAGTTTGGCACTGTAGTTAGCTGAAAACTAGTTTTGATATTGTTATTTTAAGAATGATTGACTTCACACGATAAAAATGAAAATGTGTGGGTATTTTTTTTTTTTTTTGGATAAATTACATTAACTCCTTTGAAATTTATGATAATTAGAGAGACCACTTTTAAGATTTTGAAATGACACTAACCGCTCCTGTTAGTGTTGTCGATTGGATGTTGTTAAAGAAAAGGGAATTTCTATTTACACAACACATATTTATCTCTTTACACTTTCCATTTGAGATAAATTTTTCCCTCAATTTTATTCATGTGTGAAATTACTTTTAAGGATAAAAGATAAAAATTAAATAAATTTGATTATCTCTTTACACCAATTACACTTCAAACCATACTTTTAGTCTTTTCTCATTTCTTCTTCTTTACTATATATCTACTTTCAAAAAGTGAAAATTATAATGTTTTGATCATAAAAGAAAGTAATATACAAACAAATAGTGATGAAGGACCAACAAAAAAGTAAAATAGTGAGTTTTTTTAAATTTATATTTTATGTTTTTGTTTCGTTTTTTAAGAGGGCTATTCAATTTTTGTTTGGTGCACCAGAACTGAACAAAATCAAATAGCCCGAAACTATACTGTCAAACAAAAAATACATATCTAGTAACTCACTGTCGAACAAAAAATACTTGCTCAATAATCTACTACTAAACAAAAAATACATGTCCGGTAACTAACTGTTAAACATTTTCAGTTTCATTAGCCTGACATTTTTATTTTTATTTTTTTTATTTTTTTTTGCTTTGAAGGATTATGCTACTATTCATTATAGTAAGGTTAGTGGTGAATTGTTAATAAACTATAGTCATGAATTCATTAGAGACAACATTTGTTACATTTATCTATTTCCTGGTCATCCAGTACTTCCTAAAGTAAGTAATTGGATTCGTTTTCGTCACTCATGTACGAATAGATGAGAGAAAGCATATACTACCTGTATTGATCAATTTCATGCGCTTGTCAACCCTGATGCAGTAACTACCGAAATTATCAACATAGATGGATTGTGGGAACATCTCAGTGTGTTTTTATAGATATTTGTATTGACATATTTGACGATAGTTGTATTGATTTTTATTTTTTATGTTTTTATAAATGTTTGTATACTTCAAGTTTTTATGGATGCTTGATATTTTAATGAAAGTGAATTTGTAAACCTGCGACAACAAATGGTTGTACAAATCTAATTTATTTGGCAATATGACACCGGAATAATCCAAATTGTTTGGCAATGTATAACTGAATAGGCCCATTATAAATTTAGAAGAAAAAATTATGTTTCAAGAAAAGTGAATATATAAACGTGTGGTAATAAATGACTGGACAAATATAGTTGTTCGGTAACATAACACTAGAGTAATTCAAAAAGAATATGTGTAATAAAAAAAATCTATTAAGGATTTAATTTAGGATTAATTTTGGTATTATAAAGAGTGTAATGAAAATTTCAATTATTTCTTAAAAATGTAATGAGAAAATAGGTATAAAGAGATAAATTGTGATGTAATTAGAATTTCCTAAACAAAAGTGGCTTGTTACATTTTTGCCCCTGTAATTGAATGATTGACGCCTCATCTAATTGTTTCTGTATAGTGAGGCTTACTCGTTTCTTATTTTATTTTTCCAAAAGAAAGTGAAAGGCTAACTCATTGTTTTTCCCCTTTTTTTTTGGGGGCGGGTGAGACTTTGTGGTTGAGATTTGAAAAAGTAGATGGTAACCCTATCATTCACTTTGTCAAGTGTGGGTTTGAATCATATGATTTATCAATATATATATGGTGATTACTTTGAAGCCTAGAAAGCCATTTGATCCAATTTGCAGCAGAGATGCTAAAATTTCCAACTTTAACTACAAATGACTTATTTTCTAACACAATCCTTGACTCAACAAACTTTTCAAATGCTTTTAGGCATTCCACATGGCGTAAATTAAGTAAATTCTTATTTTAAAATTAAATTAATACACAAGCTTGATAATAATACTTAACCCTTTTGATCCTACCCTCTTCAGCAGATGATCTAATGTAGCCCCAGTCTCTACACAATCAACTTTGTTATATTATATATCTTTTTTGGTCTGAACTTTTACCAATTAACCTAAAATCAATTAGTTTTAGACCTATTATCAGCGATTAGCCTGTAGAAGATGGACTTCTTGGCCTCATAACCTAACAATCCCTCCCCAAAAGAACCACCATTGTTTACTCTCACAGGGATATAGGGCTCTAATACCACAAGTTCGTCGAGAATTCAAGCTTTATACTTAGACGAAAACGTTTTAGATCCATAAAATAAATTTTTATAATTTAACCGACAATGATGTGATATGATATGTATCAATTTTTTATTTATCACATACTCAACATATAGGGTTCTACTACTTTATCATATCATCGTTAGTAAATTTAAAATTATAAATAAATTATGAGTCTTTATCATTTCTCTATGAGATAATAAACTAATCAATAATAATAAAACTCTTGTATACCTTGAGCCATGTAGTTATGGTTGAATAGAATACCACCTTGTTGCTTTAGTCTCCACACCAAAAGCTAATTTAACCTTCACACCGACAAATATTGAGCAGATTACAAATTTTCTCTCTCCTTGGTCATTTTTTTAATGCTTGTTTTCTCTTGGTGATTAGATGAAAACTTTGTAGGAAAAAATTGTATATGTTGCATATAAATAGAGTGTGGGAAAAGCTTTATACTTAATAATAAGACTACTAATTTTATTTTTTTCTAAATGAAGATCAAATGTATCTACCTTGGGGAAGATTTGATTTATTTTGAATTAATGTGGGAGATCTGATTCATTTTAAATTCTTTAATTTAGAATTTAAAAGCTTATATTTGTCTATTATGAGTAGACAATCCATTTCTTGTCGTTATTTCTATGGTATTATATCTCATCGTATCATATTTAATTATGCAATATTTGATGTTAAATTTAATAATTATGATAGTCTTTGTTGTATTGTTTATTATATCCCCATTATGGTGATGGAGCAAGGAAGATACGGTGGTTGGATCCCGGTTGTGAATCAAAGGCGAGGAGGTGGATCTCGGGGATATGAAGAAAGGAGAGGTCTATTTACTGTGTTCGTGGACAATATCCCAAGTTCGTTGGATGCAAAGTCTTTGTTCAAATTATTCAACAAGTTTGGTGTAGTCTCAGATGTCTACATCCCTTTCAAGTGTAGAAAAGTGACGAATTCAAGATTTGGCTTCGTGAGGTATGACTGTCATGTTGCATTAGACATGGCAGTCCAGAAAACTAATGGCATGTTGGTGGATGATAAGGTGCTTGCAGTCAAGTATGCTGCTCATGACAGGAGTGTGTCTAGCATGAGAAGGCCCCAGGTCAATATAGAAGCTCCTAACCAAAACAGAGGTAAGGGTTATAGCTCATTTATTGGCCACAAATCTTTTGCAGAGGTATTAAGTGGTGACTCAATCTTGGTGGATGCAAAAGCTAGCATGATCGTCAAAGCCAATGAAGATGGTCACGGTTGGCTTTATGAAAGTTTAGTTATCAGGCTGAACTCGGATTTCTCCATTAACAATATCAGATCTGCTTTGAAGGATATTGGGCTAGATCAGGTGGTGGTCAGAAAGGGGGGCGGCAGGGATGTCATCTTGACCTTCAAATTCAAGGAGGAGCTCCAATCAAATATCCAGAAGATCAAGGACTGGTTTAAAGATTGGAGTCAGTATGTTTTGGAATGGAGGCCAGGAATTCAAATAAACCAAGAGAGATGTGTTTGGTTGAAATGTCAGGGTATTCCTCTGAATCTTTGGAATAGGAGCAATCTAAACAATATTGGAGTCTTGTGGGGGTCAGTCCTTCAACTGGAGGGTGACCTAAGCAATCCAAAGTCATTTTCTTACTTCAGAATGAAAGTTATTACAACATGCATGGAGCTCATTAGCAAAACCATTCACCTGGAATGCAAAGGAAAATTGCACCCAATTTTTGTTTGTGAAGACCTCTGTGTCAGTCCAGTGGAATCTAATGGGGTTAGTAAATTTGGGCTGGGTGATTGTAATAGCAACTCCAAAATGGATTCAAGCAGAGTTGAGGGAAATGATTTCTCAGTAGAGGGGTGTAGGTGGAAGGACGCTTGTGATATAGTAGCAAAACAGGCTGCCTTGTCTGGTGTTGCCGTGCCTTCCTCCATGGAAGTGGCACAAAGGAAGGAGCAAACCCAATGCAACAGTGGGGAGCCGGTGGGCACTGTTGTTGAGGAGACTTGATGTGGTGCGGAAGCCAGCAGACCTACTGCAGTGGATGGGAAAGAAGCTATGATGGAGGTGGGTGCACTCTGTCCAAGGAGCAATGACTTTTCCTTGAGGTGTGTTGAACACGTCTCTGCAACTGGTTTGTGTAAAAGTCTCAGTGGATCGGTAGATGGATTTGGGCTTGGAATTAATTTGGAGGTTGCTTTGGGCCCTCCGAATAATGAGCTTACAGTACATGGCCATAGCCGTTTGTCATCTGAGCTTCAAGGTAACAGGGCTTGTGTTAAAGGGCCTCTATTTAATGTTGGTTCAATCGGTTTAGGCACTATGAGATTAAAAGATCAAGGCCCTGTTCATTGTCCTGCTACCATTCATAATCCAAATCGGTCTACTAAGAAAGCTGGGAAAAAAAAGGTTCAGATGGAAGGCTTTTCTCGGTTTGCTCGGCTCTATGGTCACCAATCTACAGCTATTGGTGGGCTTCCTTCCAAGTCAGTCATCTTCAGGCCAGCAGCAGTGGCTCTTGCACAGTCTGAGCTGTCCGAGGGTGAATCTAGCATGCATAGTCATCTTCTCAAGGAAGTGCAAGCCACTGTCCAACTAGGGAAAGAGCTGGGAATTAATTTTTGTGGGCAAGAAGAGGGTATGGTTGATAAGATTCTTGAGCTGGAGCTGAAGGATAGGGAGAGAGTTTTAAAGGATGGAAATGGTTAGGTGGAATAACAGTGTGCTCTGGGTGTGTGGAGTGGGTGTTTTGCATCAGGTGGAAGCTTTTTCGGAAGTGGGTGTATGGAGTTGGATCGGAGTAGAAGTTTGTGTCATGGGTGTATCGTTTGGGTGATTGGTCCCTGGGTGTATTTCGGTGAATTGGGTGTTTTTCGTTGCAATGGGAATTTAGTCATAGTAGTGTTCTGTTATTGGGAGTGGGGGTTATATTCGGAGAGTTGTTTGTGGGTGTGATTTACTTATAGGGACTGTTTGTTAGTGGGGGCGATTTTCCTATGGGATTTGGTGGGGGTAGTCTGTGGGGTTGTTTTTATGTTGTAGTTAAGTTCTCTTTAACCTCTTTTTTAGTTTCATTATATAAAAAATTTGTGAGGCGGAGGAGTTGGTTGTTTGGGTGCGAGTAGTAGTAGTAGGGGTTGTTTGTACTTCCGAAACTTTCTTGGTGCACTTCATCTTCTTGTACTCTTAATTTCATGTTGTGAATGAAACCTTCTTTGCTGATCAAAAAAAAAAAAAAAAAAAAAATCCCCATTATGGTGTTTTTCCTTAACTTGGTTAGTTATTAGATTGGTTTTTAGAGTTTTTATAACTATTGGACTATAATTCTGAATGTAATTCTTTTCATATTTTTCTACCAATTAAAAAAGAAAAAAAATATTCCATGAACATTCATGATTTGTTCTTTAGATTCCATAAGCATTTTAATGTGATAATGGGAATGCATTTAAGATTCACAAAGTCACATAGGTTCCATGAATCACTTTAATTTGATCATTAAAGTCAATTAAAAATTCACGAATATAACAATTATGGCCGTTAAGGCCAGTAATGACGAGTTTCATGAATCAAACATTCTTTCACTTGCCTAATGAACAGTTACATATTTGATTCCAAATTAGATGTACGTACCCACTTAAATATGACAACCATTCTTAACCTTAATTCTTATAATCATGGCAGTTACATATCATTAGTTCCCAGAGTTTGAATAAGGTCATAGAGGATAGGCCATTATTAGAGATCTTTCTAAAAATGTAATAATTTAATAATCTAGATTTACGAGTGCAAATGTCCATTTTGAATCAAAATAATAATAAAAAAAATCTCACACAATGCCAAATCAATATGCTCATTTATATGTCCTATCATAAGAGATAGAAAGGATGGCTTGTAATTTATTATAAGGTAAAAACTAATAATAAAAAAAATAAGCCCAAAACATCCTTTCACTAGTTTTTTAAATAATCAATTTTTTTCCCCCTAATTTATTTAAGCTATTTTTGCATTGGGCAAATTTTACTTTACCTCCTGTGATTTGGGCTATGTACGGTTTATCCTCTAACATTTAGAAATAACCATACAATTCCCACATAATTTGTGAACCAAAACACATTGTTAGCTTTTCTATCTAAGTTAACTGGCAGTGACATTGACGGGCTGATTTAATGAGTAAGCCATTGTTTAAGACATAAATATCCTTATCATATTTTCATATTTACAAAAGAATGCCATTATTCGTTCTCTCAAATTTTTTTGATATATTCCTCTCTACTGTATACTATCTCTTTTCCCCTTTGCCCTTCTAGTTCTCTTTCTGACACCTCCGTAGCTACATTTTATCTTGTGAATGAACTTTGAATTTGTGAAATTTTTTTTTGTTCTATTATACATGGTGTATGTATATATACAATACATGCATATATATATATATATATATATGTGTGTGTACATATGTATGTATTCAACCTACCACCACCACTAATTTTATTTATTGCATTTTTTGTATGTGGTTTTTAATGAAAAACATTTATGTATTTAATATAATGTATCACCACGATTTTGTATTTAATTTCCACAATTTCTATATCACCACAAGTTCGGAATTCAATCTTAATGAAAAGCACACCACCACCATTTCTGTACACAAGTTAATCTTATTAAAAAAAAATAGAAATTACACACACATATATATAAATATATACAAATATACTATGAGAAATGTTAGAGATCATGAAAATTTTTTCATGAAAATGATCATGAAAGATTTGTGACCCTTAGATTACTTTGATTAGTGTATACTGCTTTATTCTAAGTGTAATCTAAAGGTCACAAATATTTCATGATCATTTTCATGAAAGACTTTTTATGATACCAAGTATTGCTGATATACTATTAATATACGGAGTTATGTATTTGCGAGCGAACCAGTGAAGTGTTCATGACTGTGCAACCCACTAGCAGGGGAAGCTATATGGTTATGAATGAATTGAATCTTTATAATAACACACAAATCTCATATGGGTCTCAACAAAAAGTTATGCTTGATGGCCCTTTTATTTTTGAACCACCAATGTCCCTCATCTTCACTCTTCCTCTGAAGCTCTATGCTAATCTTCTTTTTATCTATTATCTCTCTAGAATCTACACAAGGGTTGCAGGGGTTGTGGTGGTGAAAAGGAGACGTGTGAAAACTGTTAAGGATTGTATTCTCATTAGTGGTTATAACGAATTTTGCTACAGTTGGTAACTATGGAAGGAAGAAGAAAGAATATATATAGGTTTAATTCAAGAAAGAGAGAGAGAGACGAGAGAGAGAGAGAAGATAAGGGCATAAAGGTCAAATTCTATGTTCTGTTAATAGAAGTTAGTGTGCGTTTTGATCCATAAACTATGTGGAGATTATGTGGTAATTTCCAAATGTTGGGAGAGTAAACTGCACATGATCCAAACTATAGGGATAAAGTAAAGTTTGCCCTTTTGCATATTTAGCTGTAAGAAAAAACAACAATGGTTGGTGGTCCGAAATTCAGTGGCTCGAATGGTTCGAAACTGTCAAAACAACGTCGTTTTGGGCGCAAAACGACGTCGTTTTGGCAGTTTCGAGTCATTTGAGCCACTGATTTTGTGACCCTCAAACATTTTTCAAGAAGAAATTGTACCAAACAATTTGACACGTACTCTCAAAATAAAATAAATTATAAACAACTCATATAAATTATATCAAATAACATCCAAAAAAAGCACATGTAAGTAATTAAATTTTAGCAAATTTGAAACTTTATATTAAAATGACACATGATTTACTATCACTAAAATTTGGCAGGGATATAACAGACCATTGAAGAGGGAAATTTTTGAGGACTTGTTAAGTTTTGGCAATAAAAACTCAATTGGTAATTTGTTAGGGTTGCTCTAGCCCCTTTAACTTGGTTTTCAAACATTGTCAAAATGTTGTTAAATAAAATTAAAATCTAAGTATCAAAATTAAATGTTAAAACTTTTTAATATGAAAAATTGTTTAATATTTACTAAAATCTAGTGCTGAAATTAATCAAACCATTTAATATATAAAAAAAATTTAAAAATTTGAAATTTATTAATTTTTTTCTTACATTATTTGTATTTGTAATAGTGGTAGGATGGTGATTGGTGGTGTGGTGGAGTGACTACAATGACCATAGCTATGGTGGTTCTGTAGTTACAAGACCGTGGGAGTGATTACATGGGAATTGTGGTGATGTTTGTGTGAGGTAGAATAGGCTTGGCGAAATTGATGGTGGCTACAGCGGCGATGGAGGTGGTAGTAATAATAGACCCTTAGTGACAATGATTGGTATTTTAACAATAGTAGTAACAATGGAATAGTAGTGATGTGATGATGATAATAATGATTATATTTTCAATTTAAATATTAAAAGTGTTTCGAAAGATGGTTAGATTAAAATAATTCATTAAAAGATAAAATAAGTTAAAATAATTAATAAGATAAGATGTCATATCAAATCACTAATCATTTTATTTTTTTTTCTCATAATATCAAATCAACTATAAAAAAACCCAACAAACTTTTCTTTTCAAATACAATTATTTTAATCAAACTAAAATAGTTAAAAAAATTAAAAAATTAATAAAATAATAAACTTTCCAAACAAGACCATGCATAAAAATATAATACTTATATGATTAAGAGCATCTCCAACGGTTTAGCAAAATTTTCACTAAATATGAGTAAAAAAAAGTTGATTTTCTTGATCTGATACGTGTAGCTCCAATGATTATGGTTACTGTAGTGTGCATCAAAAAAGGAAAGGGACATCCGGTGGGTCGACCGGTTCAAATTCTTTTTAAACCGTTTGAACCAGTAATTGGAATCATTTGAACCAGTTCGCAGGCCAATTTTTGCATGAGCCGGTCGACCAGGTGGTCAACCGGGTGGTCGACCCTGCAGTGTAAAATTTTCACAAATTTCTGCTTTAACGGCTATGCACAGTGAATTGGTAAAAGGAGCAAGCCGTCCCCAGTTTGGTGAAACGTTTGATATTTTCTCAATTTGATATTGTTTTGGTGCAACCGTTGGAGTACAAAAAGCAGATTTTTTTCATCAAATTTGAATTTGATGTTGGATTTGGTGAACAGTTGGAGAAGCCACCCGGTCGACCCCCTGGTCGACCCCCTGGTCGACTACCTTAGCATTTTTGAAGTAACAGAAATGAAGGCAAAATCTGGAAATTTTCTCTTACCGGTCGACCACCCGGTTGACCCTCTCTGTTTGATGCATGCTACAGTAAACGGTTGGAGCTGTTGGTATCAAAATGAGAAAATTGGCTTTTTTTTTACTCAAATTTCGTAAAAAATTTGTTCAACCATTAGAGATGCTCTAAAGTAGCACAATTTGCCGTATATATTTGATGTAGGGAACAATGGATAACAAGGGGTTATTGGGATCATGGACTACTACTATGTACCATTTAATTTGTGAAACTTTCTCTTGTCTATTAAAAGGAGACATAAAAATAATGAATTAATATCACTATTTAAATGAATAAAAATTGAATTAAAACATTACAAGTCTCTTTGGTAATGTTTATATTTACAAAATCATAAAAATTGTAAATAAAAATTTGTTTGGTAATCAATTTTTGTTTTCAAAAGCTTGTAAATTATTAAAAAAGTTACTAAATTTTTGTCATTAAGAAAAAGTTGATTTCGTTTGTTCAAATTTTTTTCATCATTTTCTCACCTTCTTCGACTACCACCCATAACTTATCACCACTTCTGGTTATCATATTGGCCATACCTACTTTTAGCTATTGCTGTTGGTAACTGCTTTCAGCAACCACCTCCAATCACCTTACCATCAGTATCAACCACCTTTGACCACCACTTCTCATCAACGACAATACCTTTTGCTGAAAATCATCTTTGACTACTATTTTTAACTGTCAGCAACCACTTTGGGCCACTGCCAATCGCTTCTCACTAGCAACAATCACTGTGGTAGAAACCACCTCCGACTCTATCTCTAACTGTTGACAACTACTTTTAGCCTATATCTTTCGCCAACTACCCCTCTCGTTTGTTTTCAAGAGGACCTTTTAAAATGCATAAATATAAACATATAATCCTTTTTGTATGTGTGTGTGTGTGAGAATAAAAAACAACAAACAATTAAATATTTCCAAATTGCACCTCCTTCTCCCCACAATCCTAAATAATTTTTGATAAATTACATTCACTCCAAATATGGATTCTTCCCTTATATTTTTAAAATTACAAATATTTCATTGACAAATTTTTTCTTAAAACTAACCTAACCAAAAAAAAAAAAAAAAAAAACTAGAAGTTAAAATTTCTCAAATGCCCTCTAATACCAATTAAAATTATCATACTATTATTTTTATCCATCCACCAAATCCCTTCCTCTACACCATTATAATATTCTCTAACCTTCATCAGCGAATCGGCAACACATAATATTTGTAGACAAAAACGATAATAGTGGTCTTGTTTGGTGTAACTGTTAAAACAGATTATAAATTATAGCTTAACAGATTATAGATTATGACTTTAATCAGAAACTGTTTGTAACATCCCAGATTTTTAATTATGCTATAGAATTTATACTAATATTATTTAATCTCAGTTAAGAAAATATATGATTTATTATTGTGCGTAATTTTATAAAATAATATAATTATTAAAAATTTAGGGGCTAAAGTATAATTAAATTAAGTTGGGATAAACTTGAATTAATGAAGACGAATAGGAGAGTGACACGTGGCAATTTGCTTGGGCAACACGAATTGAAATTGTATAAATAGAAGAAGAAGTTGACTCAGTAAAGAAAAAGAAAAGACCAGGAAAGAAGAAAAGAAAGAGAAACAGAAAAGAAAGAGAGGAAAAGAAGGAAGAAATAATGGAAGTTAAAAGGGTCTTTGATAGTGGAAAGAAAGAGTAAGGTATTAAAGTTAAGGTGAGTTATATTATACCTTGAGTTACCAAAATATATTTTACGTATCTTTTAACTTACCATACTTATTTTATACAAGTTATGTTTTTAATAAAAGTTATGTTTTATAAAGGTTTCAGTTACGTGGTTTTATTTCTGAACCCTATTTGCTTAAAAAGAAACCCATGGATATGTTTGTTTTACTGTTAAAGAATATTTGGTTATGACCTTATAAAGAATTATGTTTTGTAAGTACTACCACGGGAGTCCCATGCCTTGGGAGACTTAAATAATCATTGACTTCTGTTTGGTTACTTCGTGGCCAATCTGCACGTGGTCCTCGCCCAGGGGTAACAGTACTGTGGCATATGTTCATGTGGCCCTCGCCCAGGAGTTACAATACTGTGGCTTATGTTCATGTGGCCCTCGCCCAGGGGTAACAATACTGTGGCTTATATTTACGTGGCCCTTACCTGGGGGTAATAATACCATGGCTACTTGTGCGCCAGATGTTGACCTTTATGGCTGTCGGTACCGTGGTTGTGGTTACATAATTTCTGTATTTCAGTTCTGCTACTTAAATGATTTGTTTATGTAAATGTTTTGGCCTAACTAACGATCCATGGTTATTTCGTGTCCCTTATACTCTTGGTATAATATTTCTCACTCTGCCATGGGCTTATAGTTTTTTTACCAATTTTCAGGAAATAGCTTTTGGAAAGTCTTAGACGCGGGGCTGCGGTATAGACACATACAGTATTTTTTTTATGATATTTCTCTATGTAAATATCGGTCTTTTTGGTCAATAAATTTTGTAATAAAAATAGAAGCTCCGATGATTATTTTGGTACCCTTATTTAAATATTACTTCCGCTTGCGTTTATTGATCTGTTTTAGATTTGGCAGTAGGTAACCTTAGTTACTGGCCATCACGATACTTAACCCTTGGGTACGGGGAGCGGGTCGTGACAAATGGTATCAGAGCAATGGTTTTTTTTTAGAAAAAAAAAAAAAAAAATTCATCATTGGAGCATAGGACACATGCACATTCAAGAAGTGGGATAACGGGTAATTAGTTCCCAATTATTATATTTGTCGATTTAATTATATTATAATTCTATATGATTATATATAATAATTTTTTTTAGTATGCCTAATTTGTGAAGAATATTAAATATAATTTATATTTGTTATAGTAAAAGAAGGACAAGAAAAGAAGGATGTCAGGCTCAAGCACCCATTAAAATTATAATATAATTAAATATATATAATTTTCAGTTTAGTGTTGAAAAAAAAAATTATTTTGATGTTTTTGAAAGTGGGTTCAAGTTATAAAAATACTAATTTTAAAATTATTTCCCATCAATTAAAAGTTCATCTCAAATTTTTTAATTTTTGCATATAATTCTGTCATTATGTTCTCATTTTTATTTATTTGTATCGTAACAAAACGAGTGAAAAGTTTTTAAAGTCGCTTCTTATTTCTTATTTTGGCCCAAACTAATTTTTGACAACTAGACAGTGAGTTATTTTTGGTAAATTTTTTTTTTGAGGTACTGATTTCTATCAGACTAATCATCTAATATATATTTATCAGAGTGCGCAGCGGATAGCTTACACATGACAAATTTCGAGGACAAAATTTTAAAAGGGGGGAAGATTGTAATATCCCAGATTTTTAATTATGCTATAGAATTTATACTAATATTATTTAATCTCAATTAAGAAAATATATGATTTATTATTGTGCGTAATTTTATAAAATAATATAATTATTAAAAATTTAGGGGTTAAAGTATAATTAAATTAAGTTGGGATAAATTTGAATTAATGAAGACGAATAGGAGAGTGACACGTGGCAATTTGCTTGGGCAACACGAATTGAAATTGTATAAATAGAAGAAGAAGTTGACTCAGTAAAGAAAAAGAAAAGACCAGGAAAGAAGAAAAGAAAGAGAAAGAGAAAAGAAAGAGAGGAAAAGAAGGAAGAAATAATGGAAGTTAAAAGGGTCTTTGATAGTGGAAAGAAAGAGTAAGATATTAAAGTTAAGGTGAGTTATATTATACCTTGAGTTACCAAAATGTATTTTACGTATGTTTTAACTTACCATACTTATTTTATACAAGTTATGTTTTTAATAAAAGTTATGTTTTATAAAGGTTTCAGTTACGTGGTTTTATTTCTGAACCCTATTTGCTTAAAAAGAAACCCATGGATATGTTTGTTTTACTGTTAAAGAATATTTGGTTATGACCTTATAAAGAATTATGTTTTGTAAGTACTATCACGGGAGTCCCATGCCTTGGGGGACTTAAATAATCATTGACTTCTGTTTGGTTACTTCGTGGCCAATCTGCACGTGGCCCTCGCCCAGGGGTAACAGTACTGTGGCATATGTTCATGTGGCCCTCGCCCAAGGGTTACAATACTGTGGCTTATGTTCATGTGGCCCTCGCCCAGGGGTAACAATACTGTGGCTTATATTTACGTGGCCCTTACCTGGGGGTAACAATACCATGGCTACTTGTGCGCCAGATGTTGACCTTTATGGTTGTCGGTACCGTGGTTGTGGTTACATAATTTCTGTATTTCAGTTCTGCTACTTAAATGATTTGTTTATGTAAATGTTTTGGCCTAACTAACGATCCATGGTTATTTCGTGTCCCTTATACTCTTGGTATAATATTTCTCACTCTGCCATGGGCTTATAGTTTTTTTACCAATTTTCAGGAAATAGCTTTTGGAAAGTCTTAGACGCGGGGCTGCAGTATAGACAGACACACAGTATTTTTTTTTAATGATATTTCTCTATGTAAATATCGGTCTTTTTGGTCAATAAATTTTGTAATAAAAATAGAAGCTCCGATGATTATTTTGGTACCCTTTATTTCAATATTACTTCCGCTTGCGTTTATTGATCTGTTTTAGATTTGGCCGTAGGTAACCTTAATTATTGGCCATCACGATACTTAACCCTTGGGTACGGGGAGCGGGTCATGACACTGTTAATCTGTTTGGTGTAATTGTTGGATTATAGATTTAAGTTGCTGAGTAGTGTTTGTTAAATAAGTTGTGAAGTAGTTTTTTTAATTAACTTTTATTTTTTGTTATTCACTATTTGTCTATATTTCTCATAAAAAATAATAATAATATTCTATAATCCATTTGGGTCTTTTTCTATTTTAAAAAAATAAAAAAATCTAAGAGTATAATCGTGAATTAACATGTTCATAAAGAAGATTTAGATTCAATTGAATTCATTGACTATACAACAACAAAGTTCAATATCTATTTATACAAGAATCTGATTAGCTAACCTAACCATAACTAACAACTAACTACTGAACTAAACTGTAGTTAAGTAATAACAAACTATCTATAACTAACTAACTAAGCTTGCACGTGTATGGGTTGTAGTTGTAACTGTTGCTGAGAAGGATGCAGCAGCTCATGTGTAAGCTTGACAGATGAAGACTCAAGTGGCTCAGATGGCTTAGCAAGCTGTGATGGCTGATATGGTTTATCAGTCCCCCGTAAACGAACAGGGCTAGGAAGAACAGTGAGTTTGGATTGAAGATATTGAAACCGAGAAATAGACAAGGTGTGGACGCGCCCCTGGGAACTCTCCGAATATCCGCGTCCACACCTGCGAGGGCAGGGCGCGAATTCTTGTTTTGTTCTCTGAGCTACTACAGTTTGGACTCAAATGTCACGATTCTGAATCTAATCTTACAATGTGCGATGTAAGATCGATAAATCACCAAATAGTCCAAATCTGGCAAATCGTTTTGAAAAACTGATTTTTATAAAGAAGTGCCAAACATAGACTGCTTTGCCAGATACAGAGTTGCCATCTAAATATTTTATTTTGGGGGAATTTAGGAAATCCTGACTCGTGCCTAAGGCCACGTGTTCGTCATCACCAAAGTTGCTTCGGCTCGAGAACTTGGGTACGAGAGGGGAAGGTCATTTAATGAGCACCCCCGCTCGCCCGATCAAAGATCGGCCTGTACTAAGCATGATATCTTGTTTTTGAATACACATGTGTTCTTATCCCGATTAATTAGCTAGTTCGAGGGGTGCTTCTGATCTAGCTTTGCAAGCTTCTTCTGATGAGGCCTGGCTTTCTTGATCTGACTTTGGTGCCTCTTGTTCGAGGGCTGCTTCAAATCTTGCCACACAGGTCTTACATTGTGGTCAACCATTGAACCTTCTGAATTCAAGCTCAAGGTTCGGAAGCAAAGGGGTTGAGTCTCGAGGCTGAGAGCGATCCTAAGCTGCGCAATCTCAAGAGCGATTCCACACATGTCTTCGCAGGACCGCGCAAAATATTTTTTTGAAAGTTTTTAAGAAAGCGGCAAATCGCTCGCGCTGAAGACAGTGTAGGATCAATCTGGATCAAAGCCAGGGTCCTTCTCAATACTCACGCTAACAAGCATGATTTCATTCATTAAGGGCTTAACACGCCTCTCTTTCTCTCATTTGATCAAAGTTTTGCAAATCCCGAGGAATTCCTCCCTCTTTGTTTTCACCGCAGTGTTCAAAAAGGTTTTGAAAAACTTAGGTCAATACAATGACTTCAAGGCACAAGAGAGCAGATGGAATGCACTGCCATTTCATTCAAATCTTGGCACAACTACCACACGGCAGAAGCAAATGCGAGAGTGTGGAAATCACTGCTGTTTCATTCAAAATCTGTTAGCACAACTGGCTCCCTGGCAGAAACATACTCAAAACAAAACGAAAAGACAAACAAAAAAACAAAATGGTGACGCTCGAGGTAACACCCCCGGAATCACCCGACTCCTATACAACGGGACTGACTCGATACAACAAGACAGACCCTAAAACAAAAAGACTGACTTAAAACAAAAAGACAGACTCAAAACAAAACAACAAGGCTGACCCAATACCCAAGTCAAAATGCAAAATTAACAGCACTTGTACATTGCTCAAAACAGTGCATGCCATTCCCACGTCTGGAGTAAACTGATTGCCGCCCACAGGTGGTTCATCCCTCGATCACATCGTCTTATCCCCCCACAGGTTCACTGATCAAGTGCCGATAGACTTTGCAAGACTGGTACGGCGATGATCTTGTTGTCGATCAGATTTTGTATTTCGTGACAAAGACGAAGGCACTTGTCAGTGTCATGGCCAGCTCGTTGATGGAAGGCACAGTAGGCAGTTGGGTTATGTGAGGGAGGGGGTTTCTTTGGTAATGGTTGTGGCTCTAGGGGCTTCAGATACCCCTTTCTAATCAGGACCCTCAAGGCCGCTGATAGAGACATGTACAGTGGGGTGAATACCCTCTGCCCCCGAGGTAGATAGTCCGAAGTTCGGGGGTTTGAAGAAGATGCGCCAACAAAGAGGTCGGCAGGCGCTGGCCGGGTTTGCTGATCTCTTCCGAGCACGGGATTAGAGTTGAAAGGAACATTCCTGGTACAACGGCTCTTCTCCCGGCTTGCCCTTTGATTCAAACTGCCCCCAACTTGAGCGGCAAAAGTGTCATCCACAGTTTTTGCAACAACTGCGAGGACTTGCTCTTTGTTCAGTCCTTCGGCTTTCAAAGCCTCAACAGCCAACAGAAGATGTTCATGGGGATCCATGCCCGCCCCTGCCTTGTTCTTTCCACTCACCCCCACTTTGCCAAGGGATTTGCCTCCCTCAAATGCAGCCCGCCCCAAGCTTGGGGAGCCTTTTGACATGAACTCCCTGGTAGGCGATGTGATCAATGATGGAGCCAAAACTCCAAAGGCTAAATCCGCCACTGTTCTCTGAAGATCTTCAATCATCCTCATCAGCTCGGAAGTAGTGGGTTCACAGGTTTGAGATGATTGGGATTCAGATGCACCAATCATGCATAAGTCCATGCTTTCCGGGATAAACAACTCAGGCTTGGGTAGATGGGCCGGGGTGATGTATATGCTGG
Organism: Camellia oleifera; assembly: GCA_022316695.1. Classification (NCBI taxonomy): domain Eukaryota; kingdom Viridiplantae; phylum Streptophyta; class Magnoliopsida; order Ericales; family Theaceae; genus Camellia; species Camellia oleifera. The sequence goes on from CM039305.1 coordinate 154,986,757, forward strand.
GGTCATAGGTGGACGGTAGTATATGGCTGAGGTTGGGATGTGGATGAGGTACTTGGTCCTTGGGGTTTTGAAATGGAGCTATTGTCCGGTTGTCAATGAGATTCTGGATCTCATGACGAAGGCGGTAGCAATCATTGGTGCCATGGCCACGCTGCTGATGATATACACAGTATTTGCTGGGGTTATGTCTGGCAGGGAGTGGGTTTGGCAAAGGTTGAGGATTAAGGGGTTTGAGATGCCCTCTTTTCATCAGGACTTTAAATGCGCTGGTTAGGCTCATATGGAGGGGGGTGAAAAATCTACCCGGAGCTCGGGCTGGGCTGGCTATTTGTAGGCTGGCCTTGGAAAAAGGGTCGGCTATGGCGACTGTGTTGACTTTAACAGGTTTGGAAAGGCCCTGCGAATCTTCAGCTGGCAAAAGTGGGTCAAAGTTCGGTTGGGGTCCCGAAGTTGGGTGTGAGGCAGATGCCCCAGATGGGCGTTGCGTTTCAGCACTGGTCTCATCCTGCATTGCGGTTCCCTGATTTAACACTGCTATCATAGCCACAAAGCCTTCCGAACCTTGTGCCATCACGGGCTGCTGATTCTGAACAAAGGTGATGTGACTGGTGACTGACGGATCAGATGAGTCAGTGAGCCCTGTATGGCCCTTTTTTGCCTTGCCTCAGCGAAAGAACACCGGTTTCCCTTGAATCAAATCTCTGACCTCACAAGGTCTATCAGCACTAGTCCAATGTACCTGGGGGATAGTGGAGCCTTCTGAAGCTATGGTTCCAGGACTACCCTAGCAAAAGAGAAAACGGACAGCATTTCAGCCTGATTTCATCTGAACAGATGTGAGCATAGTTGAATGAGTGTGCCCTCTCCTAAATTCTGCCCCAAAATTCTGCCTGTAAGCTAGTACCCTCAGGTAAAACTGATTCCACCAAATACTGATGCTCGCAGGCCTGATACCCAAAATACTGAATTGGTGCCCGCGGGCCTGATGCTCAAACTCATAAACTGATACATGCATTCCCTGTAGAGACGCACTCTAACAAGCACATAACAGATAAGTGAGAGCCAAAAACACCCCTATGTTGGGGGTAGGGTTTCCCTGTCCTATTTTGTCAGGAGCTAGGGTTTCACTACGCACGCAGCGGCTTCAAACAACCTATAAACGGGTAAGCAACCTGTCCTAGTTTGGAATGGTCACTATGGATCCGAATATGCACTAGGTCGAATGGTCAAAAAGGGTGCCCCGGTAAAACCGGGGTTTGTGTTCCCATGCTGTCAGAGCCCAGAGCCGATCAACCTTATGGACATGACTTGACAAGACAAGCCTCCGGCAAATCGTTCGGGAATGGCATATGGCAAACACGGTGTCCTAGGCGCACCAATGCAAATGCAATGCAAAGAAACACACAAATGTAGTCAAAACCAGATATCACGAGTTCGAGTCAAGTTCTCTAAATCCCCAGCAGAGTCGCCAGAAACTGTAACAACGCCCGCGGGGGACCTCGCTACAGTTCGGACTCGATTTTTGTTGCGGTTCCAAATCTCGAACCAAAGAGTCCAAATCTGGCAAATCGTTTTGAAGAAAAACAGATTTGTTTTGAAAGAAGTGCCAAACATGGACTGCTTTGCCAGATAACAGAGTCGCCACCTAAATATTTTTAAAATGGGAAATTTAGGAAACCCTGACTCGGTGCCAAAAGGCCACGTGTCCGTCATCACCAAAGTTGGCTCGGGAACTTGGGTACGATTAGGGAAGGTCACATCGTGAGCACCCCCTCTCGCCCGGTCAAAGACCGGCCTCTACTAACCATGATATCTGTTTTTGAAAACATTGTATGCTCTTATTCTGATTATTAGCCTAGGATACTATGTGATGCTCGCAGCAAACAAGTATAGACTGAGCCGTCTGAATTGGAACAAAACATTTCATGTTTGTTTGTGAAAGATGGTTTGCTACCCGCAGGTAGGCTTAAAATGCAGATTTTGCCACAATCTAGTGGGCTTAACAAACAATTGATGAATTGCTCCAATTCAGATAACTCAACCTCCACCCACAGGCATTCAAGGCAGTTATATCACATAAGCACATAGCCTCATGGTAAGTATGCTTTCATGGCAGTCACTCACACGCATGCAAGGATGCTAAAGCATAAAACTTACCTAGTACTCCAAGCCAAAACAAAAGCTGATTAGAAATCATGCATGATCCTAAAATATACAGAATGCCTAATGCAACACATGCAAAATGCAACTATAGCAGGCTCGGCTATTCTAAATATGACATGTGAAATGCAACAGCTAACATGTATTCAATTTGGAATTGAAATACAGATGCAGTTTGTATGATGCGCCGAGCCCGGTGCGTGCAAAACAGATGAATGATGCAAACATGCCGTCATACTGTATGCTAATTGAAATATGCCCTATATCTAACCATCCAAAGCGGATAAATAAAAGGGAGAAAGAAATGGGGATTGGAAGACATACATCACACTCACCCACCCTTATTACATTTATGCCCTCGCGCGGAGGGTCCGAATAAATATACAGTCCGAATAAAAGAATATACAGTCCGGAAATAAATATACAAATTTCTAATTAATTGACAAATTAATTAAGGAAGCAGTAAACTGGCATGCAAGCCAGGGGGCTGCCTTGCTATTGATAGATGCCGCCTGTTGGGCTGCCTGGCGCGGAAATCCACTGGGATGCCCCGATTAGCCTCTGTTGGCAATATTTCTTGAAATGCGCGTCCGACTCCGAAAGTTGCTAAACTCTGAATTTTGCTGCAACAGAGAGCAGGAAAAGGGCACAGCAGTGTATTTCACAAATATATGCATGCCTCGATCCTCGTGCCACCAATCGCGCATATCGATGCATGATGGCCGAGGAACCGAATTGCACAACTTAATATGGGATGAATGTACATGAATGCTACAATGAAAACCTAACTCCATCATGGGTAATCCGGAGTGTCGGTGACTTGGGAATTGAGACCCGTTCCGTCACTCGGAGTACGAAACGCGCCTCGTTTCCCGTGCAATATGCATGATATGCATGAAATGCAACTAATATACAACCTAGCATGCTCAATGCTATGAAAATGAGATGAAAATGAGACGCCTCGAAAAGCGTGCATACGGGCACGCAAATCGGGGCGATGATATGAAATGCAAATCGGGTAAAACCGAAGTGCCTCGAAATGCGTGCACACGGGCACGCAAACCGAGGCGATGATATGAAGTGCAAATCGGATAAAACCGAAGTGCCTCGAAATGCGTGCACACGGGCACGCAAACCGAGGCGATGATGAAATGGAAATCGGATAAAACCGAAGTGCCTCGAAATGCGTGCACACGGGCACGCAAACCGAGGCGATGATATGAAATGCAAATCGGGTAAAACCGAAGTGCCTCGAAATGCGTGCCCACAGGCGCGCAAACCGAGGCGATGACATAATGGAATGAAATGACATACGGAATGCAAATTGGGCTTACGCCAACATGAGAGGACCTCAGCCGCACTCACATAAGCTGCCGTCGGATAAAAAAGAAGTGCCTCGAAATGCGTGCATACGGGCACGCAAACCGAGGCGATGCGGAATGACATGCGAAGTGCAAATTGGGCTTATACCAACATGAGAGGGCCTCAGCCGCACTCACATGGGATGCCGATAGATGAAAACGGAGTGCCTCGAAGTGCGTGCCCAAACCGAGGCAACGCATTAAGGCATAAAATGACATGGGAAATGATATGCGAGCATGAAAACCAAATTTCAGCAACTAAATAAAGGGGAAAACAGCCCCGAAACAATTCGAAATGACACCCGAAGCATGCAATCATCCCGAAAATGTGAAATTAAGCCCCGAAATGGCCTATAGCCATACTATACATGCAAAATATGATTATGGCAGCAAGAACAGTAGCAAGGCAGTCCCAAATATGGCATTTTTCAGTAATAAACAAGGCCAAAATGCTAGCATGGATGGATCAACAATAGCATACAAGATTAATGGCCAAAAGAGCATTATAAAGGGAGATGGTATATAGAAAATTCAAATGGACAAACTTTCTTCTACAACATTAAAGAGGACCCAAAAATAAGCATATATGCAGAAGATGGAAGCCTCTAAATCGTAAGACAAACATGCTAGAAATGGAAGGCAAAATGGAGCCACAAAAGGGTATAACACAAGACATGCAATCTATACATCAAATGACCAAACCTTCTTCATGAAACATGTAAAGGGGGTCAAAATAAGACTAAAACCAGTAGGGGTCGAAGTCCCAAAAACAAACACAAATAGGTCAAAAATTGCATACAAAATATGGCATACTTGATGAAATTGAAGGAAGTGGTATATACAGTGGCCAAATGGAGTTTAGCTCCTCTACAATGTTGTAGAGGGGCTCAAAATGAGCACAAAAGCAGTAGGGGTCGGAGCCCCAAAAACCAACACAAATAGGTCAATTTTAGCATGCAAAAATGTGACCATCTTGATGAATATTGAAGGAACTAGTATATAGAAATACCAAATGAAGTTGAGCCCTTCTACAAAGTTGTAGAGGGGCTCAATATGAGCACAAAGCCAGTAGGGGTCGGAGCCCCAATTCTCAACCAATTTGAGTATAAAAAAAGATCAAGAAAAAGCCCTAAAAGTTGGTTTTGAATACTTACCCTTGAAGACTTGTCTTTCTTTGCTTCTTGGCTTTGATTTGTAGCTTCTCAACCTCTGAAATTCAGTTCCTAGCTGCTGGAATCAAAGTTGGAATGGTGAGGCTAGGTGTTGGTGAAGGAATAATGCAAGACTTAAAGAAATTTGGAGCTTTTTTGCTATGGAGATTAGGGTTTTTGCTTAGGTGTTCTTGAAGACAAATTTTCTAACCTTGAGGAAGGAGATGATGGTCCCTTTAAATAGGCAAAACAAGGTGTAAAAGGGGAGGGCAAAGCATCCAAGCTTTCCCTCCCAAAATATGCCCCGGATAGGGGAGATATTTCAAGAAAATATCCGGACAGCTGTAATGAGCTGGAGAGGGGGAAGCAGGCCGACCAGGTAACTTTCCGGGAGGTGGCCGGCCGGCCACCCCACCTGGTCGGCCAGCCACCCAGCCTAGCCGACCGGCCACCCCAAAAAACCAACTCCAAAATTTCTGGCCGACCACCATACAAGAGTGTCCTCCCAAGTGTGTAGAATAAGGCCCCAGGGTCGGAATCTGGCAACACTGAACCAGAAGTCACAACATAGAACTTGAAAGAGAGGCTCAAAACTGAAATGCACCATTTCTGGCCGACCACCATACCAAAGGGTCCTCCCAGATGTGTGGAACAAGGTTCCAAGGTTGGAATTTGGCAACACTGAAGCATGAGCCACAACATAGAGCTTGAAGGAGAGGCCCAAAAATGAACTCCATAATTTCTGGCCGACCAGTATACCAAAGGGTCCTCCCAGATGTCCTGATCACAGACATGTAGCTTTGGTCTGAAGAAAATACCCCTAGGGTGTTCAACATTGGCCCGGAAGTGAGCAAAACGGGCGCCGGAAGAGCGAAACTGAGTTTCTGGGATAATTGCTGGCCTCCCCCCCCCAGTGATCTTCCTGGTGTTGAAACAGAGGCACCTGCCAAGTTTGAACAAAAACTAATGAGAAATGAACGTTCGGGGCCAAAACCGAGCAATTCGGGATCCCGAAAATGGGCTGCGGGTGCCGGAAGTTGTGTTCGGCAGCGAAGTGGGTGTCTGCGACCCCAGTGTCCCTCGGAATGACAAAACAGAGGTTCCTGCCAAAAATCAGAGAAAACTGATGCAAAATGAATGCTCGGGACCAAAACCGCGCAGTTCAGGGTCCCGGAAACCGGCTACAGGCACCGAAAGTGGCATACGGCCACGAAGTGGGCATCAGGGGCCCCAGGGTTCCTTGGAACTATAAAACAGAGGTGCAAGCCAAAAACCGGAGATATCGGAGATGGTTGGACGGTCCCGAGCCGAGGCACACGGCCTAACAGTCCCGAAAACCGGGAACCGGGCTCCGAAATGGGCAGAATGGCCTACGGCCACGAAAAGTAGCTCACGGCCACCGGGAGATAATCTACGGGACCACTCCCTTCCCTCAGGAAAGAAAACAGAGAAAACCGAGTCTGGTTCGCAAACCGAGACAAGGCACGAAAGAGAATTCGGAAGTCCGGAGGCAGGGCGCACGGCCGCGACTCTGAGACTTCTGAACGAGCACAGTATGCAACATCACCAAGCGCTCAATCGGTGACGTCTGAGTCTTGAGGACGGTCAAAAATGGGGTGTCTACAACCCCAAACAAAAAAGTGACCTTAAACAACTATTTTAAAAATGCAAAAATAGAACTTTTTCTAGTTAAGAATTAAGCTTGAAAACGTATGCAAGAAGGGCTAAAAGCTTAAGCAAGAAAGGGGGATATAAAGGTTAAATACTCACCCTTAAAGACCTCCTTTACAACTGCAACTCCAGCAAGTTCTTTGAGCTTGAACCAGTCCAAGAACACCAAAAACAACCCCTTAGCACCTCAGCAACCAAAGAAGGTGTTTGAGTGTGTGTTTGTGTGTTAAACTAAGACAAAATAACACTTTAAGGTGCAAAATGGGAACAAACAAGGAAGAATAGATACAAGTGTATATCTATCTCTCAAACCTCAAGTTTCTGAACCTATAGGAGGGAGGAGGAGCCTCCTTCTTATAGAAACTAAAAGGCAAAGCTTCTTGGAGAAGCTAAGCTTCAAACAAATCCCTCCATACACGTGTATGGAGGATAGCTCTAATGCCCTCCAGCTGTGCTAGCTGGAGGAAAATATCTCCAAAAAGGTGCCAAAAAACAGCTGACCACTTGAAGTGGTCGGCTTGCTACTTAATGTGGTCGATCGACCACTTCAAGTGGTCTCCCAAGACAAAAACTAGTTGGCTATAGATGGGAGAGGTCTAGAGTATGAAAGAAAGCTAGTGGTGTGGTAGCCGACCAGAAAATGTGGCCCAAAGACCAAGCAAGCCAGTTATCCGACCAGAAAACTGGCTAGCAGAAGGAAAAGTGGTCTCCAAGGAGAAAAAGTGATCTCCCACCCTTGTACCACCTTCCAAACAAGGAAAACGAGGTTTGTACCAAAAACAAACCAAAGCGGATGCAAGACGAGAGATAGAGAGGCAAGGCACACGGTCGAAAGCCTTAAAAACTGGTCTATGAGCATCAAAAGTGGTATGCCACCACAAAAGTGGTCTTCCGGACCACAGTGTTCCTCTAGGCAGAGGCAACAAGGTGCGGTTCAAAAACCACGCCAAACGGAGAACGTTAAGCGGTCCCGAGCCAAGGCGCGCGGCCGAAGGCTCCGAAAATCAGAAACTAGTCTCTAAGTGGGAAAAGTGGTCTACGACCACAAAGAGATGGTCTACAAGACCTCTCCCACCCTCCGGGAAGAGAAACAAAGTTCGGTCCACAAACCAAGCCGAAGCACAAAAGAGTTCAGAGGCCCGGAGGCAAAGCTCTCAGCCAAAACTCCGAAACCTCTAAACGAGCACAACATGCACCATCACCGAGCGCTCAATCGATGCCGTTTGAGTCATAAGGTCGGTCAAAAATGGGGTGTCTACACAAGGGCTTTGTGAAAATATTAGCAATCTGATAAGTGGTGGAAATATAGCTAATGTCAAGCTTCTTGGCTGCGACCCTTTCCCTGACAGAGTGATAATCCACCTCGATGTGTTTGGTACGTGCATGGAAAATAGGTTTTTTAGTCATGGCGATGGCAGAGAGATTATCACACCAAAGAGTAGGGGTAGGAACATTGATATGAAGCTCTGCTAAGAGCATACCAAGCCAGCTAAGCTCGGAAGAAGTCTGGGCCAATGCTTTGTATTCTGCTTAAAATGAAGATCTGGATACGGTTGGCTGGTTCTTAGCAGTCCATGCAATTAAGTCGGGGCCAAGATAAACACAGTAGCCAGTGGTGGAGCGGCGATCAACTAGATTGCCAGCCTAATCAGAGTTAGAGAAAGCATTAAGGATAAGAGGACCATTGGAAAAATGAAGATCATAATCCAAAGTACCCTTAAGATAATGGAGTATCCTCTTGACAGCAGAAAAATGAGCATTAGAAGGAGTTTGCATAAACTGACAAGCATGATTAACTGCAAAAGCCAGATCATGCTTAGTAATAGTCATATACTGAAGTGCACTAACCAAACTCCGATAAAGTGAGGGCTGAGAAAAAGGTAGATCATTAGTGGAGGAAGAAGAAGAATGCTTAGTAGCCATAGGAAAAGAGTATGGCTTACAAGAGCTCATACCAGTTTTAACTAAAATGTCTGAAGCATATTTATGCTGAGAAAGAACATAGGCAGTGGAGGTGGAGACAACTGAAATGCCAAGAAAATAGTTAATGCAGCCAAGCTCTTTCATAGAAAAAGCAGAATGCATTGCTTGAACAAGAGTTTGAATATACATAGGATCACTTCCTGTGAGAAGAATATCGTCTACATATATAAGAAGAATGGTAATGGATGTGGAGGTTTTCTTAATAAACAAAAAAGAGTCACATTGGCTGGGAATGAAATCCTAAGTGAGGAGAAAAGTAGAGAAGGTAGAGAACCAAGCTCTTGGAGCTTGCTTCAATCCATAGAGGGCCTTGTTGAGTTTGCAGACAAAGAATGATTGATTGGATTGAACAAAACCTGGTGGTTGAAGCATATAAACTTCTTCTTCTAGAGTTCCATAGAGAAAGGCATTAGAAATGTCCATTTGCTTGATAGACCAATTGAAATGTAGAGCAAGACAGAGGAGAATGCGAATAGTAGGTTGTTTGGCTACAAGACTGAATGTTTCATGATAATCCATTTCTTCAGTTTAAAGAAACCCCTTGGCAACCAGCTGAGCCTTGTACCGAGCCATGGAGCCATTTGAATTTTTCTTGAGTCTGAAAACCCATTGTAGACACCCCATTTTTGACCGACCTTAAGACTCAGACGTCACCGATTGAGCGCTCGGTGATGTTGCATATTGTGCTCGTTCAGAAGTCTCAGAGTCGCGGCCGTGAGCCCTGCCTCCCGACTTCTGAACCCTCTTCTGTACCTTGTCTCGGTTTGCGAACCAGACTCGATTTTCTCTGTTTCTCTTCCTGAAGGGAGGGAGAGGTCCTATAGACCATCTCTCAGTGGCCGTAGGCTACATTTCGTGGCCGTAGGCCATTTTGTCCATTTCGGAGCCCGGTTTCCCGTTTTCGGAGCTGTCAGGCCGTGTGCCTCGGTTCGGGACCGTCTAACCATCTCCGATTCCTCCAGTTTTTGGCATGCGTCTTATTCACTCCCTTTTGAGGGACACTGAGGTCTGAGAGACCCACTTCGTGGCCGAATGTCACTTTCGGTGCTTAACAGCCTATTTTCGGGACCCCGAATTGCGTGTTTTGGCCCCCGAGCATTCGTTTTGCATCGGTTTTCGTTCATTTTTGGCAGGTACCTCTGTTTTATCACCAGGAAGGTCACTGAAGGGTGGGAGACCATCAATTGTCTCAGCAATCAGTTATGCTCCTCCGGCGCCCTTCGACGCCCGTTTTTCTCACTTCCGAGCCAATGTTGACCACCCTAGGGCCATTTTCTTCAACCCCAAACCACATATTTGTGTTGTACACACATGGGAGGACCCTAATATCACATGGCCGGCCAGTAACTCAACTTGAACCTTTTGAACCCCTCCTAAAAGTGGCCTATTCTCTCTCCTGTTTTAGAGTTGCCAATTTTGAACCACAGGGTTGTGTTGAGGAGACCTGGGAGGACACCTTTCTCTGGTGGCCGGCCAGAAAATCTTCTTGAGCATTTTGCCCCTTGGCCGGCCGGCCATAGGGGGTGGCCGGCCGACCACCTGCAACAAAGATAGCAGGCCGGCCATGATCCTTGGGATGTGTGCTTTACAGCTGTATAGCTCTTTCTCCCAAAATATCTGATTTCGGGGGACTTTTTGTAGAGGAGGGAACTTAATCCCAAAGCCCTACACACTTTCTCTCCTTTTCTCCTCCATCCTTGCATACATACAGCAGCCCTAGCTTTCCCTCAAGGTTTTGGAAGATTGCTCTTAAGCTCATAGATATATATCTCTGTCATTTCCTCTCAAAATCTCTAAGTTTTGCACCATTTCTCCATCACTACCAAGCACCACCACCACCACTCCATTTCCAGCAGCTTGGGGAGCTTTCTAGCAGCTAGGAAGCAACATTCCTTGGTCCAAGAGGTAGCAAAGAAGTGGTCTTCAAGGGTAAGTGCCAATCTCCCTCTTTTGTAGCACTTTTTTGCACCATTCTTCTAGCCTATTTTCTTACTGTTTTGGGCTCCGACCCTAACTGAAAGGGTCATTATTTTGAGCCATTCTTCATGTTTTTTCAAGGGCTCAACCCTGTTTGAGCTCCCCATTTGGTACTTGCTTCAATATCTCTTTGTATGCCATTATTTTGCATGGTATTTCTAGCCTATGTGTGATCTGTTTTCGAGCATGATATAAACTGTGAGTGGGCTTATTTTGAGCCCCTATACAATATTGTAGAAGGGATCAACACTGTTGGGGGCCTCCATGTTGTACTTACCATTATACCCCTCTTTGCCCCCCATTTTTGCATGCTTTTTTAGGCTTATCTAGATTCTGTTTTCGGCCATGATCAGAACTGAAAATGGCCATATTTTGACCTTTTTGGCATGTCTCATTAAGGGTCTTTGGCTGTTTAGTGAATGATTTGTATACCTCATGTTATAGCCTCTTGTTGGCCTTAATCTTGCATTGCATTTTGAGCATGTTTTCATACTGATTTGAGGCTTATCATCTACTGTAAATATTCATATTTTTAGTACCTCTTCAGTTTTGTAGAAGGGTATTTTTCTGTTTGGGCTTTTCATCTACCACTTGCTTCATAGCCTCCCTTGCGGAGCCATTTTTGTATGCCATCTTAGCCCTACTTGTGATTGCTGTTTGGCCATGTTTTGTACTGTAAAAATGTGATTTTTTGGGCTTCCTTTCTTCTTCCTTTTCATGTCATGTATCAATTATGCATGTATTGTATAGCTATAAGTCATTTCGGGTGCCTAATTTCGCATTTCAGGATCATTTCATGCATCGGGTATTATTTCGCCTCACTTCAGGGCTGTTTTGCCCCCTCATTTTGCCATTGATTTTTGCATATTTGCATATCATATTCCATGTCTTTGCCAGGTCTCATTAGAGTGGCATTTCGGTGCCCGAGGGTCCGTTCTCGGTTTGCGTGCCCGCGGGCACGCACTTCGAGGTATCTTGTTTTCATCTGAAGGCCTCCTGTGTGAGTGTGGCTGAGGCTCTCTCTTATCGGTGTAAGCCCATTATTACATTGCGTATGCTATTTCATCCGTAGCATTGTGTATGCCCGGTTGTGTATTACCTCGTATAGCGTGTATGCCATTCCATAGCATTGTGTATGTTAGGATTGCATATTAGCTGCATTTCATGCATATCATGCATTTTGCATCGTGTTCGGGATAGGAGTTAGCCCGGACACGGGAAACGAGGCACGTTTCGTACTCCAAGCGGTGGAACGGGTCTCAATTCCCAAGTCACCGACACTCCGGATTACCCATGATGGAGTTAGGTTTTGTTGTAGCATTCATATGCATTCATCCTATATTGAGTTGTGCAATTCGGCTCCTCGACCATCATGCATCGATATGCATGATTGGTGGCACGAGGATCGAGGCATGCATATATTTGTGAAATACATTGCTATGCCCCTTTCCTGCTCTCTGTTGCAGCAAAATGAAGAATTAGCAACTTTTCAGAGTCTGGCACGCATTTCGAGGAACATTGCAAACAGAGGCTAATTGGGGCATCCCAGTAGATTTCCGCGCAAGGCTGCCCAAACATGCATTATTTCATTATCCGGAGCGGAGTCAAGGCAGTCCCTGGCTTGCATGCCAGTTTTATTGTTTTCTTAGTTAATTTGTAAATTAATTAGGAATTTATACATTATTCGGACTGTATCATTCGGACTGTACTATTCTTTTATTCGGGACTGTATTATTTATTTGGACCCTCTGCGCGAGGGCAAAATTGTAATAAGTGTGGGTGAGTGTGATGTATGTCTTCCAACCCCACGTCTTTCTTCCCTTTTATCTACCTGCTTATGATGGTTAGATATAGGGCATATTTCAATTAGCATACAGTATGACAGCATGTTTGCATCATTCATCTGTTTTGCACGCACCGGGCTCGGCGCATCATACAAACTGCATTTGTATTTCGATTCCAAATTGAATACGTGTTAGTTATAGCATTCCATATGCCATGTTTAGAATAGCCAAGCCTGTAATAGTTGCACCTTTGCATCTGTTGCATTAGGCATTTCTGTATACTTAGGAACCATGCATGGATTTCTAACAAGCTTCCGTTTTGGCTTGGAGTACTCGGTGAGTTTTTATGCTTTAGCATCCTTACATGCGTGTGAGTGACTGCCATGAATAGCATGCTTACCATGAGGCTACGTGCTTATGTGATATAACTGCCTGAATGCCTGTGGGTGAAGGTTGAGTTACTTGAATTGGGACAATTCATCAAATGTTTGTTTTAAGCCCACTAGATAGTGGCAAAATCATGTTTTCTTAAGCCCACCCGAGGGTGGCAAATCCACGTCTTAGCCTACCTGCGGGTAGCACCATCAAATCATTTTCAAACAAACAAACATGAAATGTTTTGTTCCAATTCAGGCGGCTCAGTCTATACTTTTATGCTGTGTGCATCACATAGTAACCTAGGCTAATAACCGGAATAAGAACTCACAATGTTTTCAAAATAAGATATCATGGTTAGTAGAGGTCGGTCTTTGACCGGGCGAGCGGGGGTGCTCACAAAGTGACCTTCCCCAATCGTACCCAAGTTCCCGAGCCGAGGCAACTTTGGTGATGACGGACACGTGGCCTTTGGCACCGAGTCAGGGTTTCCTAAATTTCCCATTAAAAAACATTTAGGTGGCGACTCTGTATCTGGCGAAGCAGTCCATGTTTGGCACTTCTTTTCAAAAAATATGTTTTCAAAATCGATTTGCCGGATTTGGACTATTTGGTTCAAGATTAAGAACCGTGACATTTGAGTCCTTCGAACTGTAGTAGACCCAATATCAAACCAGAATCGGGGGGGGGGGGGGGACTCGCACTCCTCGCCCGGGATGCGTTTGGGGACGTCTACACCCATTTACAACCAATGGCCTTTTTGTGAGAAGGTAAAGGAACCAAGGTCCAAGTGCCTTGCTTCTGAAGAGCCTTATATTCATCATCTATGGCAGCTTTCCAAGCAGGGGAAGAAAGAGCCTGCTGATAAGTTTGAGGCTCAACAAGGTCTGTAGAAGCAAGCAAACAAGGAGAAGGAAGACTAGTCTTGGATCTGGTAAGCATGGGGTGAGTATTGGAAGAAGCAAGATGAGGAAGATTAATAAAGACAGAAGTGATGAGAATCTAATTAGAGACATCAGAGGAAATAAGAGGAGGAGAATTAGCAGTAGCTGGAGAAACTACAAGACTAAGGGAAGAAGAAAGAACTGCAGGACTGGGCAGAGAACTAGGAAGTGCAAAATTTATTAGAGGAACAGCAACAGCAACAGTAGAACTGTCTGCAGGTGAAAAAGAACTAGAAGGAGAGGAGAAAGGAACTGAACAAGGCTGCTGAGACTGAGTAGTACCCTAGAAAAAATTATGCAAATGAGAAACAGATGAGGAGGATGATGATGTGGGCTGTGTAGTCTGAAAAGGAAACAAGTGCTCATCAAAGACCACATGTCTAAAAGTGTAGATTTTGCCTGTTTGAGGATCAAGACATCTATAGCCTTTAGTAGCAAGTTGATAGCCTATAAAAACACATGGTATAGACTTGGGCTGAAGTTTATGAGAGGTGTAGGGTCTTAACCATGGATAATATCTATAGCTAAAAGTTCTTAAGAAAGAATAATTAGGTTTGTGCTTGAATATAGCCTCATAAGGAGTAAGTTGATTAAGTTTGAGAGTGTGATGTCTATTAACAAGAAACACAACAGTGGCAAGGGCATTCACCCAATAAGACAAAGGAAGAGATGAATGATGCATAAGAGTGATGGTAGTCTCAATGAGATGCCTATGTTTCCTTTCAGCCACTCCATTTTGAGCAGGTGTATGAGGACAACACAATTGATGTTCAATGCCTTTTTGATTGAGAAAAACTTGAAACTCTTTACTAAGATATTCACCTCCATTGTCACTTCTCAAAATCTGAAGTTTGGTAGTAAATTGAGTTTCAACAAAAGCTTTAAACTCAAGAAATTTAGTAAAAACCTCATTTTTGTAATGAAGAGGGAAAAACCAGGTAAATTTGCTAAAATCATCTATGAACAAGACATAGTATTTAAAACCTGAAACTGAAGGGGAGAAAGGACCCCATACATCAGTGTGTATAAAAGCCAATGGCTTATTTATAGTAGAATTGGACAAACCAAATGGTAACCTATGACTTTTTGACACACAGCAATGTTCACATCGACTAGAAATTTTATTGGAAAGAACAGAATCTGAACCTACTAAATGACCATGTGAAAGAAGATGATGAAGTTTCTTGAAGGAAGGATGACCAAGCCGAAAATGCTAATTTGGAGCTTGAGGTGAAGAAGCAGTACTTCTGAAGCAAGCTTGTGGTGTTGCAGGAGAGGTGGAAGAAGAAAGAAAAGGATAGAGACCATTGGTATAGTTGCCTTCATATAGCACTTTCTGAGTATTCTTGTCCTGAACAAGAAAAGAATTCTCATCAAAAGTAATGGTACAATGATTGTCAGCAGCCAACTGATGAACTGAAAGTAAGTTGGAAGAAAGATTAGGAACATGAAGCATTTTCGTGAGATGAAAAGGAAATGAGGGAGTATAAAGAAGTCCTTTACCAGTATGTGCAATTGGTAGGGTTGTTCTATCACCAATAGTAACCTATTCAGAACCTTGATATGGTTGATAAAATGACATATTATTGAGATCATGTGTCATGTGATTGGTGGAACCAGAATTAAGAAACCAATGGGAATCAGGCTGTGGTGAGCTGGAAGCTGATGTAGATGCAACATATGCCTTGGAGTAACCTGGAGATGGTGAGGCAACAGTGGAATAGAAAGATTGATTAGGTTGAAAACCTGAATCATGTCTATACCAGTAATCCAGTGCTGTATGATTTAGTTTTCCACAGATTTGACAAGTCACTTGGGAAGCATAATTGATTTTGCCTCGAGAAAATTGATTAGAACCTCCTCTTTGATAGTGACTGGGCTAATAGTGACTAGTCTGAAAAAGTTGACTAGGCTGAGAAAGTTGAGAAGATTGACCTCGAGATTTGCCTCCATCTCTGCCTCTATATGAATTTCTGCCTCTATATGCACCTCTGTGACCTCCTCGAGAAGTAAAATGACCTGTGTGAGCAGCATAAGCAAAAGGAAGGTCTGTAGCCTGATTATGTTTGAGAGAAGCCTCAACATGTATAGCTTCTGAGCATAATAGAGAGCATATAGTGTCCATAGTTATAGGTGCAGATCTAGCACGAATTGTAGTTTTTAAAGCATTAAACTCGTTAGGTAAACCATTGAGAATTAATAGAACTAAATCCTCATCATCTACTGGCGATGAAGCTAAAGCTAATTGATCTGCAATAGTCTTGAACTGACTCAGATAATCTTTCATTGTTGTTCATTTCTTAACAATTTTGCTAAGTTTGTTCTTCAACTGATGAATGTGAGACCTTGACAGAGATGTGAATCGTCTTGCAAGAGTACTCCAAACCTCATTACTAGTTTGACAATGCATCACAGTTGTAAAGACAGATGGAGACAAAGTTGCTGTTATACAGCTTAAGAGATGTACATCAATGGTGAGCCACTGAGCATGATTGAGATTCAGAATTTCATGATTGCTTGAATCTAATACAACCAGTGGAGGACAAATTTTAGATCCATCAACATATCCAATAAGCTTTGTTGCTTTTAATATGTTTTGCATCTGACTTTTCCATACTATATAATTGCTTGAATCAAGTTTTGTCGAAACAAAGGCATTAAGATTTGAAATCAGTAATGTGAGATTTGGAGGTAGAATAGAGGATTGTGAAGAAGAGCCTGTTGCAGCTATGGTGCCTGTTACAGCTATGGTGGTGTCACGACCCAAACCCGCCCCAATGGGTTTGGCACCGTAACTGGCTAGTAATCCGTGATTACCGAAGGCCTGCTTAACAGTAAAGACAGTAATACAGAGTAAAGGGGGTTGGCGGAAGCTAAAACAGTAATAAAAGGTATCCAATGAGCTGTGAGAGTCTGTATGCAAAAAGACTTTTCTGTAACATATTCACATTCATAAGCAAAACATATATACACCATATGTACAACATTCAGGTTAGGGACCAAATCCGTAATTAGCTTAGTACAATACAAGTCTTAAACAGTACTACAAATCAGAGACGTAAGGGTGAAACTGAGACATCCTAAAATAGCCTTAACTCGGTCAAACTTGGAACCTCAAGGTGAGGCGCAATGGTTGGCTTGACAAAAAGGGAGTTAACCTGACGCTCCTAGCTCCGGTCCAGTGCCTGGATACCTACATATAAATATAAACAGTGAGCTAAAGCCTAGTGAATAACAGTTGTGTAAAGAGGTTAAGAATGAATGTCCTTTCAGTCATTAAACAGTCATATCAGTCATTTAGTAACCATAGCAATTATAGGTGGTACATCCAACAGCAAAACAGTACAATAGGTCTTAACAGACCGAACAGTCAGTTGATGGCCATTATAACAATAAACAGTAGTGGTTCCAACATGGGAACCGACAGAGATCTCTGTGACAGTAGCAGTAACAATACAGTAACAGTAAATTGCTATGGATGCTACGAATACAGTTTATAAAGAGGACAGACATTCATTCATTAAAAAATAACGTTTCAGTAAGCAGAACAGTTGATCATTCAGAAATATTCATAATTGAACATATCTTTACAACATTGTTACTCATAGAGCACTGGGCTATAGGCAGTTAATGAGCGTCCTCGGATGCCAACCCTATACAGTTACAGAACGAACACACACTAAGTAATACACTTGGGAATCAACAACTTAGTCCCTATCTTGACTCGGTGTGGTTTTACATCAATAGCCTCATTAAGATGCTTTAAACTAGGCCTAGAAATGCCTAGGATGAAATGAGGATGCAAAGATGTACTTTAAAACACTTTTCAAAATTTTCAGAAAATAGGGGTCTCGCTCGAGCATGGCTTTATTCGCTCGAGCGAGCTTGTCAAAACAGTGGGGTCGCTCGAGCGTGGACTTCCTCGCTCGAGCGGTCTGCAAAAATGCAAAAAGTGCTGGATGTTGAAAATCCTCGCTCGACGCTCGTTCAACGCTCGCTCGAGCGTGAGACACAATTCTCGCTCGAGCGTAGGTTCTCATGCTTGAGCGTGTGTCTGCGTGCACCAAAAACTTGAGAGCTTGCAATTCACGCTCAAGCCAACATTCTGTCGCTCGAGCGAACCTCTGGATACACAGGGGCTCGCTCGAGCGTGGAAGCCAAAATCTGGATTTTTTAAATTTGCCTCCCAAGCTCAAACCAAGCATTCAACACATCAAAACTCAACCTTTTGGGCCCATTTTCTGGAAAACACTTGAAAACTTATACTATAACATGTTTTGAAGATCAATTTTGTAAAATCAAGCCCAAAGGTAAGTCAATTGAACACAGTTTCAAAGAAACTCTCATGAACTATGTAAAAATATAACATGTAAGAACTCTTATGAATTAAGTGCTCTAAAACTTGGCCAAATGCAAGATTAAGCTTAAGAACATGGTGAATTCATGGATTACATTCAAAATATACACATGCATGGAAGAAATTCATGCTAAACAACCTCAAAATGCAAGAATATGAACATGCATGCATGAATTAGCTCATAATTCAACACTTTACTTTAATTCTTGACCTTAAGCTCTAAATTACCATGAACCTTGCAAGATACAACTCAAATTCACAATGAAGAAGGTGAAATCTCTACCTTAGGTCTTGAATTCTAGATGTGGAAGCTCAAATATGCAAATTCTCTTCAAGTCTTCTAAATTTCCAAGCAAAGCTCTTGATGAACTCTATTTTCTCCTACCTCTCCCTCTCCCACGGTTTGGCCTAAGAAAAGGATGAGATGGTGGTGCAACAATTGGTATGAATCACACTCCAAACAAAGCTTCTAAAGTGGCCCACTAAGTGGCAATTCGATAAATAACTTGAACTAATGTGATTTAACATTATTTAATCTAATTTAATCGTTCCAAATTTAAATTAAATCTACCATAAAATCACATAAATTTTAACTAGCATATAACACTAATCAATTTCTGGTTCGGTCGCCGATAAGACCTTCAATTCGTAGTTCAAAGTTAAAACATGAACAGATTCATTTAGAAATCAAACAGATAGAAATGCATTCAAAACAATATGCTCATACAATCAGTTCAGAATTTCATTCTTATCAGTTACTTATCATGCTCAGTCACAGTTTAGCAGTAATTAGAGGTGAAGGTTGTCACAGGTGGTTGAATCTGTAGTAGCCATTGAAACTACTTACTGTAGATCGAGACTCAGAAGAGCAAAGGCTCTGATACCATAAAGAAGATTTAGATTCAATTGAATTCATTGATTATACAAGAACAGAGTTCAATATCTATTTATACAAGAATCTGATTAGCTAACCTAACCATAACTAACAACTAACTACTGAACTAAACTGTAGTTAAGTAATAACAAACTATCTATAACTAACTAAGCTTGCACGTGTATGGGCTGCAGTTGTAACTGTTGCTGAGAAGGATGCAGTAGCTCATGTGGAAGCTTGACAGATGAAGACTTAAGTGGCTCAGATGGCTTAGCAAGTTGTGATGGCTGATATGGTTTATCAGTTCATAACAGAAGCTGATAATCAGAAGTAAGGAGTGAGCAGCTTCTCAGAACCAACTTTTTTGACTTAAAATAAGTTGTTAGAATTAGAAGCTGTTTGAAATAAATTTAACTAAACAGTATAAAATAGCTTTTCAAAAGTTAGAAGCCATAAGTTAGCTCAAAAAAGCCCAAACAAACACCCTTAGTGTTGATCAAGAGTGAGAAAGAATAGGACGATGATTGGATAAAGTGTTATTATTAGGGACTTGGGGTGGCTGCTGTGCTCCTTGCACAACAGCCACTGCTGTATAGCTAAATGGGTCCATTTTTGGGTCTATTTTGATAATTCGAACTGTTTAGAGTATATCGAGTAGAATATACCTACAAAAAATTAAGTTAATCGGATATGGTTAATCCTTTCATCTACTCACATTTGTATTCATTTTAATATTTTAAATCACAATTATTATTTATTTTTGTATATACAAATGTGAGTGGATGAAAGAGTTAATGATATCCAATTAACTTGATTTTTTGCAGGTATATTTTATTCGATATACTCTAAAATGTGAACGGTTCGAATCATCCAAATGGACCCCAAAATGGGTCAATTTAGCTGTATAACAGTGACTACTGTGTCTCTTGCAGAGCAGCCCTTCCAAATCTTATTATTAGTAGGGAGAAAATAAAAAATAAGAAGGTGATATACGAAAAAAAAAAAATAGTGTTTAACTTTATAAATGTTAATATAAATATTTTTAAAATTTTTTGTTTTTATTACTAACGTCAAATGCACTGTGTTAATTTGGCTTAACAATTGATCAATATGTAATTGAAAACCTCAAAAAAATAAAATATGCTTCTAAGGTGATTTTTTATTTTTTATTTTTTTATATGGGAGATTTATAATCCCATTTAGTAGGCTTCGTTTGGAAACATACTTTTTTAGTAATTTTTTGGTTTTTTTTTTACTAAAATGTAATGTAAAAAAAATTAATATGTTTGAGATAAATTTTTGAATTTTTACGAAAAGATGTGCAAAAAGTAGAAAGAAAAGAGAATTTTTAACTTTTTAATATGAGTTGTTGATTTTTTAATTTTCTTAGAGACTTTTTAATTACCCAAACTTGGCCTAAAATAGTCACTTGCCAAACGAGGCCTAAATAATCCAATAAATCCATAAAATTTTCTTAAATGATATATTTGTAATTTTAAAGGTTGTTTGACATGTGTTACTTTAACACATCTTTTTATTTTTTTATTTTATTTGAGTTATGTCATTTCATCTTTATCACATTACACATTTTTTCGTAAAAAATAAAAAAATATACTTATTTATTTTAACAATTTAAAAAAATTAATTTATCGACTTATTAACTTATTTAAATTATATTACTTATTTATTTTTTTTAAATCTAATAAATTAAAAAAATCACTGCTCAAAATGGAACAGAAGCATTGTCCACATTAGTTTGTCAACAAGCATTTGTCCTGATAGGGATAATAAACCTAGTCACCTGCCATCTGCACCTAGCTCTCTCTGTCTCTCGAGGAGTAGTTATTGGTTGGTCGTCAGATATCTTACCTGGTGTTATTGACCGGTAAAAATGGTAAAACTAGACAACAAATGGTAAAATTTTTTTTTTTTAAGAAATATAAAAAATTTAATAAATTATAATTGGTCAGGATGGTCACATGACGTCTTAAAATCCACTAATAATTTTAAATAATATTAAAATAAATTATTTTATTTTTAAATTTTTTTGATTAAACTATATAATTGACAAATAAAATTTAAAAATCTCAAATATTTTATCAATAATAAAAATATTTGAATTCGTAGCATTTTTCAATAAATTTTTCTCTGCAACCAAACAGTGATGTTACATGTACTAATTAGTAGTACTATATCAACACTAGTTAGAACATCTCTAACGGTGCATTTTTTTTTCCATCAAATCTGAGTAAAAAATGACCCATTTCACCAAATCTGATATCACTCGCTCCAACGGTGAACTTTCATCAAATTTATGCAACCGGGACAACCGGGTAGTCGACCGGCCGGTTGACCGGTTGGTCGACCGGTTAAGGCAAAAATTTTTTTTTTTTTTAATTTTTTTTGAACTTTTTGAACCTTTTAGTGGTCGACCGGTTGGTCAACCGGCTGGTCGACCGGTAAGGCAAAAAAAAATTTTTTTTTTTTTTACTGTTTGAACTTTTTCTTAGAACTGTTTGAACCTTTTATTGGACGACCGGTTGGTCAACTGGCCGGGCAACCGGTTGGTCGACCGGGTCCCCCTCCAACGGTTCGCAACAGTGTTTTGGTGAATTTAGTATTTCGTCCTCAATCTGATAAAATATTTGATGAAATCTCAATCTGATATCACTTTTGGTGAACCGTTGGAGCTGTGAACAGTAGCCTTTTCATCAAAATTTAAATTTGACATCACTTTTGGTGAACCATTGGAGATGGTCTTATGAAATTATTATTGACCTCTATCATTATACAAATTAGAAATATTAAAAATATCTTAAATTATGTCATATTATCAATTAATACACTAATTGATTTGAGAAATTAGTTAAAAGTTACATTTTTAATTTTTTTTATATTTTTATAAATAAAAAATATAAAAAATAATATAACTCAAAATAAGTTAAAAATTAAAAACTTACTTGTAACTAGCTTGTTAAAAGACCCCATAGTATTATCAAAAATACTACCGACACTAAAAATTCTACCAAATATCTGAGATGAATATAAAATTCATATGAAATCCACATTGTATAGATTTCGTACCTATATATAAAATACTTAGTAAAAATTTTAATAAAGTATATAAATCTCTAACATTATTATTCGCAACCAAACCCCACCCCCCCTCCCACCCCCCCCCCCCCCCCCCCCCCCAATCTCATGATAACGCGCCACCTGTCCATCCCCCCACAACTCGGCATCTCTCCAATGACGTCTTGAGATTGGATACTTTCCGTCTTCTTCCTCTTCTCTTCACTCTCCATCCACCACTGCCGCCTCTCCACCTTCACCCACCTCCATTTCCCACCACCACCACCAATGGTGTTTTTGGTGCTGTGCTGCCATTGTCAGACCCAGTATCAATCCACACTTCTCAACTTCAACCACAACAATGGCGTCTCTCACCCCTGGCGTCCTCTCCAAACTCCTCCAAAATCTCGGCAACACTGTCGCCGGAGACCACCGCTCTCCCCTCTTACAGGTCATCGGAATACTCCCCTCTCTCCTCGATGCCGATCCTTGGAAAACCAACGGTTTCTTCTTGAGAGTCTCCGATTCAATGCACTCTGCCTATGTTTCCATCTCCGATGACGATGTTGATTTGATACTCAGCGATAAGATCCAGCTCGGCCAGTTCATTCACGTGGCTCGGCTCGACTCGGCTTCTCCTGTCCCGGTGCTCCGCGGCGTGAAGCCGCTCCCTAGGCGGCGAGCTTGTGTCGGAGAACCGAAGGATTTGATTTCGAGCGATTCGCTGCCGATTCGGACGAAACTCGATTTCTCTGAGAAGAAGAAGAAGAAGGGGTCGAAGATCGTGAAGAGAGGGGAGGCGAACACGAAGATTCGGAGGTCGGTGTGTGAAGATTCGAAGCCGAATCGGCTTTCGATCGAGAATGGGGAGTCGAAGAGGTCGAGCTTGGATTCGGTGCGGAGGGGATGGGATCGAATTCCGAGTACTACGAGGAATCCACAACCTGTATCGCGTGTGAAATCGAAAGAAACTACCAATTCTTCTAATTCTCCTTCTGTGAGTCTTCTTGTTTCATACTCATATACATGCATCAATTTATATATACATATTTTTCTTTTGTATTTTTTAAGGATGTGTTTGGCTATTTCTGTTTTGTGTTTATATGGGATGAAGTGTTGGGTTATTTTGGGTTGTACTGTATACATCCAATTGATTGACATACCTCTCTGTGTGTATATAATCAAAAATATTTTTATTTTTTGTTTGATGCTAATAATGACATTGACAAATATATATATATATATATATATGAAAATGGCTGGTAGCTCGAAAGTGAAGGCTCGAATGGGTCGAAAATATTCTCTTACCGGTAAGAGAATACAAAAAAAGCCTAAAACGACGTCGTTTTGGGATTTTGAGCCATTCGACCCTCTGATATTTCGAGCTACCAACGGGTTTTGATATATATATATATATGTTTCTCTGCTTTAAAATGTATGTTTTGGAGGGAACTTTGATTGTTTAAATGGTCCAGCCTCTGTTTCACAATGAGATTTTTACATTACATTGTTTGTCAATAAGAATCAAGCACTGCTGCTGTATAATATACTAAACAAGTATATGGAGCTTTCAAGTATGAGACCAACTGTTTATACTTCTTTCTTTTGGTGGTTTTATTGACAGGGTAACTTTTATGTGAATTTGATAAAATTTTCATTTAAAGATTCATCAAATGATCTTGATCAAGGGGTAGTTTTGTTATTTCACTGGAATTTTTCGTGGCAATAGGGCTGCTTTGTTATCTTCCATTTATTTATTTTTTCGAGTACTTATGGATACAGAACCCTGAAAATAAGTAATAACTTTACTTGAAGGTAGGTTAAGTTAAGATTCCACTCACAAGTATGAGTATAAGCTTGCCTGACTATGAGATTAACTTGAACTTGGCGTACTAACTTTACTTACGTGTGTGAGGTCTCTGTTTCAAGTACAGAATGGCCCAGCTGCGTTGGATGAAAAGAATAGAAAAAGCATTTGACTCCTTCATTCGTGTTCCACTTGGTTGGACCTTTTTTACAGTATTAGGAAGAATAAACACTATGTAAAGAAAGAGAAATTCTGTTGTTTTCTGGCATAGACCCTATTCCTAGTGCATTTTGATGGGCATAGATCCATCTAGGATTGGCAACCTTTGGTTTGGCATAGGGATGGTTGACGCTCTATAGGACAATTGTATAGCTGATTGTTACAAATGCCTAGTACACATGCTCCTCATTTGTATGCATTTTCTGCAATGATTGAAATTGACAACTTAATTTTGTGTTCCATATCAATCATTTTCAGGACGTCCAGTCCAGTAGGAAGGCTTCTTCTGAAAAAGATTCAGCCATGAAGCGTCTCAATTTGAGCATTTCACCACTTAAAAACAAAAATCAGAACATTTCACAGAAGTCAATAAGCAAACTTGTAGAAAAAGATTTGAAGTCATCATCTAATGGTCCTATACCAAGCCATCTCACTAAGGTGCCACTCAGTTTCAGAACTTGGTCAGATCGGAAGATTTCGTGGGATTTGCTTCCGCATACTATTCATGATATTGGGAAGGTATGCAATTAGATACATATCTAAATCTTGGTAGTATGCAGCATATTCATGTAACCGATGATATGTTTAGGAAGCTATGGGTCATAGGAATCTTGCATTTTTGGCTGCTGTACATGCACTGGAAGAAGCATCAGCTGCAGAGTGTGTCGTCCGATGCATGAGGTACACAATTTGTACATGCACAAGTTTTCTTGTCTTTAGTTTTGTCATCTTATTATGATTATTATGCATAGCATAAAATTGTGAATGTGAAGTTTGGATATTTTACTGACACAGTTTGGTTTTATGCCATGCAACACTAGTAGGTTATATTGTTGGTGAAAAATCTAGAAACCTCCTAGATGTTGATTTGTGATTATGTATCAATTTTAAGCAGAATATAACAATTCCAATCAAACAATCAAGAGAAAGAGACACAAAGATTTTACGTGGAAAAACCACAATTGGACACCTTCCAATTGTGATAAAAAAACCACGGGCAACAGCCACAAGAACAATCCACTAAGAAGATATAAAGGAATTACACAGGTATCACTCTCAATTATCTAGCGAATCCACAACGCCTAATTGAACCAACCTTTATGTGCCTCTTCCAACCCCATCTTCAGTACGGAATTGTCTTTCTGATGAGCCACTCCGGATTCCCTCCAAAGCTTCAGGCTCGAATTTTTCAGAATTCACAACTGAAGAATAACTCTCTCTTTTGTAGAACAAACAAACAAACCTTTGATGTACACTCTTTAAACCATGAGTTTGAATACTCAATAAGACATCAAAGAAAATAACAAAAAATAATCCCCAGATATAAACTTTTAAGATCCAAAAAGAAGATCTGGAGGAATAATTGAGTAGACTAGTTTTGGGAGAAAACCAACTACTTATAGAGATCCAAAAGTAATCCCAGTTGGGAAAGAAGACCAAATCCTTAAGAAATCCAACTTCTTAGAGACCCAAAATAATCATTGTTTCAGAAGAAAACCAACTCCAAAATGAATCTGGAAACCTGGGATCGCGAGGTCCACTCGAGCGTGGGTCTTCCCGCTCGAGCGGAGACTTCAAAATTTGTGATTTCATATAGGCTCCCCGCTCGAGCGTCCGTTTCCCCGATCGAGCGGGGAATCACACAATCCAGTATTTTTCATCCAACGCAGAGATGCTGTGAACTCGCAAACCCCGCTCAAGCGCCCATTTCCCCGCTTGAGCGGGAAGGCCAAAATTGGAAAATGTTGAAAAATATAACATGAACAGACAGGCAACTTTTGAATGCATTTTTGCATTTTGCTTCGGCCGCGAGCTGACCGGGCAGCTCGACCCCCGTAATAATCAGCGAAGTGGCAATCTTGAAAGCATTGAATCACAAACTTTTCTGCAAGGCTCGATTCGGATTGGATTCGCATCTAATAAACTCAAAGCCTCATTGAAATAAAAGGTGAATAAAATTACAACTCAAAGGAGTTTTGTCAAACGGGGTTGCCAAGAATAAAAAACCTAACAGTTGGTTAAGTTGTGTCTCATCTTGTCTTCTGTCAATATGCTATCTGGTACTTTTCCATATTGCCCATATCACTCAATGTTTTTGGTTTTTGTTGGACACAACCAAACAATATTCTGCTGTAGTATTTTGATCTCTCATTGTTGATGACTAAAGAATAATTTTTCATTAGGAGTATGCTAATGAATGGGATGGTACCCAATAATAAATAAATAAAAATTAATTATATGCCAAAACTTTGTGGATATCATGACACATTAACAATCATAGAGTTCAAGAAATGTTATGAGATCATGTACATAAGCAGGCTCAGCAATCATTAATTTATGTACACTGCAATTCAGGGATGTGACTTACTCTTCTGCATAACATGTGTTGCATGATATGGTCTCAACTCAAGGGAGCCTTAAATCAATTAGCTACATGAACTATTTTATTCATTTAGCTATGTCCCTGGCCTATGAAGCATGGGTACTTCGAAAAACATGCCGTACCCGTACCGGGTACTTACCGGCGTACCGTACCTTGTATGGTACTTCTACATACGTATCGGGTACACAAAACACGTACCCAAGTTTTTTCTTTTTAATTTTTGACGTACCCAGACGTACCTAGTATATATCCAAGCCGTACCGTACCTCAGTTGAAATAATATTTTCCTTCTACTATAGAGATAAAACTCATTTCACTAGATTTCTTTTTTAGTTTTTGTTTTATGCTTAGCATGATTTTAAAATTAAACTATGGTTTGTAAGTTATTTAATATATTGACATTTAATTTTGATTTATACTTTTCCTTTTGGCATTAAATGTTAATTATAGGTTGGACCTTAATAAATTAAACCATTTAACTAATTTTTGCATTACTCTAAATTAAAAATAAATATTTTTTTTTACAAGCGTACCAAGCCGTACCCGTACCCTAATTTTTTTGAATTTTACCGTATCGACGTACCCGTATCGTACCAGTACCAGTACTCGTACCCGTACCTGTGCTTCATAGTCCCTGGCCATATCATTTAGTTGATCATATCTTTTGTCACCATCTTTACTTGCACTAGTATCATCAATTTTCTAATCCTTGTAGACTTCAACTTGCAATCGTTCACTCAGCTGTACCATTTGCATTTGTTGGTCTTCTTTCCACTTTGGCAAAACATCATAAATATCTTATCTTCGTTTTCTCTTTCCTCTCATGTTTTCACCCTAGTTTTCTCAAGAAGTCTAGATTATAATCTTTTCTTTTTTGATCCTTTTCTTAGTTTAAAAGGTTGTTCTCTGTGAAACCTAAGAAGTATCGACACGTGACACGACACAGACATGCTGACATGTAAGTTTTCAAAAATTATAGGACATGACCCATAGGTGACATGTGCAAAATATTTTATATTTTTATTATATGTCATGTATAAGGATAAATAATTAATATGTCGTATCTATGAATATTTAAGTCAAAGATGATAATTTTATAGCCTAAAGTAGGAGAATAGGTATAAATTTACATTGTTTTTGTTTTATAATTGGATTTCAAGTTATTTTATTCGAACTTGTAATGCGTTTTATGTGTGTTGAAGTTTTTGGAAAGTGTCCGATGAGTGTCGTGTTGGTGTCTGACACATTGTCGGACACAACACATTACCTTTGTAGAAATGTCCATACTTCTTAATTTGAAACCAATGCAAATGAGAATGAAAATTTTCTTTTTACTAACTTGCAGTTTATTTTCTGTATCCAGCATGTTTGAAGAACTGTGCCAGTCCTCTCAGAAAGGTTCTGCAGGTCAACTAGTAGAGCAATTTTTAAACCTTCACAAGGGTATGCAGAAAGCAGCAGCCATTGTCAATACCTTACTCAGTACAAGTTTTCAGGAACCAAAAACCAGTGCTTACTCAAAGCGCCCACTCCCAGAAATCTATGAAAATTTCCCCAATAAGAATGCCGCATCATGGGTTCTAGCTGCTGTGGAGACTGATCTTTCGAACTTCTGTTTGTTCAGAAAGGAAGACCAGAGTGAAAATTCAAAAGATGAGAAATCTCATTTTGTTGTCTTGGACAATAAGTCTAAAAAAGCTCAATACAAGAACCATTCACCTCAAAATAAGCGCAGCCCTGGTAATCACGGAAGCTCCTTATCAGAGTCACGCGCAAAAGCGACACCACCTATACGGAGGTGTCTCTCGACCATGAAAAAAACAGAAATGGTAAAGGAGTGGTCTAAAGGGAGTGGGTTAAAAGAGGCAGCTAGTTTAGCAGAAAAACTGCTTTTAGTATCTCGAACATGGTTCTTGGACTATTTAGAGGATTCCTTAAACAAGGGATTTGGGTTGAAGATCGGGGAAGCAGACTCTGAAATTGCAAGTCTCCTTAGGCAGCTTAAAAGGGTTAATCAATGGTTGGATGACTCGGTTACTGATGGAATTGGGACCGATGGGAGAATAGAAGGCTTACGGAAGAAGTTATATGGATTCCTATTGGAGCATGTTGATTCTGCTTTTGTTGCAACTAGTTAGTTAAGGTACAGACTGTCTTCATTAGGATATAGTTACTATTACTGGCCAAGTTCAAATTGAGATATGATTGCTATACACTTAGAAGAGCTTAGAATAGCGCAAAGCATCTGAAACTTTCTGATTTTGTTTTTTCCAACTGTATTTGTAACTTCCACTGATTAAGAAAAAAAAAAAATCAGACACAAAATACTTTGTTGTAAAACCTTACATTATTCAAGTGTATTAGAGGAACTCAAGTTCATTTGGTTCCTTTGATGACTCTTCTTAGCTGCTTTTTTCGTTAGTGTTTTGCTTGTTGCCTTCAAGTTGTAGCTGGATGCGGAATTTTTGCAGGATTTGGGATCAGTTGAGAATGTTAGATTAAAGAAATGGTTTTTAAAGTTATCTCATCTTTTTTTTTTTAAAAAATTATTTTTGAAAAAGGTTAATTCTCTCTTTTTTTAGTACCATATCTGTCACGATCCAAATTTGCCCCTAAAAGTTTGGTCCATGATCGGCCTGTACATAGGCCTCAAAGTAAAATTTACGAATATTTATTTACATACGGGGCCTTAAGCGGAAGCAAAACCAATATAAAGGTAATGCCCATTGAGCTTGTGCATACATGATGACTTAATAAATTTAAGCATTTAAATACACTTTCATATTTACATATACAATTACAGAATTTATATAGATTTCACACACACACACACTTACATAAGACTCCGTACATTACATAATTCCCAGTAATAAAAATTAAGGCCTCAACACGGAGGCGTACCCCAAGCGGCTTGGCAGACAGGTAGATCTCAATACAATTCTAGTGTCAATCCCCAATAGCTCACCTACATAAATATACATAAACACGGAGTGAGCAAGGCTCATTGAATAATAGTAATGTAAGGAGGTTGATTAAACGAGCATAGTCTCAGAGAATGTAAATATGCATTTCAAACCATACACAGATCTTAATCATAATCATATTTTAGAACGGCTTCAGGCCCACATGTAATACAGAACGGCCTTGGGCCCACATATGTATAAAACGGCCTCAGGCCCAACATATTATACAGAACAGCCTCGGGCCCACATATGTACAAAATGGCCTCAGGCCCAACATATTATACAAAACGGCCTCAGGACCACATCTCGACAGCTGTCCACACATTGGAGGGTAGGTAGAACATCGACATGTACACTACCTCCCTTGGCCTCTAGCCATGAATCATAATCGATTCGAATCATATTAAGGTCGGTGAGACATCGGCATGTCCTCACCTCCTTCAATCTTAAAGTTGTCCACACTCCGTGGCTTATAACTGAACGGCCTTGGGCCCATCAATAGCATAGCAGAACGACCTCTGGTCCTTAAGGATATCATTGCTCAATAACACACACAAGTTTTCCAGTTACTTACCATAAGGAAACATAGCTTACTTAAGCATAACAGAATGCCATTGATAACTATTAGCAGTAAATGAAACAGAACATTACACTACTATTACTCACAGTGATGAGCTTTCGGTAGCGATGGGACGATGTCCTCGTCTTGACCTGCAAACGCAATATACATAGCATAATATGAGGATATAATCAATCTCTCTCTTGTTCTTTAATCAATTAACTATGGTGGTTCTAAACTCATTAGTCTTCAATAGGTCATAATCCATGTCTCAGAAAATAGGAGAAATCGATAAAAAAATGGTTTAGACGAAGAAATGGTATAAAACCAGTAGACAGAAAATGAACAATCGTCACTAAATTGGGCATATCTATTTGTGTACTAAGAATTTGGGAGTGATGCTACCACCATTGGAAACTAGACTTCCGGAGCTTGAATTTAGGCTCAAGAATCACTCAAAACGGAGTTCGGATGCAAAAGATAGGCTTATTTAAAGTTGGCTGAATAGAGCTGTCCCCGCACGTGCGGGAATTGGGCCGCACGTGCGGCTCTGGGTCAATTTTACTGTCCGAAAATGTTGCTTGCTCTATCTCTTGCTCTTTCCATTTCTAGGCTTGGTTTCCAACTCAAATCACCCAAAAACATGTAAAATTGTCTCACAACATAATAAACTAACATCAATCAAGTGTAATTTCATTTTAAACAAATCAATCCTCACCTCAAAAGAGAAATGCAAGTCTCATCTTTCTATATAATTAAACTTCCATAATATATACCCCAAAATCATACAAATATATCTTACACATGGTTGATCTTCACACCAAAACTTGTTATTCTATGAATCATTCTTAAGATTGAACCCAATTCAAGCAAATTTAAGGAAATCAAGGTTCAATTCCTTGAGTTTAACTCATTTCATTCATAACCCAACACACTTGTTCATTTACATATTAATTTTCCAAGTCAATCCTTGATTTCATGTAGTAGATGAATTATTTACAAAAATAATAGTTGAAGCCACATACCTTAACTCAATTCCTTGTTTTTCCCTTTAATCTTTTCAATTTTCCAAGCTTTCATGGATGATCTTCTTCCTCTCTCTTCAATTCTCTTCAATCATCTTCAAAGTCACCATGAATGTTGAGCTTCACTTAGAGAATTTTGTCTCTCTCTCTCTCTCTCTCTCTCTCTCTCTCTCTCTCTTAAATATTTTTGGCCCAAATATCTTGAGTTCAACTCATGTATCTCATATGGCCTATCTATATATATCTATATACCACACACATAAACTTATCACAATTAGGGCTAGCCAAACGCACCCTTATGAATCACACAAAATCAAATTTCAATTAAACTTCTCAAATGACTCTAAAAATCATGCTGATCATAAATACGTCATCTGTTCCGGTTTCTGAAGCCTCTAAGGGCTTCAATTTATAGTGTAAAGTTAATCACCCAAACACACCTTAACGAATCAGAAAAAATAATTTTCCAATCAACTTTTCCAAATAGCTCTAAAAATTCCCAGTAACATATCTATGCAATCGATTTTGATTTCTGAACCCATAATGGTCGGCAATTTCAATCTTAAGGTTGTAACTCAACAGATAATTCCTCAATTCAAATAGATATAATTAAATTAAAACACATTAATTTTATATTTGAAATAAAATGATTTCTTATACGCATTTTGGAGTTGTTACAATATCTACATATGTATGCGTGGCCACATATAGTTTTTTTTAAGAGGCAACAGAACTTCATAACAAGAGATCAAGAAAGGAGTAAACTTAAAATTTTTGTATTTCCAAAGATGACCAACTGCATATGCTCCCTATCTCCCACTTCACATTGAGAAAATATTGGAAAGACGGTTGAAAAAAGAACAAAAAAGGTTAATTCTATATCTTTTTTCTTTTTTCCCAAAATATCCGAGAAAATAAACTGGTTCTAGTAAAAAAAATTTACTAGCTTCCATTAGCCAAGTAATAGCCAGAAACCGATTCTTCATAGGAACAATCCATTGATTTCCTTGGCTCGAAAGCAGAAGCAGCAGAACCGGTACCCTTCACCAAGGATTTCATACCTCTACACGACTTCATGTGCGCGTGCATTTTCTCTGGCTTGAACATCTTCCCGCACTGCCTGCACCCATATAATATGCATGTTTTGGTCACTCCTTGGCTTTAGAAAACTCAAAATAATGAGATCATAGAGAAGACGTAATACCAGGTTAATGGTTGATTAAGCATAAAATCACACTTCCCATCTCAAATTTATATACCCAAATCCGACATAAAACCATAGTTGACTGTCCTAAAGTACTATTGTCAATAAGGTCTG
This sequence comes from Camellia oleifera, assembly GCA_022316695.1. NCBI lineage: Eukaryota > Viridiplantae > Streptophyta > Magnoliopsida > Ericales > Theaceae > Camellia > Camellia oleifera. Next base: position 155,018,740 of record CM039305.1, read on the forward strand.
TATTTGTCTAGTCTTTTGCATTTTGTACAGAGACATGAAACGAACTATGCCAATTTGTGTCACTAGTCTTGGAAGTGAACCATTTCAATAAGAGGGGCAAGTAAACCATAGAAGAGCCATGGATCAATGGAGCTTATAATTCCAATTTTGAATTATCAGCGAAGTTACAGAGACAAAAAGTTCACAAAAAAGTGAATTGTGTGATTTGAATTTATGGGTCCTGTTATGGTGTGCAACCCTTAAAGTTGCACACCATATGCAACCAACACAAAGAGTGTAAGTGTAAGGTGTAAATATAAAACAGAAGGCAAACAGAAAGGCGTAAATGGATTGCATACCATGTACCTTGCACACTTAAAAAAAGTCCTGAATTTATATTAGACTAAGAATCTTTTGTTCTCTTATCTCAAATACACTTTCTATTATGTGAGTTATCTCATTAAGTCTGAACTTATAATAGATAGGGGAATTGAGATGGGGAGATAAAGAGAGAGTGAGAAAGATGATCTCCTTCCATCTCTAGTTTAGTATTATTGTTAAATCATATTGATTGACACAATTAATTATTGTAACAACGAAAACAAGTAAATAGTTATATATGAAGTAGAGTCAGATAATTTAATAATAAGGCAAGTGAGTCCAATGCCTGAGCCAAATGTAGGGTGACTAGTACCTTCAATGCTAATAATGCTCTCAAGCTTACATCATTGTCAACAAATCAAATGCCAGCTTTAGAACAAGTAAAACTTTTGCTTAGCTCAGGGTTTGAACTATTAGTAGTAAAATATAAACACCAAATAGCAGGTATTATATGCTTTAGATTCATGTTGATTTGTAATGATCTTTAACCTAAAGATTCTCTGTGCCCTTTTACCATTTGGATTGACCATAGTCCCCTAAAGTTCAGCCTGCTAAGCATATAGAAATATAAAATTGGGTCTTAGTTATGAGAAAAAATAAATATAAAATTGGCATTTACTCAAGTGAAAAAGTGATATGATCTTGATTTAAATCATATTAGGCAAAAAAATATTAAATAATTCATATGGTAAAAAAATCAGATTTTTACGAGTTATTTAAGCATAGCATCCAAGTTGGAACCCTGGCATTCTCTTCCCCTATGTCCCACCCTATATGAAAAAAAAATAAAAAATAAAAAGAAATAAAAACCTATATTTAGGTATACCATGTGATATAGCACTTGATATGACACTAATTTTATTATTTGATAAATGTCATATTTTATTTAAAAAATATTTACGCAAATACTTTATGAAACCCCTCATATTAAAAATGATCAATACCATTTTAATGCCATATCAAATGGTTACTTTGTGACAGTCATTAAGAGACCAATAGGAACATGTGTTCCTCCTTAACTTTTAAAAAAATATTTTATAGTCTAAAATTCTGAATATGCCATTCAAATTTTTCTCAATTTTTATTTTTTATTTTTTTATTTTATTTTATTTTTTATTTTAATTTTAAAAACAAACTTGAAACATCATTAACTAAAGATGGACATATAACTATTTAATTTACAAATAAATTTTTAAAAATATTTTCTTTTACTCTGTTTTTTTGGCATTTTTTCATTTTTAATTTCATTTCATATTTTTTGAGAATTCTATAGATTTAAATGTTAAGATAATTCTTTTATAGTGATATGTACAATATCGCAATAGTTTTAAAATATAGATAGTTAATTTTTTACAAAACCAAACTTTGTATGTCAAACCAACCTAACCCAATAGTTTCCCTAAATATTAGCCCCCTCATTCAAAATACTGGCTTAGCCACTTCCATGTGTGGTACCCAACTCATGGTCACCCCAACATTACTCTTTCATCATTTATATTATACACACATGTATTGTACATATTTTCTAACCATAATAACCTTGATGTCTTAGGTATATATTTTTATATGCAAAATTATAAATTTATTCAATTAATTAAGTTAACCTCAACAAATTTAATGATTATTTTCCTTTGAAAGCCCTAATTGATATTATTAATTGAATCAAATTGAGAAAAAAAATAACAAAAAACAAAAATTGAAAATCAAAATCAAATTAATTAAAATAGAAGGACAAAAATGACATGAGCTAAATAAAAGAACTACCAATAATTTGCCTAATTTACAGCGAAGAAAAACCAAATTGGATATTAGTTAGATAAACTTACGAGCAATTTGGCCCATTGATTGGCTTGTAAGCAGCAGGAATTGACTTCTGCTGATTATTGAATTGGCTCTTATTACGGTTTGAACTCTTAACTCCATCAAAGCTTTTCCTGATATCAATCAAGTTCATATACTACCAATCAACCAAACATAGTATGCAAGGAGAATTCTAATCTTACATAACCAAGACTAATGTCACAAACCCAAGAGGTTAGCGTTTCAAAAAAATTGTAGGTCAGTTTAAATTTCATGAAACGCTTATCTCTTTAATTGAATTCATGATTTTTAGCACGTAATTACCTAGTATGAGTGGAACGGTAGAGTATATGTATCTAGAAGACTAGTTGAGGCAAAATGTCAGATATCCTAATTATAAAAAAAAAGGAAAGTAATTTGCGAATATAAATTTTATATAGAAAAACCCATCAAAATAATGTAGATATAGCCTATAACATGTTTGAATGATAAGCCATTTTGATAAATTTTTTTTAATTATTTTATTTGAAATGAATGGAAACAAAATTTTGCACATTATTTTTGTATAGATTTTAGGTACATATATTTTTGTATGTATATCATTATTAAAAAATCTGACAATAATATTTTTGCACCCAACAATACTACATACTCAGAAAACTATTTATAATTTATGAATAAGATTAATTTAAGGTCACTCCGCAATAAGTTTAAATGTGAACTTAAAATGTTAAAATTTTGTGAAATTTTTTCAATTTTCGCTTGTACTCTCTTTTATTTTAAAAAATTGTTTATAATTTATTTAATTTATTTGTTTGGTATCATGCGCATGCATGTCTCTCTAAAAAGAATACCCAAAAATAAATAAAAAAATAAAAATGGCAGAATAATTGAGTAATAAGCATATGATATGATCAATGAATTTGAAATTACCTAGCATTGGGATGTGGCTGTTGTTGGTTAATCCAAGGAGTTCCAAAAACCCTCTCAGACCCTCCCAACTTGTCTTCTTTGCAAATCTCTGCAGTATTATTATCAGTACTAATACTACTATTCTCATGCATCTTAATTATGGGTTCATAGCAAGAAGAGCTCTTCTTATCTCTCCTGTTGATCATCACCATAACTGAATCATTCGTGTCCACTGCACCACACGTGATGAAGCTTCGAAACATGTTAGTTGCTCCACCAGAGTAGCTCTTACTCTTAGAGAATGATGACGATGATGTTGATGTTGATGAAGCCGGTGTACTAGGGTTCACAACCTTCTCGTTCTTATTCTTGTTGTTCTTGTTCTTGTTCTTGTTCTGATCGTTCATTTTATTCAAGAGAATCGAATAAAGAGAAGAATTTTCAAACTTGTCTTGTTTTGTTGTTTCTTGTTTGCTAGAATCTGAATGCTTCTCTTGTTCGAGCTTTAGTGAATCATCGGTCAACGTGGAGGTCTCGGACCCAAATGGAGGCGATTCTTCTTCTATTTCTGAGGATGTTGTTTTTGTGGACACATCAATTGTTGTTTGTTGTGGGTGTTGTTGTTGATGTTCATTTTGTTGTTTGGATGTGGATTTGGTGTCTCTTGCATCCGTTTTGTAGGTTGAAGAATGCTCTTTTTGGATGGAATCTTTCTTCTCTCCATGTGATCGAAGAAGATCTGTTGTGTAAAAGAATTGAAGTTGAGATCTATATTTTTGGAAATAAAGTTTTGAAAATGGAAAATAATTACTTTTTGATACTACTTTCCTTTTGTTAAATATGAATTGGTTTAAATCAAGCAGGCAAGATAAAATGATTTAGTTTCCAAATCTCTTTCTGCATCATTCTAATGTATTTTTAATCACATGGCATAATAGAAATTTCGAAATGTAAAAATCTCGAGATACAAATAATTGTACAACTTAAAATATATCGAGAGAAAAAGACAAAGGAATTGAAGTTGAGATCTATATTTTTTGAAATAAAGTTTTGAAAATGAAAAATAATTACTTTTTGACACTACTTTCCTTTTATTAAATATGGATTGAGTTAAATCAAGAAGTCAAAGGTAAGATGATTTAGTTCTCAAATCTCTTTCTGCATCCTTTTAATGTATTTTTAGTCACATGGTATAATATAAATTTTAAAATGTAAAAATCTCAAGACACAAATAATTTTACAATTAAAAATATATCGAGCAAAAAATACAAAGGAATTTAAAAAAAAAATCCAATTGGTTAGTTACGCGTAATGTGTCAATTTAATAAAATAAAAGAGAATATCACCATTTTATGAGAAGTTCTACTCACAAATAGTAAATTTTTCATTACACCCATAATATATATCAGAGTATTTGTATATTACGCAGAAGGTCCTATATAAATGATATTTTTATTTTGGATAAATTAAACCATTCCTATTTTATCGGGAAATTTTATTTCCACCACCCTAATAAACTCAGGGCAAATCATTTCTCAATACATATCTCTACTAATTTAATTATTAAGTAATTATCTCAATCCACATCCTTAAAATTACAAATAAATCCTTCACTCATATGTACATACACTTTACCCTCAAAATACACACACTTTAATTTATCCCAATTTACAATTCTACTTCCACCAACTTTCGTGAAGACCAAAGTGACCCCAATTTACATTTTTACTTCAAACAGAAGGGAAGAAGAAGAAGTTCAAACAGAAAACCAAAAAAAAAAAAAAAAAATTTGCATTTTCCTCACCTCCATTGAAAATTTCAAGAGCTCCATTGAATATCTACTAAACACTGTCGATATATTAATTAATAAACTAATTAATAGGCCTAGCAATCCGATTTTATAAATGCTAAAAACTGTTTCCATTTCCCGCCTCAAAGCTTCAAGCCAACAGCACCGACCCCAACAACCATTCTCTCTCTCTCTCTAAATATCTCTCTCCGCCTTTACAGAGCCAAAATAAGTAAAATAATTCGGCTAATAAAAACGAAAATAATAAAAAAATTCGGCATTTATGGACCGAAAATATTAATTTTGTTCGGAATTCTAAGACCGAAATAAATTAAAAAATTGTAATTCTAATAACGAACTATTCATATTATTTCGGTATTTGATAACCGAATTAATTTAATAAATTCGGCACTGCATTTCTGATTAAAAAATGCAAAAAAAAAAAAAAAAAATAATAATAATTTCACGATTTTACCTTTTCAATACTGATTTTGCTGTCACTATTGCTTCAGTTTGAACTGTCATAGGTTTGTAACTCTTCCATATCAAAATTAAATAAAAATTGTTGAATTAATAATTGAGTAGAAACTTAAAGATTAAAGTAATAGAGGAGATGTTTTGTTTGCAAATAACAGAGAGGAGTACAAAGTGTGTAAGAAGCAAAGTGATTACAAAAGAAAAATTAGGGTTTAATTTTTTTGTTTCAAAAAGTGTATATTGAGAAATTTATATTTCTAAAATATGTGTATAGAGAATTTGTATATATAATATTAGGAGTGTTGATCAATGGTTATTATAGCAATTATTAATTAGGATATAATTGTCATTAATTTAATTTTTCATTAAATGTATTGACTGAGTTTATTAAAGTGTTGGAAATAGAATTTCCCTATTTTATCTCTAACGTCTAGATGGGATGGTCAAGTGTACCCTTACTATTAGGCAGACCTATGGCAACATGATATGACACATTTACTAGATAATTACTTAGAATTTGAAAACTAAAAATCCTACCAAAATGGGTAATTGACCCAAAAAAATAAAAATAAAAATAAACATTGAGATTGAGATTGATAGACACAATCATTACCAAGATTGGAAGAGGGAATTTCGGATCCTTTGAGGACATATTCATTGTCCGAGATTGGAGTTATGAGATCCTCATCCAGTAAGTCTTGCCATAGATAACCTGTCTTATACTTCCTACACCCAAAAATTTCCATATCAATGCTTCACATATATATATGCACATATTTATACTTATATGGCAATTTATATTAAAATTTACATATATTTATGTTAAAAATCATAAACCTCCATATGAAATGAATGATTTTGAAAACATAAACAAAATTTGAAAGGTAAATTTGCTAACCTCTTGTAAGACCAAGCAAATGATTCAGGCATGTCCTTTCCTCGCAATTCCGAAAGCCATCTCTTAACGTCTTTTTTTATGAAGTACAAACCAAAATCCATTAGCACACATCTTTTTGTTTCCAATTCTCAAAAATTTTGAAAACAAAAACACAGAACAAGAAACGGAAACGTTACTATGCATAAGTTCATACATATAGAAAGACAATATGGTAAAGCAAGAAAGCAATTTTATATCTTTATTCTGTGATTCATTTCTGTATTTTTAGACTTATTTACATACCTCGCAAACGAACGCCATTTCGGGAGAGATGGCGGACTCGGATGAGATGGGGATGCTCAATCCGACCTCGACGACTGAGAAAATAAATGATGTGAATTCTTCTTACTTCACCTCCACCGCCGCCACCACCACCACTACCAGCTTGAGCAGCTTCCATTCTTCTACTTCACATAAAATGCCACACACCACCAACAACTAAGAAACATCAGTACAGTTTCTCTTCTTTTTAGACAAATCCCAAATAAATTAAAATTTTAAAAACAAACAATTAAAAAAGAACATTAAAAACAAGAGAAATATTTGTCTATGCCGGCCTGCTCTAGGAAAAGCCAAAATCTATTAAAAAATAAAAGCACTTTTGCAGGCCTAACATACATATAGAATATACACACACATAAAATATGTGTAGAAATAATAAAAGTTTGTATGAAAAGAGTATAATTGGATTTCGAGATAAGCTAAATACTTACTTTCTAGCAGAGAGAGAGAGAGAGAGAGAGTATTGGTATAAGCTAAATACTTACTTTCTAACAGAGAGAGAGAGAGAGAGAGAGAGAGAGAGGGGGAGAGAGTATTGGTATAAGAATAAGAATGGTACTTAAAAAGGAGAATTGGAGAGTAGATTTGTAGATAAGCTAATAGGGGAAACTTGGCAAGAATTTTTTACTGATTTCCCGCGATATGCTTAACTATATTGTTATGCACTTGGGAAACTTTTGACCATGTCTTTTTATTCTTAATTTCAAGAGATGAATCATCCGGGTCGGGTTACCCGGTTTTACAATTGCTCAAAAAGTTCGGTTCGATTTGATTCTAAATAGGACTGCAACTCTGGATGGGTTTGGTTGGACTGAGCAAACTCCAGCATGAGCCCAAGTCGAAGTTTATCTAAAAGAATTTGGATTGGGCTCAAGTTGCCTAAATTTAATACAAAAAAAGATTTACAGGTGAATCCTATTGACTAAACTTATTTATTTGGACTTTTCTTAAGTGTGCAACTTATACCTTACACTTACGCTGTTGTCATCCTGTTTTATGTTTATATCTTACACTTACACTTTTTGTGTTGGTTGCATATGATGTGCAACCTTAAAGGGTTGCACACCATAACAGGACTCTATTTGTTTATAAGTTTTACTCATTTTTTCACTAAAACTTTATTAAGTAGATTAAAAAGCATACAAGACCCATAGATATTTAAGTCAATCACGTCAGATTGATCCATAATTTACTCCAAAAAAAAAAGGGAGAAGTTACTGCCAGTCTTATGGAGGTAAAAAAAAAATAAAAAAATAAAAAAATAAAAATAAATGATAAATTTATTACTTTAAAAAGTATAATTCAACACTAATTACAGTTTTCATATCATATTTCAATACAAACTAACAAAAATAAATCAAAACTCACAAATAAAACTTAAAATGTCTCAATTATTTATCATTTTGATAAATTTCTTAGTATGATTATCAATACCAAATGATCATTCCACAAGCACAGAACATACAACTAAAACCTCTCAATTTTTTATTATTATAAAAATAACAGAAAAATAGGTAGAAAAATTCACTCAAAACTTATGGGTAAATACATGCAGTCCATAGGATTTGTTGATAATTATCCAAAAAAAATTATCTCCAGTTGTCTGAAACCAATAAATTATACTTTTTGAAAATTAGATAAAAAAATCTAAAATTTTACAAATATTAAACATAATGCAAAAATTGATTTTGAGATGTTTGTGGTAGAATATATTACTTTATAGTATAATTTAATCTAATGGTAAGGAAATACATAGTACTTTTTAATATATTTTTCATATTTATTATATATAATTTATATATATATATATATATTAATAATATCTATTTTTGAATCTTTTGGGTTATTTGGCCCAAGCTGTAATTTCTGTGGGCTAATAAAAGAATACAATTTATCCAAAAAGATAACGATATGTTGAAATTAGCCTATTTGTCTATATGTTGAAATTCACTAAATTAATTATTTGTTAAAATATGACACATGTCACTAATTTAATAGACTATCTGTTAGATATTACACATTTCTCTACTTCACCATCACTACCTCCTACTGTCGCTGCCGTCAGTGACTTTTCTAATTAATTTTTCAAAATCACCAAATAAAATTTTACTTTGGTTCGAATATCTTATACCTTTTGCTACGGACTTTTCACCAATTTTCTTTATAATAATAGAATTTAAGTTGCTAGGGTTGCAAGAGTTCATAAACTTTGTCTGAATTTGGCAAATTTTGGTTTAGGCCTTATTCCTTAACCAAATTTAAAATTATAGTGTCAAATTCCTAGAATTTCGGAATCAGTCTATTTTGTTTGAGTTTCTTAAAAATTGAGTTTTTTAGTTTTTGTGTTTTTTTGTTTTTAGTGAATATTTTTAAAATTTTAAATATTTTTTTTACTTTTTTAAATTTATCTTACTTGAATGTATCTAAAAAAAAAATTTATGAAAAAATATTTCAAAAAATTAATAAATACATTAAAATATAAAAAATGTACTGAATTCTCGTATTTTTTATTATATTTTTTGGTATTTAGTAAATTTTTAAAAGATTTTTTTCACAATTTTTTTACTTTTTAGATATATTTATGTTAAGTATGTCTAAAAAGTAAAAAAAAAAATTCTTAAAATATTAAAAAAATTTAATAAAAATAAAAAATACTGAAAATAAGAAAATAAAATTTTTTAAAAAATATTTTTTAAAAAACCTAACCAAACAAGCTGAAGCAGGATTGACTCATCCAAGTTACAGCCATTTTCCCATAAATTCAAAAAAGAAAAAAAAAATAAAAAAAAAGATGTCTGAGCAAAAAAAATCATTATTTTAGAAACACATCCCAATAAAGTCGGCACATGAACCAAGCCAATAATATGCGGATCCAAACCAAAACTTAAAAAACCAAAACAAAGTTGAAATCACCCAAATATATGTTTAGGATTTTCTTTTTGATTTATTTATTTATTTTTGTATTTTTGTCTCTAGTAAATTTTTTATTTTTTATTTTTTATACTGAACTTTTTTCTTTTAAATTTTTTCAAAAAACTTTAAACTTTTGGATTCTACTGGATTAGAGGTAAAAGTTTTTTAAAAAATATGGAAATAGTCCAGAAAAAGAAAGTCAAAAAATAAAAAAACTTAACATAATTTAAAAAAATTATTACAAATGATGTGATCTTGTATTCAAACACCATTCAACAGAAAGACAACCCTATCATATCAATTCATCAAACACAGAAGAATCCCTAAGACCATCCTTAATATAGTTAACAAAATTTTGGCATACCATTTAAAGAAGTGTTTTTTTTTTCAACCAATTGATAAGGGATTAATTATAAATATAAAAATAATTATATTAAATTAAATAATTATAATCTAGTAACACATCTACGCGCTCAACAACAGGACACAAAAATTATCTAGTTGGGTCAGTGGTGGAGTCAAGAAATTAAATTAGAGGAGACATTTATTAATTACAACATTGAGATTTTTTACAAAAATATTTCATATAAATTTTTATGATTGACTTCAAGAAAGATAAAAAAAATATATATATTATTTGTAATTAGTGTATCATGGATAATATTAAAAAAGCCATAGATATAAAGTTTTAAAATAAATTATATAATGATAAAGTAATTTTCATACAAAATATGAATAAAAATTCAATATAATAGTTATACCACGTTATTATTGACATGTGATATCACTAACTAATAGTAAAGAATACATAGAGGATGAACCTTACATGTCAAATGTAACCAATAATTCAATAAATTTCATGTTTTCATTGAGATTGATTATATTTGCATGTCAATAATGATAGACATCACCATTATATTAAAATTTTTACAGATAATATTATTGTAATCTATTTATTTTTAATCAAAATAATCATTAAAAATGTCATTGACATTTCACTCTAAATCATATTTTCATAAATTTTTTTATTTAAAATATTTTTTTAATATTTGTAAAAAAAAAAAATCCCAAAACCCAAAAAGGGCACGTTTACCTCGGCCCTGGTTGGGGTCCTAGTTTTTGTTTTTGCCAAAGGAAGAGGAATAATATTATTAAGAAACTGGAAACGAGCCTAGTGGTCCAACATCAGGCTGATGAGAAAGCAAACTTGCACACGCCAAGTTGGGAAACAGTCTTCCCAAACTCGAGTATTAAAGGCAAAATAAAACACGTAGGAATTTTCCTCTATATGAGTTTTTAAAATGTAGATTTTGAGTTTTTAGTCCATATTTTTTTTAGTGATTTTTTAAAATATTTTGGTAATTTTTTAGATATATCTAATCTAAATGTATTTAAAAAATAAAAACATCTGTGATGGATTTTTTTTAAAAAATTCAAAAAATGCAAATATATATATATATATATATATTTTGTATTTGTTAGTATTTAGTGAATTTTAATTAAAAAAAACACATAAATTTTATACCTTTTAAGTGTATTTAGATTAAGTGAATTTAAAAAATAAAAAATATTGATTAAAATATTAAAAAAATTCCTTGAAAATAAAGAAAAATACTGATTGAAAATTCAAAAATTGTTTTTGAGAACTCCAAAACTAAACAAAGTGAATGTTTGCTCTATTTGTTCTTGAAATTTTGATGCGATTACACAAGGATGAAAGACTAACGCCTAAGACGAACTTGAGCTACTAGCAACAACATCATGTTTGTTATTTCAATGGGAATGTAGGTGAGAGGAAAATGTTTTGTATACGAATAGGGTACCACATGGTACCATCTTCCATCAATCATAAATGTATATGTCATTTATTATTCTTCAAACACCTTACATAAATGTAATGGATTCTACTGTAAAATCTAATCATAATAATAGAAGGTATCATATGGTATATATCCTATTCACATACAAAAATTATTCAGGTGAGAGAGTGCAGGACTCCAAAGGTTTCCTTTGCAACTTTTGTTCCTTCAGATCTGGGGGGATAGTGAAATGAAAGTTCACTTTCCTAAAAAATTGACAGTGAAATTTCATTGTTTTCAAGACCACAATGAAAATTTTCAATTCGTTTTCTAGAATTTCATACTCATCATTGGTTTCGTTTGCTAGATCTTGTTTAGAGGATTTCAAAAATACCAATTTGAGAATAGGGTTAGCTGGGTAGTTGGTTTTGCTTTCAACGCCTCTTTTCCTACGCCACTGCCTATTGTCACGTACCGACTCATTAAGGATGCGAGTTCTACACCAAGCTCCTTGCAAGCGCATTAACTTGTGAGCAGCAAGGCAGGCAGGGTAAGTCCCTATCGCATCTCCTGGGTTGGTCCTCGGGCATAATGCACGGGGGTACGCAGTACCACTCGTGGAGCCGGCTTCTTGGGAGGATGACAAGCGCCCTGTCCGTGACAAGTGGTATTAGAGCCAAGTCACGAAGGCGTCGTGACAGTTGGTATCAGAGCCAAGTCACGAAGGCGTCGTGACAGTTGGTATTAGAGCCAAAGTTACGAAGGCGTCGTAACTGAGGAAGGAAGGGCACTATGTCGGAAGTAACTCACACGGAGGAGCACCGCGGAAGGGAGATTGCTGCTGATTTGGGCAAATAGGCCAAGGAGGCTAAGGATTCTAAGGTTCCAAGAAGCAGAGAAGCTGGAGGCAAGTCAACACTGGGCAAACTTTGGAGGAAGGATATGAAGCCCAGGCATAACTGCCTCTTGTGCGATGAGCTACATTGGGCAAGTGATTGTCCTAAGAGAAGGAGTCTCATTGCAATGCTGGAAGAACGGGAAAACGTGGAGACTCCGCAGAAAGGATCTCTACAGCAACTGGGTGCCACCGAGTCAAAGCCTACTACATTAACCCTAGGGGATGAGGGTTTAATGTGCAGTGATGACAAGGTCGATGGGGAGGCGACCCAAGTCATGGTCGACACTGGAGCGTCGCATAACTTCATCAATGTGGAAGAGACCAAGAGCGTTGGTCTTAACCTTGACGGGGGTCAAGGATTGATGAAGGTGGAAAACACCAAGGAAAAGGCCGTGGAGGGGCTAGCTCAAGGGGTTGAGCTACGCCTTAGTGAGTGGCACGAAAAAGTCAAAGACTGTGGCGTGGTGCTGGGACGGTACGTGGGACTTACGCCAAGCACCTTCATTGTGGAGTCCGCACCAAGGGTGGTGTTCGCGCGGAGCGGGTTTGCCGTGGGTAGGGGAACGGACAAGCATGGCGGCAGGCAGGGTAATATCCCTCTGACAAGGGCGTCAGGGACTAGCGGTGGTAGCATGTCACGTACCAAGTTCAACGTGGCACAGTCAAAACCAAGAAGGCGCAAGTTAAGGAGACAACCAGCAACTTCGAGGAAGGAGACGCGACGAGGGTGTCGCGAGCATAGGTGGGGGAGAATGTCACGCGCCGCCGAATCATCAAGACCGACGCGACGAGGGCGTCGCGAGCATAGGTGGGGGAGAATGTTACGCCTCGCCAAATTACCAAGGCTGTGTAATCTACAAAAAGGAAGTCTCAAGGGGGAAAGACTATTGAAATGGCTTGGAAGCTCCTGGAAGACTTGAGAAAATATGAAGACTATAAAGGATACTAGAGGGTTCTGGAACTCTCTAGAATAGCTACAAGAAGAGAGGCTAAAATACTATGGAATTCTCTAGAATAGTCCAGAGGATGGTAGAACCAGAAAGCTCTGGGAGATTATAGAGCATGCTGGAAGGTTCTAGAATTCCCTAGAGCTTGGTAGAGAATTGTACATAACTCTAGTAGCTTGTATATTTTAGAATAGGTCCTTTGTGAGGATGAGGGAAGGATCTAGAATCCTCTCTATCCTTGTAGGTCTAGAATAATCTAAGGTGTAGTGGGAGGAAGTGTCTAGAACACTCTCCAACATAGTAGTTCTAGAATATTCTCTGTAAGGCTATATAAAGGGGAGGCCCTCATTTGGCCAAACCAAGACCCAAGCATTGTAAAGCATTCGAGTAATACAAGTAAAGTATTCTCTAAATCTCTCTTTTGTGCAATCTTCCCCTAGCTCCCTTCCCCAAAAGGCTTACTTAGGTGCAAGCAAGGCGTGCTACAAGCATCTAAGGCCGCACGGTTGGCTTGAAAAGACTGAGGGTTGGTTCAGAAAATCCAAGGCCGTGACAGTTGGTATCAGAGCCAAGCCACGAAGGCGTCGTGACAGTTGGTATCAGAGCCAAGTCACGAAGGCGTCGTAATAGTTGGTATCAGAGCCAAAGTTACGAAGGCGTTGTAACTGAGGAAGGAAGGGCACTATGTCGGAAGTAACTCACACGGAGGAGCACCGTGGAAGGGAGATTGCTGCTGATTTGGGCAAATGGGCCAAGGAGGCTAAGGATTCTAAGGTTCCAAGAAGCAGAGAAGCTGGAGGCAAGTCAACACTGGGCAAACTTTGGAGGAAGGATATGAAGCCCAGGCATAACTGCTTCTTGTGCGATGAGCTACATTGGGCAAGTGATTGTCCTAAGAGAAGGAGTCTCATTGCAATGCTGGAAGAACGGGAAAACGTGGAGACTCCGCAGGAAGGATCTCTACAGCAACTGGGTGCCGCCGAGTCAAAGCCTACTACATTAACCCTAGGGGATGAGGGTTTAATGTGCAGCGATGACAAGGTCGATGGGGAGGCGACCCAAGTCATGGTCGACACTGGAGCGTCGCATAACTTCATCAATGTGGAAGAGACCAAGAGCGTTGGTCTTAACCTTGACGGGGGTCAAGGATTGATGAAGGTGGAAAACACCAAGGAAAAGGCCGTGAAGGGGCTAGCTCAAGGGGTTGAGCTATGCCTTGGTGAGTGGCACGGAAAAGTCAAAGACTGTGGCGTGGTGCTGGGACGGTACGTGGGACTTACGCCAAGCACCTTCATTGTGGAGTCCGCACCAAGGGTGGTGTCCGCGCGGGGCGGGTTTCCCGTGGGTAGGGGAACGGACAAGCATGGCGGCAGGTAGGGTAATGTCCCTCTGACAAGGGCGTCAGGGACTGGCGGTGGTAGCATGTCACGTACCAAGTTCAACGTGGCACAGTCAAAACCAAGAAGGCGCAAGTTAAGGAGAAAACCAGCAACTTCGAGGAAGGAGACGCGACGAGGGCGTCGCGAGCATAGGTGGGGGAGAATGTCACGCCCCGCCGAATCATCAAGACCGACGCGACGAGGGCGTCGCGAGCATAGGTGGGGGAGAATGTCACGCCTCGCCGAATTACCAAGGCTGTGTAATCTACAAAAAGGAAGTCTCAAGGGGGAAAGACTATTGAAATGGCTTGGAAGCTCCTGGAAGACTTGAGAAAATATGAAGACCATAAAGGATGCTAGAGGGTTCTGGAACTCTCTAGAATATACAAGCTACTAGAGTTATGTACAATTCTCTACCAAGCTCTAGGGAATTCTAGAACCTTCCAGCATGCTCTATAATCTCCCAGAGCTTTCTAGTTCTACCATCCTCTTGACTATTCTAGAGAATTCCATACCTAGGGGCACTGTGATGGGGACGGTACCTGGGACTTACACCAAGCACCTTCATTGTGGGGTCCACACCAAGGGTGGTGTCCGCGCGGGGCGGGTTTCCTATGGGTAGGGGAACGGACAAGCATGGAGGCAGGCAGGGTAATGTCCCCCTGACGAGGGCGTCAAGGACTGGCGGTGGTAGCATGTCATGTACCGACTTATTAGGGATGCGAGTTCTACACCAAGCTCCTTGCAAGTGCATTAACTTGTGAGCAGCAAGGTAAGCAGGGTAGATCCCTATCGCATCTCCTGGGTTGGTCCTCGGGCATAATGCACGGGGGTACACAGTACCACTCGTGGAGCCAGCTTCTCGGGAGGATGACAAGCGCCCTGTCCGTGACACTATGCCTCAGCTATGAAACCGTGATAGAAAAAAAATAAGAAAATGAAAGAGAAAGAAAGATTTGAGAATAGGGTTAGCTGGGTAGTTGGGGAGTGGTTGAGTAGTGGCAGGGAAAGGTAGTAGAAGACTTGGAGGCATAGTTCTAAAAACCGGCCGATACGTTACATATCGACTGATACGTATCGAAAAAATAGGGTACTGCGACAGATACAGGCTAGTATATCGCTGAGATTGAAAATCACAGGCGTATTGGCCAAGTCCCAGTACGTATCGGTCTGTAACTGTTACACAAGCCGTTATACAAGCTACAACGGGCCGATACTCACCGGTTCGGACCGGTACGGGAAAGAAAAAGATGAAAAAGCTACTGCGACACCCAATTCCCAATACGTACCGATCGATACTGCCGATACCGATACTCCGCGATCGATACTGTTACGTTACCCGATATCGCAATTTAGAACCATGCTTGGAGGTGAAGGTGGGCTAGAGAGGAATGAAAGTGGCGAAGATGGGTTGGAAAGAAATGAAGGTGGTGGGGATGGGTTAGAGAGGGACGAATGAGGGTGGAAAGGGCTGATGAGGAGCTGGGGTGAGTGGCAATAAGGTTAGAGTTGGGCTTAGGAATTGGGAGGTTAGGTATGATGGAAAAATTGGAATTTTATAAGATGGAAAAATTGGAATTTTATAATGAGATAAAATTGTTATACAAAAAATATAAAGGAATGAAGGTCCAAAGAAAAAGATGGAATGTTGTTAGCAACAACCTTTTGTTCTTATCATTTTTTTAATACAACAAGTAAGCTTCATCCAAGTCTCCTTTAATTTTAAATGATGGATACTTTGTATAATCTGTCCCATAGAATAAGCATCTTATACTAATTTCTCTTATTATTTGAAGGGGCAACTAACATCAAACCAATTTCAATCTACTTCAATGAATTTCACAATACAGGACATGGAGGTTGGGTGACCAATTCACTTTCTTCTTGAATAGTATGATAAATGGATTGGTTGTTCTATTCCCCACCTTGCATTTATGCTCTCATTGTTCTTCCATGTGCATATACAGTGCTTAATTAAAGAAGAAATGGATCATATTGTTGCCTGGTTATATGCCAATTGTTTTTATTTAAAGAAAAAAAAAAAAAAAAAACTTATTGGATTTGATCAAAGAAAGATGCATCAGTGATTCCATTTGATGGCTACACCGTAGCCGAAATGTAAGCTAATTGAGGATATAGGGATTGTGACAAGAGCCATTATATAAACTTCGTGAATGAAATAAACTTTTAAAGATAACATATAAGTTGGTTAGGTCCCTACTCTAATCATTTAATCTCCATAACCAACAATGATATAACAAAAAAAAATATAAATAATTTTTTTTTCCATCAAGTTAATACTAGATTCGATTACATTATTCGACATGTCTAGTGTAGAGGATTAGGATTCCCCACAAATTTTTTTTTTTTAATTTTTTTTATTAATTGGGGGCCTACAATGATCTTCTTGTGATCATTCACGGGTCCTAGTTTGAAGTTGAAACAAAATGACATTGTTTAATTTTGTGGTGCGAAGTTTAAAATAAAAGAGAAAATTTTATTTTATTCCTCCATATTATTGTTTAAAAATTAATTAGATCATTGTCCTTTTAATTATATCAATTTTACACATTCACTATTTGAATTGTGATCAATTTGATCCATGCCATTATCTACCATCTACAATAAGATAGAATCCTCTGATCCCAAACATTTCTTTGGAAGAAAAATGAAGTGCTTTCAATCTATATATATATATGTAAGAGGCAGCCGCAAATGTAAGTTATACTAGGATTCTTCATTAGTTTATAATTCACATTGTAAAGAAGAATTTGGAAGGCTAAGTCGGCATGTTTTATAGCCTAGTTGGTCACCATGTCTTCCTTAGGGCTTAGTCCTAAGGAGGTTATGGGTTCAATTCTCGTTAGGGGAGTTGAATTAAAGGAGTGCAAGCACTTAGGTGCTTTGCCAAGGGTGAGGAGATGTTCTCCCATAGGTGCTAATCTAACAACTAACAACTAATATTTGCTGATAAAAAAAAAAGTTGGCATGTTTTATATAATTGTAAATGACAAATTAAATTATGTACGTGTGGCATCTAAGTCATAGTTTAGAGCTAGTAGAACACTTGTTCTGATCCAAATTCATCACCAATTAAAAATTCATTCACAATGATGTGAAAAGAAAATTGAGCCTTATACCTTAGGGCCATGTTTGTTTGAGCGGACTGGATTAGGTTGGATTACCATTCCTATGACTAATAGTCCTATGTACGAATCTATTTGGATTATATATCCTATTCTATGTTTAGATTGAGTTAAGATTATAAGGAAGGACTAATAGTCCAGACTTTGACTTAATCCTTTAATTTATATCTCACCCCCCTCTGTGGGATTGAATAGTTCATTATATATGGAATACCATATCTGGATGGATTGTTAATCCGTACTTCAATTGTTTAACTAAACATCGGATTAATAATTTTATTAGACTATTAGTTCAATCCTAAACTCATGTCCACCCAAACAAACATGGCTTAGAGGTATAATAAATCAAAACCGATACATATTATACTTCATCATAATAATGAATTAATAATAAAGGAAAGTATATCTGACCTTTTAGCCATTCGCTTCTTCATAAGCTGAAACTCCTCACTAAATTCCATGTTTTAACTAACAAACAACCACCCAACACTTTTCAATTCGGATTTCTCTTCTGTTCCTTTTTCTTCCTCCGACTCTTCTGCAACTTCTGCATAATCAATTTCAGAACAAAACAAAAGCGTTGTCATAAGTATAAATGTTTTTAAACTTTTGCTTTTGCATTTCACAATGAAAAGTTTGGAAGCACTCGCTGTTTTTGCAAAACCAATCCTCAAAAATTTTAAAAAAAAAAAAAATTAAAACAATAAAGTTAAAAGTGTTTTCTTGAAAACAATTTTCAGAAATGGTTTGCCACTTTTTTCTGTGTTCATAAACAAAAAACAGAAAGTACCCTGAAACTGTCATCGAACAAGAACTAATTCATGAAGAAAGCTAGAAAAATTTAATCGTGAGAAACATGGAGAGTAGTAACTTTCCAGGAAAATTATGATAGAAAAAAGAGTGATGAACTATCTTACATTTTCTTTCAATGATATATATCCAATTGTCCGAAAGCGAAAATTCCCTGTAGCTCAGAAACATCCAATTATTCCTAATAGAAACTCAATACCTTCCTCGTACTATACATATCATCTGTATGTACAATACATATATGTAGATTGTAGAATGAAGGAGGAGGAGGAGAGGTCGTTGTTGAGGTAGCTAAGAGGAGTTCTTTGATGTTGAAATCTATGCACTACCTTCCAACAAATAGTGCGTGCGTGCCGTTTCAGCTGACTCCAACACATTTTCTTACTAGACTAAACCAATATGCTTTACACAAGGCTTCTTTGTTTATCCACTATAGTGGATAACAAATGAAAATGGTAGAAGGTGAAGTAAAAGAAAGAAAGAAAAAAAAAAAGAAAGACATAACAATTTATTTTCTTGTATGTATTTAAATAGATTGAAAAATTTGTAAGAAAATGATGGGAAAAAATATTATTACTGCATAATAGTGAGTTGTGAAGAGAAATATGGGTAAAAATGAAAGATTTGTAGAAAAAAAATAAAATTTCTTGTATATTTTGTAAAAAAATTATTAGCTTAACTAATGAGCTAATTTGAGTTGTACAGAAAATTTTAGTTTTCATAAGACTCTCCATCTAAACAAATACATAAAGTATGATTTTTTTATTTTTTTTCATTTTACTTTCTGTATTATCTATCTAACCAAACTGAGCCTAAGAGTAAATTTCGCTTACCTCTTTTGAAATTGAAAGAAAATAGGGAAATAACATTTTAGTGTAAATGTTGATTTTTTTTCCCTTCAAATTAATGGTAAATTTGATAAATTTCAATTATTAAATTCATAAACCTTTTCATCTATATGTTAATTATTTTTGAAAAATACACATGAATAGTAATTTTTCCAAGAAAATACACTAAATTTTACAATTTTGATAAAATTAGAGTGACTTTCTTTTTAGTAATTTGGGTTAATTACACTTTTTATCCCGATAATTTAACTTAAATTTCACTTTAGTTTCTATAGTTTTGAATAATTTAGTCTCTACACTTTAAGTTTAGTTTTAATTTGATCATTCTGTTTAAATTGAAGGTCAAATTAATAATTTTGAGACATTTGTTAATTTTCAAAAGTTTCAATTTGGTTCTTCTATTTAAATTGAAAGTTAAAATTAACAATTTTGGGATACGTGTTAATTTTCTAAGATGTGCACATAGACAAAAGCAACAAAAATTTGGATGAAATGACCAAATTGAAACTAAACTTAAATGGTGTGTTTGTTTGGACGGACTGGATAAGGGGAATTGTAATTCATCGGACTATTAGTCCTGGGATACATTGTCCCCAGACTATTTGATTGAACTGGATTTGTATCGTATGTTTGTTTAGTCATGAGATTAGATGTCTGGATTAGACTATTTTTAATGAATCAAATGTTTGTTTGGGATATTATGGAGAAGGATAAAGGCTCAAATGGCTATTTTACCTTTTTCAATTATTTACTAAATAATAGCAATATTAAACATAGCTTTAATATTTTAATTATTTTTAGTTAGATTAAATAAAAATTTATATTATTTTATTTTTTGCACAATTAAATAAATTTATTTTTAAAAAACTAAATATCAATAAAAATATATGTTATTTTTTAATAAAATTTTAAATAAATTTATTTTAAATATTAATAATAATTAAATAATGAAAAAAAATAAAACATCTATTAAAATTTAAATAATGAAATTAAATAAAATATAAACAAAATTTTAAAATAAAATATCTATAAAAATTTATTTCAAAAAATTAAATAAATAAAACAAAAATAAAAATTAAATAAAATAATTTTATTTTTAAATTGAGACATTTAAATTTTACTAAATATAATACATAATTAAATACTAGAGGGCAAAAATGTAATTTTATTAGCTAATCTCATGGGATGAGTTATCCTATGATTTCTATCCCATCCCCCCCCAAAAAAAAAAAACGCAAAATGGGATAGCATAGTCCCACAAATACCCAATCCTTCCAAAACAAACACCCCCAAAGTGTAGGGACCAAATTGTTTCAATTAAAACTTTAAGGATTAAAGTGAAATTTAGGTCAAACTAAAATTGTGAAAAGTTTAATTAACCCTACTAATTTTAAAAAGATCAAAATTAATACAGATGATATGAAAATACAAAAATAAATAAGAAAAAATATATATTTTAGTGTATAACATTTTTTAATCTACATGACTACAAAATTATTGGTAAAATTGAGATTAAGTGTTATGTGAATTAAAATCTAAAAGGAGCTTAATGTATTATTAAAATTGTGAGATTTATCTATTTTTTTTTCAAATATCAGGAGAGGTTAGTGTAATTTGAACTCCTTGGGATTTAAAAAAATTCAATAAGTATTATAATTTTAGAAAATTTATATTGATTTTCCTTTTAATAAGATTAAAAGAAACTAACTAGGCCTAGCCTAGTTGGCCATTATGCCTTCCTTAGGACTTAATCCATGAGGAGGTCCACGAGTTCAATTTTCCTTCGGAGAGTTGAATTAAGAGAGTGCAAGTATTTATATGCTATACCAAGGGTATATGGGAAGGTTTTCTCCCATATGTGTTAATCTAACAATTAATAACTAACATTTGCCGATCAAAATAATAATAATAATAATAATAATAATAATAATAATAATAAGATTAAAAGAATCATAACTAATGCAAATAGTGTGAAGATACAAAAATAAACAATGTAAATTAAATATATGTTTTATTATAAAAGAGATTGACAATATTATTTTTTTATCTATAAGATTAATGAATATTAATTAAAAATGAACTAAATGTTATGTAAATTAAAAATTTAAGAGAATTCAAAATAATTATGTCAAGCTTGTGTGAGTTATTGTATTTTGTCCAACTCTTGAATGAGATTAATATAATTTATTCTAATTATCAAGTAGTATTAAAGTATTATGTGCTATTATTCATGTGATGCTCTAAATCAGTGACCTAGAGAAAAACTTTATTCGTTCTAAATTAATCACATAATAAAAAATTGAGGGGGCAGAAGTTTTTGAAGATTTTATTATTATCTCTATATTTTGTGAGTTTTTGTATAATGCATAATACAATGACCCTATAATTTTATAAAAATTAATTTATTAACTCTCTATTTAATTAGAATTTTATAATATATAATAATATGATCTCTAACTAATTCACATTTTAGTGAATAACATCAATTTCACCGAATTGATTTTATTTATACAAGAGTTACATATCACCCCCTTTTATTTTTATTTTTATGATTTTAAAAGTCAAAGAAGTATGTATATTTTTTATATACTAAACTAACAAAGTAGTTTAAAATAGTGATCTAATCAATTATATTAAGATGTAATTAATAGTTCAAAATTTAGGGGGAGAAAAACATGATCGATTTATCCCTCTTGAGATTTAGAAAAAAAAAAAAAAAAAAAAAAAAAACAACCTCATAAGTTTCGCATTATTACATTGTGTTTTCTTAAAATTTTAATTAATATAATATGTAATCTATTTTAATCAATGATTTGTTAGACATATGAATGAAAAATAATACTATCTAAATTGTATATTTTATTTTGTTTATTTCTTTATTTTTACACTATCTGTATTAATTTCGGTCACTTTAATCACACAACTACAGAAAAGTTAATGTAATTATATTAAAATTATGAAATTTATTGTGTTTTTACCAAACAATCGAGAGGCGAATCAATAATAAATTTTCATAGGTAGAGGCAATTAACAATGCCATTTCCATGTTCATGTTGTTTAGTTTTCTGTTTCTGGTTCGATCGAAAACGACGTGGCACTGAGTGATGCAGATGTGAGGAAGATGATGACAAGCCTTTAGTTGAGGTTTGTTTGGTCTAACTCTCTTATTTTATTAAAGAGGGGGTGTGTTTGGTTTTTAGGCCTTAATATTATTAGGAAAGAATTTTATGACAACAACGCCGTAACAGATGACAGAGAGGAGACCAAGGACTTGAGGAGGGTGAACCATTATTTCAGAGTTGATATGCAAATCTATTATATTGTTTCAATACCCCACTATTTTTTTTAGGGAAATATTTTAGTGTGTAATATATATATATATATATATTATCATAAAATTATATAATTTTTATAAATTATATAGTGATCTCATGAAAATACGTAAATTGAATACAAATTTACGTAACTGTTAAATTTTCACGAATTTACGTGAATTTGTGTTTAACTTATATATTTTTGTGAGATTACTGATGTAAGTTTAGAAAAATTTATGTAATTCTATGATAGGGTTATATAAAATATGCATTGTACACTGTTTTTGGTTTTTTTTTTATTATTTGTTTATGGAAGAATCGAATATTAAGGCCATGGTTGCTGCTTTTTCACTGTATATTTGGCTCTCTTTATTAAAAAAATAAAAATAAAAAACTTATGAAATGAGTACAAAATTGTTTATAAAAAATTCTATGGTACCCACTTTGATATGCATCTTTTATTATAACATTTGTGGTCATTGGTTATGGTTTATTGAAGTGTTAGTTATGACTCATTGTGATGTCAATTATAATATTATTCTTTATTATGATTCAATTTATTTTTTGTTTTTTATTTATTTTTTTACGTATACCTGATGTGGTGCTTCATTATAACTCATTTTTTGAATAATTATGACTCTCATATGATTGAATTACAATGTTTGTGGCAATCAACTTCACATATACCATAATTTGTATATGGTATATACACCTTAAAGACTTTTTTAATTATAACTAAAATAATGTCATAACTAACATTACAATGAGTCATAATTAATGCCACAAGAGTCATAACCAAGTCATAACTAATATCACAATAAGTCATAAATAAATGTTATAAAGATCGTAACTAAAGTGCATATGCACTATAAAAAATTAAGGTTTTAAAGACCAAAATTTAGAGACAAAAATTTTTGTTGCGAAGCATATCGTTATTATATTTTTATTAATGAAAATTGAACATTAATAATGAATTATTATTCTTTTCGAATCAAATTTTTTGTCTCAAAAAATAAATCATTTTGAAACAAAATTATTTTATCCCTAAAAGTCTATTTATTAGTGATATTTTCAAAATTGTCATTAAAAATCTTATTTTTGACTTTTCAGAACAACCTTTTAGCGACTATCCTCATGACTATAGAAATTGGTCCATAAATGTCTTTTATAACAAAATTTTTACTTTTAGAGATAAAAAAATTTAATCTCTAAAATTCTTATATATTATAGTGATAATATAAACCTTTTGAGAAGTGTGTACCATCAAATTCTCCGCAAACAAACGCACATCTATATAATTCAAATATTTGTTGAAAATCTTAATTGATTTTTCTATTTGATTTTTTTATGAACTAAATTCAAATAATTATTCAAAAAAAAAAAAACCTGATTAAATTAAAAATCCTCCAAGATTTTGTTTTAAAAAAAAAAGAAAAGGTTCCATATATATTAGATTAAGTGGATAAATTTGAGATTAATTTTTTTTTTTAAGATATGAATTTTGTTTAATAATTAGATTATACCTAATGTCGAGTCGCGCTTAAGATGAAGAGAAAAGTTAGGGATCATAAAAAAAATTTCATGAAAATGATCATGAAAGATTTATGATCCTTGGATTACCTTGATTAGTGTGTGGTGCTTTATTGTAAGTGTAATACAAAGGTCACAAAACTTTCATGATTATTTTCATGAAAGGTTTTTCATGATCCCTATTATTACTGTAAGATGAAATACACTTTCTCTACGTAGTGCAAACACGGTTCGAATCCAACCTGATCCCTCTATGCCCACGCCCTATTATAGTGTTTTCGAGTAGTTATTTTTAATTTAATTTTAATTTAATTCTATCTTTTATATATTATTAGAGATTAGCACACAAGATGTATGTGTAGTTTAAATAAATAAAATATTTATTATATATCGTGTGTCACTCTAGTGATAAAATTTTTTTCAATAAACTCAAGGTTTAAGTCTCACTCCTCCCGTTTGTCTAACTTTTTTATTTGTTTTAAATATAGAAAAATGAGGGACACGTGGTATAAAGAGAAATAAGCAAAGGTATGCATGCCAAGTCCATCATTCACTTAGTAGGTGTTTGGGTAAACCTAAAAAAGTCCAAAAAGTAATTACTATTCACCAAAAAAGTATCAAAAAAAATATAAGTCAAAATTATACCCTCCAATGATGGTACAAGCTCACGTGTGGGCCGATAGGGTACTTTCCATATATCTAATGAAAAAATTAGATATATATATATATATATATTCATTGAACTAGAAGGTATTGTTGAGCTTGTGGAGGCCCACCACAGGTTCTGTTTCGATAATCTGAACCATTCAATGTGTAGAACTTGTCGAGTACTATATGTCCGTAAAAAATCACGTTGATCGGATATCGATAGCTATGTGATCAAATGAGATTTTTGTCAGTCGTTTATTTTTCACCGTCCATTTTTTTCCACACAAAATTGATTTGATCACATAGCTATCGATATCCAATTAACGTGATTTTTTACAAGCATATAGTACTTGATGAGTTCTACACATTGATCGGTTTGAACTATCAAAACAGACTCATAGTGGGCCTCCATGGGCACAATAGTGACTAAAGGGAAGCCTCATCCTATATATATATATATATATCTTCGGAAGGCACCATCTCATTTCAAAGCAATCTGTACGGTTCCTTCAATGTCATTGTTAGTACGCATAGGGCATAGGGGTAATACGGTAATTTTGTTATTTTATACAATATTTTAATACACAACTTTTCATAAAAAATTAAAAAATTATCCCAAACAATTATTTTTTTTTCTATACTTTTTTATTTAAAAATTCAAAAAGTATATTTATATAGTTCATCATAAGCAATCTCTTAATATAATAGTATAGATAAATGTGAATGGATTTTCTCCAAAAGCATCTAATTGGAGAGGTGTTGTTGAGCCTCGGTTGCCTTATTTGGAGGCCTATTTTGATAATATGAATCAAACATCTTGTATACAAAAGTAAGATGATTAGGCATAATTAACAACAGGATCCGATTACATTTATCATGAAAAATGGAATATATATTCTTAAAATCATATTTTTCATCTATTTTTTTAATACAAATATGATTTGATCATATAATTATCGACATTTAATTAACTCAATTTTTTGCATAAATAATCTTTTTAATAAATTTTGTAAAATAAATGATTCGAATTATCTAGGTATGCCTTGAAATGAGGCCATAAAGCCCAACATGTCCTTTTTAGTTGACGGAAGATAATCCATTATAAAAGAGTCAGTAATATTATGAACTCAAACTTAACTATTTAGAAATTATCCAGAATTATCATTTTGTTGTTCTGATTTATTTTATATATAAACCTTACATTACACAAATTTAATTTCCATTACACAACCACCTACCAAAAAATACCTGAGTAGATAAGTATGAGTACCATTGTAAAAGAGTTGAATGTGTTATTTTTGAGGCACTCTATATTTTATTTTTGAGGCACTCTATATTTTATTTGGATAGTAATCTGGATAGTAATCTGGATTTGTGGCACTCTATATTTTATTTGAATGATCCATCCCATTAATTTATGTTTTAAGTTTATTTGTGCAGGGGAGATGTATGATTTCAAGAATTATTATAAAAATAAATGTAATGAGACGATTAAGAAATTGATGCGATTTTTTTCATAATGTATATTTTTTAAATTTTTAATTTTTTTAACTTTTAGATATATATATATATATATATTTCAGACTTAAAAATCAACATTGCAGATCATCTAATTGGGGCTTATGTTGAGCCCGAACTAGAACATTTGGTTTAAGTCTTAAACTGGAGGCAAAATGTTTTCATTATAAAGGCCATAATATGGTTAATTGCATGTGAGTCTCGTTAAGTAGACTTAAATATTATCAGTGTGTTTGATTTTACTTTTTTGAATTTAATTTTTTGAAAATTAATTTTTTTTGTTTTCGTGTTTTTTTTTTAATGAATAGTCATAAAATTTTAAACAAATTTTTTTTTTTTTTAAACTTTTTTAGATGCATCTTACTTAGATACATCTAAATAATAAAATATTTGTGAAAAAATATTTTCAAAAATTAATAAATACACAAAAATACGAAAAATGTATTGAATTTTCATTTTTTTGTATTTTTTGTATTTAATTTTTTTTTAAAAAATCACAAATATTATACTTTTTAAGTATATTTATGTTAGGTGTGTTTAAAAATTAAAAAAATTACTAAAAATATTTAAAAAATTCATTGAAAATATTAAAATATGAACAATAAAAAAGTAAAATTTTCTAAAAATTATTTTCTAAAAACTAAAGCCAAATAAGCTAAGTTTTTAAATATATCATTAAGTCCTAAAATGCTTATATTACCTTTATTGAATTGATTAATTCTCATTAATTTTTTAATTTTTTTGTTGTCTTCTCTCTTTCTACTATTTTTTCTAGGAAACTCTTCTTCCTTATCCACTCTCTCTCTACACCATTTCTTTAAGGAGTTTCAAACTGCCACTATTGCCACACCACCACCGTCGCAATGGTTGTCCACTTGCTACCCCCACTGCCACTATCACCCATCACTAGCGAGTGCTGTGTTCGCCGGCTACCGCTACTACCACCATCATTCACCAACCATCTCCATCATCACCTATCTACACTCCTCCATCTCTGACCACCTTAGCCATCATTGATCTACACTTTGACGTCGCCGATCCATATTCTATTGTCGCCAATCTACACTTCACCATCTTCGATCTACACTCCACTATCGTAGATGCATCATCGTTGCTTCCATTATCCTCTGTCCCTATTATCCTTACTATCTATCATTTTTCTGGTGACCTCAAATGTTCTAGATCTATACCGATCTAATTGTTTCCTTGGTGAAATCAACTTCAAATGACTCCAAGCAACAGTGATTCTCCAGATGTCGTCTATCTCTATCTTCTTCATTCCCTCTTTAGTTATCTCAAATCGAATATGTTACAAACCACGATTTCGTATATCAGTGATAAATTTATGATTGAATGTCTTTGTTTCTTGTATTGATTTGTGACAATGATGACTAGATTTTCCTTTTATAATTTTTTATTTATTAATAATCAGTGATAAATTTATCACTGAATGTGTTAATGATAAATTTATCATTAAATTTGTCTTTAATTCTTTGTGTTGATCTGTGAATGTGAAGAATGATAAGAGCTTCTAGTAAGTACTCCTCATCCCTCTCATTCATTTTTTTCATCATTCTTCTTCTCATTTTCTCTTGTCGCCTCCAAATCTGAGAAGATGGTGGTGGTAGTGATGTATTGGAGATCGAAATTGGCCAAAAATATATTGTTGGAGGTACTTGTTGGAGGTTAGTAATGGTCACGGGTAGTCAAAGGGGTCGACAGAGGTTGGTGGTGGTCACTGGCAGTCGGAAGTGGTTGTTGGTGGTTGTCGGAGATTGTCAGTAGTTGTCAGTGGTAGGGTGCCACGACAGTGATCTTATGGGTGAGAAAGGGCAATTTGGGGATATTGATAGGTAAAAAAACTGAATAGGACTTATAGGGAAATAAGTTCGATCAATATGACCGGTCCATCAGTGTCCCATGATATATTGGCCAATATTCGGGTTCAACCAGGCTTGGGATAAGAATATTGGCTTGATGTTTGGATTGGGTCAGGCTTGAGTATACATGAAATTCCTTATTATGTGGCGTTAGCCTGGCCTAAACCCAGCCTAGCCCAGTTGACGTTTAACTACTAAAAAGTCATATTTTTTTTTTTTTTTTTTTAAAAATTGACAAATTTTCAAAATTATGTTAAACTTTTACTTTTTAAGTCTGTCTTGCGTAAACAAATCTAAAAATTTACAAAAATTGAAGAACTCCAAAAAAAAGTTCACTGAAGGGGTCCTTTTCTCAATTCTTTTTATTTGAGTCTAGTCGAGTTGAACTCAGAAATGTAGTTTTTTTTTTTTTTTTTTTTTTTTTTTAAAAAAAATTAAAAAAAAATGAAAAAAAAAAAAAAACGCCCAACAAAAGTTTGTAAAAAATCAACCTCAAACATTCTTTCCTAATTTGGGTTTTGTGACAATTTCAGCTTTCTACCGATTGATAAAAATAGAAAAGAATATTTTAGAAAAATGAATGGCAAGTGTATTTCAAAACCTTGAGTTAAAAAATATTTTAAAAATTTTGAACAGGAAAAACACACCCCTCTAGACTATAGTTTACTCGTTCTAGACCCCATTAACTAGACTAATTTTGGTGTAAATCTTGCTTATCTTTTTAGTGATGTGAGAAAATTAAATAAATTTTGCTGTATATTTGTGCTTGATTTATTTATTATTTTTGTGTGTTTTCAATTATGTTTGGTCTCAATTCTCACACTGGTTTCTTTGGGTGGTGTCTCATATTGAATGACTTGGTGAAGAATGTGACAGGGAAATATTTATCTAGTAAAGGTTTGGTATTTATTTAATATCACACCAAAAAGTTAGGTTTAAGTCTTCACCCACTAACTTATAATACTGATATTTCTTAATTAAAATTATCAATCACAGACATAAGATAATAAGATTCATATTAATTAATAAATATATATGAGATTTATTTACTTATGTATAGAAATGAGAAAATACAATATGAAATATAATTATATGTTGCATTTAATTTTTGTTTTTGTTTTTGTTTTTGGATAGAGACTAAAAATAGAAGTATTACAGTTGGAGATTAACGCAAGACCACAATTTGGAAGGATTTGGGGTGCTTGTTGTGCCTTGAACTTCCATGGCGCTTATTTTGGATCCAAATATAGATGTTCCTAACAGTTTATTTTGTCAAACAAACTGAAGGAAGCATTGATGCAAAATATTAAAAAAAAAAAATAGATAATTGATTAAGAATCGGTGGCATATGATCAGATTTTATTTGTTTTAAAAAAATTGGATGACATGATTTTGAGAATGTAACACTTTTTTTTTTTTTTTCCCAAGACAAATGCGATATGATCATATGACGTTAATGTTAAATCAAATGTTATTTTCATTAGCATTAAAGAAATTTCAATGCTTCATGACAAACTGTTCAAAGCCAATACAACCAAAATTTCTAGATTGAATTGTTGTATGCAACATTTATTGTTCATTAAGGTTTTATAACTGAGAACCAAGTATATTTGGTCATCAGATAGTAAATACTATTATAAGAAGAAGAAAAATAACCATTCAATACAACATTTGTTATTTTCATTTTCTTTGAAGTGCCTCCTATGCATGTGATTTGGTAACTACCAAAATCAATAAATGAGAGAAAAGTATAGGTAACTCCTTGGATATTTCCTTATTCATATTTTTCACCAAAAAAAACAAAGATGCACATTCAATTATATTTATTCATACTCATTTCCTTCTTTTAAATTATTTATACATACTCATTTTTTTAGGTAATTAAACAATTTGTCCCTTTGTTTAACACATATTTATTCAATTTCTTTTCATTTTACTAACCCAACTAGAAAGAAAACTGTGAGGACATATTTTCTGAGTGCCAACACGTGGCCAAGGTGACGCCGAAGTGTCAGCCGAAATGTCATTTGTCTTAGTCATGACGCCAAGATTATCTCGGCTAGGCCGAGGTTATCTCTGAAGATATCGGAGTCTGGAATAAGCGAATAAGAGGCAAGAGTCCTAAAATGAGAGAAGACTTCAGTTTGGGTAAAGATAAGACTTTTAGAGAGTTTATCCCAATCCTACTGAGAGTCCAAGATTTGCAGTAATCCTAAGTCCACTAGAGCTAGACTTTTATTGGGACTAGGATTGTATTGACTATAAAAGAGAGGCACCTCCATGGGTCTAAGGTACGCAATTTATATTCTGAATAGTAAGTTAAACACTTTTGCTATCTTTGAGAGATAACTAACTTGATCATTGGAGTGTCCCCCGGTGGACGAACCACCGTCGGAATCTCTTCTTTCTGTTGCAGGTCGTTCGGACTTAATCTATTATGCCGGTGCTCTTCAGCTAAGTACTAATTTAACAGTGTGGTGGGAAATTGACACACACAAAAACAAAAGAAAGAAAAAAATAGCTTCTACTATATATATATGTTTTTTTTTTTCTTTTGTTTTTTTTGTCCTTCTTCATATTCTTCCATAAATCTAAAATCTAAACATAATCAAAGAGAACCAACATGTATTTTTATTTTTTGCAACATATTTTTCGAAATCACATAGTTTTCTAAAATAAGCTTGTGATCCACAAATCCAATATGTTAGGCCAGATCACAACAACCTTAAACCGATTGCACAAGGAGAACAAAAAATCAAGAGTAACCATATTTAAACAACTTTTCACCTCTCACACTTTGTGAAAGTCAGACAAAAAATAAAAGGTAAATTATATTGATTTTTTTATGAGACTTGGATAAAATACAATAAGTTTTTATAAGTTTGTCATAATTACATTAGACTCCTTTAAAGTTTTAATTTACATAACATTAGCCTCATTTTTTTAAATCATAATATCATCAGTTATATGAATGAAAAATTGATATTATCATCTCTTTTAAACTGAAACATATATTTTATTTTATTTATTTTTGTGTATTCAAATCATTTGCGTTAGTTCGATCCATTTATCTTTAATAAAAGAAAGGTTAGTATGAATAGTATCTTTTCTAAATTTTACGATAGAGCAGTGTAATTTATCCCAAAAAAGTTGTAAGATGTTTAAAATGGAATTCAAACACAACTTTTATTAGAACACACAAGAAACACTTGGATACAAGTTTTGGAAAGAGATAGCCCAACACTCGTAATTGCTGAAAATAAAATGAGCAATCCATTTTTTATTATTAATTTGGGTGTTGATAACATTCCTTAGGGATGGCAACTCCGAGAGATTGGTGTCAAATTAGTTATATTTTTTATTTTAAACTTTTAACAAAAATGAGTAATCAAATCAAATCAAATCAAATGAATAAATAAAATATTTTTGGACTTAGACATCATTTGGCTTGTGATTGATTAGAAAAACACAATCAAACAAGCTTTCCCAATCACATATATTTGATATATATATATATATATAAAGAGTAAAATATGGTGAACCATTGCATTATTGTTAAGCTTCCTCTCAGTTTCAAGAGCACAGAGGTACCTTGAAATATACAAAATCATATTTATAATAAAATAATTATTAAAAAAATTACATAAAATGAACAATACGAAAATTAGTTCAATTGGCAATCCCAATATTCTCTTAAAGAATGTCAATTTTTTTAGTAAAAATCTTGATTATTTTTTGGGAGAATATCAAAAAAATTGAGAGTAGGAAAAGTAATTGCAAAGTAATGAATGTACAAATGATTCATGCATTGGATTATGCAAATAAAACTTATACCTTCAACACTTTGCAATTATATTTCTTTTTTTTTTTTTGATCAGCGAAGAAAAGATTTTATTAATAAAAGAAAGAAGGGAGAGACTTGACTAAATTGCATCATAGCTCAAGAATACATCCCAACTAGATTGGCACCTATAATTGAGCCCAATCATATGCAAGCCAAGATCAATACAAAAGGTTGACAAGACCTCAACCAAAACTGAAAATAAAGAAAATAAAAACAACTAAAAACATCAACTAGCCAAGAAACTACAACTTATGGTCCTTCAATCCATTCAAACAGTGCATGAAGTCATGGATTGAGTAATGAGGCAAATGACTGGAAAACTTCACCCATGTGGCCACTTTGATCTTGATGCTTTCCACAATATTTTCCCAGACAAGAACTTTAGAATTAAATATCATGTTGTTTCTTGCAATCCATAAGCTCCAAAGCACCGCCAATGGAATTGCTTCCCAGATGAGTCTACCCAAATTTTTGAATTTTTGACCATACCACCATAAAAGCAGGCCTTGAAGAGAGCTAGGGGAGACCCACTGAGAACCCCACCAACAAAAAATTTCATTCCAAACCTTCCAAGCATGATTACAATGCAAGAGCAAGTGTGATGCGGATTCATTATCAATACCGCAAAATGCACAGTGATTGATTGCGGGAATAATGAGCCTACGGGCAAGAAGATCGGAAGAGGCGATCCGATTCCACCAAACAAGCCAACCAAATGCTTTGATTTTGGGAGGGGCTACTGATTTCCACATCTTCATAATTGGAAAAGGGGTTAAGCGAAGAGAGCTTTCAAAAATTTCATAAAGAGATTTAACTGAAAAGGATCCAGATGGAGTAGGGGCCTATAATAGATGATCCTCACAATTATTACTAATGTTAAGGGGTTGCGGCAGTCTGTTGATCAACTCGAGATGCAGTTCATCTTCCCAAACTCTCAAACTTCTCCTATATGTGATATTCCAATGAGTTTGGTTATCCTCAGTCTGGTGCAAGTACTGATGAATGCATGAATCTTTATTTGTTGCTAGATAGAAGAGTCTAGGATAAAGGTTGGACAAAGGAGAACATGAGGCCCACGCATCAAGCCAAAATTTGATTCTTTTACCATCGCCTAGCTTGAACTGAATATTTTCCAAAAATAATGCAACTGATTGAGATCCATACCTGTCCATAGAGGAGATACTTTTCCACATAGCAGATGAATTTTTGAAGTTGAAGTCATTTGGTAGCCAGCAATCTTCATGCACATTATGTTTGGCACATAAAACTTTCCTCCACAAGGAACCTTTTTTAGTGGCAAATCTCCACCACCATTTGCATAGCAGAGTGTCATTACCTTCCTTAGTCTTTCTAAAGCCCAAGCCTCCAAAAAGCTTGCTAACGGAGCATGCCTCCCAGTTGAGAAGATGTAATTTCCTTTTATCATCACTATCCCCCCATAAAAAGGATCTCTGATATTTATCAATTAAGTTCGCCACTTTGGTGGGGATTTTAAAAATGGACATATAGTAA
This sequence comes from Camellia oleifera, assembly GCA_022316695.1. NCBI lineage: Eukaryota > Viridiplantae > Streptophyta > Magnoliopsida > Ericales > Theaceae > Camellia > Camellia oleifera. The sequence continues at coordinate 155,052,283 of CM039305.1, forward strand.
ATTGAAAGAGAAGATAGTACAGATTTGATCAAAGTAATTCTTCCTCCAAAAGAAAGGTATCTCCTTTTCCATGATGCTAATCTTTTCTTCACTTTGTCTATGATAGGCTCCCATGTAGAAATTCTTTTTGGGTTGGCCCCAAGAGGCATTCCAAGATAATTGATTGGTAGCGTTCTCACCCTGCAATTGAAGAAATCAACTACTTGAGAGGTGAATTCCCTATTAGACCCAACTCCACAGATTACAGACTTTTGGTAATTAATCTTCAGCCCGGAGATTAACTCGAAGCAATTGAGGATTCTTTTTAGATTTGTTAGCTCATCCCAATCTAGATTACAGAACATGAGGATATCATCTGCAAATTGCAGATGTGATAGGTTCAGCCCAGAGCCACCTATATCCACTCCCTTGATAAGATTGAGACTTTTGGCCCTAAGGATGAGAATGTTGAGTCCTTCAACCACAAGATTAAAGAGGAAGGGGGAAAGAGGATCACCTTGTCTTAAGCCTCTCTGAGGAGAAAATTCTTGAGAAGGAGAACCGTTTACCAAAACAGATATATGAGAGGAAGACACACATTCTTTAATCCATGAGATCCATTTTTCACCAAAACCAAATTTTTGAAGCATATGGAAAAGAAAGTTCCAATTGACACTGTCGAAAGCCTTCTAAAAGTCCAATTTAAGGAGGAGCCCACCTGTAGAGTTGTGCTTCCACAAATCAACAATTTCATTGGCAATGAGAATACCATCTAATATTTGCCTACCTTTTACGAAAGCTGATTGAGTTCCATCTATTAATTTGGGCATAATAGATTTCAATCTCCTTGATAAAACCTTGGCTAGAATCTTATAGATACAGCCTATCAAACTGATGGGTCTGTAGTCAGATAGAGAAGATGGATTAGGAATTTTTGGAATCAGTGTTAAGAAAGTAGAAGTCAGACCTTTCTTGAGCCTGCTGTTTTGGTGAAATTCATTGAGGAAGAGACAAATATTTGCTTTTATGAAAGCCCAACATTTTTTAATGAATTTCATATTGAATCCATCAGGACCCGGAGCCTTATTACCTTCACAATGATTAATTGCATCCCAAATCTCAGTTTCTGAAAAGGGTAGTTCCAGTAATGATGCATCCAAATCTGAAAGTGAGTGTTCAAAAGGTCCTGAGAATGTAGGTCTTAAAGGCCACTTTTCAGAAAAAAAAATTCTGAAAATGATACTTGACACCTTGTTTTAACTGCTCCGGATCTTCTACGATTGCTCCATTGATAAATAGGCTTCCAATTGAATTTTTCCTCTGCCTTGTGCTTGCGACCATGTGGAAGTATTTGGTGTTTTTATCACCATTCTTGAACCAAGCCTGTCTTGATTTTTTAAGCCAAATGCTCTCAATCAGCCGTGAGGTTTTCCAGAAGTCAAATTTCAGTTTCCTCTTGTTGTAAGACTCCTCCTCAGATAAAGAACAATTCTCATGGAGAAGATCCAACGAGTGTAGTTGGTTTTCAATGAGAATTAATTTTTCATTTAGATTGCCAAACTCCTCTTTATTCCATTGCTTGAGGGTTGTTTTCACTTCCTTGAGCTTCATGAAAATTCTGTGCCCAGCCCAACCTTGATCCACTCGCGAATTTCATGCAACTTTCACTACATTTAAGAAATTTGGATGGGAGAGCCAGGCGTTAAGAAATCTAAAAGGCTTTGGTCCCCAATCTCTATTTTCCACCATGAGGAGAATTGGGCAATGGTCAGATAATAATCGTTGAAGACCCCATTGTTTATTTCTTTTTCACTATATGTGACCTTTTCTTCTCTAGTTTATTGAGTTTTTAAATATGTACGGTTGAATTATAATTCACCAATTAAATTTAATTCTCCATGATTAATAATCTTTTACCAATTGATATATAAACAAAAATAATGTGACAATTATGTCCATGTCTTCATATACTTAAATATATAATATATAAAAGATGGGACATGCGACTAGATGACCTAATAGGGACCTTTAGAATGGAACATAATCAACTTTTGTTGAAAAAATAAAAAAATAAAATATAGTTCTTGTCTTCTACCATTGTATCTATATGATTTGATTTTTAAAAAATTAAATTCTAATTAACTATATAAAATTATACAATTATTGCTATATGATTTGATTTTTTAAAAATTAAATTTTAATTAACTGTATAAAATTGTGCAACTGTTATGGAGATAAGGGCCTTTTGTGAGGAGAGAAATTCCCAACCAGTTTAGAAGAGGCAACAACTCTTGTCAGTAGATAGCACCCTAATGAATTTATATATATATTTTTAATTTTTATTTCATTCCATTAATTTTGTTTTGTTTTGTTTATTTATTTCTTTTTTATTTTATTTTTAAAGTCTTTCTCTATCTCACAATAGAAGAGACAATGGAAAAAAGATTGTCGGAAATCGAATGACTGTCAAACAAGACTTGAAGAACCAGCCCAAAACACACCAACCACCGGGAAGGTATTAAAATGCAAGGTCAATGAGTCAATTCTTGTGTTTTAGGGGTGTTTACTATTTGATTATGATTTTTGTGTTGTTGTTTATGACATATTATATTATTAATTATGACATATTATGATATTGATTATGATATTATTTTAGTTATAATGTAAGAATTATTTGATTATATCTTATATAATATTTGGTTATAATTCAATTTCTTTTGGTCGGACTCATAGTATTTAGTTATGTCATTTGTGATAATCAAACTCACAAGTGACATAATTTACATATGGTTTACAATGGTGTGTACCGTAACATAACCCATATATATTTAATTTAATTTTGAATTTGTCAAAAAAATAAATAAATTACTTCTAGGGACAATTACATTGAAGTTGTGTCAGACAAAATTAATTATTCATTAATGAAAAATTTTATAATTTTAATTATTAAAATTTATAATATTTATCACTTTTTTATAATTAAAATTTTGGGTAAATTATAAGTACACCCCCTGATGTTTGTTTTAAATACGAATTGTCTCATGTAGTTTGAAAAATTATAAATACCTTCATGTTAGAATTTTTTATTTAATAGAATTAATTGAAAAAGTGAAATTTCTAACTATTCACCTATACAATAATAAAATTATCTAAATTATTAATTGAAATACAATTTTAACATTATTAAAAACGGTTAATTAACTTGATAATTTATTTATAAAATGACCTATTTGTTATGAAATTAAAAACCTTAGGAGGCATAATATAATTTCTAAAATCATATGAGATAATTTGTAATTTAAATAAACCTCAAGGGGAGTCTTTGTAATTTATCCTAAAATTTTCTGATTTCACTGGACAGTTATTTGCCCTTCTATATATTATTTTCATGGGTTAACGGAACAAAAATTGAACTTTTTTTTTATAGACATATACCTATTCGTTTTCTTCATCTTTCTTTTATCTAATTTTAAAAATAAAAATATAATAAATTGAAGATTGGGTTTCTCTATGGTCCTTAATCAGATTGGAGATGTGTTTTTGCCTATTGGACCCATCTTTGAGTCTCATTTCGATAATCCGAACTGTTCATATTTTAGGATTCATCGAGTACATAATACTTATAAAAAATTCAGTCAATCGGATAACGGTAATCGCGTGTTCGGATTAGTTTTGTATAAAACGTTTATTTTCTCATCGTTCATTTTCTATTAATACAAAACTGATCCGAACACATAAGTTTTATTATCCGATCGATATGATTTTTTTTGTAGAAATGATATATTCGACGAACCTTAAAATATGAACGGTTATGAAGTCTAAAAGTGAATCTAATGAATCAAGCAACACCTCTCCAATCCAATTAAAGCCTGGAGAGAAGCTCAGTCCTAAACTTAACTCTTTTTTACTTTTCATTTCACAAATATCAAGAACTACTCAACATAATTTAAATTTTCAGTACTTAAATATGATAAATCTTGATTTTTTGGGATAGAAATTGAGGGAAACTTTCGTGAATTTTCACAAATTTACATAATTGATCTCATAAAAATGAATAAATTGAATACAAATTGCGTAAGTTCATGAAAAATACGTAATTTTGTGAATTTATGCAAATTTGTATTCAATTTACGTATTTTCGTGAGATTACTCATGTAAATTTGTAAAAACTTATATAGTTTATGATAGGGTTGCATGCACACCAAAAAAAATTTCATTTAATGAACCATTTCAACCCTTAAAACTAAATTAATTAAATATAAATAAAATAAGTTAGTTTGATAATCAAAACTCGTATCACTTCAACTATATAAGTTTTCTTAAAACTAACGAAGAAAAACTAAGTAGCTACTAGATTTGGGATGGCTGCTTTGCGGGAGTGCATAGAAGTCACTGTTGTGAATCTAAATGGGTCCATTTTAAGGACTATTTTAATAATTCGAACTATTCACATCTTAGAATAAATCAATTAAAACATACTCGTAAAAACTCAAGTTAATCGGATATCATTTACCCATTCATCCATTCATATTTGTATCTACAAAAATAAATAACAATTGTGATTTAAAGTATTAAAATAAATATAAATGTGAGTGGATGAAAGGATAAACGATATCCGATTAACTTGATATTTTGCAGATATGTTCTACTTGATGTATTCTAAAATATGAGCGGTTCGGATTATTTGAATAGGCCTCGAAATGGGCCCATTTGGGTACAGAATAGTGGCTACTGTGCACTCCCACACAACAGCCACCCCAAATCCGTAGCCACTATCTTACTTATTTTGCTGAATATATGATATTTTATTATTATTTTTTGGGTGAAATACTAATAAATTTTAAAATGTAATTTTGTGAGTTATTTAGTCTTTTTTTTTTCTTTTTTCTTTCTTATGAATCAACAGGTTCTATTAAACTAGAAATTATAATCACTTACCTGTTTGGGCTTAATTTTTGAGAAATATAAGTGAGTTTCTCCAAATATGAAATTACATATTCGGGCAATCCGTACTATAGAGGTTTTGGATTTTTCCTTATTTTGGAACAAATCTCACATTATGAACAAGAACGTAACACTCTAATGTAACACATTAAAAAATTTCTGAGTGTACTTTTTTTTTAAACGTAGCAATGTAACACTCTAAAAAATTTTTTAGTGTACTTTTACCAAATGTAATACTCCAATGTAACACACAAAAAAATTCTTTAGTATATTTTTTTTCCAAACGTAACACTCCAATAAATGTAATCTTAAACGTAACACTTCAATGTAACACACAAAAAAAATACTAAAAACCTCTTTAGTGTACTTTTTTCAAACGTAATATTCACAGTTTGAAATTATACATTTACCCAAAACTTACTAAGAAATTTTTGTACTCTTTTTGAAATAGTTTGAAGAACCCTACATCCTTTTAGAATGATTTGAAGAATATCACGTCCCTTTTTTAGAGTGTTACATTAGAGTATTACGTTTGAAAAAAGTACACTAAGGAAGTTTTGTTACATTGGAGTGTTACATTAAGAAGTTTGTTTGGAATGTTATATTGGAGTGTTACGTTTGAAAAAATTATACTAGGAAATTTTTTTTACATTTGAGTGTTATACTAAGGATTTTTTTTTTTTTTTTTTTGAGTGTTATATTGAAATATTACGTTTGAAAAAAGTATATCAAGGAGTTTTTTTAAAGTGTCACAGTTTGAAATTATACATTTGTCTGAAACTTACTAAGAAATTTTTGTACTCCTTTTGAAATATTTGAAAAATCTCCCATCCTTTTGAAATGTATGAAAAATATCATATTTGAAGTCATTTTTTTTACTCATTTTGAAATATTTGAAGAATCTCACATATCAAGTCATTCTAAATAAAAAAGATTCTCATACAAAAATTTATTCCAAATTTGATTCTCATAGGTTGTGTATCTTACCTTTCTAACACACCAAAAAAAAAAAAAAAAAAAAAAAAAAAAACATAGTAGAAATAAGGGTATAATCATAAATTCAATATCTAAATAATATATTAAATCTATGTTTTCAAAATCAATACGACTAATTAGTCTGTAAGAAAATCCTTAGAACTAAATGGGTCACCATTACTCAAGATGAGATTTATAGGTAAATTTTTCTTATTTTTTAGGTAATTTATACTTTACCCTTTTATATTTGGTTATTTTTTTCACTTTGCCCCTTGAAGTTTTTTCCTTTCATATTTTAAGGTCTCGTTTGGCAACTTTTTGTTTTAGCCAAAAAGTCAAAAAGTTACTATAAATTATCACATCACTTTCTGTACTTTTTTGCACATCTTTTCGTAAAAAAAAAAATCAAAAAATTATTAAAATAACATGTTTCCAAACGAGACCTAAGTTTTTTCAATTTATTCTTAAAATTAACTTATGTTCAAAATTAGATAGAAAATGCCACGATAACTGTCACATGATATAAAAAAATATATTATTACATTAAGCTTTGACTTTGTGTAACCGGTGTGAGTTATATATAATAAAATATTTTTCTGCCATGTAACTGGTAATATGTGATTTTCTATATAATTTTGGACATATGTTAACTCTTAAAGTAATTGGGAAACTTTGAAATATGAAGGATCAAAGTGAAAAAAATAAAATTAAAATTAAAATTTCAAGAGCTAAAATGAAAAAATTGCCAAATATAAAAAGAACAAAATGTAATTTATCACTTTTTTTATATAATATTTTTGTCATAAAATATTATCACGACAAATCTTCACCATTACAACTACAACCATCATATAATCATCACCTCTCCACCACCATCATAACTACAACTGTAACAAGTTGGATCAAATTGAATTTTGCCCATATTATTATTGTTGTGGTGTCGTGAACCATTCTATTTAAATTGATAAAAATAAATTGAATTACTTCTTGATTTTGACTTCGTAAGGCCCGCTTGGCAAAATTATGTTTTTAAATTTTAGTTATAGTGATTCTTGGGTCCTGAGTAATAAATGAGATATAAATTCAATTTTTGGGTTTATTTGATTAGCCCATACTTAATCATTTTGATTCATATTTAATTATGTGAATAGTGGGAACCACCTTAAGCCTTTTAAAATTTATTTATATTTTAATCTCAGTTGGAGATTTATTTTAAATTATTAAACTCCATTCATTTTGGACCCAATTGATTTAATCGTGACCCGTTAGTAACCATGTAATATTGTTGTGATTTTATTATTATTATTTGATTACCATAAAAGAGTTATAAATATTTATGGTGTGTACCATTAAACGAAATATATTTTGTGATGAAAAAATATTATATTTACTTTTGTCATTAAAGATGTTGAAATGTATTTTTAAATTGATATATATATATATATGGTTAGATATTTGTTTAGAAAATATCTATAAAAAGTGATCAAATAGATTTTTATCAAACTTTTGGGAGTTCTTGGAGCTCTTGCCGTAGGAAAGAAGAGAAAAGGGATTCCAAGTTGGTTTTTCTTGGGTTTGATCTAGTGTAAGTCATTTTTGACCCCTAGTACTTTGGATCAAAACGTAGAGGGCAGAAAATATGTCGTTTGGCTCCAAAAAAATTTAATTTTTGTTGCTAAAAAATTTGAAAGCTTCTTGGCTTGAGGTAGAGATTTTTCCTACACTTCTTTATGCACTTTTGCTTGATTATATAGAGTTTAGAGTTGTATATAATTTAATTAGAATTTTTGAAAAATTTGTGATTTATTTGCTTAAAAGGGAAATTTTGAGAAAAATAAAGGGTTGATGCCCAAATTGCGAAAGTATAAATGTGGAATATGTTTGTAAGGTTATGAAAGAGCTATGTTTTAAATTTGAACAAAAATGGACTTCGATTTGATCCGTTTTGAAATTTTTATTGGTTTGTGACCAAAAGAGCATTTTTAAAGAAAACAAATGAATTATGTTTAACTTTTGGGACTTTTGATCAAAATAGTATGTCATAGTTGAATAATGCTTGGAGAATGAGTTTGGACAGAAAATGATGCTTTCTTGGGCATTAACGGTATTATTTTGTTTAATGTATCTGTTGGAATAAAACTGACACGGTTAGAAATGAATCTTGAGAGGTTACCGGAAGTGACTGTGATATGAAAATTAGTGTAGTTGTTCATATTTGATGAGATGTGGAATAGATTGTATTTATCAAAATTTTTGGAATTTAATTGTTTAAATATCTATTTAGAAATATCTGTTTGGGCTATCGATGGAGGATAACCATGATTGTTGTAGAAATGCATGAGACTTAGGTAAATCGAACCACATTTCCTCATTTGTTGCATTGGACATTGCATTACATTCATTTCATTAGAAATGTATCTATTTTTTAGAAATGTTTGGAAATGTAATTGTTTGCGAAAAGATGAATACTTGGTGAATTTGAGTAAGGGGTGTAGAACCGCGCGGTTAGGTGCCGAGCCTTCCAGTTTACTAGTAAAAATGACAGTGGTAGTGCATTAGGGCTTGCATGCACATACTCACCTAGGGATTCACAAAGCCTGTATTCATGTAACAGATATGGTTTAAAAAAGAAATGGTTTTATATCTATTGCTGCATCTTAGTATTGCATGCTTTATAAAAAGAGAGATAAATTGTTTTATTATGAGCATAGCGTGAGCATACTCCTCTTTAGTCTTGTTATGGTTCATATGTTGTGTAGTATATCTCTACTGGGTTGTGGCTCACCCTATAAGGGAAACCATTTCAGGTACAAGTGATATGCCTCCGCTAAGGCACTGACTTTGGAGGGCTTGGAGCTGAGGGTCCATTTTTGTTTTCTTGTTATTTGTTGAATGTATGCCCAGGGCTGTATTTGCATTGAGTTGAAACTCCATTTTGTGTAACCAAGAATGTTCTTGGATAAATTTGTAAGTCTGTAGGGCACTTATTATCTGTTTGGCTTCCATTTCATACTTGTTGTAAAATGCATGCTTGGGATTGGAATTGGGGCATTGAGATCTGAACAACATGTATTTGGCATTTGGGATTTAATAGAAATGGATGTATGGAATAGTTAGCTATATATATGTGTGTTTGTCTATCAGGTAGGTTTTGTTGCATAAATAGATATACCCTGCCCAATTTTCGAGGCGTTACAATAACCTCCTATGTAACAATAATCTATCCTCTACCAAAGCACCACCACTACCACCGAAAAACATTACTATTGCCACCATTACTATCACTTCCTTACCACTGTCATTGCCACCACTTACACCACCATCACCTGTCTATTGCCAAAGCATCGCCGTTGCCATTTATACCTCTATCCCACTATTTGCACCCAACATGACCACTGCCTCCACCATTCCTTGATTATCACCACCGCCACCACCGAACCACTATCACCACCTTTTTACCATTGCCACTACCACAATTACCCCCCACCACAACACTACCTCCACCATTCCATTGCCAAAGCACCACCATCTCTTATTCTCCTCCTCTACCACCACCACCTCTCCAACTCCTTCACCACACCCTACCATCATCCTCATACCTCAACCAATCTACTGTTTACCTTTTGCTGGCACTGCCACACCACTGCCACAATGTCACCACCAACATATATGAATTTAACAAATTAATAATAACAAATTTTAAATTTTAAATTTTAAATTCTTATGTTGAATAATTTAGGGACAATTACAAAACAAAAACCCTAAGGTTTAACCCTTATAACAAAATAAATTCTGAATTTTCAATTTTATCAATTGAAACCTTAAACTTTTGATTTATTTTTAATCTAAACCGTTTATCTATTTTCGTTAACTAAAACTGTTGAAAAAAATAGTATTTTAGTCATTAAGTTTATACATAAAATGTCTAAAATAACCATTTTCATTGAGTTTATTGACTAAGATGCTCATTTTTTTTTGGTCAATATTACAAACAAAAATAGGTAAATGGTTTAGATGGAAAACAAATCAAAAGCTTGGAGTTTCAATTGATAAAATTAAAAACTTAAAATTTTTTTTGTTACAAAGGTCAAACCTTGAGATTTTTGTAATTTCTCTAATAATTTATTTTAATTTAATACTTTAATTTTTATTATACAACATTTTGTCTTGAAATTTTAGCATTCTTTTTAACTTTCAGTTTTAAGTTTTCAATTTTATCAAATAACAAGTAAGAAAGTGTGTGATAACTTAATTTAGCACTTAAAATTGAATGTATTAAGCAAAATTAGTTAAACTCGTTTGATAATTGTAATTATTATCACTTAAAATTTTAAACGACTCTTAAAACATAGACAAAAACTTAATAATAATAATAATAATAATAATAATAATAATAATAATAATAATAATGGTAAATTACACTTACCTCCCCTAAGGTTTCTGACAATTACAATGATCTCCCCTGTAGTTTCAATAATTACAGTAATCTCTCATGCTTTTGAAACTATTATCAAGATTCTTCCACTGTTAATCTTTTGTTAATTTATTTAACATAATATGCTGATATCATGATGATATCATGTACTATGAGTAAAAAATTTCAAGATTGCCCTTATATATTCAAATAGTAAAATTCACTCCTCTCCTTTACAAAAAATTAATAAAGACTCATATATTGTTTTAATAATGTTAAACAAAATTATTAAATTCTATACAATATTTAGAAAAAAAATCTAAACTGTTAAGACAACTATATATATAGTAGAATAACCAAACATTACCTTATCTAAATAAATAAATAAAAAACCTAACAAATTGATCACCAACAAACCTTATACTAATTAAATACAATGCTTTATTTAGATGTTTTATTTTTTAAAAAGACCACCAATTTTATGAATAACTATTTTGACAAATTAGAGTTTGAATAAAAATTTAAAAATACATATAGGTATTTGATTTTTTTTTTCCGTATGAAAAATATATATTTGGAGATACTATCCCTCTCTTTCCATTTTCTTTATTTTATTTCTTTCATTTTTTTTTTCTATTCATTCCTTCATTCATTTTTTTATAGTGTCACTACAGCCAATAACAATACCATATAATTTTTATTAATTGTTCTCTTCTCTATGTTTTTTTCTCCATTTTGTCATCATATTTTTTTTTTCTCTTTCATCAATTAATGTAGCTAGCATCACCCAATACCATAGCAACTTACGAAACATGAATTTTTCTTTTGTTTTGTAAACATATTTGTGTTTAAATTTTTTTTAAGAAAAATAAACATAATAACATTTCATATTTATAATAAAAAAAATTGACGTGTAAAAATTACCAAATGTTACCTCATAAATATATATATATATATAATCATTTTTATCTTTTCACAATCTTATATTATTCTCAAATTTCAATTTTTATCTTTTAATTTTTCAAATTCCAATTGATTGATATTAAAAAAAATGAGTCAATATTTCTCACCTTAATAATAACATTTTTAAAAATAAATATAAAAGTGAAAAAATATCTTGCAATAAATTAAAATTAGTTGATAGCGAATGAAAGATAAAGAAATTATTTGAAAATAATAAATTATTTAAATTTGTCATTTCTTACATCTAATTAAAATAGAATTTTACTTGAAGAAATAAGTTGTTTGAAAATAATAAAATACTCAAATAATTTGTTGTTTATTACATCTAAAATCTATATCTCCATATTTGTTTCTTTCATTTAAATTATTTTTATTAAATTAAATCTCAAAATTAATTTTATTAATGGTTGATTTTTTTTTTTTAACTTATAAAAGTTCAAAAACTTATAGTGGAAAAAAAATACAAAGGCAAAAAAAAAAAAAAAATTTGTGAGAAATAAAATGATAATTTAATATATAGATAAATTATATTAAAGGGTATTATGGTCATTTGTACAACCAAGTTAACACCGTTTGGGTTAAATTAATGGGAGGGAGGAATTTTGACAATATAAGAAAAAGTAAAAGAGGTTTCTGTAATTATTAAAATTACAGGGAAAGACCTTGTAATTGTCAGAAACCTCAGGGGAGGTAACTGTAATTTACCCTTATAATAATAATAATGGTTTATTATATTTTCTACTCCTAAACTATCGCCAAATTGTCTACTTAGTCATTGAATTATCGATTGAGTCTACTAAATTATTAAAGTATATAAATCAAAATATATTTAGTCCTTAAACTATCGATTGAATTTATTAAGTTTCTAAAACATATAAATCAAAGTTTATTAAGTCCCTAAACTATGGATTGAATTTATTAAGTTCCTAAATTATTTAATTCAAACATATTTAGTTCCTGAAAGAATTATAAAAATAAAATTTATGCTCATAAATATTAGAAATTAGTAAAAGATCCTAGTTAAATTTTATTCTAAAAAAATCTTAAATTTCTTTTTGTTTTTAAAAAAGTATTTTATTTCAGAAAAATTAGCAAACGATCCCTCTTCAACTTTTAGTAGTAGGAAAGGTCCAGTATAATTTTTTTTATTAGTTTAAGCCGCTCATTACAAAACTCACTCAATTCACCCATAGCCACACCCAGACCTACACCTCTTTCTCTTTCTTCTTCTTCTTTTCTATTTAGAGAGACAAAGAGGCGGCGGCGAGACGAGGTGAGGCGACGACGGCGGCGGAGGTTGTTGGTAAGGGTCTCTAGAGAGTGGAGATTGATGGCGGGTTGGTAGTTTTTAGAGAGATAAATGTTTATAGGTGGTGAGTTTGGTAGTTTTTAGAGAGAGAAAAGAAGAAGAAGATGATGATGATGACGAAAAGGTGGTGGGTTTGGTAGTTTATGAATTTTGTTGATAGATCAAATCACTAAAAATTAGATTGTTTATTCTTCATTCTTTGAAATTTCTCTGTGATAATTCATCTCGTTTTCTATCATTTTTAATTTTCTTTGGACATATTATTCGTGAATTGAAGCAGTGATGTAACTTTCTTTGAATATATTTATGATTTGTAAATTTCTCTAGATTAGATTTATGGATTGGGAAAATTAATTGCAATTTATGAAATAGTTAGTAAATAAGATTTTCCTTGTATTTTTTTTTTGGAATATGTTTTTGCTTTTGTTTTTGTGATTTTCAAAGTTAATTTAAGTTTATAAAGTCAGTTTGTAATATGTGTATGATTTGTAAATTTCTCTGAATTATATATTATATATTGTGAATTGAACAAGTTATTTAGTTGCAGTTATTTTAACAAAGAGAAATCTCTCTGTCAGATGTTTTATTTGTTAAGTTTGTAAATTTTTTTGTTGTGTAATTTTTTCTTAACACATTATTTTGTGAGCTAGATAATTTTGATTTGGAAGTTCTCTGTGTTTTTTTATGTGTTTTTATGTGATTTCTAAATTTTTCTAAGTTCCATGTACACAAAAGAGTACTAAGTAAGTGTGCAATGGTCAAAGAAATTCCATATCTCAAAGGAAAATGTCCAGTGAAATTTCACAAACTCATGAACAAACACAAACTCAACTAAATTCCACATCTCAAGGGGGTCGTAATGTGGCCAGCGAAATTCAAATTCACAAAAGACTACTAAGTAAGTATGTGATGGCCAGAAAAAATGAACAGGGCAGAGAAATTTAGCCCAAGTTTTTAGCTAGATAAAATCATCTGAATACAAATTTCTCTGGCTAGAGAAATTTAGCATGGGTTTTTAGGCAAAGAAAATCAATTGAACAAGGGGTAATGGCATTAGAAATTTCACTATAACGACAAAAATTTAGCTCATATTTTTTGCCGGGGAAAATCAACTGGACAAAGAGTGATGCTTTCACAAATTTCTCTAAAATAGTAGAGAAATTTCAATTTTACAAATATCTTTGGACATCACACAGAAATTTAGCCCAGGTTTTTCTCTGTCAGTCGTGTAGAGAGAATGGCGTGAGGTATTTGGGACATGCCTTTTTTTGAGGTGCCTAAGCTACTATGGAGGGGTTTGGTGCAATTGCTAAAACAAATTATAGATTATAACTTAACGGATTATAGATTATAACTTTAAACAACTTATAGATTATAGATTCTAGACGATGTTCGTTTCGTTTTGCTTGATCCATGATCGTCTGCACAGTCTCTTGCACAGAAGTTGAGGGTGAAGTTTGAGCTACTGGGTCAAAGTTCAAGGCCCGTCTCCAGTCCAAGCATGTTTCTTGAAGTAATGTCATCTCTTGGTGTAACATTGTCAGCAACTATCGAAGGGTCATATGTCACGTTTGGCATGGACGCATTTGAGATTTCCACAAATAGAGCCAATTGTGGTGAAGTTGTTTGGAAATACTCTTGGATCCAATTAGACGCTCTTGATCCTCCGATTGCTACCTGAAAAAAGAGATGAACACTTCGGTCAGGGGTGCCGGAATTAGCACTTCGACGGATAAGTCAATATCCTCTTCAATTTTACTTCAATCTCAAGTTATCTTGTAAATTCTCACATACCTCCTTTAATTAACAGTCCTCCCTTTTTATATTACCTCTGGGCTCAAGGGTCGGGCCCACTCTTGATCCCGCACGTAGTTACCTAGTCAGTTTTCCAGTTGAGTATTAGCTCCTATTCTGCTCCTTATATGGCCGATTCGTTTATTCAGCTTCATGAGCCCTTAGTCAAGGTCGAATTGCTTTTGGCCTGATGACAATCAAATGCCTTGGCCTCTTCCTAATTGATTTTATTTGGCCTCCACAATTGCCCCTGAACATCCGACTAATACCAATTAGCCGACATGTTTGGTTTTGCGTATGGAAAGTCAAAAATACGGCACTCGCACTTCTTCCAATACCGAAGCGTCATAATGAACACGATTTTAGAAATCATTATAACTTCTCGACCCTTCATACACGTTGCTCATTTAATGCGATACAAAACCGCGCTGTTTTTTCAAATATTTTTTGAATATGCAAGGCTTTTTGGTTCTTTCACAGTATCACTCCTCTTTCACGACCTCTGCTACTTCTGCCTGTTCCCCATTGTCCTTCTCTCTCTAACTTATAAGTTCTTCTCTTCTTTGTATTTCTTCTTCATTCTAGCTCCAATTTTCTTGTTCGTTTTTAGTTAGCATATTTTCTATTCCGATTTAAATGGTGAAACACCTAAAAGATCTCTTTTCTGTGGACCGTATTTCTGCCTTTCGATGCCATTTCTCAATTCCAGATGACGTCCATCTGTCACTCGTGGCGGACAGCGTAGTTGATATAGAGAGGGCTTATGCAAATATGATCATCTTTTCCCTCCTACCAATCACTGAGGGCGGAGTCCGTTTTTCTCTTCATCTGTTTCTGAGGGTCGTTCTTCGTTATTGGGGTCTACTCCTTTTACAGCCAAATGTAATTTTTTTCCAAATCATAATGGGCATAGTAGAATTAAATTGCCAATTTAGGATTAATCTAGGAATCCTTACTATTCGACATTGTTTTGCCTTAGCGAAATCTTCTAGTCAGCAGGGACGCTATTTCCTCAAGGCCAAGGACATTGATCACCACTTGGTGACTATGCTTGCTAGCTCTGGTAAGCGTGTTGACGACTTCATGGTTGTTGTCCGAGGTAGTAGGGAATTTGGCGAAGGCGAAGATCGCTTGGATCCTATGCCTAGGCAAAAAGGCGAACCAGGTGGCCGTACAGACCCTTTATTTATTTATTTATTTTTTGGCTCATTTCTTATATGTTTACTTGACTTCGATTCCATGAACTTATTGTTTCGTTTGTGCAGGTAATGATCTGAAGAAAGCACTCACTTCGGCCAACGATGCTGTACTTGAGCAATTCAAAATTGTGCTCAAATTTTTTGGCTGTCCAAACCTTCAAAAGCAAGGGCGGGCCGCCCACATGCTACTTCGATACGATCCAACGTATTCGAATTTTTTGACTGTAGATCACATCCTAATTCCAAGGGGTGAGCAGCATCTTACGGCACTCATCTTCCCAAACTTCAAAAGCCTTAGGGACATCAGCCTTAAAGGTTCAGATTCAGACGTAGGCGGTGAAGTCGGCAATCAGGCTGCTAAGTAGCCGGGCCAGTCCAACTCGGACGGGTCTGAGGGTCGTTTGGCGGAGGAAGTTAACGCGACTTTTAATTTGGCTTTTGAAGAAGTCAGCTTTGACCTCCCATCCACTTCAGGCCGGATTGACACATCTTTAAAAAATGATATTTTTACCGATCTAGGAGACCTACCCTGCACAGTTCCGGAAAATATGGCTAGGGAATTGCTCGCACAGATGGCGAGAAGGAAAAATGCTAAAAAGATGGTAGCCCGAAAGAGGGCCGAAGCTGCCAGATCTGAACTTTCACCATCTGCTCCTGTTGAGGTTGAACCTTCACCACCTGCTCCTGTTGGGGAAATGGAGAAAATTGTTGTGGCCAAATCGATCATTGAACAACTAGACAACCTAGTTGTCGAACAAAATGGGGAGAAACGCCCAGTCGAGATTGAGACCAACTCTTCTGAAAGCTTAATTGATAAACGGCATTGCATAGAAGAGTCCCAAGACTTGGCAGCCCCGTTTATTATCCAACCTAGAATCAAGAATGCACCGGTTTTTGCCGATACATTGGCTTTGAAGGATCCCGCGGTGGCCTTAAGTGTGGCTTCGTCGATTTCCTTGCCGATGGACAAGGCTGTGTTCCATGCAGAACCGGACATGGTTTCGATAACACTAGCTACTCAGTCAGCGATATTGGTACGTAATTGGCAAATTTAAAATACTTCGTTTCTTTTGTATGCCGACTAACTTATCATGTTTTGTTTCAGGTGGCGGGCAGAATCGCACAAATCGGTCGCCGTCACTATGATGCCATCGAGTAAATCGGCTTACTTAAAGCCGAGATCGAAACCAAAAAGGGAAAGCCTAAAGAGGCGTTGCCAAATTGGTGGTGGCGTCTCTTAAAACCGAATATGAGGCGAGGAAAGCGGAAGTGAATGAGGGCCAATGTTGAGGAAGAGAGGGCCAAACGCGCCGATCTACTCAGGATGGCTGCCGAGGAGAGGGCGAACGCGAGTGACAATGCGCTCAAGTTGGCCAAGGAGGCAATTGCGAAGCTAGAGGCCAATTTGAAAGAATCGAAGAAGGCAAAAGAAATCACCGACTCCGAGATTTCCAATGCGTTCGATACCGGAGAGAACGCGGCCATGGAAAAGTATGTGGATGAGGTACCTAAGTTTGAAAATCGGGGATTAAAACACGGCTGGCTTAAAACCCTGGCGGTTGCTAATTTGACATTGGAGCACCCAATTCCATACGAGTAGCTAGAGGTTGAGTCATTGGA
Organism: Camellia oleifera; assembly: GCA_022316695.1. Lineage (NCBI taxonomy): Eukaryota > Viridiplantae > Streptophyta > Magnoliopsida > Ericales > Theaceae > Camellia > Camellia oleifera. The sequence continues at coordinate 155,069,480 of CM039305.1, forward strand.
GTCTGACCCTGAAGAATAAATAGTGTTAGTGTAATTTTGCTTTATGTTAGGTATCTTCTGTATGTAGTTTTCGTAGGTTTTTGCTCATTTTGTTTAGAAGTCATTTATAGGGCAGTTTTCATGTGTAAAATGAAGATTGTTTGTACTCAATTTATTAATGAAAATCGTCTTTTGTCTCTTTTCTATATTTGCTAATTAATAGCTAAGTAGGACAATGTAACATAATTCGGCAATAAATAATTTAAATTAATGGAAAAGACAATGTAGCATAATTCGACATTAAATAATTTAAATTAATGGCTAAGCCATGCAATATTTGGCTATAACATAATCTGCTGAATTAAATATATGGGTCGGTGCTAAGCTCGCCTGGCCTAGTAGGGCAGTGTATTGTAATTTGTCTATAACATTAGATGCCGAGTAGAATCGTATATTTGCCCTTGCCCCATTTGGACATGTCGATCCAAAGCCGAATAAAACATATGGCTTGTGCCAATTTGGATGTCGTTCTAGAGCCGAATAAAACATATGGCTAGTGTCAATTTGGATATCGTTCTAGAGCCGAATACAAAATACGGCTTGCAATGTAACAATCTGCGAAATAAAATATACGGCTCAATGCTAAGCTCGTCAAGCCAAGTGGGGTAATGTATTGTAATTCGGCTATAACATTAGATACCGAGTAGAATCGTATATTTGCCTTTGCCCCATTTGGACATGTTTCAAACCCTACTACAGACGCGGGGTTAGCTCCAGGGTGCATCGAAAATGCTGTATTCGTAATTAATGAACGAGGTATCTAGTATTTAAGTGGTCCCAGGCATTGTGGAACGAATCTGGCACAGACAACGAAAGGGGTAGTCAATAATTTGAGAACGAGCAGAATCTTGAGTGTCGATGGTGGTCGTGAGTTAGGCTATAGATGTCTCAGAGATTATTCTTTAACAGTAAAGGAGAAGGAAGAAGTTTGGCGAAGCTGGACGCTGAAATGTATCGCGCTGCTGGAAGCGAGGCCCAAAGAACAGGGAATATGACAGCAAAAAAGAGAGAGACGTCGGTCGCCCAGACATCGGAGCAGGTCCCCCAAAAGAGGTGAAGTAGTGAAGTCCCCCAGGGATGGGTTGCAGCAATGAGAGGGCTCAAAGGTCACAAGTGGTCATGCCGCTGCGCGAAGTGAGCTGAGTAGACTGCTATGCTCACTGAGCTTTTTGATCTTTATTGGGAACAAACCAATGACTGAAGCAGACTCAATAGTCTGACTCAAATGTGACGGTGGAATTCACGTGGCAAATATTTCTGCCAGAGGTGCAGCAGTTGTTCGTCGACTGGAGTGATTACGAAATTTTCAAGGAAGGTATACATGGGTCGATCTAAGGACTTTACAACACGTATGAAATCGGCATGTGCCTGAGTACTGCGAAAAAAGAGCTCGAGAAAAAGGACGGGTGCATTCGAGATTTGGAGCGTCATGCGGAAAGAGTCGAGAATGAGCTAAAAAAGGCCAAGGTGTCTAAGGCGCAGTCGGTATGTGCTGCAAACCCGGTTGTCACGGACAGAGTCAACCAGCGCTTGCTGGATCATGCTATGCCCGATAGAGAAACGGAAAACATGCTTGCCAAAGAGGTTATAAGAACTCGGGCCTATGAAAAAGGCTTTTTTGATGGCCGAAAAATCGGCATTGAAGAGACTAAGGAAACATTGGCAGAAAACGTCTGTCGATAGAAGAACCGCAACTTTAAGCACGGTTGGGTTAGGGCCTTATGAGCCGTGGGTGTCGATTCGGTGTCACCACTATTTCAGAATTACAAGTTTCCGTTCGAAGCTTACGACGCCGAAAAAACTGACGATGAAGAGGATGCCGAACCGAAGAAGACTTAGATATTAAGAAACATGTTATTGTACTTTTGAATTTGTCCAAAGCTATGTATTTGTACCTCTTTGGTGAAATAAATACATATTTGTTATGTTACTTTGTTTAATATTTGTATCAATTTGTGTGATAATTGCATATTTGTAGGCCTTGTGTCGCTGTATTGCCAAATACAATGAGTGTTTTGGATTCAGAGGATTACTCAACCGTTTGTGGTCATGTATGAAGGGCGCTTGGAATTTGGAGGCTTATTCAGCCTAAACGTGAATTTGCACGAAGGGCGCTCCGAATTCGGAGTCTTTGTGTTGGCTAATCGTGATATCCACGAAGAGCGTTCTGAATTTAGAGGCTTATTCGGCCTAATTGTGACGTCCATAAATGGTTCTCCGAATTCGGAGGCTTATTCGGCCCAATCGTGACATCCATGAAGGGCGCTCCGAATTCGGAGTCTTTGTGTTGGCCAATCGTGACATCCACAAAGGGCACTCCGAATTCGGAGTCTTTGTGTTGGCCAATCGTGATATCCATGAAGGGCACTCCGAATTCGAAGGCTTATTCGACCCAATCATGACGTCCATGAAGGGCGCTCCGAATTTAGAGTCTTTGTGTTGGCTAATCATGATATCCACGAAGAGTACTCCGAATTCGGAGGCTTATTTGGCCTAATCGTGACGTCCATGAAAGGTGCTCCGAATTCAGAGTTTTTGTGTTGGCCAATCGTGATATCCACGAAGGGCGCTCCGAATTCGGAGGCTTATTCGTCCCAATCGTGACGTCCATGAAGGGCACTCCGAATTCAGAGTCTTTGTGTTGGCCAATCATGACAGCCACAAAGGGCGCTCCGAATTTGGAGTCTTTGTGTCGGCTACTTGTGATATCCACGAAGGGCGCTCCGAATTCGGAGTCTTTGTGTCAGCCAATCGTGATATCCACGAAGGGCGCTCCAAATTCGGAGGCTTATTCAGCCTAATCGTGAGGTTCACAAAGGGCCCTTCGAATTCGGAGTCTTTGTGTTGGCCAATCGTGATATCCACGAAGGGCGCTCCAAATTCAGAGGCTTATTCGGCCCAATCATGACATCCATGAAGGGCGCTCCGAATTCCGTGTCTTTGTGTTGGCCAATCGTGACATACACAAAGCGTGCTCTGAATTCGGAGTCTTTGTGTTGGCCAAAAGTGATATCTATGAAGGGCGCTTTGAATTTGGAGGCTTATTCGGCCCAATCGTGATATCCATGAAGAGCGCTCTGAATTTAGAGTCTTTCTGTTGGCCAATCGTAATATCCACGAAGGGCGCTCCGAATTCGGACACTTATTCGGCCCAATCGCGACGTCTATAAAGGGTGCTCCGAATTCAGAGTCTTTGTGTTGGCCAATCGTCACATCCAGGAAGGGCGCTCCGAATTCGGAGGCTTATTCGGCCCAATCATGAAGTCCATGAAGCGTGCTCCAAATTCAGAGTCTTTGTGTTGGCCAATCGTGATATCCACAAAGGGCGCTCTGAATTCGGAGTCCTTGTGTTGGCCAATCGTGATATCCCTAACGGGCGCTCTAAATTCGGAAGCTTATTCGGCCCAATCATGACGTCCATGAAGGGTGCTCCGAATTCGTAGGCTTTTTCATTATTCAATCATTATTAACGAGACAGTGGTAAAAAAGGGCATTGCATTGCTTAATTCGTAGATGTGTATATGTTAGCATAACAACAAAAATTTGAAACAAACTAACACGCCGTATAGATTGGCTTAATGATAAAATTTACGCAAATGTGTGGAATTCCAGGGGCGTGGCAAACTTCTGCCGGTCATGTTTGAAAGCTGATACGCCCATGTTCTAGCAATTGAATCAATCTGATAAGGATCGTCCCAGTTGGGGCCTAATTTACCGTCTACCGGATTCCTAGCAGGAAGCACTTTCTTGAGGACCATTTCTCCAAGTGTGATACCACTGTTCCGTAGTATGCTAATTGGTTCTTAATTTGAGTATGATTATGTGTTTAATATGATTTCATGTGCCATTGTGTGAAAATATGTGGTTTTGAATTTCTATCTGTTCACCGTAGGAATATCTGTTTGATTATCTGCTTTGGAAATTAAATTGAAGGCCTTATCGGCCACAAAACCCGAAATTGATTACGCCATTGTGATTGGCATAATTTTTAGAGCCTACGGTGAAATTTAATTGAAAATTGATTTGGATCAAATTAAGTTGATTAAATTGGTGAATTAGTGCCTAACTATTTAATATTATTAAATAAGCATTAGTGGGACTTTTTATATGGCCATATACACTCTCTTTGCTCCTTTTTGAACTCAAAAATCTGAGATAGGCATGGAGAGGGTGTGAAGGCCGGCTATAGAGAGAGAGAGAGAGAAGAATTGTGCAAGTTTTGCTCTTGAACTTTGAAAGTCTTGAAGATAACTCAAGAATTTGCCATAGATTGTGAAGATTAAAGCTCCTTGGTGAGTAATTCATGTGTTTTTAGTTATCATCTTGTGAATTCAAGTCTGAATGAGGGTCAAGAACATGAATTAGTTTGATTGTGTTGTATTAAAGACCCATGTGTGCATGCATGTATGTAATTGCTTGAATTTGCATGTTTGAGTTTAAAATACATGATCCATGTAGGATTTTGGTTAAAGCTCATGTATAATCACCATTTGTGTCATCTAAGTTGAAAATGGGAGCAATACATCACATGCATGTACAATTTATGAAGATAAGAGCTTTGAATGCATGAATGTGTATATTGGAATTGAGTTTGGTATCAATTTGGGGCATGCATGTGTTTGATTCATGAAATTGAGCTCCATGATGATGGGTTTTAGTGTTTATGCCATGTTAGTACAAGAATATGTGAGGTTGGAGCCATTAAATACGAGAAATGTTGGTTTGAATGTTGAGAGGGAGCTCAAGAACACATTCTGGATTTTCCAGAATTTTGAGGTCCGCTCGAGTGGGAGAACCTCAGCTCGAGCGTAAATTACGTGCTCCCAGTACTTTTTGCAGACTTGGTGTCCGCTCGAGCGGGGTATTTCACGCTCGAGCGGGGAGCTTTGTAGTCAGGCCTTCCGCTCGAGCGCCCTATTTCACGCTCGAGCTTATTTTTCATGCAACTAGTACTTTTGCAGGCCTTAAGGGTTCGCTCGAGCAGGGGAGTCCACGCTCGAGCGAGGACCCTGCTTTCTGAAATTTTGTTTTCGCATTCTGTGTTTCGTTTTCCGTTCTCTTTCACTTGCAAGCACTCTTAGGCATGTGTTAAACATTGTAAATGAGTTAAAGAGATAAGAATAAAGCCCAAAGAGGAAAATGTGAATTTAGAACGGATTGAATTGTTAATGACCCTTTTGTGTTCATGGAATGTGTAGGGTCAAGCTCCAGGGCAAATCCACAAGTCGATCACTGTGAGTAATATCCTAACAAGATATCTGAAACATGTTATTGTCCAATTGCTTATGTAATTTTTGAAAGTTCATTAGTTTGAATGGATGGGCCAAATGCCGTTTTGACATGAATGAATGGGCCGAAGGCCGTTTTGACATGAATAGATGGACCGAAGGCCGTTTTGACATGAATGGATGGGCCAAAAGCCGTTTTGACATGAATGGATGGGCCAAAAGCCGTTTTGACATGAATGGATAGGCCATAGGCCGTTTTGACATAAATGAGTGGGCCAAAGGCCGTTTTGACAAGAATGAAAGATAAATGGGCCAAAGGCTGTTACGTGTGAAACCAAAGTCACTGACTTAAATTGTGTATATAAATGTTAAATAAAAATGTGAATTGGGCCCAAGGTCGTTCGGAGTATGTTGTTCTACATATTGTTTGTATCTTCTTACTTGATATTATTCACTGGGCTATCGCTCACGCTCATTCATGTGTTTGTAGGTGAGCCAAGAGAGGTCCAGACCCAGCCCCAGTGAAGTCTGTGTGGAACAACCAAGTTTTGCAGAGTCAGCCCTAGTGTCTCACGCACGAGACTCGTCTTCGCCTTTCTGTTATGCTATGCTATTTTTGTCATGTTGGCGAGGACTTTGCATATGTCTGTATATAGTTTCAAGGGTTGACTAAGTTTTTGGATGATCCTGTTTGTACAGAACTTATGCTACTGTATCTCTGTCGTGTGAGTTATTAATGTATATATGTTTGGTTATTTGAATATGCCATGTAAGCACAGCTCTATGGACAAAGTTTTGAACTGCTTCCGTTTAGCCCCCGATAACTCTGTTAAGATACTTTTGTTTTGGTTTGAGGCCGTAGGTAATCTCATCATTACTGGCCGGTCATGTCCTTAACCCATGGGGGCGGGTTCGGGTCGTGACACCAAGTGTGTAACGACGCAACTGCATGTGCTGGTTATATGTCTTGGCAAGCTGCTGCTGATACCGTGCCATGCATGCAAGAGCATGATCCCGACGTTTTTCAATCAAAGTCAGATTTAGGGCCAACATCATGTCATTACGGCCCATGTAAAAAATCTTGGATTTCAGTATGGGTAGGTTGATTTAAGAGGGTTGATTGCCTGTGTCCCAAAGCACAAAACGAACAGCGTTTCTCTAGTAGATCGTCTCGCAGTAGTGCAATGAGCTCACAATACACTGGGCAATTCTTCAACCCACCTGTCTTTGGCTTTTTCCAATCGTTTCTTGATGTTGTCTAGGATCACTTTATTAGAGGCCTCAGTCTGGCCGTTGCTTTGTGGGTATGCCGGCAAGGAAAAGTAGGGCCGGATACCATATGTGTTGCATAACTCTCGATAGATGCCGCAATCGAATTGGGTGTCGTTGTCGGAGACAAGTGCCCTTAGTATGCCGAATCGTGTTATGATGTTTTTCTAGACAAAACGTTTAACATCGACATCTCGAATATGTGTTAATACCTCTGCTTTGACCCATTTTGTAAAATAATTTGTTGCAATGATCAGGAATCGCTTGTTTCCTGGAACCTGCGGTAATGGTTTGACGATATCAAGTCCCCATTGAGCGAATGGCCAAGGACTAGTAATGGAGTTTAATTCTTCAGCTAGCAGATCAGTTAAAGGGGAAAACTTTTGGCATTGTTTGCACTTCTTTATATAGTTCTTAACATCTGTTCGCATGGTCGGCCAATAATACCCCTGCGTTACGGCTTGGTGGGCCAATAAACGCCCTCCAAAATGGGCACCGCAGCTACCTTTATGTATTTCGGCCAAGAGTTCCTCAACTTTATCTGGGTGGACACGTTCCAAGTACAACCCAGAGAGAGATTTTTTGTAAAGCTTTCCATGCAGATCCAAATAGTATCGTAGGGCTTTATTTCATAGCTTGTGGGCTTCTTTCTTGTCCGTTGGGAGCTATTCTGAGGAAATAAATGCCGCCATAGGGTCCATCCAACTTGGTCCTGGTTCAATGATGTTAATCTGAACTGGTTCAGAAGAGGTGATGCTCGGCTCTGGGATGAACCCTACCTCGATTGTTCGTTTAATTTCTGAGTTAATGACGGAAGCTAGGCAAGCAAGGGCATTCGCATGCGTATTCTGATCCCAGGTTATCTGATTCAACTCGTGGTAATCGAATTTTGTGAGCAAGGAATTTGTCATTTTCACATAGGCGGCCATGCGGTCATTTTTAGCCGCATACTCCATTTTCAACTGGTTGATGACTAATTTCGAGTCACAAAAAACAAATAATCGCCGTGCACCAAGGTGAAGTGCGTTACGACGGTCGCTTAGCAATGCTTCGTATTCGGCGTCGCTATTTGATGCATCAAAGCCCAGTTTGACAACCTACTTGATTATTGCACCTTCAAGGGTCATGATTACTATGTCTGCCCCGCTACCACATTGATTGGATGATCCGTCATAGTATATCTACCAAATGTCTCCAATATATATTTGCCAGTCGGGTTTAGGTTGCACTTGATCGAACTTGAAATTGATATGGCATCCCTTGAACTCGGCTACAAAGTCGGCGAGCACTTGCTCTTTGATGGCAGTTCTAGGCAAAAACTGGATATCATATTGGCTGAGTTCCAAAGCCTATTTTGAGACTCGCCCTAATGCTTCCGTGCTACGGAGCGTTGATCGGAGAGGATAGTCCGTTAATATCCTTATAGTGTGAGCCTGAAAATAGTGCATCAACTTTCTTGCAGCCACCACGAGAGCAAGGATGAGCTTTTCCAATGGTAGACATCATGTTTCAGCGTCGACTATTGCCTTGCTTACATAGTAAATTGGTCGCTGCTCCCCGAGTTCTTCCTTTAGTAGCACGGCGCTGACTGCCCCGTCGGATACCGCCAGATACAAGATGAGCGGATCATCTACCGATGGGGTTTCCAAAAGTGGTACTGATCGGAGATAAGTTTTCAACCCTTCCAGCGCAGCTTGGCACTCAGGAGTCCATTCAAAGGCTTTGCACTGCTGAAGTGTGTGAAAAAATTGTCGGCAACAATCTGAAGAACAACTAATAAATCTATTGAGGGCAGCGGCCATCCACATCAACTTCTGAACTTCTTTGATTGATCGAGGGGAGCCGAGTTCTAGAATTTTTGCAATTTGCCTCAAGTTGGCTTTTATTCCGTGATGGTTGACAATATACCCAAGAAATTTGCTAGATCCGATGCCGAATGCACATTTCGAGGCATTTAGTTTCATCTTGTACTTTCGGAGAATGTCGAAGGTCTCTGCTAAATCGGCTAGATGGGTGTGCTTTTTTGCTTGGATTTCACCACCATGTCATCGATGTATACATCCATGGTGCGACCGAGTTATTCTTTGAACATAGTGGTAACCAGTCTCTGGTAAGTTGCCCTCGCGTTCTTCAGTCCGAAGGGCATGACCTTATAGCAATGGGTTCCCCTTAGGGTGAGGAATGCGGCCTTTTCTTGATCCTTCGGATGCATGGCAATTTGGTGATAACCCTTGTAGGTGTCACGACCCAAACCCGGCCCTATGGGTTTAGCACCGTAACTAGCCAGTAATCCTTGATTACCAAAGGCCTGCTTAACAATCAATCGATATAAACAGAGTTCAGGGCCTGGCGGAAGCCAAACAATAAATGAATAGTGTCCAATGAGCTGTGATAACCTGTATGCCAAAAACATTTTTCATGCATTCAACCGTTCGGAAACAGTACGGTCTATTCGACCACTTACAGTCAGTCGGTACAGGGATCCAATCCCCTGACAATAGTACAATACAGGATGGCATACACAATAGGCATATACATAACAATCGATAAAACTGGGGCCTAACCCCTAGGACAGTACAGTAAACAGTAAACAGTCTATACAATGATCCCACAACGGTACAAAACAATGAGACAGACAGGGGAAATCAAAACCCCAAGCCATAGCATGGCATCTAGGAACCTCGCTGTGAGGCACACAGGCTGGCTGGACAAAACTGGGGAATGACCCACGCTCCTAGCTCCGATCTGGCTGCTGAGAACCTACATATATATATAAACAGTGAGCTAAAGCCCAGTGAATAACATAAAGCGTAAAGGGGTTATGAATGAATGTCCTTTCAGTATTGCAAATAGTTATTTCAATCAGTTTATCAATCGTTTTGTTTGTGGCTCATATTTCAGGCCATAACAGTCGTTCAGTCAAAACAATGATATGTGGTACATCCTTTGGCATACAGTATAATAATCCATGGTTGTTCCAACAAGGGAACCGATTCGATCCACCCGTTCATAGACCGTCGGTGGGAAAGTTTGTCAATCGATAGCAATAACAATATACAATAGGTGCCAAGGACGCCACAGTACAATTCAGAAATTAGGACATACATTCATTCAGTAAACAGTTTAGTTCAGTTCGATAAACTGTATTTCAATCAATCAATATTTCAGTCAATCAGTCATATGTGGTACATCCATTAGCCTATCAATAGGTCTTAAAGACCGAACAATAATGATGGCCAGTCATTCAATAACAATATGGTTCCACGAGGAAACCGACAGAGCTCTATAACAATAACAATCGGTAACAATATTTGCTAAGGATGCCACAATACAGTTCTAAACATAGTTTAGTAAACGGTTCTGTAAACAATTCAATAAACAATACCATTCGATAAACCGTTCGGTAAACATTTCCATTCAATAAATAGTTCAATTCAGTAAATCGTTTAATTCAGTGAACAGTTCAAAAGATAATCATTTTTGAACATATCTTTACACAGTTGTTACTCACAGAGGTTGGGCTAATAGCAGCTAGAGCGTGTCCCTGAGAGCCAACCCTAAACAATTAAACAATTGAACACACACTAAGTTTAACAGTTGGGGAAGTACAATAATTAACTTCCTAATATGCCTCGGTGTGTTCTATGTCTAAATCCTCATTAAGATGTCTTAAACTAGGCCTAAGAATGCCCAGGATGAGATGAGGATGCAAAATTACACTTGGAAGGCATTTTTCAAAAGTTGCTGGAAATAGGCACCTCGCTCGAGCGAGCCTACCTTCGCTCGAGCGAGCTCCCAAAATCAAAGGCTTCGCTCGAGCGAACAATCCTTCGCTCGAGCAGAAAACTACTGGTTGCTCGATTTTTACGCGCGATACCACGCTCGATGCTCGCTCGAGCAAGCTTGCAAAATCGCAGGGCTCGCTCGAGCGAGGAATCCTTCGCTCGAGCGAGGAAGCAAAATCTGGAATTTCCAGATTTGTCTCCCAAGTTCGAACCAAACATTCAACCATCCAAAACTCAACCTCTTGGGCCCAAAATCTGGGAAAACACTTTAAACTCAATGTACTACAAGTTTTAAAAGCTAATTTGCACATGCAAGGCCCAAGAGTTGATCAATCAAAGCCATTTTCAAACCCATTTTCAAGAACACTTTGCAAACATGCAATGCATGATCTTTAAATCAATTTTCAGCTTCAAATCTTGTTCAATTGAGCTTAATAGCTGGAAAACAAACTGAAAACATGGACTATGGCTTAAACATGGACATGCATGTACAATCAATCATGGATTCAACTTCAAAATGCATCAATATAAACATGCATGTAACATTAGGGCCCTAATTCACCAATTATGAGTAAATTCATGATTTAATCCTACAATGGAGCATGAACCATGCATGATGGGGCTCAAAGACAACAAGAAGGCAATGATTTTACTTACCCAAGTCCTGTAATTTAAGCCTAGAAGTTCAATCATGCAACACACTTCAATTTACTTCAAGTCACCAAACAAATCATCAAGAACAAGATGAATCTAACCCTCTCTCACTCTCCCTATGAAATTTCGGCTATGGTCAAGAATAGGGGCTGATGAAATGATGCTCAACATGTAATAAGGCTCATTATAATTGTTTAAACAAAAGGTCCACTAAGGTGGCAATTTAGTAATTAAGTTGAACTTGGCAATTAACTCATTTTAATCATTCCTAATCAATTTTCAATTAAATATACCATAAAACCACATTAATTATGAGGGTCATAAAACACTAAACGATTTTCAATTCGGCCGCCGATAAGGCCTTCAATTAGCAGTTTAATGCATAAAACATGCACAGATAATTTGACAATCAAACGGATCGATTATGCATTTAAACAGTTACGGTCAATCGATTCGTCTTCGAATCTCAGTCAGTCAATTCAGTAGTTCAGTCAATTCAATTATCAATTATAATCAGTCTCCGTTTAGCAGTATTCAGTAACTAATCGGTCATTAAGCAGTAATCGGTAACGAGGGTCGTTACAGTAGGCATCCAAGAAGCTCATGCACTGATGATGTGCCGTTGTGTCCACAAATTGGTCGATTTTGGGAATAGGAAAACAATCTTTCAAACATGCCTTGTTCAAGTCCGTGAAATCGACACAAACGCACCAAGATCCATTTTTCTTATTTACAACCATGGTATTGGATATCCATGTGGGATAAGTGACTTCATGAATTGCCCCGGCATCAAGTAATCTATCAACTTCATCAACAACGGCCAATGCATGCTCCGCGACTGACCGTCGACTTTTCTGAATGATTGGTTTGACTTTTGGATCGACGTTTAAATGATGCTGGGCCTCGAATGGATCCACCCCCGGCATCTCGTATGGTGTCCACACTAACACGTCAAGGTTGCCGAGTAAGAAGGATTCCAGCTTGCGTTTATCAGTTTCGTTCAGGGAAGTGTCGATCATGAAGAATCTGTCTGGACTTCCATTGATTTCGATCCGATCAAGATCTTCAGTTGCCTTTTCGTTGGGGATTTTCCCAATGTCCTCAAGGCTCTCTTGGTCCGGTATTTCAATGGAGTTCACTTCCAGTTCCTTTGGCCTCTTTTTAACATCGATAAGATATCATGTCTACGCCGATTTCTAAGAACCCCGAATTTGTTCAATGCCATACTTAGTTGGGAAGAGGAGTAGTTGATGGTAGGTGCTTGGTACAGCCTACATAGTATACAACCAAGTTCTTCCCATGATAAGATTGCATGGTGACGAGAATTTGACGACCAGAAATTCCATGTCTATTGATCTATTACTTGCATGTACTGGTAGCATGATCTTCCCCAAGGGATACTCAGGGTTGGCATTGAAGCCAAATAATGGGTAATCGGCCGGTAACAGATCCGAATCAGTGAAACCGAGTTTAACAAATGTCTTGTAATACATCATTTCAGAGGTGCTTCCCTGATCGATGAAAACACGCTCAACTGTGAATCTATTCGCGTGCAGCTCGACGGGGATTAGTGTGGAGGAGAGTTACTCCATCTAGGTCAGTGTCATCGAAGCTAATCCTGCCAGTTTTGTGGGGCCGTTTGGCTGGTGCGATTGGCTTGGGTAGGCTAGGTTGTAACTGAATTGTATGTACCTCGCCTGACGACGATAGGTTGTATATCATGTAAATTACACCAAATGGAGGCAAATTCGGCCTAGGGCTACCATGTTCGATGGATTGTTCTTTCGGATATGTTGCGCCAGCCGGCCGTCGTATACCAACTCCTCCAGGTGGTCCTTCAGTGCATAACAGCTATCAGTATCGTGGCTATGGTCCTTGTGATATTCGCACCGCTTATCCCTTCTCCTTGTATCAGGAGGTCCCATCATCTTGGACGACCATTCAAAGAACAGAAGATGTTGGACTTTAGGCAGGATCTTACTAATCGGCTTCGCTAATTTCGTGTACTTTTTATCCGAATGTCATGTGCGCCTGTTATCCACTTGATATTGTTTGTTTGAACGGTGAAAACATTGGCCGCTTGAACAGCACGAATCACGCCGGTTGTCTCGTTTAGCCCGAGCCCGAGGTTCTGAGCTCCTTGACGGCATGACGCTTATCGGCTGAACTAGACCAGATGGTGCCGATTTAACAACTTTTTGTCCGGCCTTAACGCGTAGTGAATTGTCTTCCACCTTATAGTATTCTTCAACTTTTTTCATTAGCGCTCAGATTGTCTTGGAAGGCCGTCTGGTCAACGAACGACAGAGAGGACTATCAGGGTGTAATCCCATCTTAAAGGCAGTAATGGCCATGGAATCATTGCAAGCATCATCCACCAAGTTGAAACATTCCCAATAGCATGTCAAATATTCACGGAGGGTCTCTTCTAGTTTAATTTGCATTGCCCAAAGAGAGTCATCTTGCTTTGGCCGAACTTCGTTGGTGATGAATCTTGCCTTGAATGATTTTTGGAGTTGATGAAAGCTTCTTATTGATGCCGACTCCAATTTATAGTACCATCTATCGGCCAATGGTCCCAGGCTACTTGGAAACATTCGACACATGAGGGCTTCATTATCAGCATGCAACGTCATCGCTTGTTTATAATGACGAATGTGGTCAGTGGGATCTGATTTTTCGTCGTATAAGGTAAATGTTGGTGCTTTGAACTTTTTGGGCAACACAGCTCTTGCAATGCGTCGTACGAAAGGGTCGTGCCTATCCTCTTCATCCGAATCATCATTTCCTTTCCTTTGCCTGTGCCGTACGTATGGAATTCCTTCGAATGAGCTAGATTCATCGACTCACCCATTCTTTCTAGGTTCCTAAGATGGCGAGTCAGAATCGCTGCTATTATCATGTTTCCGAAGTCGATGTCGTCGATCATCCTTCTTCTGTTCTAGGGATTGATTGCAGTTATGGCGTGCAGCCAAGTCTTGGGATTTGGCAAACTCCAGGGCCAATTCCTTACGCAAAAGCTCGTTCTCAACCATTATATCTTCTAGACGCTATTCGTTTCGTTTTGCTTGATCCATGATCATCTGCACAGTCTTCTACACAAAAGTTAAGGGTGAAGTTTGAGCTACTGGGTCGAAGTTCAAGGCCCGTCACGTAGTCCAAGCATGTTTCTTAGAGTAATGTCATCTCTTGGTATAACATCGTCAGCAACTATCGAAAGGTCATCTGTTACACTTGCCATGGACACACTTGAGATTTCCCACAGACGGCGCCAATTGTGGTGAAGTGATTTGGAAATACTCTTGGATCCAATTAGACGCTCTTGATCCTCCGATTGCTACTTGAAAAAGGGATGAACACTCCAGTCGAGGATGTCAGAATTAGCACTTCGACGGATAAGTCAGTATCTTCTCCAATTTTACTTCTATTTCAAGTTATCTTGTAAAGTCTCACATACCTCCTTTAGTTGACATTTCTCCCTTTTTATATTACCTCTAGGCCTGAGGATCGGGCCCACTCTTAATCCCGCACGTAGTTATCTACTCGGCCTTCCAGTTGAGTGTTGGCTCCTATTCGGCTCCTTATATGGCCGATTCATTTATTCGGCTTCATGAGCCCTTGGTTAGGGCCGAATTACTTTTGGCCTGATGTCGATCAAATGCCTTGGACTCTTCCTAATTGATTTTATTCGGCCTCCACAAAATTGTTGAGTAATATTTGTTAAATAAGCCGTGAAATAATTTTTTGATGTGTAAATATCATTTTTATCTCTGTTAATTGTAAATTAAATTAACCTTTATTAGTTGTAAATTAAATTAACTTTTATTTTTTATTATTCACTACTACTCCACATTTCCCATAAGTTTTTTTAATCCAAAGTCCATTTGGGAAAAAAAAAAATTCTAAAGTTATAATCATAAATTAACATACTCACAGTAAAAACTGATAATTAGAAGCATGGGTTGGACAGTTTCTCAAAAATAGCTTTTTTGAGTTAAAATAACTTGCTAGAATCAAAAGCTGTTTGAAACAAGTTTAACCAAATAATCCAAAATAACTTTTTTAAAGCTAGAATCTATAAGTTGGCTAAAGTAAGCTACACCAAACACCCCCTACGAACTTTTTGAGTGTCTTTTATCCTCTAAAATCTTAAAATTAGATATCTTTAAAAAAAAAATTCTTTTATTTCATTGTGTTTAAATTAATATCAGAGTCTGGTTTTTTTAGTCTTACCAATAAAATTATAAGAGTATTAGATATACTGAAGAAATATAATTAAATAATTTAAATAATAATACTTGGTTACAAATAATAATAGAACAAAATAATACATTAATTAAGTTATAAAAAGAACTTAACTTTTAGGGGCCAAAAGGCCAAAAATAGTCACAAAAAGATAAAATAAGCTAAAAAGTTAAAGATAAAATGTCACATTCAGACCATAATCACTTCACTTTTTCTCTTACAAAAGTCAATAAAGCTAAAAAGCCTGACCCAAATGAGGCTTTTAACCTAGGCTAAAATTGCTAAAAAGCCAGCCCACTTTTCAAAAGAAGCCTTAGCAAAAAATTTAAAGACAATCATTTAGAAATTATGAATGAAATTCGGCATATAATATTAGATAAAAGCAAACAAATAGCCATTGCAAAAGATAAGCAAGAAAATATTTTAGATAATTATCCTAAGTCCTTATAAAGAAAATTCACTAGAAGAATTGAAGCCCACTCTTCGAAGACAGAATAAAATTTAAGATTTTTTGGAAATAAAATTTTAAGTAGATAAGGTTTTTTACTAATTTATAATACTTATGTATTTATATTTTATTTTTATAATAATTTTAGAGACTAAATATGTTTGAATTAAATATTTTAAAAACTAAGGTTTCATTTGGAAACAGAGTTGGGCTAATTTAGCATACAAAAAGACAAAATACGCCAAAAAGTTAAAATAAGATAAAATGTCACATCTAAACCATAGTCATATTATTTTTTCTCTCACAATCATCACAACCAAATAAAAAAATTTAACAAATTTATTTTAAACGGAGCTAATTTAGCTAGCTAAGGCTTAATAGATTCAATCGATAATTTAAGAAATAGACTTTAATTTATATATTTTAGAAATTTAGTAAATTCATAATTTAGGGATTAAGTAAATAATTTAATGATAGTTTAAAAGTAAGTATAATAAACCCTAATAATAATAATAAGAAACTTATTTAAGGGATATTTTAGAAAGTAGGTTAAAAGTTAAATTTTTGATTTTTTTAGCGCTTTTTGAAAAAATGTATAAAAAATAGAGAAGTAATGTAATTCAAAATAGATTAAAAATCAAAAAATAACTTTTAACCAGGTACTAAAAGAAGTCTAAGGCTTTGTTTGGGAAGTAACTATTTTAGCCAAAAAGTCAAAAATTCACTATAAATTGTCACATTACTCTCTTTATTATTATGCATATCTTTTTGTAAAAAATTATTAAAATAATCTGTTTCTAAACAAGGCCTAAATGTTAGTTCAATTTTTTTTTTTCTTTTTTTAAAAAAGAAATGTTAGGATTCGTTTGGCAATGACTTTTTTAATTGATTTTTTGATTTTTTTGACTTTTCTAGCCTTAGACTTTTTTATTTGTTTGATTGTTTTGTTTGGCTTTTTTGACTTTTTAGCTTTGAAATAGCATTTTTTTTTTGTCCCTTTATAATTTCTGTCCTTTTTTGATTTTTTTATTATTTTTTATTTTTTATTTTTATTTTTATTTTTTTTTGTCTATTAGTTCCAAGAGGAAAACCAAACCAGTTTAGTTGAATTTGACTTCCGTTATTATAATTGTATTAATTATATTAATTATAAGTGTTATTTGGTTCTAAGATTTTTTAATTAATAAATATATTTAAATTTTTGTTATTACACTTATTCAAACCCCCCCCCCCCCCCCCCCCCCCCCAAAAGGCCTACACTTGGGGGCCTAATTTTCACTGGAACTTGAATTAGTCATTTTCGATAATTTAAATTGATTATATTATAAAATTATCAAGTAAATCATTTATGTAAAAAAAATTAAATTAATTGGATATATATAATACTATTATTAAGTTTTAATTATTTTTTAAAAAATTATCAAAATCATATTAATCATTTATTTTTGTTACGATATTATAAATATCTAATCAATTTATTTATTTATTTATTTTGGGGTAAGAGGAATCTACTCGAGGGATCACACAATTTAAATAACAATAATGTTTGGTAATCTGAATTTTCATGACTTGAATGTCTCAAAATGACATCATTTTAAGGATAAAATAACGTTATTTTGATACATTCGAGCCACACAAATTCGAATTACCAAATATTTTTCTATAAATAATTCAAATGGAGGCAGCTTGTTTAGATGGTGTTATTGGGCTCGTGGGGTTCACCACGGATTCCTGTTTCAATAATCTGAACTATTAAATGTGTAAAGCTTGTGAAATACTTCATTTTTATAAAAAAATCACGTTGATCGAATATTGATAATTATTTGATTGGATCATATTTTTATTAATGATTTATTTTAAAAATTATATTAATCATTGATAGAAATCTAATTCGATCACGTAGATATCGATATCTGATCAATACGATTTTTTACAAGAATATAATACTCAACAAATTCTACATATTGCATGAATTAGATTATCAAAACGAGATACGTAATAAATTTTTCAACAATGCTAGAGACCTCTAAAAACACACCTCTAAACACACCTCTAATGAGGTGGAAAAAGAAAAAAAATAAATAAATAAAAAATCAAGACACATAATTGGTTGTGGCAGTGGTGGAACCCACTGCCACATCATTAGTGGTACCTCTAATTAGAGGTCCCAAGCATTTTTCTAAATTTTTATGAGTCACTCTAGTCTAATCATGGATTTGTGAGAAGTTCGGCGCAATTCAAATTATTGAGGACTTTTTTAACTTAGGATAGTTTGATTTGGTTTTTTTGATTTTTGTAGAAGAAAAAATAAAATTATTATAATTTGAATGTGATATTTTACCTTATTAATTTATTTAACCTATTTTATTTTGAGTAAATTACAAACACACTCCTGAGATTTACTTAATTTATAAAGTATCCCTTCTAGTTTTAAAAATTATATTATGCCCTCTAAGATTTCTAATTTTATAAAAAATATGTTCTTTTATTAATAAATCATTAAATTAATTAATAATTTTTAATAATATTAAAATTTTATTTCAATTGATAATTCAGATAATTTTATTATTGTATAGGTAAACAATTAGAAATTTTACTTTTTTAATTAATTCTGTTAAATAAAATTTTTTTGACAAGAAGGTATTTATAATTTTCTAAACTATAAAATACAATTTGTATTTTAAACAAATTTCAAAAAAATCTATTTATAATATAGGGGTATTTTTTTAAAGATTCTTGATATTATGATTTTATAATATAAAGGACATCAAATATTTTCATAATGTCTAAGGTCCATCAACAATATTTTCATAATGTCTAAGGTCAATCAACAATATTTTCATAATGTCTAAGGTCCCTCAATCTTGATCCAGAGAAATTTCAGTCCAGAGAAATTTTACTCCAGAGAAAATTGGTCCAGAGAAATTTGGTCTAGAGAAATTTCAGTCCAGAGAAAATTGGTTAGAGAAATTCTGGCCCAGAAAAATTTCTCTGGACCAAATTTCTCTGGATGAGTTTCTCTACTTTTCTTCTCACTTCCCCGATACTGTAGTGGTGATCAAAGGTAGGCCAAGCAAGCATACAATAATAATTTAATGATAGCAAAACTAAAAACATCTTAATAACAAAGCTCAGAAGCACATTTAATCAAAACTAACTAGGAAAGTTTGGATAACTTCAGTTGCAAGTGAATGGATTCATGCCTGTGTTTTACAAGATGACGACGGACACCAGAGAATTTCTCTGGATTTAAAACCAGAGAAATTTTCTGCATCACCAAAAAAAAAAAAAAAAACAGCAACAACAACCCAGAGAAATTCTGTTTTTGGTCTTTGAAATTTCTCTGGACACTTCAACCCATAGAAATTCTCTAGACTCCACAACCTAGAGAAAATTTTCAAACATATTTCTAGAGAAATTATCTCAATCCAAAAAATTTCTCTAGACTCCACAACCTAGAGAAAATTCAGGAGCTTGCTGTTTATGTGGTTTAATAGATATCTGTTAGGTCCCCGCATGATAAAATACGAACATGAGATCCAAAAAAAAAAAAAAAAAACTGGACACCAATATCCTCGTTTGAAGATTTTCGTTTCCTGAGCCTTGAAACAAACTCGCTTCACCACTCACGCCTAGTACTTCCAGTATTTTACAGATACATAGATGCACAGAGTTTGCAAAGATTGCCAGTCCATTGAGGATTGAGAAAACGGAAATCAATCCAGCGAGAAGGACGAGAAGGAGGAGACAAAGTGAGATCTTGGAAGTGTGGAGGTGAAACCTGGTATCGTCAACACCGAAGAAGGGGAATATAGATTGGAAAGTGGAGAAGGATGAGCGGAATCGATCTCTGGAGTGACGATTATGGCCGTCGTCGGGGAGGTTCACGGGGACCAATGGGGACGCTACGTCGTCTCGCTTCCTAGGAGACGACACCGATCGGCCGCTCATCGAGCTCGAGTGCCGGAGCTCCGCCATCGCTCGCTTCGGACTGTACACCAGCTTCTCTCTCTCTCTCTCTAACTGTGAATCTGTGATTACTGCTGTCGTGGTTCTTCACAGTCCTCCATGGAACTTCTTGGAGTTCAGATCAAGCTCTGTTGCTCTTCAAGACGAGACCAGCGTAAATGGTGTCGGCGATGGAAGAGAGAGTGTCGGAAGAGATAGTATAAAGGATTGAAATTTGTCTGATATATGTTTAGGACCTTAGACATCAAAAAATAATTTGATGGATCTCTTCCATTACGAAAAGTGGAAGAGGAACCCTAAGCCAATTTTTCCTATAATATACCCTTTTATTTTTTTATGTTTTTTTAATTCTATTAAGTTAGCCAAATGAAGGATGAAAAAGTTTTAGATAAACCCCGTAAAGCTCACAGTCGGTGTTGGAACCCTAATCCTGCTACGTGGTGTTTTAAAAAGTTGATAAAATATTAATTTTTAATTTTTTTAATTAAAAAAATTAATTTTTTAAATAGTGATTTAAGTAAAAAAATCAACTTTTCTTATTAAAAAAACTAAAAATTTATTTTTTGCTAGCGTCCCAAAGTGTGCCTGTGACAATTACTCATCATTATCAACAGCATGATTGCATGTAGGACTTTCCAATGAACTAATTACTGCTAGCTTGACAGCAGATGGTCAACTAGGTTAGTTAGCCGAGTTAAAAAGAAAATAAAATAAAATAACTGGGTGGTGGCAGGAAAAAATATATATATATAAATGTAAAGTTTATTTTATACATTTAAATAACTAAAATATTATATTTTTCATAATTTTATAATTTTTTTATTATACAATTGTACAGTTATTTCTCCTTTAGTCATTCAACTCAATGATTCTCCCTTTCAATTTTTAAAATAAATTTTAAGTCAATATAATATTTTAAATTTAAATATCAAAAAATACATTTGAGAGCTATATAATAATGGATTTTCAATAATTTCGTAAAAATAGTTATTTGATATTCTTTTGTAAAATGTTTTATTTGTACAAACAAATTAACCAAATACATCCAATGTAAGAGAATTTATCGGAAAGTCCTATATGACTAAATTATGATCCGTTTGGTCCCTCTGATTTTTTGTTCGTTCGACAAATCCTATTGGGTTGTGATTGCTTACTGGAAAGTCCTTTTTCTGAATGTTTGTGGCTGATTGCTTGATGGATATGCCCTCACGTGAGTTATGGGAATGTTATGTTTGTTTGGGTATGTGTAATCCCGATTTTCTTGGGAGGTGTGGGGTGAATATTGGTTTATAAAGTTTTCAAACAAGGTTTTTGGTTGTAAGTGCATTTGTATTGTGTGACAGTCAAGAAGTGCAGCAGTTAACGTCGACACCACCGTTGAACACAGGTATGTCTGGAATTTTGTATTACAAAGTCATCCCTCATCATTCCCACACATTCACACCAATGCACAAATCAATGTCCCTGTTATCACACCGACAGTGGAACAAGAACGAAGAAACATTCATACCTGTGTTTGACGCCAACAGTGCAACAATCAATCTATTTTTTTTCGACGACAAAATTTTCTGTGTGATAGTCCAACGGTGTTGTTGTTGACATCAACCCCATTCACTCCATCTATAATGTGGTTTCGGAATCACACCATAACTGCGTGAACCCAATAGTGAACAACTTATGTGAATCCAATAATGAACAATTATAACGTGAACCCACTCACTCCATCTATAACATGGGTTTCGGAATTCGGAATCACACCACGTACTCAATCTATAACATGAACCCAACAATGAACAACTTACCCACACCAAATTGATCTGAAAACTATTTCGAATACAATCCCACAAATCACGTTTGTGGGATTCGGTCACAAGTATTTGAATTTCAAAACCCATGGCAACTGCAATCAGAAAAAAAAAGGGTTAGGTTGTTGAATGCCCAAACTGATATACTTGCTGAGGATGATGAAATTTGGATTTTTGGGTACAAGCAGTGAAATCGACGAGGACGATCCTTTTTTGGATGAAGATTTGCCTGAAGAGAACAAGATGATGAAATTCAGTACATGGTCTGTGATTCAATTGGCGAGTTTGATTTTGATTATTGGTGCTTTAGCTTGTAGCCTTTGCAATTCCCAGATTTAGAAAGAAAAGATTGTATGAACTTGAATTGTGGAAATGAGAACTCATGATTTTGGTTATGATCTTGGGTTGTGAGAAATTCGTAACGGAAATCCGAAACCAGTTCAATGTGTCTTATTGCGTGTGTTCACGTCACGTACGAAACAACACTTACAACGTAACCATGTTCCATTTTTGCGCATGTTACAAGCCTACTAAATTAAAAAAAGGTATTAGTGTGCTTTTCCAATCAACGTGACACACAAACACTCATTCACCTTCCCTATACAAACCCACACCAACTCTTAACCAATAATACTAGCAATGGCAAAACAGTCAACAAACAAATTAAGGGACCACCCAGTCACTAAAAAATTATTTAGGACCTTATGGATTATAAGTCTACAAAATGAGATTTACTGGTCAATTCCCCTAAAATGTACCTCTATTCAATCCTTCACATAGAGTAATAATCTTCTTTTAATTTTATAAAATTTAGCCTCAAATCTTTTAATTTAAAATTCCCTTATCCAAATAAATCATAAGATTCCTTTTCACATCATTATTTACTCAATCTGGTTTTAATTGGGATAATAATCATATATAATTGACTCAAAAGTTACAATTTAGATTGTGTTTATATCATAAATTTAAATAGAAATTTATAAATAAAAAAATAAGTGAAACGTATTTAAATTTTATTTACGCTAAGTTTGGCAAGTGAGAAAAAAGTTAAAAAATCAAAAAATTATCAAAAAAGTTAAAAAGTTATCACTATTTATAAAAAAATATAAAAAAAATTAATATATAAATATTAAATACAAATCTACTTTTTGTTCAATCAATGTAGGTGACGTCACGCCAACTTTAGTGAAAGGAAAGGGAAAAAAAATTGCATGGGTACATTCAATCAATTTGAATGGTAAAGTTGGGTCCGTAGGAGCTCACCATAGGTTCCGTTTTGATAATCCGAACTGTTCGAGATGTAGAACTTGTCTAGTACTATATGCTTGTAAAAAATCAAGTCTATCGGATATCGCTAACTACATGACCAAATCAGTTTTGTATAAAAATTGGATGGTGTTATAGTTAACAGTTGACAAAAAAAACTAACATTATCAGATAGCTATCAATATCCAATCAAAGTGATTTTTTACAAGCATATAGTATTCGACGAGTTCTACATATTCACGGTTTCGATTAGAAAAATGGGACCCGTGGTGGGCCCCCATAGGCCGTACAACACTGTCCAATCAAAGATTGAAAAGGAGGCAATATTTTCCCATGTAATACCAAGCCAGCTGACTGCCAATTCCGTATTGTGTATTACACCATCTTCTCTTATACATTTCTTTATATAATTTTTTAATATACATTTTTTCATAAAAAATCAAAAAGTTAACCCAAACATCCATATTTTTTTCCTCAACTTTTTATTTCAAAAAGACAAAAAGTACACTTATTTAGAACATCCCAAACAACCCCTTATATTTCACCTATTTTTTAATTTTCTTTTTAAATCTATGCTTAAATTAATGATTTAAACACAACAAGGCAGCCAAAAAAGAAAAAGTAAAAAAAGAAAATAAGTGAAGGCTCACGTTCCTTTTCAGTACTCCTTTTTTTTTTTCTTTTTTCTTTTTTCTTTTTTCGCTTTTGTTCTTTTTGTTTGCTAGTTTGAGTTAACTTTATTTATTTATTTATTTATTTTTTTTCCCTTTAAAATCTACATGAGAAAGTTATTTTATGTTCTCGCTTTCATTTCTTTTTTTCTTCTTCACTTCCTCTTCCATTTTTCTTTGTTTTTGTTTTTACATCTCTTAATTATTTTCTCATCCTCTCTTAAAAAAAATAAAAAAATATTTTTTTTTCTCATCCAGTAGTTCTGAAAACACAATGTGCAAATGAACTAAAAGAGTAACAAAATAGCTTTTACCTAACTAATTTTTTTTCTTTAATTTTTTTCCCTCTATAAATGTTAAACCAAATTTAAACACAACCTAAGGAAATTACAAAATAAATATGATCACATTATATGATTATAATTATCAGATCAACATAATTTTTTAATAAAAAATCTAATGGCATAGAAATAGAAGATGAGCAATTGCAATTCTATCAAAATGGGTCATGTAAGGAGTGCACCTGATTAGATGGAATTATATATGGAGTTCAAACATTAAACTGAAGAGAATCTGATCTGTCTTTCACAAATGGAGTCAAACATTTTCATCTCCATTCCAATTATTTTTCATCTTGGGACCAGTAGGCCCTTCCTCGCCTAACACCTCTCTAGGAAGCCCTCTAATGATCTTTTCAAACTTGGCTTTCAGAAACCCTGGTATCAATTTCTCAACCTTCTTGAGTTCACCATCAATGCTATAGTCAAGTTTAGGACCCCATTCCCTAGCATAGTTCAACCATGGTAGTTCAACCACCTCTGAACCCAAGTACTCAGCTCCAACAACCAAGTACTTTGACCCAGTGTCAAAGACCATTTTACCCTTGCCTGTCTCCATTTTTATACCTATTCCCCCATTCCCGTGCAACACAACTCCTGCCTTTGGGCTCATAGCATGACTGTGCAATGCTGCATAGGCCACTAGTTTGTTCCCACTTTGGAACTCAAGATTTGGTGCATCAACCCACACCCCTGCACCATGCTGTGAAAAGTAGACACTTTTGAGCTCACCATTGAAATTGCTTATTCTTAGTGTCACATGTTCCCAATCACCAACATGCTCACCAATCTTACCTAATGAGACATTGATTATCCCAACTTTAGCCTTTGATGGCCCATTGAATGGGCAAAAAACCCACATAGCAATGTCGTTGAATGTCGCACCAAGCACTGGTTTGACATGTAAATAAACCCCTGCATCTTGTAAATTCCCTTTCTTGACCTGTTCTTTGGCTGCTTGATCGAACGGGAGGTCGAGCCAGTAGGCACCGTCATTCGAACCACCTTGGGGGAGGTTCGAGCCGGCGGGTTTAATTGAAACAGGATTGGATTCATCCCCTTTTGTGTATAGCAATGCCCCATTTTGGAAAAACCAACTCACTGAAGAGGGAAGGTATTGCTCATCAGGGTGAAAGTAAATCACTGGAGAGTAAGCTTGAACCAATGCTTGAATTTGACTCAAGTTAGGCATTGAAGTCAAATTACCATTGACATTCTTCAAACAGGTTATGGGCATTGTGTTATTCACATCATTATGAGCTACAAAAGTACCGGCAGACAAGCCTAGAGCTCCAATTCCTCTATTTGTTGGTCTTAAACCGTAAAAATTCAACCCATTCGCATCCTCTCCCCAAATGAATGCGTCGGTTTCGCAAACATCGGTGAAATCAGAGCGAACACACCGGATTTTATCGAGCGAAGGCTTGTCAGGCGAACTCGTGATGACATGACCGACCGCTTTATAGCCGTCAGGTGGTATTGGCAGCCAGATATAGGCATTTCCATCTTGGTTGATTTTTGAGGACTCACTGCTCCAAACAAGAGTGTAGTTAATTGGAGGCCTTAGAGCTTCACCTATGACATCTTTTGCGGCCACAACAGATCCAAATAGAGGTGAATTGTTGGGTTGGCCATAGAATCCGAGCATAAAGAACCCTTCAGGGATTGAAGATGGCTCGAAAAACGTTGCGCCGAGACCCTCCGGTCCGCCTTCATGGGTTGCCCAAATTTGGGTGAAAGATGTTATTTGACATAGTTCTAGTCCTCCTAGATCTATGGTTCCACTTGCAAAACCTTCACCTATAATTGAAAATTTGAAACAAAATTAAAATTAAAAATCAACACAATACATGTATAGAAAATCATACAAAGATAAAGAAGATGATTATAGTGGTACCTGGTGGCCAAGTGGGAATTGGAGAAGGAAGCTTGAAGAGGGTTTGGATAGGCAAAGGGTTATCTTCAGTTTTCTTGGTGGTGATGATTGGAGAAGAAGACAGATTCATAGAATTGGTCATTGAATAAGAGATGATGAAAAGGGAGCAGAGAAGTTGGAAAACAAACAACATGGTAGTATGAAAAGAGCTTATAATCACCATTTCAGCAAACTCAATGCTTCTAATGTTTCTATACCATATTGCTATGCTCAATATCAATAATTTGATGTTCTTTTTGTTTTTGTTTAGTACTTCAAGGCAACAGTAGAAATCAACTTTTGTCTTGGTCCACTTTAATAAAGGAAATGAAGTGATGAAAGAGATGGTTTAAATAGGAATTTGGGAGACTGGTGGAGTGGAGGCCTGTGAATGGTTGATTACCTCCTCAAATGGGAATCAAAAAAGAAACGTATGTTCTGTTGCGTCTTTAACTAACAATCCTACGGATACGGACAAAAAAATGTATTAAAAAATCTGAATAGAAAATAAAATTTATGGTGCATATTTATTTGGAAAAATAGGTTATAAGTTGTTAGGGGTATATATCCATTAAGTTCAGTGATTGATTTGTATTATTTATAAGGATGTGATTAATAAAATATATTAGTAAGAGGAAAAAATCATTTTGAAGGATTTTTATTTTTTCCTTCGTGTTGCTACTCTTACATACTATTGTCAGTAACTGACCCTCATCAACAACTCACTGAAGCATCTTCAAAATCTGCAGTGTGGGGTTATATTTCTGAGGATCAATATGTGGCAAGGGGATGTCGATGTGTCACCTGAGGTGCTACGTATCACAGTAAAGTATTGCTGAGGTAATCTATGAGTACCAAGGTAAACCCCGAAGGCATCTTAATTCAGACAAAGGCCTCCAACCTCGGCTCAACATACAGAGGCCGAGCTACCCGCAGAGAAGTCAGCCGAGGTTGATATTATAAAATATTATCGCGGTTAGGTGGATGTCCAGCCTAGTGGAAGAAGCCATGAGGACACTATCTCACCAACAAGCATGCCTCGAGGCCATGTGAAGTACCCACGAGGCCACTAACAGTAGTGGGGAGGAATAAAACAGCTTTTACCTCAAAAGCTGTTTAAAGTGCTTTAGTGGGCTGGCAAGACAGCTCAAAAGCTGTGAGCTTCTCCATCTCTATGGGGGTGTATATATTGAGATGGAGAACAACGAAGGAGGGGGACTGGATTGGGACTCAGACAGATACATCAATTGTAATACTGACAATCATATGCTCAGAGAGTGAGAAAGTTGCCAAAAGTGAATTGTAATTCTTGTTATTACTCATAGTGAAACACTTCGGCACCACCCGTGGACGTAGGCAATTATTGCCGAACCACGTAAATCCTCCTTGTCTTTGTGTTATTGCTTGTTCCATCTATTCTGCCTGTGTTACTACTGCTGACTCACTAAGATAGGCAGTGTGACCGAGAAAATTACCCACACAATTTGGCGCCGTCTGTGGGAACGAAAGACGAATAGATGGCAAGTAACGCACAAAACGAGAAGGTTGGGGGTGACACTCCAGCTGAGAGTGACAGACCCATTGACCTGGACGTCGAAGGAGACAACCACAATGACAAAGCCCGTGGCCAGGGGCACGGGGGCAAAAACGTCGTCCAGGCGGACGATACTTCGAAGAAGACGGACCAAGGCAGCTACTACAAGGAGGACAACCTCCAGATATGGAAGGATCGGTGCATACGAAGGGATGAGGAAGTCAAAGGCCTGGCAAACAAGCTGGCGGACCTGCAGTCGGTCGTCAACTTCATGATGCAAAACAGGGTTATGCAGCCACCATACCCACTGCCAGATACACCAATCCCCGCAGTTCCAGCTCGGAATGAAGGAAGGACAACGACTCCCAACGCATCACAACGCTCCAGGAGCAAGGGGCACCCTCACCCGTCCTCCGAGGACGTCGGCAAGTCACAGAGAACGTATAATGCCAAGGATCAAGAACCAAGAGAACATCGACACGTACAAAAGCAGGCTCTCTGCTTTGACACAACCCGTGGAGAAAGATCAAAACGGGCGAACCACGACACCGAGAGCAGTGTGCCGAAGGGGCTGAAATCAAAGGATAGCCGAGCTCCAGGGAGAAGCAAAGAAGACTTGAGAAACTATCTCAAGAGGAGGGAACATAACGCCGAAGCCGAGGTAACCTCACTCGTCAAGCCGAGGACACCATTCTCTGTGGAGCTAGATAAGTTTGTAGCACCAAAAAGATTCAGCATGCCGAGGTTCCAGATCTATGACGGTAAGTCAGATCCTAACTTCCACGTTGGGTTGTTTTTAAATTCAATGGCATTATACAGTGGAAATGAGCCTTTGCTCTGCAAAGTATTCCCTTCGTCCTTTGGGGAAATTGCATCGGATTGGTTCCACAAGTTACCAAAAGGAAGTGTGAAGACTTGGGAAGGCCTGGCCGAGATGTTTGTGGCCAGGTTCGTGACAAACAAGCTACAGCCATTACGGGTGGACGCATTAATGGCTTTAAAGATCAGCAAGGATGAAGGGCTACGGGCCTACGCCAAAAGATACTACGAGGTGTTCAACCGCATACCTGAATGCAATCAAGAGGTAGCGGTTGTATCTTTCAAAAACGGCCTAAAGGAAGACTGTTCACTACGGAAATCTTTGGCAAAAACATTGCCAAAGAACATGGAGGAACTCATGGCGAGGATTGAAAAATATGCCAGAGCCGAGGAGGATACATCGGCATCAAAGCAGGCCAAACAGGAGCAACGGAATGATTCGCCGAAGCGAAGCCGAGGTAACAACACCTTCAGCAAGACGGAGATAGAACTGAGGGCTAAACAAGCAGTGATAACTGTGTTCCGAATTCCAATTCACAAGGTCCTAGGAAAGATTCGGAGCCAGCCCTATTTTCGAACCCCGGCAAGGCAACCTGGGGAGTTTATGGGACGAAACGCGGACAGACATTGCTCATATCACAATGAAAACGGCCATACAACACAAGGTTGCAGAGCCCTCAAAGCACACTTGGAAGATCTGGTGAGGCAGGGTCACCTGAGAGACCTTATCGATGAAACCAGAACGAGAGAAGAACAGGCAGGACTGCCACAGGCCGAAGCAGCCCCGCCACCACCGTAACCCCGAGCAGACAGGCCTCGGGTCGTTAATGTGATTCACTCTAAGGTGAATGAAAATGACATCCGAGGAGAAACCCAAAGAGTGAAGCACTTGCAGTACGTGAACCAGGTCGGACTAAAAAGACCCCGGCCAGAAGACTGCCAAGGACAGATGATAACCTTCACTGAGGCCGACCTAGAGATGGTCCAACACCCACATAATGATGCCTTGGTAGTATCCCTCCAGGTTGGAGAATGCCAAGTAAAACGCATCCTGATAGATCCAGGCAGCTCTTGTGACATCATGTACATTAGATGTTACAAGGAGCTGGGCCTTCACCCCGACGACTTGGAGCAGTCGGCTGGCCCGATGGTCGGCTTCAATGGAACGCCGACATGGCCACTGGGCGCAACAAGCTTGGAAGTGCAGGCAGGCACCAAGAAGATCACGACCGATTTCATCGTGATTGATACACCCTCACCGTACAACATCATCATGGGCAGACCGTGGTTGCATGCAATGGGGGCAGTACCTTCAACATTGCACTA
Organism: Camellia oleifera; assembly: GCA_022316695.1. Classification (NCBI taxonomy): domain Eukaryota; kingdom Viridiplantae; phylum Streptophyta; class Magnoliopsida; order Ericales; family Theaceae; genus Camellia; species Camellia oleifera. The sequence continues at coordinate 155,098,791 of CM039305.1, forward strand.
ATTACTACGATTCCCAACAGAGCACGGGATTGAAGAAATCAGAGGAGATCAACTGCAGGCAAAGAATTGCTCCATGGCAGCAATGAAGGCTACGTGCAATGTTCGAGAACCGGCTGAGGCCGAGATTGAAGATGAGGACATGGAAGTCCTGGATGATGTCGGCAAAGAGCCGGCCGAGAAGAGTGAGGAATCACTAAAGAAAATTTTCGTCCAGGAGGGCGATGAGGGAAGATTTTTTCTTCTCGGCTCAGGCTTAGCCGAGCAAGAGGAAAGAGAACTGGAAGCCTTTCTGAGAGCAAACATAGAAGTGTTCGCCTGGACACCTTATGAAATGCCTGGCATTGACCCCGAGGTCACATGCCACAGACTGAACGTCGACAGGTCGGCTAAACCTGTAATTCAGCGAGCTAGAAGACCGACATTGGTACATGTCGAAGCTGTGGAAGAAGAAGTTGACAAACTTCTAGAAGCTAGGGCCATCAGAGAGGTCAATTACCTAACATGGTTATCAAACACCGTGGTGGTAAAGAAGAAGAACGGTAAATGGAGGGTTTGTGTCGATTTTACAAGCCTAAATAAAGCCTGTCCCAAAGACAGCTTCCCTCTGCCAAAGATTGACCATCTGGTGGATGCTACATCGGGGCATGGAAGGATGAGCTTCCTGGACGCTTACCGAGGTTATCACCAGATAGCCATGTACCCTCAAGATGAGGAAAAGACAGCTTTCATCACCCCGAAGGGCCTGTACTGTTACAGGGTGATGCCTTTTGGACTAAAGAATGCAGGAGCAACTTACCAAAGGTTAGTGACCAAAATGTTCAAACAACAGATTGGCCGAACAGTGGAGGTCTACATCGACGACATGGTCGTGAAGACCAAGGAGCCAGAAAATCATCTCGCTGACCTGGCCGAGGTATTCAATATACTGAAAACATATCGGCTCCGACTCAACGCATCAAAGTGCGCGTTTGGGGTTGGATCTGGTAAGTTTCTAGGGTACCTGGTAACCAGGAGGGGAATAGAGGCCAGCCCAGATCAGATCAGGGCCATTCTGGATTTACGGAGTCCAACCTCGGCAAAACAGGTTCAAATGCTCACTGGCAGGGCAGCAGCCCTAAACAGGTTCATAAGCCGAAGTTCAGACAAGTGCAAACCCTTCTTCAACCTGGTAAAGAAGACTGCAGACTTCCTGTGGACCGAAGAATGTGAAGCAGCTTTGGCCGATCTAAAAAAGTACATGATCACGGCTCCAGTCCTCTCGACACCTGAGCCGGGGGAAGAATTGTTTTTGTACTTGGCCGTGTCAGAACATGCGGTGAGTGCAGTACTTATCCGAGAAGAGCAGGGAGAACAAAAAGCTGTCTACTATGTAAGTAAGACCTTAGCCAGCGCTGAAACAAGGTACTTGCCACTGGAGAAGTTAATGTTGGCCTTAGTCATGGCCTCAAAGAAGTTGAACCATTACTTCCAAGCACACAAGATCGTGATACTAACAGAGCATCCATTGAAGTCCCTGTTACAACAAGGAGATTTAACAAGTAGAATTGCAAGATGGGCAGTGGCTTTGGGCCAATATGACCTGGAATTCAGACCTAGAACAGCAATCAAGGGCCAAGTTTTAGCTGACTTTGTGGCAGAATTCACGCCGGAATCCATTGAACGTCGGCCTCTCTTGAGCCGAGGTGAGCCAGGCCCCAGCGTGCAAGGAGAATCACAGCCAACAGCAAAAGAACAAAGAACGGAAAAGTTTAGACCATGCAGCATCTACATCGGCGACTCATTCAGACTCTTTGTCGACGGAAGTTCAAACCGACGAGGAGCGGGGGCAGGAGTACTGCTGATATCCCCAGATGGAGAGATAATAGAGCAATCCATCCGTTTGGGGTTCAAGGCCTCAAACAATGAAGCTGAATACGAAGCATTGATTGCCGGACTAAAATTGGCAGCAGCGGCAGAAGCTGATGAGGTAATAGTTTTTTGTGATTCACAGTTAATTGTTAATCAATCTACAGGAGAATTTGCAGTCAGGGACGAGAGGATGTCGGCTTATGCAAAAGAGGTTATCAGACTAGCCGAGTTATTTCAGAACTGCCGACTTCTTCAAGTTAGGCGAGATGATAATAGCCACGCCGACGCGTTGGCCAACCTGGCAAGTTCAATGCAGACTGGGAAGGCAAGAACAATCATGATCGACTACATGTCGGGCCCGAGCATAGAACCACGGAGCACAAAGCAGGAGGCAATGTGCGTGGACATGGGGCCGAGCTGGATGGATGCAATTGTTGCATTCCTTAAAGAAGGAAAACTGCCAGAAGATCGCAAGGAGGCACACAAAGTCAGACTGAAGTCGGCAAGATTCAGCCTGACCTCGGACGGACATCTCTACAGAAGGTCCTTCACTGGACCCCTTTTAAGGTGCGTACACCCTTTTCAAGTTGAAGATTTTTTATATGAAATTCATGAAGGGATTTGTGGAAGCCACACCGGGGGCAGATCATTAGCCCATAGGGCCATTACCCAAGGGTATTGGTGGCCATATATGCAAAAAGATGCCGAAGCATATGTGAAGAAGTGTGAACAATGCCAAAGGTTTGCACCTTTGATTCATCAGCCAGCTGCCGACCTGAATCCCGTATCCAGCCCTTGGCCGTTTGCCCAATGGGGCATGGATCTGGTCGGACAGCTTCCCCAAGCAGCTGGGCAGAGAAAATACTTGCTGGTGGCAACGGATTACTTCACCAAGTGGATAGAGGCAGAGCCTCTTGCTAAAATCCGAGATGTGGACGTCAAGAATTTCATATGGAAAAACATCATCACCAGATTCGGCATTCCCAGAGCCATTGTTGCCGACAACGGAACGCAGTTCGACAGCAAACTTATCAAGAATTTCTGTGCAAAATTTAAGATCAAGAACTACTTCTCAACACCGAGTTTCCCTCAAAGTAATGGACAGGCAGAAGCTTCCAACAAAGTAATTCTAGATGGAATCAAGAAGAGGTTGCAAGCAGCAAAAGGGAAGTGGGTGGATGAGTTACCCAATGTGCTTTGGGCATATCGGACAACGCCGAGAAGATCAACAGGGGAATCCCCCTTTGCCATGGCCTATGGCACAGAAGCAGTCATTCCACTGGAGGTCGGCATCCCAGGGATCCGTACCCAAGGAGTTGAAAATGGGACTAATGATGTACTTTTAGCCCGAGATCTGGATCTGTTAGAAGAACGAAGAGAGAAGGCTGCAATTCAGCTTGTAGTGTACCAGCAACAACTTGCCAGAGCTTACAACAAGAAGGTCAACCCAAGAGATTTCCAAATCGGCGACCTGGTCTTGAGGAAAGTGGTCGGCAACAAGAAAGATCCCAGAGAGGGCAAGCTCGGCCCAAACTGGGAAGGGCCTTACAGAATTACCTCGGTGCTAGGTAATGGAGCTTATCGGCTTGAGGACAACGAAGGCAAAGCACTGCCAAGACCCTGGAACACTTGTAATTTAAAATTTTTCTATCATTAAGAGATTTTCATTCTTGGCCGATGTCATATGATTGATAAAGACGCTGGAAGACATGAAAAATGAGAACCCAAGTGGAACTCAGGTTCACATTGGGGGCAGAGGAGCAGAGAATATACAAAGCCTACCACTTGTTGAAATTTGTAGCAATTTACAAGTTGGTCTGGCCGAATAACAAAGCCTACCACATAATAGATGGTCTGGCCGAATAACAAAGCCTACCACTTGTTGAAATTTGTAGCAATTTACAAGTTGGTCTGGCCGAATAGCAAAGCCTATCGCTTGTTGAAATTTGTAGCAATTTACAAGTTGGTCTGGCCGAATAACAAAGTCTACCACTTGTTGAAATTTGTAGCAATTTACAAGTTGGTTTGACCGAATACAAAGCTTAGCTTCACTTGTTGAAATTTGTAGTAATTTACAAGTTGAGGTTAAGCCGAGAAGATTCCTTAGCTTCGCTTGTTGAAATTTGTCGCAATTTACAAGTTGAGGTTAAGCCGAGAAGATTCCTTGACTTCACTTGTTGAAATTTGTAGCAATTTACAAGTTGAGGTTAAGCCGAGAAGATTCCTTAGCTTCACTTGTTGAAATTTGTAGCAATTTACAAGTTGAGGTTAAGCCGAGAAGATTCCTTGACTTCGCTTGTTGAAATTTGTTGCAATTTACAAGTTGAAATCAAGCCGATATGTTGTCATTCGCGGCAAGTTCAGCCGACATCAATTTACAGGTTCACGTATATTGTTTAATTCTTGTTGAAATTTATGACAGTTTACAAGTATGTCATTGTTTATAACTTGAGTATAGTTTATTGGTTGTATAAATTCTTGTTGAAATTCGACATGAGATCATATGTTTACAAGTTGGACAGGCCGATTACAAAGCTTAGCTTCGCTTGTTGAAATTTGTCGCAATTTACAAGTTGAAGTTAAGCCGAGATAGTTCCTTGGCTTCACTTGTTGAAATTTGCAGCAATTTACAAGTTGGAGTCAAGCCGAGATATTTGTTTCTCTTCGGTTGTTGAAATTTGTAGCAATTTACAAGTTGAAGGGAAGCCGATGTTATCGCCTACAATTTGAAGTTACTTGTGGTCATCTGTTGAAATTTGCAACAATTTACAGGTTCAAGTGAAAGCTAAGTATATTGTTTAGTCCTTGTTGAAATTTGTAGCAATTTATAAGCAGGTTACTGTTTAACATTTGATTATAATTTAAGAAAAGTTAGCTGTATATAATAATCCTTGTGAAATTTGCAGCAATTTACAAGCAGGTTGGACTGATATTACAGGTTAAAGTTAAGCCGAGGTATTACCATCTGTTGAAATTTGCAGCAATTTACAGGTTGAGGTAAAGGTTAAGAATATTATTGTTAAAACTTGAGTAAAGTTTACTGTTCACATTAATCCTCGTTGAAATTCACAAGTAAGAATGACTAAGTTTGTAGTTTGAACACTCGTTGAAACTAGAGAAAGGCTTGCAAAGCCAACATTGAATAGTATATGCTTTGTACTTGTTGCAATTTATAAAAATTGCAGGACAGTTTCTTGCCGAAATAAAATTTTGCAGGTGTTATGCCCGAGGTATATAACCCCGAGAAGATTGCACAAAGAAGAAAGAGTCTGGAAATTATGCAAAATACACTAAGTATGGAACCATTCAGAAGCAGTAAGAAGAATTGAAAGTCTGAAGCATTAAGAAATAAACAATTGCATAAAAGAAGGCACTATGGCCAAACAAATTGTTCACAAACAGCAAAAGGGCACATCGGCCATACAAGACAGCTTACAAAGAAAAGAAACAAAGTACAAAAGAAAAACAAAAGACATTCAAGTTGTTTCAGCTTCAGGAGTTGGTTGGGCTGAGACCTCGGAGGGCCCTTGAGGAACAACTTCAGCATTTTCTCCTGCCACAAGCTCAGTCCGCCCTTCCACCATAAGCTCAGCTTCTTTGTTTTCTGAAACCTCGGCTTGTTTGTCTGCGGCGACTTCAGCATCAATCTCGGCCAAGGTCTCATCAACACTTCTCCCCACTAAAAGAAGATCAGAAGATAAAGTGCCGAAGTCTGCCTTTTTGGGAACAGCTTCAACCTCTTCATCTCCAGTCAGGTCGATCTTGGGAGGAGATTTGGTCTTCCTCACCAAAGCTTCATCTTCATCTTCACCTTCGTCTTCAACGTCGGCTTCAGATTCATCTTCAGCTTGGCTTGGAGATGGAGGAAGAGGGCAAGGAAGACGCAGGGCCTCGGTCTTGCGCCATGGCGAGTCGGCTGGAAGATCAAGCTTTTTGGCCAAAGCATTCCATCCTAGGACGAATCCTTTGTTGCATGCTTGCTTGACCTGAAGCTTATAATCTTCAGCAACGTCGGCCATGCCTAGATTGTAGGCAGCATCAACTTCGGCTTTCTTCGTGGCCAGAGCATCTCTAAGCTCTTTCTCGGCTTCAACCCTCTTAGCCTTGGCTTCCTTTCTCTCGGCTTCGGCTACTTTCTTAACGTTTACAGCAGCCTCAGCCTTTTGAAGAGCAAGTGATTGGGCCTTTGTAGCTTCTGCAGCCTGATCTTCCAGCCTTTTCATTTTTAGTTCGTTGGCCCTGTTTTGTTTATGGAGAAGAGCGAACTCCTTCTCCATGTCTTCTAACTTCTTCGCAGTCTCAAAAGCCTGCATGGAGAAGGTATGAGCATGTTGGATGGCCTGAAAGAACACAAGGCAAAAGTTAGTACAAGAATTTTCAGAATTTTACAAGTATGGAATTCAGATTATCAAGTTCAAAGACTTACTTGGACTGAATGCTGCATCATGAGGGCGTAATTCTCATAGCCGCTCATCTTGGCATTCTTATCCATATCGCCGTCAAGAAGGACAGCAGTGCTGAGTGCCACGCCAATGCGGACATTGGCAGCACTTTCATTGGTATAAACTGGTCTGTCCTCAAGTGTAACTTTGGGCTCCCAGGGAACTTTGCGACCCCTGGACCCCGAGGTTGAGGCAGATGCAGACTTTGACTTTTTTTGCTGAGTGGCCCCTAATGGCTGGGCTTCAGCAGGTCTTTTAGCCTGCGCCGAAGTTGTTTTCTCGGCTAATTTTGATATTGGCAAGGCATCTTCGGCCTCAGCATCAGCTTCAGTAGCCTTAGCCTTCGGTTGGGCCTTCTTTACTCTCTTCGGCTTTGATGGAGGCACGTTTTGGGGAGGCGCATCTTCCATGTCGTCAGGAAGATCGGCCAAGAGGTTCAGCACCTTTTTCTGTGGTTTTTCCATCTCGGCTGCCTTAACCAGTCTTCGTCGGCGTTTCTTTGGAACCGAGGTTGATGGCTGGTCGGCGGGCTCAAACGTGGAGGCAGCCTGTTCTGTGGAAGCGGTTGATGGGGAAGCGCTCTTCCTCTTCTTTGGAACGTCGGCCAACTTTGATGTGTAAGTGGGGATGAAGTTCAGCAGGAGTGGGGCCTTGCGCTTTTCAAGCGGAAGATCCAAGAGCTTCTTCAGATCTTTCCCAAGATAAAAGGACTGGCGGAAGTTCTTAGGTGGCTGGCGAACGTCTGCAAAACATAACAAAACATGAGAAACAGATAAAATTTTTGAAAGACATGCAAAATTTTTGAAGAAAGCAATAGCTAAGCAGTTGACATTGGGCTCTTACCCTTGCCCTCTCTAACCGTGCGTGGAAGGGGAAAGAGATGAACTTCTTCATCTGGGCCGAATTCCCAGTTTCCAGAAGCGATCAGGTAATCGTCCCCAGCCCCTTTGTTGGAGTCGGGAAGGTCGGCTACTATTTTGTAGGCAGTGGACCTCGGCTTAAGATAGTATACAAAACCTTTTTCCTTATGGTCAAGGCCACACATGGTGTAGCAATACTGGATATCGGCAAGAGTGATTCTAACACCCTCCTGCCGAGCTAAAGCTATTATTCCAATGAGTGTCCTAAAGGCGTTAATGGAAAGTTGCATGGGGTTCAGAGTGTAGTAGTGAAGGATCTCGCGGAAGAGGGGATCAAGGGGGAACCTAAGTCCACACTGGACGAAGGCTACTACAGGAAAGGGCATCTTGTCATCATCGGGCATAATGGAGTCGTTCTCCCCAGCTAGCCTGAGGTGAACGTCGTCAGGGATAGAAAATTCTTGCCTAAAGTTTTGTAGTTTGGTGGGGGTATCGACCCTGTCCCTCCACACACCCATTGTATTGATATATGAGTAGTAGGCTACAGCAACAGGGCACTTTCGAAGGGTTCTAAGGACCTCGGCTTAAACCTAGGGACAAATTATTTCAATTTTTCCTAAGGACTGATGGTTCTACAGCAAATCCCAAAACTTAAATCTACGAAGAATGAGAATGGAAGGCAGAAGATCTTGAAAACAGGAAAGCAAAAAGAAGTCTCAGATTCAAGAACACAAGAAAGTGGAAGGCCAAAAACAGAAGTGAGACGGTGCAAGTGTTCAGATGCAAAATCAAGAAATGATTCAAAAATTACATGACAAACAGAACAGTAGAGGCAAGAAAAACCAGTAACGATCAAAGAACTGGAAAAGAAGGGAATAGGGGCTTACCAGAAAGGATGAAGCCGGGATGAGTTCTGCCGAGGTCAGGTGACGGAGGCAACAACAGCTTGAGCTTCACAGAAATGACAAAGGCAGAACTGATGCAGAGCTTCGAGCTTGGAACAATGGAGGATTCGAAAGAGAAAAGAGCTTCAGAGAGAGAGAGAACAAGGAGATTCGAATGCAAAAGTGAAAGGAGAGAGAGAAAAGAATTGTTTTGTTAAAACTTGAAAGGGCGGCAAAACAGCAATAATTGCGCCTAGGGCAACGCAGGCGTCAGACGGCGCTGCAGAAAAGAAACGACTTGTGGGCGTGTCATTAGCACGAACCAATGAGAATAAAACACGACATCGGAACAGTTGTGAAGCGATGCATGACAGCTCATGTGCGTATGGGAGCCGATTTGAATTTGAAGAAGTCATGTCGGTCTGAAGTGGATGATCTCGGCTAGAAGATTTTGAGCCGAGGAACGAGAAAGAAGTTCAATATAAGTTCCATCACCTCAGTATGCCGAGGTAATAGAACTTAGGGGGCAGTTGTGGGGTTATATTTCTGAGGATCAATACGTGGCAAGGGGATGCCGATGTGTCACCTGAGGTGCTACGTATCACAGTAAAGTATTGCTGAGGTAATCTATGAGTACCGAGGTAAACCCCGAAGGCATCTTAATTCAGACAAAGGCCTCCAACCTCGGCTCAACATACAGAGGCCGAGCTACCCGCAGAGAAGTTAGCCGAGGTTGATATTATAAAATATTATCGCAGTTAGGTAGATGTCCAGCCTAGTGGAAGAAGCCATGAGGACACTATCTCACCAACAAGCATGCCTCGAGGCCATGTGAAGTACCCACGAGGCCACTAACAGTAGTGGAGAGGAATAAAACAGCTTTTACCTCAAAAGCTGTTTAAAGTGCTTTAGTGGGCTGGCAAGACAGCTCAAAAGCTGTGAGCTTCTCCATCTCTATGGGGGTGTATATATTGAGATGGAGAACAACGAAGGAGGGGGACTGGATTGGGACTCAAACAGATACATCAATTGTAATACTGACAATCATATGCTCAGAGAGTGAGAAAGTTGCCAAAAGTGAATTGTAATTCTTGTTATTACTCATAGTGAAACACCTCGGCACCACCCGTGGACGTAGGCAATTATTGCCGAACCACGTAAATCCTCATTGTCTTTGTGTTATTGCTTGTTCCATCTATTCTGCCTGTGTTACTACTGCTGACTCACTAAGATAGGCAGTGTGACCGAGAAAATTACCCACACATGCAGTTATCATAAAATTTATCAAGAGTCATTGAAAAAGTCACCGACATTAGAGGCCAGTGAGGATCGATAGTAATGATATAGATAAATAGATTGACAAATAGATCGATAAAGGACATGAGGTTATTACTGTACCTTTAATTTTAAATTTTACGACTGAGGGAGTTCGAAAACGAGTTCCTCCGAATCCACCTAATCTTGATTTTTTTTTTTTTTAGAAGTAGAGAAGGGAAGAGGAGGAAGGAGGAAGGAGGAAGGAGGAGGAGGAGGAGGAGTGGACTGGAGGGGCCATAACAGTGGGAGGAGGCGGAGGCGGGGTCGGAGGCGACGGCAGAGCTGCTGCGACGATCGGAGCTGGGTGACGGGCTGGGCGATTGGCGGCAACATGCTGGGCGACGATCTCTTCTCTCTTCCCCTCTTCTTCTCTCTTTCTCTCCCTTTCCCTCCGAGCTGTTGCAGAGTCGAACATGGAAGAAAAAATAAAAAATAAAAAAAAATAAAAATAAAAATAAAAATCCGCAAAACGACGTCGTTTTGGAGATTAGGGGGATTAGGGAGGGCCAAATTCGAGCTCTCAAACATTATTCTTAGATTTATTGTGGAGTTATTTTTAGGATTGAATTGTTTATTTTGTAAGGTTTGTTGATTACTTCATGCCTATTAAAAATTATATTAATCAGATATTAATAACTATGTGATCGGATTGTATATTTTTTATACTATTTCTCAAAAGAAAAACTTTATTATTTATTTTTTTTATGATAAATATAATTCAATCAGATAATTATTAATGTCCGATTAATATAATTTTTTATATATATAAAATACTCAATAAATTTTATAAAATAAATAATTCAAATTATAAAAATAAACTTATAATAAACCTCAAAGTGACTTTTTGACTTTTAACCAAGCTTTTGACTTTTTTAGACAAATAATTTGGGAAGTTGGTAAAAAGTGACTTTTGACTTTTTTTTATTAATGTTTGTTTATGATGTCAAATCATAATAAAATGACCAAACTACTCTCATTTATTTAAAATATTTACAACTTCACCTATGTAACACATTTTGACCTATGAATGGTAAAATTATAATTTTACCGTTGGCTAAAAATCAACTTTCCAAATGAAAAAAAGATAAAAAGTCAACTTTTAACTTTTACTACTAACTAAAAAAAAGTTACTACAAATCGTGTTGCCAAAATAGGCCTGAGTCACAGAGCTCACATCCTAGGACAAAGTTATTACATTTAAAACTTACAAGAAGTACAACAACTTGAGCCTAAACTTCAACCCTACATTGGTCCTGTTTGGTAGAACTGTGGGAAAGTGCTTATAGCTTATGCCTAAACAGCTTATAGCTTATAACTTTCAGCTTAAGCTGATTTTCAGCTTATTCTTAAAGCATCTCTTGCCCCACTCAAAGAATAAGCTGATTTCTAACTTCCACAAAGCTATAAGTTAAACCAAACACATCAAAATAGCTTAAATTAAGCTGAAAGCTGAAATAAACTGTAAATAATTTTTGCCAAACAGACACATTTGCTTTTAGGAGCAGCTTTTCTCGTCAAGCCACACCACACCACTAAAGTGGAATGGCTACCCTAGCTATCAAAATTATTTATATTTTATTTTGTGAGCCTTATCTTGAGTTGATAATGGCTCTGTTTGATAGGACTTATTTTTAATTTATTTTAATTTTTAGTTTAATTTAAATTATTTTGATGTATTTAATTCAGTTTAACAATACAACTTATAGTTTTTTATAAGTCAAAAATCAAATTATTCTTTGAATGGAGAGGAAAAGCTTAATTTATAAGTAAAAAATCAACTTATATTCACAGTTATAAACTATAAGTTATAATCACTTTTTCACAACTTTACCAAATGGGGCCAATAATGATTTGAATTGTTAATATTATGTCCCGTTTATTTTCAGAGGTAGAGTAGAGCAGATTCATAGCGAGGAGATTAATAGTGAGATGATTGTTAGTGAGGGAATTAAGTAAAATTATATTTGTTTTGATGATAGTTGTCAGTGCAGAAATTGTTAAATTATTTTTATATAAAATAATAAAACAAATAAAAAAATATAAAAAATTAAACATTAATATTTAAAAAAAAATTCTCAATATATAAAAAATAAAAAAAATAAAAAAATTTCTAATCCTCTCACTATTTTTCTAATACCATCTCTACCTCCTCCTTCCCAATCCCCCTTCCAAGGCGTTTACTAATACCAAAGGATTAGGAGTCCCTCCCCATCTCTCAAAACAAACATCTCATATAGTAGTCACACTTCACTATCAATCTCAATCCCCTCCCTATAATCTCAAACAAACGGGGCCTATAGGTCTAACAGTAAAGAAAAATTGTACAAAAAATCATTTTTATCAAATATTATTAACAAATGAACAATTTATATATATACATATATATATATATATATTTAAATGGACAACCAAAGAGTTTAAACCTAAAACATTTTATTTTCTAAAATAGAATGCAATTCATTCATTTATTCATTAATAACCAGTATGGCTGATTTTTTGTACATATAATTTTCATTTATGGGAATAATAATTTAAATTATTATTGTGGTCTAAAATGATACCTACAAAACAAGGTATGAAAGCGTACAGAAAATAGCAGTATGGAGGGTGATAGGAGCTTCGAAGTCGGTTTGTCAGTTTCTTCCGCCATGTTCCGCTATTCCATGCCTGGAAAAATTGATGCAGAGATTGATACAATTTTCCTTTGGATTCTAGCAATCACTAAATAAATAAATAAATTCATTTATTAATTGGCTAGGACAATCTATGAATAACAAAGGCTCTGTTTAGAAGAGTTTTAAAAATGTATTTCTACCTCCTCATTTGTGTGTGATATTTGGTTACTGTTTTCAAAAATTAATTCTCCATTCACTTTTAAAAATTTTATTAAATACGAAAAAATTTGAACTAATCGATCATCCCTCCGGACGTTCGGCCGGTCGTCCTTCCGGATGTCCGGTCGATTGACTGGTACAGTGCAATATATATATATATATATTTTTTTTACAATTGGCACTTGTTATTTTTTAAATTTTAAATAAAAAAAATTTAGATTTTAAAATTTTTTTTATAAGTTTTGAATAGAATTTTGAGTTGTGTGTTTGGTTATGAGTTGCAAGTTTTTGTATCAAATATCATATGTCATATCAAAAATTTCTCACTCAATCCAAAACTCTTTTCAAAACTCATTCACTAAATAAATTTTTCACACTTAAATCATAATTCTAAAATTTACAAATTCAAAATATAACTCCTATTCTCAAATTACATAAATGTTTTGTGGCACTAAAAAACTGGGCACTAATGCCCCTAATTTTTATTTTGGGTACTTTTTTTTTTTTTTTTTGTCTTGTATGGCAATTTCGGGGCATTAGTGCCCCCAATTTCGGGGCACTAAACATAACTGCTCAAATTATATTTAAAAAACTTTACCAAAATTCCTTTGCATTATAGCAATCACAACAAAAGAAAAATGGGTTCACTTTAAATAAATGTTTGGTGGCCTGAATTTTTGTTATTTGAATAGTTCGAATATGTTAAAACGACATTATTTTATACTTAAAATAATATCATTTTATATTTAAAACGGTATCATTTTAAATGTTTTGAGCCACTCAAATTATAATTTTTTTGGACCAGATAACATATTGTTGTTCACTTTAATTGGCTAGGAGTAGGTTTCCAAAAGCAAAAAAAAGCGGCCCCCGGGGGGGGGGGGGGGATGACACAGGACCAAAGTATTGCACTGTAGACCAATTTCGACCATCAATTATTCAGGAATTGAAGAAAGAATTTTAAATATATATATATATATAATTATGTGAAGTATATATATATTTTATTTATATTACACTGTCATTTATTGTTAAAATCTTTTTTTTAAATTTTAAATCAAGTACCACTTTAAGTGCTCGTTTGGGAAGGGAGTATTTAAATTTTTTTTGACTAAAATAGTCACACACACACAAAAAAAAAAAAAAAAAAAAAAAAAAAAAAAAAAATTAGTTCAATAAGAAAAAATATCACATCTAACTTATAATCATTATATTCTTTTTCTCACAAAAAAACCAACAAAGCCAAAAATCCTTCCCAAACAAGACTTTTTAATCCTAGACTAACATAGTTAAAAAGTCAAAAAATCAAAAAACCAATCCACTTTCCAAACGAACTCTAAGTGAGAAATGCACATATGACAATAATAGACTCTTGATGTAATAGCCTCGTTTGAGAATAAGCTATTTTAGTAATTTTTTATTTTTTGACTAAAATATGAGATAAAAAAAATTAGTATGTTTAGAATGACTTTTTGATTTTTTATGAAAAAATATACAAAAAGTAAAAAGAAAAGAGAATTTTTAATTTTTTGATATAAATTATAGGCTTTTTAATTTTTTTTGATAATTTTTTAATTTTTAAGTTAAAACAAGCACTTGTCAAGCAAGGCCGTAATGTGCTCAAAAGTCAAAAATTTTGCAACCCAATAATGTGCTCACAGTAAATTAGAGTTTGTTTGGAAAGAAAAAGTCTCAGGTTTTTTGATAGCCAAAAAAAAATAAAATAAGTTTTTTTACTCTAATAAGACAAAATATCACATTCAGGCCAAGTTTGGGAAGTCTCAAAAAAGTTAAAAAGTCAAAAAATTACTCAAAAAATTAAAAAGTTATCACTATTCACCAAAAGTCAACAATTACGGCTGCACAACTCCCAATTCTAATTTTCCGTTACAAACCAATTTTTACAATTTTTTATTACATATTTTTTCATAAAAAGTTAAAAAATTAACCAAAACATTCATATTTTCAACTTCAACTTTTTAATCTAAAAAGATAAAAAATACACTTATTTAGGACACCCCAAACAACCCCTCAATTCATAATCATTATATTTTTTTCTCACAAAAATTAAAAAAATCAAAAAACTTATCTCAAAAGAGATTTTTTCACCCTAAATTAAAATAATTAAAAAATCAACCTATATCCCATACCATCCCTTAACAGGTATTGCAAAATTCAGAAAAGTCCAAATGCCTTTGATGTTCATAGAACAATTTAATAATGAAAATGAAGCTTTAACTAACAATCCGAATAATAGGGGAAAAAAAATGTAGAAAAAGAAAAAGCCCTACACCTTTTTCTGTATTTAATTATTCAATTCAATAATGTTTGGTAGCAAACTATTTTAACTGGCTAGGAGTAGAAGTAGGTTTCCAAAAGCGAAAAAAGCCGGACGTAGGTTTCCAAAAGCAAAAAAAGCCGGGGGGCGGAGATAAGAAATGACAGGACCAAAATATTACACTGTAAAAAGAATTTGAAATATATATATATATATAAAATTATGTGAAATATATATATTTTATTTATATTATACTGTCATTTATTGTTAAAATCTTTTTTAAAATTTTTAAATCAAGCACCACCTTAAGGGCTCGTTTGGAAGGGGGGGTTTAGATTTTTTTTTGACTAAAATAGTCACACACAAAAAAAATAAAAAATTTACTTCAATAAGATAAAATATCACATTTAACTCATAATCATTATATTCTTTCTCTCACAAAAAAACCAACAAAGCCAAAAATCTTTTCTAAACGAAACTTTTTAATCCCAAATTAAAATAGTCAAAAAGCCGACACATTAAACGAATCCTAAGTGAGAGAGTGATGGAGACCCTCTCCAATCACCACCCCCACCACCCCCCCCCCTCACATACACGTGGCGGGTGGTGATTGGAGGACAAGTGAAAAAAAAAAAAAAAAAGAGAAAATCCAACCAATGAGAGAGAGAGGGGATCAAAGGGGATAGGAAAAAAAGGGGGTCTTAAACATTTTTGATGACAATAATAGACTCTTGATGTAACGGTCTCGTTTGGAAATAAATTATTTTAGTAATTTTTTTAATTTTTTGATTAAAATATGAGATAAAAAAATTAGTATGTTTAGAATGACTTTTTGATTTTTTACAAAAAGATGTGCAAAAAGTAAAGAGAAAATAAAATTTTTAACTTTTTTATATAAGTTATAAACTTTTTGATTTTTTTAGTAACTTTTTAACTTTTAAATTAAAACAAACACTTGCCAAATGAGGCCGTAATGGGCTCAAAAGTCAAAAATTTTGCAACCCAATAATGTGCTCACAGTGAATTAGAGCTTGTTTGGAAAGAAAAAGTCTCAAGTTTTTTTGATTAAATAGCCAAAAAAATTAAAATAAGTTTTTTACTCACAAAACATCACATTCAATTCATAATCATTACATTTTTTTTCTCACAAAATTAAAAAAGTCAAAAAATCTATTTCAAACAAAATTTTTTTATCCCAAATTAAAATAACTAAAAAGCCAACCTACATTCCAAACCCTCCCATAACAGGTATTGCGAGATTCAGAAGAGTCCAAATGCCTTTGATGTTCATAGAACAATTTAATAATGAAAATGAAGCTTCAAGGAGAAGAATACATTGTTCTGTTGTGTCTTTAACTAACAATCCGAGTAATAGGGGAAAAAATTGTAGAAAAAGAAAAAGCCCCACACCTTTTTCTGTATTAATTATTCAATAATGTTTCGGAACTGTTATTTGAGGAGCTCTCTAATAGGAAAAACGATTGGTGGCCCAAAAAGTTTGGCTCAAATTTGGCTCAAATTTTCTGTTTTGGCAATTCTGTTTTTTTTTTCTTTTTTTTTTTTGTCTTGATTTTTTTTTTTATTTCCAAAAGTGGAAATTTCGGGGCATTTGAGCCCCAAAATTTCGGGCCCTGAATCACTGCTGCTCTAATAGAGCTCTATTAAGTAAGGTCAAGTTTAGCACGTGTCTAAAAAGTTAAAAAGTTATTTAAAAAATTAAAAAATTATTATTATTTATTAAAAATCAAAAAGTATGGTGGTATAATTTTTAATTCTAATTTTTTTTTTATACATTAATTTATATAATTTTTTAATACATATTTTTTTTATATAAAGTCAAAAAATTAATCCAAACAATCATATTTTTTTCTCAACTGTGATTAGCGCCCCGAAATTGGGGGCACTAATGGCACTAATTTCCCAATAAGGCAAAAAAAAAAAAAAACAAAGTTACCAGTTTTAGAAATTAGGGACATTAGTGCCTAGTTTTTTAGTGCTACAAAACATTTCTATTTTTTTCTCAACTTTTTAGTCTAAAAATTTAAAAAATACAATTATTTAAAACATCCTAAACAACTCTCACAAGTTGATATGATATTTTGACATATATATTTATTTATTTATTTATTTATTTTATTTAACACTTCACTAAAATTCATATTAGAACTCTAATATTAAAATTCTCTATCACTATCCTTAATTATTTACTGGGCTTCAACAGACCCACAAATGATAAGATGCAGAAAGAACATGCCTAGAAAACCTCTTCTCATCAAGTCACTACGAAACGAGAGGAAATATAATTTTGCTCCTTAAATCTTCAAAAAAAATTTAATTTGACTTTTAGATTTTGTATAATATCAATTTGTTTCTTAAATTTTTGTTATTTAATCGATTTAACTCCCACCGTCACATTCCTTTTATAATAAAATGAAATTTGTTGCCGTGACACCAAACTTTATTTAGAATTCCATTTTACCTCTTAAACTATACCTTGAAAATCAATTAGCCCATCCCCAAATATTAAAAAATATATATTTAATATTTAATTAATAATTTCTTATTTGAGAAATTAAAAACATTAAATTTTAAATATAAAAATTTGAATATTAATCTTGCTCAGTATTCTTTAGACAATAATTAAATTTTTAAAAAAAATTTCCACTCAATTTTAAAATTACTATTAGTAAATCAATTCTTTTTAAATTAATTTGGCGAATAAATTAGTTACAATTGTGCAAATGCATACACATAAAGTAAGTAGCCAAGAAATTTTAGGCTGAATAAGTTTCTTCATAATTGACTCGAGATAATTTGAGACCTATGAAGCACATGTACGAGTATGAGTACTGATACTTGTACGATACGGGTACGTCGATACGGTAAAATCCAAAAAAATAACGTACGGGTACCGCTTAATATGTTTGTGAAAAAATATTTATTTTTAATTTAGAGTAATATAAAAATAGATCAAATGGTTTAATTTGTTAAGATCCAACATACAGCTGACATTTAAGGCCAAAAGTGCAGCTATAAGATAAACTAAAATTAAATGTCATTATATTAAATAACTTAAAAACTATAACTTAATTTTAAAAATATGCTAAGCATAACGATTTTTAGACTTGACCCGTTCGTTGTTTTGGATATGAGATTCTTTGTCTTGATAGTTGCTTATGTCTTATTTCGTCTCATTCCTTGCTGAGTTTGGTTATTGGAGTGTCTTGGTTACGTTTGAAACAGGTTGGGGAGTTGATTTTTCAAAACTGTTGTTGCCCAGTTTTTGGCTTGTTCGCTCGAGCGAACTTTGAGAACTTTCATTACTTTTGCAGGTTTGCAAAACTACTAGGAGTATAGCATTCCTTGCTCGAGCAGTGTTTCTTATGCTCGAACGGTCTTTGCTCGAGCAGTCCTTCTTGCACTCAAGCGGTGTTTTGAAACTCTCAGTACTTTTGTAGGCCTGCAAAAGTACTCGGAGGTGGTATTCTTTGCTCGAGCGGTCTCACTTGTTTTGTCTGGTTGCTCGAGTGACCATTCCTACGCTCAAGCGTTCTGCGCGTATATTAGTTCTAAAAAGTCACTTTTTGAGTCATTTTCTCATCTCTCTCTCTCTCTCTAAACATTCTAAAATCTCTGATTTTCTCCCTCTCTTTCTAGAAAACATTTTTAAACCTCAAATAAACCTTGATCTAGTGGTTTCTCAACCCTTGTCCTTTGGAGAACAAGGTAGAGCACGCCAAAGACTTTCATTTGATTGGAACAAAATTTGTTTTTGGCTTCGTCGAGTTTCAACCTTATTCTTCTTGGTTTTTATCTTTGAGGTAGGGATTTCTCCGCACTTTAGTACTGGTTTTAACTTGGTTATTTGTTTTTTTTAAAGAAATCTTGATATTGGGGATTTTTAGATAAAAATCTAGGATTTTGGTTTTGAAATCAAAATAGAGGTTTTCAAATGGATTCTTAAAAATGGTTGTGGAATTGAGAATATGGTTGAGTTGTGATAAAATGATGGATTTTATCCTTAGAATTGATTTATAAAGAAAAAAAGATTTTGCCCTAAAAATATGAATAATTGATTTTGTAAAGAGGAGATGGAAATGATGTTGGATTTTATAGGATTGAAATGATGATGATGATGATGATGATGATGATGATGGAGTTGGATATGCATTATCACCTTGAAATTTTGGAAAGGTTATCTTTATTGGAAATTATCTATTTGTTTAGAGATATCTGTTTTGGGCTATTGGTGGAGGATAACTATGATTATTATAGAAATTGCATGAGAATTAGGAGAATTGAAACTAATTTATCATCCATTTGCATTGAGCATCAAGTATACTTAACACTTTGAAAATGTATATTGTTTTGAAAAAAAAATAGGTGAATACCTTGGTGAATCTGGGTAGGGGTGTGGTTGTAGTATTATTGTTGGCCTATGTGTCTTTGGTGAAAGTCTAGAAACCCGTGCAATTAAGTGCTGAGCCTTCTGGTTATTACCGGTAAAAATGATAATTGGTAGTGCTTGTATAGACTACTTGTAGACATGTACCTAGAGATTCCTAGTGTTGTATCCACTATCCTGTTTTCTATTGTAAAGGAATTGATTTCATGAATTGTGTTATAAATCCGGCATTGCATGGTTTTGGAAAGATATATAAAATATTTTGACATGAACATTGCATGTGCATTCACCTTATAGCTTTGTTAAGATTCATAAACTGTGATAGAGTATCTCTACTAGATTTTGGCTCAACCTATGTGGAAAACCATTTCTAGGTGCTAATGATATGCCTCTGCCAAGGCCGTAGCTTGGGAGGACTTGGAATCAAGAGCTTCTTTTGTTATTTTTGTAATTATTTTTGTTCAAGCCTAGAGTTTTATTTGTATTGAGTTTAAAAATCATTTTTGTTGTAACCAAGTATCGTCTTGGAAAGTTGTAGCCAATAGGGCATTACTTTATTTGTTTAACTTTTATTTCATATTGTTTACTTGTGATATATGCTATAGATTCAGGGTTAAGACTTATGAATGTATAACTGCATATGTTACCTTTTGTATAATGGAAACATGGAAATAAAAGGATACTATATTCAAAATTGTGGTGTTATTTAATAATTGTCATTAGATGAATTATTGTTATATTTTCAGGGCGTTACAACTTGGTATCAGAGCTATCGGGTTTGAATACTTTGGGATCGTGGGATGTGATTTTTACCACAATAGGTTATCTCACTAGTTAAAATTAGAAATAACCTAATATTTTATATGATAACATGCTTATGTGACCAAGTGTGTATGAAATTTAATTTCTAAGATATTGATTGGGTCCACAAGTTTCTAGAAGTTTTATCAGAAGAGCACTTGATCACTGTTATTTCTAAGTGGAACTCTTGTAACGTCGCGGGACCATCATTATCTAGAAAAGTAATTCATATATGTTTATGTGACTACGTGCTTATGTAGAGTGAATTAATTGTTGTCCACCGCTTTAGGACACGAGTGAGTGAGTTTCGACACATTTATAAATGTGCTAATATCTTGTGTTACATTCATTAGGATGTTAGGATGTGGATGTGATGGTGGTAGGCGTGGCAGGCCTAGACGGCAGGAAGTGCCTTCACCAAATGATATTCTGACATAAGAGAAAAGGGTTGGTCAGGCCAACGTAACCGAACTGATTAGTTAGCAGGCCATGGTTACTTTAGCCCGAGAAATGACTGGAGCTTTGTGGTAATCTATGGACATTCTCAGAGCTAAGAATCAAGTCCAGGACCATATTGCTGAGACAGGGTCGTCATTTTTGAAGAGGGAGTTCTTCCGGTCTAATCCAGATGAGTTTTTGGGAGATCCAAAGGAGCCATTAAAGGCGGACAAGTGGCTAGAGCATATGGTAAAGATGTTCATGATGCTTGTCATCGAGGACGACGTGCTGAGAGTGACTTTGGCATCCTTCCAACTGAAGAGAGATGCGGGTTAGTGGTGGAAGTATGCGTGTAGGAGCATTAGGATGACTTGGAAGGCCTTTTTCAATGCCTTCCAGGACAAGTTCTTACCTCCTACTGCTAGGGAGAAGTTAAGAGATCAATTTATGAAACTCAAGCAACTTAACACATCAGTGGTCGAGTTTGAGGTTGCCTTTACCAGTTTGTCGAGGTATGCATCGAAACTTGTAGCGATAGAGGAATGTCGTTACATTGAGTTCGAGAAGAGATTGAGGACCGGGCTCCTTTCAAGGTGGCTAGGTCTATTATTAGGGACTACGAACGCCTTGTGGGGGTGACGGCTCATCTTGAGACCGTGATTTAGCCGAAGAATGAGCAGATGAGGGGTTCTAGACAGAGGAGTCAGGAGGTTCAGGGGGAGACTCGGGACAACAAAAGGCAAAGGGGTTCTCCTCCACAACAGTCCCATGGAGCACAGTTTAGATCTACTTTTTCTGTGCCAAGTTATAGGTCAGGGAGAGGTGGTTAGAGAGGGATCACTTGCTTTAAGTGTGGTCAGCTAGGCTACAAGTCCTTAGTTTGCTCGTAGAGAGAAGGAGGGCAATAGTTTGCACCGTCTGCGACTTGTTCTCAGAGCCAGAGTCAGGGGAGAGGGCAACCGCCTATCTGTTATTAGTGTGGGCAGTCAGGGCACGTAGTACATCTAGTACGTCTGGTTCGAGGTAGACACAGAGCCATCAGCTTACACCATTTGCATAGGCCTCGAGGGCTAATCAAAGAGCCTTTTCGGCTCCATCAATGTATCAGACTTATGCTCTGAGGGGTGAGAAGGTAAAGTAGAAACCTATGGGGCTTGTGTATGCTGTTACTACGCTAGATTTGTTGCCAGCACCTTCGGTAGTGAAAGGTAACTTCTTATTGTATAACTCTATTGCTAATGTGTTGATTGATATCAGTGTATCCCCTTCTTTCATTTTGTCAGCATTCGCATCAGCATTAGGGTTAGAAGTGGCTCAGTCACCTGTTGGTAGTGAGGTTATGTTGGACCAAGGGTGTCGGGGTTGTGAGATAAAGGTTGCCGGTTGTCAAAATTTTTTTTTTCTTTTGTCTTGATTGACATTTTGAGTTTTGATGTTATTTTGGGTGTGGATTAGTTGTCATATTATTGGGCCATTATAGACAGTTACCGTTAGAGAGTCACAGCGTGCACCTCGAGTGATGATTGTTTTTATTTCCTGGGGGGACCGAGTTAATAGAGCCTTGTTGGCAATGTGTGATCCGCATGGTCAGAGCGAGCTTAGTCTCCTTCTTGCTACATTCTCGGGTGTTAAGAGTGACGTGGTTCGAGTAGAGTTGCCAATGTTAGTATGTGAATACCCGAACGTCTTTCCTAAGGTCCTCACTTGTGACGCCCCAAAATTTTTGGGACATCATGAGAATTTAAATAACAAAATAACTTATTAAATTAAAAATTTAACATCGTAATAGGAAAATTTAAATTCTCACACAAACAGAAGTTTAACAACACACACGCGCGCGCGCACACACACACACACACACACACACACAATTTAAAAGTCCACATCTAACATTAAACAACATTATAATATCCTTAATCCCTAATACATAAGATAGTAAAATTTTGTCTTGCTAAAGTCATGATTTCAAGTTAGCCAAAGTTCTATGTTAGCAGCAGCTCCAATTTCAACTTTTATTCCTTCATCATCAAAATCTGGTATAAAACGTCAGGGCAACAAAAATATATGCTATGAGTTTTGCAACACAGTAAGAAAACATAACTAACCTACCATTCTTTTTAAAAGAAAATAATCAGATTAATAATCATGACAATTAAGAGAAAATTATGGAATTAATAGTATGATAATATAACAATCATTAAAATAATTTCAATAATTTTAATAATTTAAGTAACACTCAAAATCTCACCAAAGAGATTTTCTTACCAACCACTAAGCTATGGCCACAATTAGGCCTTGTTTATGATAAATTAAAAAAGTCAAAAAGTTATTAAAAAAGTTAAAAAGGTCTATACTGTTCAAGGGCAGCTTGTGGGGGAAGCCACTAGGGCAAAGTTATTATTTTACCCTTTGAATTCAACTACTTAAAAAGTCAAAAAGGTAAAATGGTCATTTTAATTTTACTACAATATTTTATTACACATCTTTTCGTAAAAAGTTAAAAAATTATCCGAAACATACATTTTTAATTTGAAAATCCCCATTGGTCAAATATTCAAGAACTACCAAGGATGCCCACATCCAGAGTTATATACCTAAGCTGTGGCATCTATGGTCTATCCCAACGGAACGGTCTGCCAAGGATATGTAGCTTCCCTGCGTGCCATCCGCATATCCATCTTTATTCCAAAACTGAATACCGAAAGAGAGTTCAAATAAGTCTCATGCCATCTTAGAAATTTCGCGACACAATTACGTAAAAATTATCAAAAACCAAGGCTCACCCTGAATTATTGATGTTAACCCTCAATCGTTAATTTTATACATGCCGTTAATCATCTTTGTTAGTTTTTGTATTAATCATAAATAATTAAAAAAAATTCACTCGCCATAAGTGTTATACTATTTCATTAAAATTTCTAACAGAAATGTTACACGTATGTTCTACAATAATCAACCAATGTACAAAATTATAATAAATAGTTAAATTAAACCACAGTATGAATGATAATTTTTAAATACTTAACCACAATCACACACATGCATAAACTACTAATTTACATGATTTAATTAATTAAACCAGTACAATATATAATTTTAGTCCAAATAAATAATTAAAATAATAATTTTGGTTCCTTCTCAATCTGCTCAGAAATTTTCAGAATATACCTTTTGTAATTAAAATTATAAATAAATTATTTCTACAATTCTAAAATTCATGAACATCTATAGAATATTCAATAAACATGTTATGGTTATTTTTCAGAAAGCATTTCCCAAAAATAAGTTATAAATAATTTTGTAAAATTCCAAGAAAGTTTATGACACAGATTTATCACATTTTCTTAAATTAATTTCATACTTAAATTTATAAATCAATTTCATAATATAAAAATTTATTATGAAATTAGACTTCTCAAATTTCATTTTTTATTTAGAAATTACCAGATTTGGTTTAATATAGAATTTGTAATGATTTTTCAAACATATAGCAAAATCTGTCTACAATTCTAGATTTAATTAAAATTTTGTATAAATTCATACAAAGCTAGAATAATTGTTACAAAACGTCCTAAATGAACTAGACATTATTATTAACAAGTTTGTAGAAGAAATAATCTCAAAATTTTGAGTATTAAATTGTCTAAAAATTCGTACAACTTTTTAGCATATTTAAGAATCATATAATCTAACCAAATAAAATATTTATTCATCTCTTTAATGGCATAAACTACACATGCAAGTCTACTTCTACAATTATATCATGATTTTAAGGCTACTAATATAAAAATAACATTGAAATATTTAATATACAAATAACAAATTTGCATACAACTATAAACAAGATTATATCTAAAATCTTAGCTATGAACACAAATCGGAAATTTTAACAATTAAAAAGAATGAGAGGGTTGAGAGGATTTTCTTACTTAGTAATAGGATTGAAATAGGTTGATGAAATGGTAGGAGAAATTATATCTTCCTTAATCTTCTACTTTTCTTCTTCTCCCTACTTCGCTTAGGTTGCTCACAGAATTCCCTCCAATTAGTTTGATGAGGAAATGTAAATTGTATGTATGTATAAATAGGGATTCCTCACCTGTGGCTCTCTCTCTTTCTCTCTTCTAATCATTCTATTTAGTCCCATCGAATTTTCTAAACCCAAGAGATATAACGAGAGCCTATATCCTACAATAACATGCAAGTGTCACTCAACATTACCACTGAAAATCTGATTTTGTGTGTGTGTGTATTTGTGTGGGTTTCTTAAAATTAATTAACTAAAGTATTTAGTAAGGATAATTATTATGTTGAATCCTTATTAAAATAAATTATAAACAATAAATATTGAATACCCACAAAATTATTATTCTTAACAATGTTTTTGTTATGAATTAATTTAAAACTAACTTATATACTAATATATATATATATTAGATAGACTCTGGATAAAATTTATTTATTTGTTTTCTTCTAAGAATAATTAAATGGGGGTTCCCACATCACTAGTTTGCCACCTCACCGTGTGATTGAATTCTCTATTGATTTAGTGCCTGTCATGACACTAATTTTAATGGCACCATATAGATTTGCACTCATCGAGTTGAAGATTCAACTCCAATAATTGCTAGATAAGGGTTTTATCAGCCCTAGTACTTCGCCTTGGGGAGCACTAACTCTCTTTGCTAAGAAGAAGAATGGCACGTTGCGACTTTGTATTAATTATCGAATGTTGAACCGGATAACTATTAAGAACAAGTATCCACTACGTCATATACATGATTTGTTTGACCAATTGAAGGAGTCTTGTTACTTTTTTAAGATAGACTTGAGATCAGGTTATCACCAGTTGAGAGTGAAAGATGAGGATATCCAGAAGACAGCATTATATATGCGGTACGACCATTATGAGTTCCTAGTGATGCCTTTTGGGCTAACTAATGCACCCGCCTTCTTTATGGATTTGATAAGCTAAATCTTCTGTGAGTTCTTAGACCGTTTTGTGGTTGTCTTTATTGATGACACCTTAATTTACTTACCCTTTGAGGAGGAACATGAGGAACACTTGCAGATAGTACTTAATTTGTTTATAGCCCACAAATTGTATGCTAAGTTCGGAAAATGTGAGTTCTCGTTGAAGGAGGTAAAATTCTTAGGCTACGTGGTATCCGGGGAAAGGGTGACTGTAGACTCTTCTAAGATAGATGTAGTGTAAGATTGGGAATAACCAAAGAATACGTTTGAGATTCGGAGTTTCTTGGGATGGGCTGGATATTACCGGCGTTTTGTGAAGAATTTAGCTAAATTAGCCTCACTGTTAGACTAACGAGGAAAGGAATCAAGTTTGTGTGGAGTGAGACTTATGAGAAGTCGTTCTAAGAGCTTAAGGTTAGGCTTACCACTGCTCCAATATTGATTATTTCGGAGAGGGGTTTGAGCTATTCTTTGTATTGTAATGCGTCTTAGGAAGGTTTGGGTTGTGTCTTGATGCAAGAGGGGAAAACAGTAGCTTATAGCTCCTGGCAGTTGAAAACACATGATAGAAACTATCCTATCCATGACTTAGAACTAGCAGCAGAGATTTTTACTTTGAAGATCTAGAGGCATTATTTGTATGGTGAGAAATTTGAGGTCTTTTCTAATCACAAGAGTCTGAAGTATCTATTTTCACAGAAAGATTTGAATCTGAGATAGAGAAGGTGGATGGAATTTATGGAGAATTACGACTTTGAGTTGTACTATCATCCGGAGAATGCCAATGTAGTGGTCGATGCCTTGAGTAGGAAGTCCATTAGCAGTATAGCTAGTATTGCCATCCGAGAATGGGAGATGTTGGGTGCTATTAGTAAGTTTGACTTGCATGTTGGTGAGTTCGTTGAGTCTGCAACTTTGTTTACTATAGTTGCACAACCTACACTTGCGAGCCAAGTTATAAAAATACAGCGGGGTGATCATGAAGTAGAAAGCATTCGGGAGAAGATATCTAGTGGGAAGGTAGATAGGGGTTTGAACGTGTATTCTGACTCGAGTGTTAGATATCCTGACCATCTTTCGTGCTAGTGTCTTGTAGAGAGGAGGTACTCTGAAAGTTCCACCATTCTAGCCTTGCAATACACCCGAGAGGCACAAAGATATATCACGACCTTAACTGCCAGTTTTGGTGGAGAGGGATGAAGAGAGATGTAGCATTGTTTGTATCAAGATGTCTTACTTATCAGCAAGTGAAGGTTGAACATCAGAGGCCAGCGAATTTGTTACAACCCTTGCCTACAACCCAGTGAAAGTGGGAGCATATCACAATGGATTTTGTTGTGGATCTTTCGAGGACTCAACAGGGTAATGATGTTGTGTGGGTGATAGTCGATCGGTTAACTAAGTCATTACATTTAGTACCTATGCACACGAGTGACTTGGTAGATTACCTTACCGAACTTTATGTTAGGGACATAGTCTGACTTCACGAGGTCTCTGTGGCCATTGCTTCGGATAGAGATCTGCGCTTCACAGCCCGGTTATGGTAAAGCCTACAGAATGCCTTGGGCACTAGGTTGACATTTAGCATCGCCTATCATTCTTAGACTGACAGGCAGTCAGAGTGTACCATTCAGATCCTAGAGGATATATTTTGGGATTGTATTCTTGACTTTAAGGGGTTGTGGGAGAGGCATTTACCTTTAGTGGAGTTTGTTTGTAACAACTTTTAGGAGAGTATTGGCATGGCACCATTTGAGGCTTTGTATGACCGACCTTGTAGATCTCCAGTTTGTTGGGTCGAGGTGGGTGACACACCTATGTTAGGTTCGAAGTTAGTCCACGAAACGACGAAGAAGGTTGCACTTATCCGTAAGAGGTTGGTTTCGGCTCAGAGTTGTTAGAAGAGTTATACCGACCATAGAAGGAGACCGTTATCATTTGATATAGGAGATCATGTCTTTATTGAAGATATTACCAAGACGGGGTTTGATGAGGTTTGGGAAGAGCAGGAAGTTGTTTTCTAGATTTATTGGGCCTTTTGAGATCCTAGAGCGCATTGAGAGGTAGCTTATTGTTTGGCCTTACCGCCACAGCTTTTCGCGACTCATGACGTGTTTCATATATGTATGCTCTAGAAGTATGAGCCAGATCCTTCACATGTATTGGACTGGACCAAGTTAGAGGTAGATAAGGATGCCTCATATGAGGAGAGACCGATTAGAGTTCTAGATACACAGGACCAAGTCTTGCGAGGCAAGACAATTCCATTGGTAAAGGTGTTGTGGCGACACCACGGTGTTGAGGAGGTGACTTGGGAGCGTGAGACGAAAATTCATGAGAAGTATCCGGACCTTTTTGTTAATGTTTGAAACTTGTAATAAAAATCTTGTTATGTTGATTAAATGTAAAACATTGCATATGTTTTGAAAAAAGTGAATTGTATATTCAATGTTGAAATTTTTTTTTATTGTTGTTATAAGAATGAATGACCAGTGGATGAGTCATGGTTATGAGGATGGTTGGATTATTATTATGTTGATTTAAATAAAGTACTTATTGTGTTGATTTTAAAATTTCGGGAACGAAATTCCTTAGAGGGGAGAGGTTATAATGATTTTGGTTTAGACCCGAGCTATTCATTATTTTGGATCTGGGATTCTTTGTCTTGACGGCTGTTCATGTTTTCTTTTGTCTCATTCCTTGTTGAGTATGGTTATTGGAGTGTCTTGGTTGGATTTGAAACAGATTGGCGAGTTAGTTTTTCAAAACTATTGCTGCCTAGTTTTTGGCTTGTTCACTTGAGCAAACTTTCTTATGCTCAAGCGAACTTTGAAAACTTCTATTATTTTTGTAGGTCTGCAAAACTACTGAAAGTATAGCATTCCTCGCTTGAGTAGTGTTTCTCGCGCTCAAGCAGTTTTGGCTTAAACGGTTCTTCTTGCTCTCAAGCTGTGATTTAGAACTCTCAGTATTTTTGCAGGCTTACAAAAGTACTCGGAGGTGGTATTCTTTTCTTGAGCGGTCACTTTGTTCGCTCGAGCAGTCTCACTTGTCATGTTTGGTCGCTCGAGCGACCATTCCTGCGCTTGAGCGGTCTGCGCATATATCAATTCCAAAAAGTCACATTTTGAGTCATTTTCTCATATCTCTTTCTCTAAACATTCTAAAATCTCAAATTTTCTCATTCTCTCTCTAGAAAACATCTTTAAACCTCAAATATACCTTGGTCTAATGGTTTCTCAACCCTTGTCCTTTGGAGAAAAAAGTAGAGCACACCAAGAGCTTCCATTTGATCGAAACAAAATTCGTCTTAGCTTCGTCGAGTTTCAACCCTTGTTTTTTCTTGGTTCTTGTCTTCAAGGTAGGGATTTCTTCGCACTTTAATATGGTTTTTAACTTAGTTATTTGTCTTTTTAAAGAAATCTCGATATTGGAAATTTTTGTATAAAAATATAGGG
Source organism: Camellia oleifera (assembly GCA_022316695.1). Classification (NCBI taxonomy): domain Eukaryota; kingdom Viridiplantae; phylum Streptophyta; class Magnoliopsida; order Ericales; family Theaceae; genus Camellia; species Camellia oleifera. The sequence continues at coordinate 155,127,330 of CM039305.1, forward strand.
TTTTGGTTTTGAAATCAAAAGAGAGGTTTTCAAATGGATTCTTAAAAATGGTTGTGGAATTGAGAATGTGGTTGAGTTGTGATAAAATGGTAGATTTTATCCTTGGAATTGATTTATAAAGAAAAGAGAATTTTGTCCTAAAATGTGAATAATTGATTTTGTAAAGAAGAAATAGAAATGATGTTGGATTTTTGGGGATTGGAATGAGGATGATGTTAATGGTAGAGTTAGATATGCATTATCACTCTCATCTTGAAATTTTGGAAAGGTTATCTTTATTGGAAATTATCTATCTGTTTAGAGATATCTGTTTTGGGCTATCGGTGGATGATAGCTATGATTGTTGTAGAAATTACATGAGAATTAGGAGAATTGAAACTAATTTTTCATCCATTTGCATTAAGCATCAGGCATACTTAACACATTGAAAATATATATTGTTTTGAGAAAAATAGGTGAATACCTTGATAAATCTGGGTAAGGGGTGTGGTTGTGATATTATTGTTGGGCTGTGTATCCTTGGTAAAAGTCTAGAAACCAATGTGGTTAGGTACCGAGCTTTCCGGTTAGTACCAGTAAAAATGGTAATTGGTAGTGCTTGTATAGCTTACTTGCAGACACGTACCTAGACATTCCCAGTGTTGTATCCACTACTCTGCTTTCTATTGTAAATGAATTGATTTTATGAATGGTGTTACAAATCCAACATTGCATGATTTTGAAAAAAGATGTAAAATGTTTTGACATAAGCATTGCATATGCATTCACCTTATAGTCTACTGTGTTTTGGTTCACCATATGTGGAAAACCATTTTTAGTTGTTGATGATATGCCTCCGCCAAGGCTGTAGCTTAGGAGGACTTGGAGACAAGAGCTTCTTTTGTTATTGTTGTAATTATTTTTGTTCAAGCCTAGGGTTTTATTTGTATTGAGTTTTAAACTCACTTTTGTTATAATCAAGTATTGTGTTGAAAAGTTGTAACCAATGGGTATTACTTTATTTGTTTAACTTTTATTTCATATTGTTTACTTGTAGCACATGCTATACATTCAGGATTAGAATTTATAAATGTATAACTGCATGTGTTACCTTTTGTACAATGAAAACATGTGAATGGAAGGATACTATGTTCAGAATTGTGTTGTTATTTAATAATTGTCATGGGATAAATTATTGTTATATTTTCGGGGCGTTACACTAAGCATAAAACTAAAAATAAAAAAGAAGTCTAGTAAAATGAATTTTATTTCTGTAGTAGAAGAAAATATTGTTTTGACTAAGGTGCGGCACAACTTGGGTATATACTAGGCATGTTTGGCTAGGTGAAAAATTGAAAAGAAAAAAATTATGTACGTTTTTTTTGTATATCTTGTATGTATGCAAAAATAACATACGTCGATAAGTACCCGGTAGGGATACGACATGTTTGCCGAAATACCCATGCTGATAATTCTAAATGTAGATTTTTGTATTTTTTATTTTTTGCAAAATATATATTATTTAAAATTTAATTTTTTTCATTGTTGAGATAAAAAATTATGTATTAAATATTTAAATTTAATTTTTTTATATTTAGGGAGTTAATTGATTTTTAAGGTATAGTTTGGAAGGTAAATTGAAATTTCAAATGAAGTTGGTACCATGTCAGCAAGTTCTATTTGATTATAGACAGAACGTAACGACATGAACTAAATTGATTAAAATTTTAAAAGTTTGGGGGGCTAATTGATATAATACAAAATTTAGAGGTCAAATTAAAAAATACGTAAAATTTGAAAGGCAAAATGATATCCCTCCAAAAAAGAAATAATAATAATAAACAAATATATGATTACTTGGCTGATCAAGCTTTTGGCTAGTAATTATGTAAGACTACTTTGCAATGTGAAATTATGAGTTCAATTCTTATGGATAACAGCTAGACACTCATTATTTCTTCCTATTTGTGATTGTTGGGCTTTCTTTGGGGCAATTGTTGGGTTGGATTAGAAAATCTCTTTGGGATGGTTGTTGGATTGTACAGTTTGATGTAATAACTCTTATATTGATAATTAATTTCTTGTCGTTTGACTAAAAACCAAAATGGTATGACCTTTAAAGTTGTATTTAGTTATAATTAATTCTTATTACTTCTTTTTCATTATGAAAATTGTATTTATAATTAATTTCTTATCGTTTGGCAACAAAAAAAAAAAAAAAAAAAAACAAAACAAAATGATAAGACCTTTGAAGTTATTTTTGCGGTATAAACTGTTAGCAAATGTTAAAAAAATAAATTATATGACATAAAAATTTTCAATAAATAAATAAATAAATAATCGAAAGTAATCTATTTAAATTGCAACAAACAATATGTGACAGGGATAGGCCCACAAGGACCACGGCCCACCATGAGTAAACCCAAGCCCACCATTTAGATCCCATTGCACAACCCGGTCGGTAAAACCCGGTACAGCTGGAGGCCAACTGAGCAGGAAAGGCCAATGATGCTCGGACACGTGGCGGGTGCAGAACAGGCCATGTCAGCAGACAAAGATCTGCAAAGTTATTGCCACAGCACATCACCATTAATGCAACCCATCACAGCATTTATTGCGACAACACCCCTCAGCCGGAACGGCGCCCCCTCACCCTGAACAAGACGAACCACGGCGTAAGCTTTCGGCGGGAAGGTCAGAACGGCTGAGACAGCGAAATGATTACCAAAGGATATAAGCAAAGCTCGAAGACAAGAAGAAGGTTAAGTTTTCCATCCCCTCTCTCTCTCTACATTTGGTCCATCATCTTTTCTAATTCATACACCGGAGGGTTCGCCGGGGGACTACCCCGTTCCCCGATTGAACTTGCTTGCAGGTTATCCAGTGGGCTTGAGGAGCTTGGATCGGTCTAGCCCATTCACCAGGACGCACTGTATTATCAGTTGGCGCCGTCTGTGGGAAACCGGTTTGTCCGTGCGCCAGTTGTGTTCATTGCCGCCGGAGACCCTTTTCCAGCAAACCTTTTTCACCTCATCCGTCACGTGCATGGTAACGACCAGATCCATGGCTTCCCACCATAACGCTGCCGATCACCAGACCGACCCTCCCAATCCAAACAACCCACCACAATACTTCATCGAGCTCACCAACAGCATCAACCGTATGGCCGAACAAAACCAGGCCTTAATCAACACTCTACTCCAACGGAACCTCCCTATTCCTCCACCACCTCCAGATATTCCACCCCATCCAGAACAAGTTCCGGGCCATACTATCCCACAACCCAATCCTCCCAACTCGGGGGGCTTGCAACCCCCTCACCCACATATACATCCACCTCCTCCACCCCCACGTCCATCAGTCATAGCTCCAGCTCTCGAGGGAGAAGCTAGCAGCGTCCAACATCTATCTCCCTCTGGTGGTGACAACATTCCCCTTTGGGACGCTGAACTCCGAGCCATGAAACTCCAACTCCAAGGGGTCATGCAGAACATCCAACATAAGCCCTCCACTACAGCAAACTCCCCTTTTGTCGCCTCCATCCGAGACAAACCCCTACCCCCTAAGTTCAAAATGCCTACCATCGACCCCTTTGACGGAACAACCGACCCCGTCGACCACCTGGAGACCTACCTTACCCTCATGATCCTCATGCTTTCCCTGACGAAATCATGTGCCGAGCCTTTCCCGTGACACTGAAGGGGTCGGCTCGGCTATGGTTCAGCCAGTTGCCACCAGATTCGGTCTCCACATTTCAACACCTCAGTGACTCCTTCCTGAGCCATTTCATCGGGGCCCAACGCCAGCGACGTCCGGCGACCCAACTCCTCAACATCCGCCAGACCGAGGGGGAGTCACTGCGCAGCTTTGTCACTCGCTTCAACACCGAAGCCTTACAAGTTGCTGAAAATGACGATAAAGTCATCCTCACAGCCTTCATGGCTGGTCTACGGTCATCCGATTTCCTCTTCTCCCTCTCCAAGAACCCCCCGACATCCATGGCAGCCTTGCTCTCCAAAGCCCAAAAGTACATGAACGCCGAGGATTCTCTAGCCGCTCGGCAAGACTCCACAACTAAATATCTGGCCCCCAGAGAAAAGAGAAAAGACCAAGAACCCAGTAACACCCGGCATCATAACCAAACATCCCGCTATGCCGACCGACCCTCTCGCGCCGACCGGTCGGCCCCAACCAGACCCCCCGGTCGGTTCGAGCGATATACCCCCCTCAATACTCCCATGGAACAAGTTCTTAACCAGATCCAACGGGACTACCCCCTCAAGTGGCCTCTTCCTCCACGGAACCCTTCCATCCGTAAAGACCAGTCCAAATATTGTCGTTTCCACCAGGATCATGGCCATAACACCGACGACTGCATCAGCCTCAAAGATCAAGTGGAGACCCTCATTCGCCAGGGGCGCCTGAGCCGATTCACAGACGCCCGCCCTCAGCAGAGGCAAAGGATCGAGCCCCACAGAGACAATCACAGGCATACCCCTCCACGGCGACCAGCTCAACCAGACCAGGGGCATGATCGACCCCCCCAACAACCTCGGCCTCAAGGTAATCCACCTCCGCCAGTTGGTGAAATCAGAGTTATTTCAGGCGGTCTTGCTTATGGGGGACCATCTCGCTCAGCTCAGAGGGCGAAGCTTAGAAAGATACGACAGGGCTCAGACAAGACAGTTGCCACGGTCGACCGACCCCCCAAGCAACCCAAGCAGTGGACAGAGCCCATTACCTTCACGGACGCCGACTGTGCAGGCATCCGTTATCCTCACGATGATCCCCTTGTCATCTCCACCATCCTCTCCAATTATAAGGTCAGACGGGTCCTCATCGACAATGGAAGCTCGTCGGACATCATTTTCCTTAACTGCTTCCGCCAACTGAAGATCGGGGAAGAAAGCCTGTCCCCACTCCAAACTCCTCTGGTTGGTTTCACCGGCGACCGGGTGACCTCTATCGGCTCCATTGATCTCCCCATCACCATTGGAGAGTACCCACGACAGACCACGAGGTTGCTTACTTTCCTTGTTGTCGATTGCCCCTCTGCTTACAACATCATCCTCGGCCGCACCGCCCTCAATGCCTTCCAAGCCATCACATCCACCTACCACCTTGCCCTCAAGTTCCCTACTGATTTCGGGGTCGGAACGGTGAGAGGAGAACAAACCGTCGCTAGAGAATGTTATGTGGCCTCACTTAAAGAGGTCAAACTGAAGGAGGCAATGATCATTGAAGGACTTGACGTCCGAGATGAGGACAAACTGATTAGAGGCGAACCTGTGGAGGAACTCGTCGAAGTTAACATCGATCCCACCAACCCACTCAAAACTGCCAAAGTCGGCAGTCAATTACCTCCCCAAACCAAGGCCGACCTCACCGCTCTCCTGACCGAACACAGGGACGTCTTTGCCTGGACTCATACAGACATGCCAGGCATCGACCCCTCTTTCATAACCCACCGCCTCAGTATCGAGCCTCATTTCCGACCTTACCGACAAAGGCAGCGTATTTTCCATCCAGAGCGCAACAATCTCATAGCTGCAGAGGTTGACAAACTTCTCGAGGCCCAGTTTATCCGAAATGTGGATTATCCTAAGTGGCTGTCCAATGTGGTCCTGGTTCGCAAAAACAATGGCAAGTGGCGTCTCTGCGTCGACTACTCCGACTTGAACCGAGCTTGCCCCAAAGATAGCTATCCTCTCCCTCGCATTGATCTACTGGTCGACGCCACGGCCGGTCATCAAATGCTCAGCTTCATGGATGCTTTTTCCAGGTACAACCAAATCGTGATGCACTCGTCCGACCAGGAACACACATCTTTCATCACCGACCGGGGCACCTACCACTACCGTGTCATGCCGTTCGGACTAAAGAATGCTGGGGCCACCTACCAACGTTTGGTCAATACAGTCTTCCACCATCAGATCGGACGGAACATGGAAGTATATGTGGATGACATGCTAGTTAAAAGCAAACTCTCCACTGACCACCTCACCGACCTACGAGAAACTTTTGCCACCCTTCGCAAATATCAGATGAAGCTCAACCCAGAGAAGTGCGCCTTTGGCGTAGGATCTGGCAAGTTCCTGGGTTTCATGGTCAGTCAGCGCGGCATCGAGGCCAATCCTGAAAAGATCAAGGCCTTGGTTGAGATGCAGTCACCCAAAACCGTTAAAGAGGTCCAGAGGCTCACCGGTAGAGTGGCAGCCCTCAACCGTTTCATCTCCCGCGCAACGGATAAGTGCCTACCATTTTTCAAAGTCCTGCGGCAGACTTTTGAATGGACAACTGAATCAGAAGAAGCCTTTCAACAATTAAAACAGTGCATGGCCAATCCTCCCCTCCTCTCACAGGCAATTACCGGTGAGCCCCTCTTCCTCTACCTAGCAGTATCAAGCACCGCAATTAGTGCAGCCCTCATCAGAGAGGACGGCTCAGTCCAACGGCCGGTCTACTACATCAGCCGGGCTCTCAAGGGAGCGGAGCAGAACTACCCCCTATTAGAAAAGCTGTCCCTGGCCTTGGTTACCGCCTCAAGACGACTCCGCCCCTACTTCCAAGCCCATTCCATAGTGGTTCTCACCGACCAGCCCCTGAAGAAGGTCATGCAGCAACCCGAGCTCTCAGGAAGACTAATGCAGTGGTCAGTAGAACTAAGCCAGTTCGACATCTCTTATCGCCCCCGAACAGCAATCAAGGGGCAAGCCGTAGCCGACTTCATCTTGGAATTTACCAATCCAGCCCCAACAACTAACCCTCCACCCCCACCAACTCCACCAGAGCCTGAAGATCCTCATTGTTGGACACTCAATGTTGACGGCTCGTCTCGCAGGGAAGGAAGCGGGGCTGGCCTCATCCTCACATCCCCCGAAGGGGGTTATTTCAAATGTGCCCTCCGCCTCTTGTTTACGGCCAGCAACAATGAGGCCGAATACGAAGCATTGATAGCAAGACTTCGTCTAGCCAAAGACATTGGTGTTAGCCACATCCGCGTGTTCAGTGACTCCTAACTTATCGTCGGCCAGATCACGGGTGAATTCGATGCCAAGGATACCACAATGCGGACTTACAGGGACATGGCGCTCACCCTTGTTCGTCTCTTCAACACTTTCCAGATCAGACACATACCTAGGGCGGAAAACTCCAAAGCAGATGAGATGGCCCAGCTGGCCTCCGCCGACCAATCCGACCTCAGCCATGGAGTTCGCCTCGAATACCTGACTCACCCGGCCATCTCACCCGACCTGCAAGAAGTGCAATTCCTCCAGACGGAACCCATCCCTTGGGCATCCGACATCTTCCTCTTCTTGACCACTGGAGAACTCCCAGATGACCAACAGCAGGCTGCCAAGGTCAGAGCTCGGTCGGCTAACTACATTCTGGTCGACGGCCTCCTTTACAAGCGCGGTTTCTCACGACCGTACCTACGATGTCTCAGCCCCGCCCAAGCAACCTATGTAATGCAAGAGATCCATGAAGGAATCTGTGCCAATCATTCGGGTGGCAGGTCTCTCGCACACAAAGTACTCCGTACAGGCTACTTCTGGCCGACCCTCAACAAAGATGCCTCTGATTTCGTGCTTAAATGCGACAAGTGCCAGCGCTTCGCTAACATCCCCCACGCTCCTCCCACTGAGCTAATAACTCTCTGCAGCCCTTACCCGTTCGCCAAATGGGGGATCGACTTGGTTGGTCCACTTCCCACTGGTCGAGGCCAGACCAAGTTCGCAATTGTTGCCATTGATTACTTCACCAAGTGGGTCGAGGCAGAACCCCTCGCCACAATCACCGAGCGGAACACCACCAAGTTTATTTGGCAATCGATTGTCTGCAGATTTGGCATCCCTCAGGCCATCGTCTCCGACAACGGCAAATAATTCGACAATGCTAAATACAGGAAATTTTGTGCAGATCTCCAAATTCAACCATACTTCTCTTCCCCCGGTCATCCCCAAGCAAATGGCCAAGTTGAGGTCACCAACCGCTCTCTCCTGAAGATCATCAAAACTAAGCTCGAAGCTGCTAAAGGCCTCTGGGCTGAGGAACTACCACATGTACTCTGGGCGTACCGAACCACTGCCCGGACTCCTACTGGGGAAACCCCTTTTCGCTTAACATATGGCGCTGAGGCGGTCATTCCGGTAGAAGTCAGTCTGCCCACCCCCAGGGTCTTACATCCGGATCTCGCCTCAGCCGAAGAACTCCGTCAAGCAGACCTGGATCTCATCGAAGAGCTCAGAGAGACTGCTGCTGTCAGATTGGCTTCGTACCAGCAGAAAATGAAAACACACTACAACCGCAGAGTCCGACCACGGGAGTTCTCTACTGGTGACCTTGTCTTGAGAGAAGCAACTCTTGCCACAAAGAATCCAACCGAGGGCAAATTGGCAGCCAAATGGGAGGGGCCCTACGTGGTGAAAGCCCGACCACGTCCAGACACCTATCGACTTCAAGACATGGACGGCCGCGACCTCCCCCATCCCTGGAATGCTGAACATCTGAAGCGTTACTATCAATGAATTCTTACTTTTGTATTGTCAAACTTGTTGTATTTGTCTTTTTCAATACATAATACAAATATCGACTGGATTCCCAACATGCTATAATTCAATCGTCTGAATGTCGCATCCATGAAACTTTCATTTGCAGCACTGAAAGCTTCAGTCCGACCTGAGCACCTACAAAAGCCTCGGCCAGACCGAGCACTTTCAAAAGCCTCAGTCCGACCTGAGCACTTACAAAAGCCTCGGCCAGACCGAGCACTTTCAAAAGCCTCAGTCCGACCTGAGCACCTACAAAAGCCCCGGCCAGACCGAGCACTTTCAAGAGCCTCAGTCCGACCTGAGCACCTACAAAAGCCTCGGCCAGACCGAGCACTTTCAAAAGCCTCAGTCCGACCTGAGCACTTACAAAGCCTCAGTTCGACCTGAGCACTTACAAAGCCTCGGCCAGACCGAGCACTTTCAAAAGCCTCAGTCCAACCTGAGCACCTACAAAAGCCTCGGCCAGACCGAGCATCTTCAAAAGCCTCAGTCCGACCTGAGCACTTACAAAAGACTCGGCCAGACCGAGCACTTTCAAAAGCCTCAGTCCGACCTGAGCACTTGCAAAAGCCTCGGCCAGACCGAGCACTTTCAAAAGCCTCAGTCCGATCTGAACACTTAGAAAAGCCTTGGCCAGACCAAGCATCTTCAAAAGCCTCCGTCCGACCGAGCACTTTCGAACATCAGAAGACCCAGCGAAACAAGTACTAGCATAGCCTTGGGAGAACACTTAGTCACAAGTTCAGGTCACAAAAATTTACAGCATCTCCACTTAGTTAAATTAAAACCCACTTTTCTACCCTCATTCATCGAATTTTTACACCAGTCCAATCTCACTCTGCATAAAGGAATTTTATCAGTTTACTCTTACTCTGCATGATGGAGTTTTTAATTTAACAAGTTCAAATTCAAATTCAGATTCACAAGTTCACCCTCTTTAATTCATCGGTCCAATTTTATCAATCCAATCTCACAAGTTCAAGTTCACCTGGCTCACTTATCTCAAGTTCATTCTGTCATGAAGTTGAATTTTTCCACAAGTTCATTACTCATTGTTATTCCGAGCTGAATTTTTCATAAGTTGAATTTTTCCATAAGTTCATTACCCATTTTTATTACAAACTGAATTTTTCATAAGTTCACTACTCTTTTTCATAAGTTCACTGTGTCATGCAGGCAAATTTTCCACTCTCTATTTCAAACCCACCAAACAAGTAAACACAGTCAATTACAAAACATAAATGTAGTTTTATTCATATGCAAAGTGTGTACATCAGTTTGACATAATACTTCAAAAACAAAACAAAACAAAAAATGTGTATACAAGGACGAAACAAAAATTCTTCAAATACACCCATTCTTCAGATCACTCCTCCCCCTCACTGGAGATAAGATCTGCTTCTTCTATCCCCTCGTCCAGGGGGGTCTGGGCCACATCATCCTCTTCAACCACCACACTGCTAAAATCGAGCTCTGGGAACAGTTCTTCAGCCTTGCGCTTGAACATTTTCCACCCGCTGTCCCAGTACTCTGCCATTTCATGCTTATAGAAGTCCGACTGCTGGAAGCTTGCAATCACTTCAGACTCAGCCCTCCCAGCAGTCGTCTTCGATGGGCCAGCCCCCCCAGTCTCCTCTCTCGCTAAGCTATTGGCCACCGCAGCATCAATAGCCACCTGAAAATCTGGCGACGCCTTGAACTGCTCCACAGCTGCGATGCACAGATCAGGGTAAGCAGCCCTCTTCGAGGCCGCCTTCGCCCTCTCCTCGCCCAACTCCTTCATCAAGGTCTCCTTTTCCGCGGCAGCCTTCTCCCTCTCAGCCCCCAACCCCTTTTCCAAGGCCTCTACTTCAGCGATCAACCTCCCCCTCTCAGCTTCAAACTGCTTTTGCAGAGTCTCCCTCTCCACAGTCACCCTACTTAGCTTTGCCCTCAACTCCTTGCGCAGACTCTCCCTCTACTTCGCCGCTCTGACACGCTCATCTTCCATCTCCTTTTGCAGCGCCTCCAACTTAGCATCTGCCTCGTCTCTCTGCCTGACAAGATCCTCGTTATTATTCATGGCCTCCTCATGCCACTCAACCGCCACATCACAAGCCTTTTTGGCCTCCTCCAACTTCTGCCGCTCGCCAGCAAGTTGGAACTCGAGCGACACGACTTGGCGGCGTGCACCCTCCAGCTCCAACTTGACCCCTTGCAGCTCAGTGTGGGCGGTCTTCCATTCAGCACTCTCCTTCTGCAAACTGGCCAACTGGGTCTTGGTCTCCTCAGCCTTTAGCTTGGCGGCCCCTGCTTTCCTTAGAAGAGCCCCCGCCAAGGTGGTCACCTCTATTTGAGCGGAGTATAACCCCCTCAACAGGTCGGCCTCATTAAATCCACATGCCGAACGCAGGGCTGTTTCATCCACCATCTTCACTAGGCGGTCCGTAACCGACCTAGCCGAGCCCCCATCTCCCTCCAGTTTCGCAGCCACAGTACGAGCGTGGTAAGTCGTGGCACCCAAACCAGCTCCTCTTTCCTGCGGCGCAGAGCCCCTTTGAGTCTACTCCCTCCCACTTGGCTCAACCCCAGCCAACCCAACTTCTGTTTGCACCACTGAGGTCTTCTTTAACCTCACACTTGGCTCAGCCCCAGTCAACCCAGCTTCTACTTGTACCGCTGGAGCCTTCTCCACAAGGTCTACCGTTGGGCTGGCCATCACCATCCCCGGGGTATCTTCTGTCACAGGGACCTCTCCCCAGTGGGGACGTCCACCCTTTCTGGGCCCTGCCCCACCTTCCCACCCTCCACTTGCTTGGCCAGGTTGGCCCCTTCCATCCTTACCTCCTTTCTTCTTTTCTGGGCTGGCTCCTCCCCACCCCGCCTCAACCTCTTCTTTTTCTTCCCTACCCCCAGCGCCTCCATCTCCTTCAACGACCTCTCCTTCAGAGGATCTTTTGGAAGCAGTCGCGGAACAAACTCGCCCAAACTCTTCTCTCCCAAGGGTTTGGGACGAGGTCGAATCCTCTCCCTCACCACTGGCTGAGGAGGTCGGTCGGCTTGGGCCTCCTTGAACTTCTGGGCTTTCACCAGCATGGCTTGATCTTCCGCCTCTTGTGCCTTTCTTCTTACCTCCAGCTCTGATCGGTCGAGGTCTCCACCGATCGGTTTTGGGCCCAACCCAGCTTCAAACAGTGCCGACGGCTGAACTAGCTCGTCCCACTTGACTTTTTCCTTTTCCCTCCACTCCTTCACCTTCTTTACCCTCTCCTCCGCCGCCACCCCCAACTTTAGCTCCGCATACTTGGTTGGCACCTTCCACACGGTGCGCACACCGGCCCCTCCAGAGATGGACACATAGAACCACCGCGGCCTCCAACCTTTGATGGACGTTGGTAAACCAGCCACCAAACCCTTCCCTACCGACGCCTGAAGGGTGATCCAGGTCTCCTGCTGTCCTAAAGCCTTGTAGCAGCCAAAGAACTCCTCCACCGTCATGGCCACCCCTCCGTTCGCCTTCGGTCAAGCACTTGCACAGGCCAGCAGGATTTTCCATGCATTGGGCATCAGTTGCCCTGGTGCTACCTCCAGGTGGTTGAGCACATCTACCACGATTTGCGGCAGAGGCAACCTCAACCCACCTTTTAGAGCTTCCTCGTAGAGGGAAAACGCTCCCGCCCTGACGTCAGACGGTCTCTCCATCGATTTTGGCACCCATAATTCCACCTCCACCGGAATCTGGTACTTCTCGCGGATAGCCCCCAATTCCGCCGCTGTAATAATGGATCTATCAGCCCTCGAATGCCAGTGGTCTGGTTCCACCTGGCTGATTGGCTGTGCCGTTTCCACCGATTCCCCCCATGTTGGACCTATACTGAATCGCTAGTTCCTCTGCATCATCTTCCCCCAGTGGATCTACCCTGACAATTGCAGTCTCTTCGTGGGCCATTTCTAAGCTGTGTTTGCGAATAGCTTCTGATGCAGTTGCTAAAAAATCGAAGAAATGTTTCAACGGAGTATTGTGAGCAACGAAGGAACTGACACTTCGAATGTTTTGAGTTTTTGTAAAGAAGTAGGTGAATCGTATGATACCAAAAGCCTACGGTTTGCCCGTATTCCAAGGATCCAAATTAATGTTCGCCAGTTTGAAAACTTTTCAAATCATCCGCCAAAACTGTCTTATCAATGCCCATAATAATGCCCTGACGCTTCACTCCTAATCCAACGCTTGACCTTTCCCCTCCCCCGAAATCCTGACACGTGTATGGTCCTGATGCGCTGACTTCTGCCCTTACCTTGTCTTTTCCACTTTACCTATCACGTGACACGCCGCCTTTTGAGCCCCACGCCCTCCTGCTCGGTCGCCCTCACGGTCGGCCTCACCCTGCTCGGCCTCCCTCACGCTCCTCCGCCCTCGCGCTCGGCCTCTCCCGCTCGGTCACCCTCACGGTCGACCTCTCCCGCTCGGTCACCCTCACGGTCGGCCTCACCCCGCTCGGCCCCCCTCACGCTCGGCCTCTCCCGCTCGGTCGCCCTCACGTTCGGCCACTCCCGCTCGGTCACCCTCACGGTCGGCCCCTCCCACTCGGTCACCTTCGCGGTCGGCCTCACCCCGCTCGGCCACTCCCGCTCGGTCACCCTCACGGTCGGCCCCTCCCGCTCGGTCACCTTCGCGGTCGGCCTCACCCCGCTCGGCCTCCCTCACGCTCGGCCGCCCTCACGCTCGGCCTCTCACGATCAATCTCCTCCTACCGGTCGGATCCATCTTCCTTATTACTATTCCCTTCGTTGGACTAAAGCTGCACTCGGGAATGGGGGACTACTGACAGGGATAGGCCCACAAGGACCACGGCCCACCATGAGTAAACCCAAGCCCACCATTTAGATCCCATTGCACAACCCGGTTGGTAAAACCCGGTACAGCTGGAGGCCAACTGAGCAGGAAAGGCCAATGATGCTCGGACACGTGGCGGGTGCAGAACAGGCCATGTCAGCAGACAAAGATCTGCAAAGTTATTGCCACAGCACATCACCATTAATGCAACCCATCACAACATTTATTGCGACAATACCCCTCAGCCGGAACGGCGCCCCTCACCCTGAACAAGACGAACCACGGTGTAAGCTTTCGGCGGGAAGGTCAGAACGGCTGAGACAGCGAAATGATTACCAAAGGATATAAGCAAAGCTCGAAGACAAGAAGAAGGTTAAGTTTTCCATCCCCCCTCTCTCTCTCTCTCTCTCTCTCTCTACATTTGGTCCATCATCTTTTCTAATTCATACACCGGAGGGTTCGCCGGGGGACTACCCCGTTCCCCGATTGAACTTGCTTGCAGGTTATCCAGTGGGCTTGAGGAGCTTGGATCGGTCTAGCCCATTCACCAGGACGCACTGTATTATCAATATGTATATCATTTTTCTAGTTGGTATAAACTGTTAGCAAATGTTAAAAAAATAAATTATATGACATAAAATTTTTCAAAAAAAGAAGAAGTAAATAATCAAAAGTAATCTATTTAAATTTCAACAAACAATATGTACATCATTTTTCTAGTTATCATGAAAAATATTTCATAAAAATGATTATAAAATTTTTTTAATCCAGAAATTACATATATAATAAGTTATAAGGTATAATATAAGGATAAAATTTATTTCATGACCATTCTCATAAAACATTTTTCATGATGACTAGTATTTTTCTTAAACTTACAACATACACTTCTATGCACTTTTCAATATTTATATATTTTCTTATCTTATTTAGGGTCTTCGGCTTATTGCTTAGCCTATTTTGGGAAGGGGGTTATAATCCACTTTTTAGATTATAACCCACTTATTCTCTCACAAAAAAGCTGCTTATAAATAATTTTTCATCAAAAAACTGATTATAACTATCTTCCCAAAATAGGCCATAGTCTCACTTTATGATGTGAGGCTCATCCTTTATATTTTAAGTTTTCTTTTTTTAAAATTTATTTTTAAAGTTGATTTTTATTTAAAATTAGATAAAAAAAAAATTAGGTTAGCTACTATAAGATATAAAAATCTATTATTATATTAGAATTTAGGTTTTTATTAGACGTGTGAAATATGCATAATAATATTTTTTTATGCCACATAGTTGTCAATATGTTATTTTCAAATCTAATTTTAGATATAAGTTAACTTTTGGAATAAATTAGGAAAAACTTTAAACATAAAAGCCTAAAGTGAACGAAGAAGAAGAAGAAAAAAAACTTTAAGGTCCAAAATGAAAAACTGACTGAACATAAAAGAAATAAAGTATAATTCACTCAAATTTCACTTTACCACTTACTCAAATCATGTGACATGTCCTTTATAATAATACTATAAAAATTTATAAACATAAATCATGAATAACATAACTTTTCTCATCACAAAAGTATAATTTTTCTTAGATAAATTACACTTTACATCATTAATATTTTACTATTTTTTCACTTTAGTTCTTAATTTTTTTTAAAGAAATTTAGCCAAAACCTATCTATTAGACACTTTTTTGGTGAAAATGAAAACTCAATTTATTTTGATTTATAAACCCCCTAAGGAGGAATCACATAATTTAACAAGGATAAAGTAAAATATATTCTTTTTTTTTTTGGACAATATTGCTAGTGAGATAGAGTAGCATATTACTGTGAAACAGAGTAACATGTTACTGTTACTATTTACATCAATTTCGACAGTAATAATTTTTTTTATAAGAATTTCATAGTCAACATGGATTTTATTTGATAGATCTTGATAAGAGTATTTTAAAAGGGGGATGCACCAATAAATCCCAAATTTGTATCTTGTAATCCATTTGGTCCTATGAATTTTCTTATGAACCGTTAGGTCCTATCTCAATGTTAACGACCATTAAACATCAAACATCATCAACATCAAAATAACATCATCATCATCAAAACAACATCAAACATCAAACATTATTCATCAAACATCAAAACATCAAATTTAATTTTAAAAAAATTGAAACTGATCCATCATCAAATTCATTATATATATATACACACAGACATAATCCCTCAATTTCTTCATCTCTTCATCCCCAGACTCCACCATTACAAAGCAATCTTATTCAAAACCCTACACACAAGCATTCAATCTGAAATTTCCCTTCACATCCGCGCGTAAATCGATCACAACCTCGTGTTCCGATCTCGATTCATCTCCTCCATCGCCAATCCTCGTCTCCGACAACGGCAAGAGAGGAGGAGTAACAGAGGCTTTTTGAGATGGGTTTGTGATTTTGAATTTTTTGAGATGGGTTTGTGATTTTGAATTTGAATTTGCTGTGATTCTTCAAAAGAGTATTTCTAGATCAAACGTTTGACTTGTTTAGGATCTATAGAGGAATCTGAGAAACCCATCATTGAAGACCCAATTCTGAGCTTCTCCATTGTCGAAATGTCAGATCTCTCTCTCTCTCTCTCTCTCTCTCTCTCCAACCCAAATCTGCAAAAAAAATTATCGAACCAGCTATGTTAATACTGCGATTCACACGATGAGACTCTCTGAGAAAATCAATGTTGACAAATGAAAAGAATTTCGAAATTAA
Source organism: Camellia oleifera (assembly GCA_022316695.1). Taxonomy (NCBI): domain Eukaryota; kingdom Viridiplantae; phylum Streptophyta; class Magnoliopsida; order Ericales; family Theaceae; genus Camellia; species Camellia oleifera. Next base: position 155,143,425 of record CM039305.1, read on the forward strand.
TGTTTGATGTTGTTTATTTATTTATTTATTTTTTGATGATGTTTTGTTGATGTTTGATGTTGTGGATGTTGTTGATATTTGATTAAGTATTTATGATGTTGTTGATTTTTTGATGATGTTTTTTTAGTGATGTTGGTGATGTATTTGACGATGTTTGATCATGTTTTTATGATGTTGCTGATTTTTTATAATGTTTTTTTTAGTGATGTTGGTGATGTAGTTGATGTTGTTGATGTAGATAGTGGGACTAAATGGTGCATAAGAAAACTTGTAAGATTAAATGGTTTAACTTTCTACCGCATAGGATTTACTGGTAATTTTTCCATTTCCATTTTAAAAATACCGATTTTATTAAAAATCGATATTTAGATTAAAAGTTATATTATTTTAAAATTTAATATTTTGATAATAGTAATATGTGTTTGACTTTTCAAGAAATTTTTTTTATGTTTATCCTTAATATATTAAAGTTTTATTATGAGGGGGCATTGACCAAATATTTCAATTTTTTTTTTCTACTTTGGCCCTTTACATTTCAAAATTTTTTTAATTTACTTTTAAAGCTCACTTATGGTCAAAATTATAAAGAAAATATCAGGTTGACTACAACATTTAGTATTATATTAGAGTTTAAATTTAGGTTAGAGGTATGGGTTAAATATAATGATATATTTCATGCCATGTGGTTAACAATGTGACATTTTTTTTAATCTAAATTTGGCCAAAAGTTGACTTTACGAGTAAATTAAGAAAAACTTAAAACGTGAAGGGTTAAAGTGAAAAAAATAAATTTTAAAAGTCAAAATAAAAAAATAATAAAACATAAAAAAAAGACAAAGTGTAATTTTGCTATTTGTTTGCTCACCATAAAAATTGTAACTTTTACTTTAAGGTACTTGTCATAAATTCACTATATGTAACTTTTTTCACAAATTAATATATCACATGCCACAAACATTCGAAACTTTTATCATAAAAACTGGTAAAGTAATGATTTTACAAACAAAGCTTGTACAAAATGCAGAATGACATAAGTGTGTACATTTATTTTAAATAAAAAAAGCTTATTAAAATGATTTTGGAGTCTTTTAGAAAGTTGGTAAAAAAATCAATTTTCAATTTTTTATCCATTTTAGATCACATCACCTCTCACATAACTTGTCTATAAAAAGATAAAATAAATTAAAAAAATCAAAAAATTATTTTTACCAACTTCTCAAAATACCCCTTTGCAATTTCTAAAATGTTACGATCTAATCATTTTGCAAGACTTTTTATATGAATTTTTTGTTTATAAATTAATAGACTCTACTATAATGTTCTCCAAGTACTTTTGGTTTTGGGGAGTAGATTTTAGGCTTTTTTTTTTATTAACTTTTTATATATTTTTTTAAGGTTAAAATTAAAAAAAAAAAGAAGACAAGATAAACTAAAATAATCAATAAAATAAAATATCATACCAAATTTATAATTATTTTATTTTTTTTCTTACAAATATTATATCTAATTATAAAAAAATTTAATCATGTTCTTAAATATAAAAATTTTAACCTATTAAAATAACCTATTAAAATAATCAAATTCCAAAGCAGGACTATATTCAATTAGCCTAGGAAAATAAAAAGGCCTCACACACTAGGTGGAGCGTGTGGGTGATGATGGGCTAAAATCTGAGCCTGAAATGTTTGGTGGTATAGCCAACAACTACGGTGATCCACACATAAATGATGCAGTATAAGACAATTTTTAATGATTCTTCAAATCTATCATTAAATTTAAAATTTTACAAAATTTTTATTAAATTAAAGATGAATGTACTTTTCATCAAATTATTGTTCATTATTATTGAATTTTTATCTTTGGATGTCCCCCCGAATGACCACCTCAAGGTAAAAATTTATGAAATAATTACACTGACCAGTTGTCCGCCGATCAACTGGTAGCTTGATGAAATTTTAAAAATTTCTGTTGGAACACTTGATATAAAAAAAAAACTTTTATTCAAATTTTATTCAAATTTGGTGATGAAAAAAGATACACAATTGGAGATGTCCGAAAGATATGGTCAATAGCATCATTGTGGAGAAAGGTTAGTGGATCTCAATCTCATAGTAAAAACATCTAAATGAGTCTCCATAAATTTTGAGTCATATTATAATTAAAAAAAAAAAAAATTTAATTTTTTATTTTAACTGGTATTTTTTATATGTACATATTATATTAGACTCTCTATTTTAAAATTAAATTTTATAAAATATTTATTTTATATTGTTAAAAAGCAGCTAAAGTAGTATAGGAAAAATTAATTTTATATTATTATATATATGTAGTTTCATATTAAAAAAAATATATAAAAAAAAATATGTGCCCATTAACGGTTGTCTAGCCGAACTACCGCTGAGTATATGACATCCAAAGTATATGAAAAGTATAGGATATCCGAAGTTTTCATATTCCTAAAAAAAAAATTGTACAACAGTTAGTTATTTGATAGGATGTCTGATCAATCTTAAGAATAAATGATCAAATATTATATAACTTATGAATAGAAAGTTAGTTTAAAAATAATTTATTGAGACTGATAGAGTAAGAATTTTATGATTTATTAACTATATTTAATCAAAATCTACATTTGTTGAGGTTGATGTGAATGTTCTAACGATCATGACATAGAATTATTACAGATGATCAAAGTTTATCTCGAAAGTTATTTTTAAAAGAAAATAAATGGTGTAGATACAAAATTAATAAGATATTTGTTATATCTAAAATAATTTTAACTCATAGATATATTAATTTAAATAATTTTTCTAAGTATATAGGCATTGTTATAGAAAATATTCTTAAAACTCAACTACCTAAGTTTGTCAACACTCCACATTGGAAGGACTCCCCAAAGGTAATTTACAACTACCTACAGTGCTTACAATCTTATTGCGGGTCAAGATAATAATGGTCCTAGCATCCACAATGGACTCACTAACAGACAAGTTAGTGTTAGAGGTTAATTTTTAGTCAGTCAAAAATATTGCTTGGCACTGCAATGGAAATGTTAATGGGTTGGCTAGTGCAACACGTTAGTATCAGATGTTAAAGTGCTTGTCAACTGCAGCCAGCAATATAGCCAATCATTATGGAACCCACTTGAATATAAAAATATTTTTCAAACAACAACCTAGAAGCAATATTATTGTTGCTGATAGGCATCTGTTGATTCAAATTTTTTACCATTGTGCACAGTTTGTCTTCTTCAATAAAATGCAAACTAGTATATATTCTTAACCATTTCCTATTCTCAATCCTTCCATTAAAAAGGAATTCAATTGTATATTAGCCAAAACTTCTGAAAAATGGATCTTCGTCCTCCATTTCAATAATCAGTTCAATCAGCAACAAAACTCTTGTACAATCCTTTTTTTGTACAAAGTATTTATCATACCCTTTAACATCATTCAAAATGCGAAGAAACAACTCTCGACGTATTCAGAATCGTCTACAAAAATAGTTAGGTAGATACGTACAATTCTCAGCAAAAAAATCTCTCCATATTTGTCGATCGCTTCCCCACGATCACATTTTATATATTGTCTCTCAACTGATTTTGAGATTAGTGTTAGCATTTGCGGTGGAAGAAGCAAATTCGTCATCTTTCGAACATGTTTATTGTAATGTTGTGAAACCGTCTCTTAATTCCCATCGGATGAGCTATCGTCGTCGGTTGAAGAACTGAAATGTTTAGAAGAACTAGACTCCATGGTAGGAATAAATTGAGACGATGATGCCATTGATGTTTTTATGAGAAAAAATGAAAGAGAAGATAAAAGAACAAATAATCTGCTTGTTAGATAAAAAAAAATGCGCTTGATTTGAATATATAAAACTTGTTTATTTATTAGTTGGTGACAATACAATATATATCTGTTTGTTATAAATTATAGCCGTTGCTGAAGTGAAATATTGCTTTTGGCAATGGAGCACCGGTATAATGTGAAATATAGCCGTTGACAGTGGAGAGAGAGGAAAGGAGAGGGTGAGTCCCACATTTATATATATATATATATATATTCTTAGCACACACTTTAACATATTCATTGTATCATCATTCACTCACTATTCACTTACTAAATTAACAAATTCTTAACACACATTTTTGGGTCTCATTTTTATCATTTTTTGTCATATAACACACTTTAACACATATTTTTAACACAATAGATGGATGCTCTAATTGGGCTTGAATATGGAACATTAAGGCCCGTTGGAAATTGAAAAGTTTCATTTACCTAATAAGGGGCTATTTCAAAGCCAACGAGACTGAGACCACTTTATAAAGTAATTATCAAGTGATGATAAAGCCTCTACATCAGGAGAAACTTGGTGAAAAGTCTTGCAACTACTTGCCAAATTTGGAAGAATAGGAACAATAAGGTTTCTCAAAATCACTCCCAACCAAGGTTTCAAAAAACGGTTGCGGTCATCGTAATGGTTATAGTGGTGTTGTTGTGGTTGCGGGTTGTAAATGCCGTAGTGTAATAGTTGCGGTAATCGGAACCGTGAACTTTTTAATTTTTCTCACAATTTAATTTTTTTTTTAACCGATACGCATATATATATTTTTTCTTTCAAAATCACATTTATAAGGGTTTAAATAGATTTTGTTTAATTTTTGTTAATTTTTAAGTATGATCTAATAAATTTCATATTTTTAAATCACTATTGATGATGCAGTTTCTTCCAGTGAATGGGCCAGACAAGTCCAAGCTCTTCAATGCCCACGTCCGAACGATCGAGCCCACCGGATAACCTGCGAACAAGTCCAACGAGGAACGGGGTAGTCCCCCAGTGGACCCTCCAACGAGCAAGTTAGAAGGAGAAGTAAGGTGTAGGGAGAGTTTTGAGATAGAAAAGCTTAACCTTCTTCTTGTCTTTAACGTTTGCTTATATCCTTTGGTAATCATTTCGCTGTCCCTTCGGACCTGCCCTCATTGCCGAAAGTCTATGCTGTAGCTTACCTTGTTCAGGGTAAGGGGGTCATGTTCCGACGGGGAGGTGTTGTCGTAATAAATGCTGTGATGGGCAGCATTAATGGTGATGTGCAATGGCAATAACTTTGTAGATCTTTGTCTGCTGATGTGGCTCGTCCTTCACCTGCCATGTGTCTGAATGCCATTGGCTCTTTATACCATGTTGGATTCCAGCTGTCTTGGACCTCAGCAGCTGGGTTATGTATTGGGCTCCGAGTGATGGGCTTGGGTTGTTTATAGTGGTTCATGGCCTTTGTGGGCTTGTACATGTCAGTAGTCTCCCATTCCCGAGTGCAGCTTTAGTCCAATGAAGGGAATAGTAATGAAGAGGGTGAGGGTGTCAGGGAATGGTAATGTGGAGGTCGGCCGGCGGAGTGACTGAGCGGGTGAACCGATCGGGAGGTGGTCTGACCGTTCAAGGTGACCGAGTGGAAGGCCGACCGCGAGGAGGGTCGACCACGAATGTCGGCCGAGTAGGAAGGTCGACTACGAGGAGGGAGGACCGTGAGGGTTGGCCGAGCGGGAGGGCCGACCGTAAAGCGGGCGATCGTGAGGGTTGGCTGAGCGGGAGGGCCGACCGTGAAGCGGGCGGCCGCGAAGAGGGCCGACCGCGAAGGTTGGCCGGGCGGGAGGGCCGACCATGAGGAGGACTAACTACGAAGGGTGAGGTGGAAGGGCGTGGGGCTCAACGGGCGGCGTGTCACGTGGTGATTTGAAGTGGAAAAGACAGGGTAAGGGCAGGAGACAGTGGATCGTGGTCGTACACGTGGCAATACCCCGTGATGGGGGAAGATTAGACATTGGATCAGAAATGAAACGTTAGGTCACTATGGGTGTTGAAAAGACAATTTTGGCAGATGATTTGAAAAGTTTTCAAGCTGGCGAAAATTAATTGGGATCCTTGGAATACGGGTAAACCGTGGGCTTTTGGCATTATTCGATTCTCAATTTCCTTGCACCTGCCTCCGAAGCGATTCGTAGACACACCATAGAAATGGCTCAAGAGGAAACTGCGAATGTCATGGTAGATCCCCTTGGCGATGATGATGCTGTGGAGTTAGCGCAGCAATACAGGATGGAGAGGGTGGGGGAGTCGATTGTACGATCCCACGGTTCCACCATGATAGCGGCTCCAAAGCCTATCAACCAGGCGGAACCTGATCACTGGCATACAAAGGCAGATAAATCAACGGTTACTGCAGCGGATTTGGAAGCTATTCGCGAAAAATACCAAGTGTCTGCCGAAATAGAGTTGTCGTTGCCAATGTCGACGGAGAGGCCATCCGATGCCAGGCCAGGGCAGTTTGCCCTTTATGAGGAGGCATTTAAAGGAGGACTGAGGCTGCCCCTGCCACAGGTGGTAGTAGATGTCCTAAACCGTTTGGAGGTGGCGTCGGGCCAATTAATGCCCAATGCATGGAAGATCTTGCTGTCCTGTGCAAGTGCCTGGCCGAAGGCGAACGAAGGGGCGGCCATGATAGTGGACGAATTCTTCGCATGCTACAAGGCCTTAGGGTAGCAAGAGACGTGGGTTACTCTGCAAGCAGCGGCAGGAAAAGGGCTGGTAGCGAGGCTGCCGTCGTCGATCAAGGGGTAGAGACCATGGTGATTCTACGTGTCTACTAGTGGAGGAGTTGGGGTGCGCACCATTTGGAAGGTGCCCACCAAGTCGATGGAGCCAAAGCTGGGGGCAGCAGCAGAAGAGAAGGTGAAAAGGGTGAAGGAGTGGAGGGAGAAAGAAGGGGCCAAATGGGACGAGCTCGTTCAGCCGTCTACATTGTTTGAGGCAGGGTTGGGTCCAAAACCGAGTAGTGGGGACCTCGACCGAGCGGAGTTGGAGGCAAAGAGAAGGGCTCAAGAGGCGGAGGATCAGACCATCCTTGCGAAAGCCCAAAAATTCAAAGAGTCCCAGGCCGACCGACTACCAAAACCGGTAGCAAGGGAGAGGATTCAACCTCGCCCCAAACCCTTGGGAGAGAAAAACTTAGGCGAATTTGTGCCACGACCGCTCCCAATAGACCCTTTGAAGGAGAGGTCTTTGAAGGAGATGGAGGCATTGGGCGTGGTGAAGAAGAAGAAGAGGGTAAGGCGGAGTGAGGAAGAGCCTGCCCAAAAGAGGAGGAGGGAGACGATTGTAAAGGAAACCAGTACTGCTAAAGGAGCAGAGATGGGAGAAGTGGAGGAGACCCCAGGAAGGGTAAGTGCCCCAGAAGTGGTGGACGTTGCCTCAGAGGGCATGGAAGTGGTGCCAGTGGTGGTGGCGATTGCCGCATGGGTCGCGAGGGCCGCCCCTGAAGGGCAAGTAGAAGATGGAGCAAGTGGCCCTGGGCCAAGAAGGGAAGAACAGCCCCAGGGGGGTCTTGCACCCCAAGGTGGGGGAGTCAGTCTGACCACAGCGATCTACCACGCTTGTGCGGTGGCTGGGCGACTGAAGGGAGAAGAAGGCCCAGCTAGGGCAGGGGCAGACCGCCTAGTGGAGATCGTAGAAGAGGCAGCCCTGCGCTCAGCGTCCAGATTCAACGAGACTGAACTGCTGAGGGGGTTATGCTCTGCTCAAATGCAGGTAACCACCTTAGTAGGGGCTCTGCTGAAGAAAGCGGGGGCTGCCAAACTCAAGGCAGATGAGGCCAAGGCTCAGCTTGCAAAATTGAAGAAGGAGAGTGCAAGTTGGGAGACTGCCCACGCTGATCTGCAAGCGGTCAAGGTGGAGCTGGAGAACACACGCCGCCAGGTTGTGTCGCTCGAGTTCCAACTGGCTGACGAGCAGAAGAAGTTAGATAAGGCCCAAAAAGCCTGCGCCGTCGCGATCGAGCGACATGAAGAGGCAATGAGCAGTAATGAAGAGTTGGTCAGGCAAAAAGATGAGGCAGATGTCAAGATTGGCGATCTGCAGAAGGAACTGGAGGGCGAGCGTGCCAAGGTAGTGGAGGAGAGGGGGAGACTGCAGAAGGAGTTGGAAGTAGAGAGAGCGAAGGCGACGGCGGAGAATGAGAGCCTGAAGAAGAAATTGGAGGAGGAAAAGGCAAAGACTGTGTCTGAAAGGGCGACCCTGCAGAAGGAGCTGGACGAAGAGAGGGCGAAGGTAGCCTCTAAGAGGGCGGCTTATCCCGATCTGTGCGTCGCAGCAGTGGAGCAATTCAAAGGGTCTGCTGAATTTCAGATGGCAATTGATGCCGCGGTCGCCAGCAGCCTAGCTAGGCAAGAATCTGGGGGGGTGGGCCCATCGAGGACGACTGCTAAAGGCAGAACTAAAGCAGAAGTTATTGAGAGCTTCTAGCAGTTAGACTTCTATAAGCACGAAATGGCTGAGTTCTGGGACAGTGGCTGGAAGATGTTCAAACGTAGAGCTGAAGAACTGTTCCCAGACTTAGACCTCAGTAGTGTGACAATTGGTGAGGACAATGTAGCCCAAACCGCCCTGGATGAGAGTATTGAAGAAGAAGACCTCATTTCCAGTGAGGAGGAGTAATTGGAGAAGAAGAAGAAAAAGACTTTGTATAGACATTGTGTTTGTTTTGTTTTGGTTGTTTTCATTTCTTTCTTTCTTTTTTTTTTTTTTTTGTAATGAGCTTATGTACAAAGTTGTGAATAAATAAAATTTCAGTTGTGTTTTGCATTTGACTGTGTTTGCTTATGCATCTGAAATGGATGAAAACTTGTGATAAAAACTTGTGACAAAAACTGAATTTAGGAATTCCTCAAGACAGAGTGGGATTGAAATTGTAATAAAAACTGAGTGCAGAGCAAAGTTAAGGACTCCTTAATGCAGAGTGAAATTGGACTTGTAATAAAAACTCAAGGTAGAGTAAAGTTAGGAACTCCTCAATGCAGAGTGAAATTGAACTTGTAATAATGCAGAGTGAAGTTGGACTTGTAATAAAAACTCAATGCAGAGTAAAGTTAGGAACTCCTCAATGCAGAGTGAAATTTAAAATGTAGTAAAATTACAAGTTTGCGTTTGCCACACTGCTCAAGTAGGTTAGTGGTCTATGGAGTGAGGATTGGTTTGTGAGGAGGAAGGCTGACTTGTGAGAGTTTGATTGAGAAGAAAATAACCTGAGTCTGACCCTGAAACTGTGGCGTCCGGTCTGGCTGAGACTTGTTAGGCAAGCCAAGTGCTTTATGCTCGGTCTGGCAGAGGCTCTTAGTGCTCAGCCTCGGCCATTAGTGCTCAGCTTGGCTGAGGCTCTTGTAGTGCTCAGTCTGGCTGAGGCTTTTTTAGTGTTCAGTCTGGCTGAAGCTTTTAGTGCTTAGTCTGGCTGAGGCTCTTGTAGTGCTCAATCTGGCTGAGGCTGTATTAGTGCTCAGTCTGGCTGAGGCTTTGAGTACTCAGTCTGGCTGAGGCTCTTGTAGTGCTCAGTCTGGTTGAGGCTCTTGTAGTGCTCAGTCTGGCTGAGGCTTTTTCAGTGCTCAGTCTGGCTGAGGCTCTTGTAGTGCTCAGTCTGGCTAAGGCTTTGTTAGTGCTCAGTCTGGCTGAGGCTTTTTCAGTGCTCAGTCTGGCTGAGGCTCTTGTAGTGCTCAGTCTGGCTGAGGCTTTGTTAGTGCTCAGTATGGCTGAGGCTTGTGATAAGTGCTGCAAATGAGAATGTTATTGAGACAACACACAGATAGCTAAGGTATAGAGTTGTTGTCATGGACAGTGTAATCCAATCGATCCAAGTTTACATTATGTAACAAAAAGAAAATACAACAACTGATCAATACAATAGTAGGAACTTATTGAAAGTAGCGCTTCAGGTGTTCAGCATTCCAAGGATGGGGGAGATCTCGACCTTCCATGTCCTGAAGTCGGTAAGTGCCCGGACGTGGTCGGGCTTTCACAACGTAAGGTCCCTCCCATTTGGCTGCCAATTTACCTTCAGTCGGATTTTTAGTGGCAAGGGTTGCGTCTCTCAATACAAGGTCCCCTACAGCGAACTCCCTTGGTCGGACTTTGCGGTTGTAGTGTGTTCTCATTTTCTATTGGTATGAGGCTAGTCTGACAGCAGTGGTTTCTCTGAGTTCTTCAATTAGGTCCAGGTCTGCTCGACGGAGCTCTTCCGTTAGTGCTGGATCCGGATGTAAAACTCTAGGGGTAGGCAGACCGACTTCTACCGGAATAACCGCCTCAGTGCCGTATGTTAAGCGGAAAGGAGTTTTCCTAGTGGGAGTCTGAGCTGTAGTTCGGTAAGCCCAAAGTACATTTGGTAGTTCTTTAGCCCAAAGCCCCTTAGCAGCTTCTAGCTTGGTTTTGATGATCTTCAGAAGAGAACGGTTGGTGCCCTCAACTTGGCCATTGGCTTGGGGGTGATCGGGGGAAGAAAAACATGGTTGAATTTGAAGGTCTGCACAGAACTTCTTGTATTTGGCGTTGTCGAATTGTTTACCGTTGTCGGAAACAATGGCCTGAGGAATGCCAAATCTGCAAACGATCGACTGCCAGATGAACTTGGTTGTGTTTCGCTCGGTAATGGTGGCAAGGGGTTCTGCCTCTATCTACTTAGTAAAATAATCAATGGCAACAATGGCAAATTTGGTCTGGCCTCGGCCAGTTGGTAAAGGGCCAACTAGATCGATCCCCCATTTGGCGAACGGGTAGGGGCTGTAAAGTGTGATTAATTCAGTGGGGAGAGCATGGGGGATATTGGCAAAACGCTGACACTTATCACATTTGAGCATGAAGTTAGCCGCATCTTGGTTGAGAGTAGGCCATAAATATCCAGTGCGAAGTACCTTGTGGGCCAGGGACCTGCCGCCTGAGTGATTGCCACAGACACCCTCATGAATTTCTTACATCACATAAGTTGCTTGAGTCGGATTGAGGCACCGCAGATAGGGGTATGAGAAACTGCGTTTGTACAAAATACCGCTGACGAGGATATAATTGGACGACCGGGCCCTGACTTTGGCTGCTTGCTGTTGGTCGTATGGGAGTTCCCTTGTCGTCAGAAATAGAAAGATGTCCGACGCCCAAGGGATGGGCTCATTTTGGAGGAATTGTATTTCGTGCTGGTCGGGACAGATAGTAGGGGTGGGATAGGTATTCTAGGCGGACACCACGGCTGAGGTCGGACTGGTCTGCGGAAGCCAACTGAGCCATCTCATCTGCCTTAGAGTTTTCTGTGCGAGGAATGTGCTTGATGTGGAAGGAATTGAAGAGGCGAACAAGGGGAAGTGCAATATCCCTGTAAGCCCGCATTGTGTCCTCCGTGGCATTGAATTCTCCCATGATCTGTCCAAACGATGAGCTGGGAGTCGCTGAACACTCGGATGTGGCTGATACCAATATCCCTGGCTAGGCGAAGACCTGCAATCAATGCCTCATATTCGGCCTGTTACTGGCCTCAAACAGGAAACGGAGAGCGCATTTGAAATAACCACCTTCAGGGGGGGTGAGGATGAGGCCAGCCCCACTACCTTTCCTGCGGGATGATCCGTCGACGTTGAGAGTCTAAGAATGAGGGTCTTCTGGTTCGATGGGAGCTGGTGGGGGTGTCAAGGTAGTGGTTGGGGTAGGATTAGTGAATTCCAGGATGAAATCGGCGATAGCTTGCCCCTTAATTGTTGTTCGAAGTCGGTAAGAGATGTCAAGCTGGCTGAGTTCCACTGAACATTGCATGAGTCTGCCGGAAAGTTCTGGTTGTTGCATGACCTTCTTCAAGGGTTGGTCGGTGAGGACCACTATGGAGTGGGCTTGGAAGTAAGGACGGAGTCGTCTGGAGGCGGTGACCAAAGCCAAGGATAATTTTTCTAACAGAGGGTAGTTCTGCTCCGCTCCCCTGAGGGCCCGACTGATGTAGTAGACCGGCCGTTGGACAGAGCCGTCTTCCCTGATAAGAGTTGCACTAACAGTGGTGTTGGATACAGTTAGATAGAGGAAGAGGGGCTCGCCCGTAATTGCCTGTGAAAGGAGGGGGGGATTAGCCATGCATTGCTTCAACTGTTGAAAAGCCTCTTCGGATTCAGCCATCCATTCGAAAGTTTGCCGAAGAACTTTGAAGAATGGCAGGCATTTATCCGTTGCACGGGAAATGAAGCGGTTAAGGGCTGCAACTCGGCCAGTGAGTCTTTGGACCTCCTTAACCGTTCTGGGTGATTGCATCTCGATCAAGGCCTTAATCTTTTCAAGGTTAGCTTCAATGCCTCGCTGACTGACCATAAAACCCAAAAACTTCCTAGATCCTACACCGATGGTGCACTTCTCTGGGTCGAGCTTCATTTGGTACTTGCGGAGGGTGGCGAAGGTTTCTCGCAGGTCGGTTAGATGATCAGTGGAGAGTTTGCTCTTGACCAGCATGTCGTCGACATATACTTCCATATTCCGACCTATCTGGTGATGGAAAACGGCATTGACCAATCGTTGGTAGGTGGCCCCAGCGTTCCTCAAACCGAATAGCATCACACGATAGTGGTAGGTACCTCGGTCAGTAATAAAGGATGTATGTTCCGGATCGGACGAGTGCATCAGGATTTGGTTGTAACCAGAGAAAGCATCCATGAAGCTAAGCATCTGATGACCGGCCGTGGCGTCGACCATCAGATCTATGCGGGGAATAGGATAGCTGTCTTTGGGGCAAGCTCGGTTCAGGTCAGAGTAATCGACACAGAGTCGCCATTTGCCATTGTTCTTGCGGACTAGGTCCACGTTTGACAGCCATTTAGGGTAGTCCACGTTTTTGATGAATTGGGCCTCAAGGAGTTTGTCAACTTCTGCGACTATAAGAGTATTGCGCTTCGGATGAAAAATGCGATGCTTCTGGCAGTAAGGTCGGAAATGAGGTTCAATGCTGAGGCGGTGAGTTATGAAAGAGGGGTCAATGCCTGGCATGTCTGAGTGAGTCCAGGCAAATACATCATTGTGCTCGGTCAGATGGGCAGTGAGGTCGGCCTTAGCTTGGGGAGATAGTTGGCTACCGATCTTGACCGTTTTAATTGGGTTGGTGGGATCGATGGGAACCTCAACGAGCTCCTCCACCGGTTTCCCTCTGACTAGCTCGTCCTCATCTCGTACGTCAAGTCCTTCAATGATCATGGCCTCCTTTAACTTGGCTTCCTTGAGTGAGGCGACATAACATTCCTTGGCTACGGTCTGCTCCCCCCTTACTGTCTCGACGCCCAGGTCGGTAGGGAACTTTATGGCGAGGTGATAGGGTGAAGTGATAGCTTAGAAAGCGTTGAGGGCCGTGCATCCAAGGATGATGTTGTAGGCGGAAGGACAGTCGACCACAAGGAAAATGAGCAACTTCGTAGTCTGCCGTGGGTATTCGCTGATGGTAATGGGGAGATCGATGGAGCCGATGGAGGTCACCCGGTCGCCGATGGAGGTCACCCGGTCGCCAGTGAAACTGACCAAAGGGGTTTGGAGGGGCGACAGACTTTCCTTTCCAATCTTGAGCTGGCGGAAACAGTTGAGGAATATGATGTCTGAAGAACTGCCATTGTTGATGAGAACCCGTTTGACCTTATAATTGGAGAGGAGGGCAGAAATTATGAGGCAGTCATCATGAGGATAACGGATACCTGTACAGTCGGCGTCCGTGAAGGTGATGGGCTCTGTCCACTGCTTCGGCTGTTTGAAGGGTCGGTCTACCATGGCAATTGCTTTGTTTGAGCCTTTCCTTATCTTTCTGAGTTCTGCCATCTGAGCCTAGCGGGATGGCCCCCCACAAGCAAGGCCACCTGAAAAATGACTCGGATTTCACCAACTGGCGGAGGGGGATTAGCTGGCGGTCAAGGCTGTTGTGGAGGGCGATCATGGCCTTGGTTAGGTTGAGCTAGCTGCCTGGGTAAGGTGCGCCGGCGGTTGTTTCTAGGGGGCTCGGTTCTTTGCCTCTGCTGTGGGCGGGTGTCCGTGAAGCGGCTGAGACGCCCCTAACATATTAGGGCCTCAACCTGATCCTTGAGGTTGATGCAGTCATCAGTGTTATGGCCATGGTCCTGGTGGAAACGACAATATTTGGATTGATCTTTCTGATTGGAAGGGGTCCGTGAGGGTAGGGGCCATTTGAGAGGGTAGTCCCGTTGGATCTGGTTGAGTACTTGTTCCATGGGAGAATTAAGGGGGGTGTACCGCTCGAACCGATCGGGCGGTCGGGCTAGTGCTGACCGGTTTGCGTGCGGGGATCGGTCTGTATAGTGGGGTGTTTGGCTATTATACTGGGTGTTTCTGGGTTCTGAGTCTTTTCTCTTTTCCCTAAGGGTCGGGCTTTTAGCTATTGGATCTTGCCGAGCGGCTAGTGAATCTTCAGCATTCATGTACTTCTGGGCTTTGGAGAGTAGTGCTGACATGGAGGTCGGGGGGTTTTTGGAGAGGGAAAAGAGGAAATCGGACGTTCGTAACCCAACCATGAAAGCCGTGAGGATGACCTTGTCATCGTTTTCCGCTACTTGTAGGGCTTTGGTGTTGAAGCGGGTAACGAAACTGTGCAGTGACTCTCCCTCGGTCTGACGGATGTTGAGGAGTTGGGTTGCCGGACGGCGTTAGCGTTGGGCTCCAATGAAATAGCTAAGAAAGGAGTCGCTGAGGTGCTGGAAAGTGGAGATAGAGTCTGCTGGTAACTGACTGAACCACAGTCGAGCTGACCCCTTCAATATCACGGGGAAAGCCCGACACATGATCTCGTCAGGGAAGACATGGAGGATCATGAGGGTGCGGTAGGTCTCCAGATGGTCGACTAGGTCCGTCGTACCGTCAAAAGAGTCAATAGTGGACATCTTGAACTTGGCGGGCAGAGGTTTGTCCCGGATGGAGGCAACAAATGATGAGTTTGCCGTGGTAGAGGGTTTATGCTGAATGTTCTGCATGACCCCTTGGAGTTGGAGCTTCACGGCTCGGAGTTCAGTGTCCTTGAGGGGAATGTTGTCACCATGGTCAGTCAATGGGGGCTGGACGCTGCTAGCTTCCCCTTCAGGGGCTGGTACTACGACTGACGGGCGTGGGGGTGGAGGTGGTAGATTTATATGTAGAGGAGGAGGAGGTTGTAAACCTTCCAGGTTGGGTGGATAGGGTTGCGGAGGAGTATGGCTCGGGGCTCTTTCTTGGTTGGGTGGGATATCTGGAGGTGGTGGTGGGGGCATCGGAAGGTTTCTTTAGAGTAAAGCATTTATCAGGGCCTGGTTTTGCTCAACCATGCGGTTAATGCTGTTGGTAAGCTCGATAAAATACGGCGGGGGGATGTTTGGATGAGGGGGGTCGGCCTGATGGTCAGCAGTATCATTATAAGAAGTCATGAATCTACTCGTGACCATACACTTTGATGGGTAGGAGGAAAATGTTGTTGGGATTGGGTCTCCGGCGACAATGAGCACAACTGGTGCGCGGAGCAAAGACCTTCCCACATACGGCGCCAACTGATGATGCAGTTTCTTCCAGTGAATGGGCCAGACAGGTCCAAGCTCCTCAATGCCCACGTCCGAACGATCGAGCCCACCGGATAACCTGCGAACAAGTCTAACGGGGAACGGAGTAGTCCCCCAGTGGACCCTCTGACGAGCAAATTAGAAAGAGAAGTAAGGTGTAGGGAGAGTTTTGAGATAGAAAAGCTTAACCTTCTTCTTGTCTTCAACGTTTGCTTATATCCTTTGGTAATCATTTCGCTGTCCCTTCCGACTTGCCCTCCTCGCCGAAAGTCTATGTTGTAGCTTACCTTGTTCAGGGTAAAGGGATTCTGTTCCAACGGGGAGGTGCTGTCGTAATAAATGCTGTGATGGGCTGCATTAATGGTGATGTGCAGTGGCAATAACTTTGCAGATCTTTGTCTGCTGATGTGGTTCGTCCTTCACCTGTCATGTGTCTGAATGCCATTGGCTCTTTATGCCATGTTGGATTCCAGCTGTCTTGGACCTCACCAGCTGGGTTATGTATTGGGCTCTGAGTGATGGGTTTGGGTTGTTTATAGTGGTTCATGGCCCAGGCTTGTACACGTCAACTATGAAAGGAGTTTTTTTTTTTTTTTTTTTTTTTTTTTTTTTTTTTTTTATATTTTATTTCAGTAGTTAATAACTTTAAGAATAATTGATTTTGAATGTCTATAAAATTATTTTTGACTAATACTTGAACTAACTAAATAAAAGATATTTACAATTATTAAATGAAATGATTATAAAAAAAAAATTATGCCATAAACAAAAATTATTTTTGAGTTAATGATTTTTTTTAAAAGACATTTTTTCAAACAATACTTTATAGCTAACTAAATAAAATTATTTACTATTAAGTAATAAATGAAATGATAATAAAAATAAAAATTGTGCGATAATCTAAATAAGTGTACTTTTTATTTTTTTACGAAAAGATGTACAAAAAAGTAGAGATGTGATGTGATGGAAAAAAGATAAAAAGATAAAAAGATGGATTATTTTAAGGATGCCAAACTTGGCCAAAAATTAGTTTTGAGCTATTGATTATTTTTTAAAGACATTTTTTTAAACAACACATTATAGTAACAAAATAAAAAATATTTACAATTAAATATTAAATGAAATGATTATAAAAATAAATACAATCACTATATATATATATTTATTTATTTTACATGCTAATGTAATGAAATAAAAATAAAAAATTAAATTATAAAGAAAACAATTCATACAATGTTTTTTCTTTGGGTTTGGATCATTTGAGTTTTTTGTAAGATTATTTTTCTTTGGAAATGAAACTATTTAGAATATTGTAACAGTGTATGATGGGCCGTTATGGTACCGCTTCCAAAACGGCTATTACATATGTAAATTTCCGTTACATCACAAAAGCGGATGTAACGGATAATGCTTACCACTGCAACCGTTATGTAACGACCGCAACCGTTATATAACACCGCTTTTTAAAACCTTGCTCCCAACCCACTCATGAAAGTTTCAAACTTATCAAAAGTTTTCAAGAGGCTTTGCCAATTTCCTCTCCTACTTGATCAAAAAAATCCCTAACTAATTAGATGGCGTTTCCCTTTAGGAAGAAAAACTCAACATGGATGGGAGATCCGGAGCAAGAAAGACATGGAGTTGTCCTTAAAGATGAAATTGGGAGCTAGGAGGTATTCAAAAGCACTTTGCTGTGATGGATGAACGGCTTGAAGAGGCCAGAGATTCTTTGATCGTTGCCACATAATTTATCATCTTAAGACCTACAATTTTATAAGCAATATTCACTCCATCTCTTTTGAATAATTAATTTTAATTCATTGCAATGTGCCACTCTAATGGTTGAAAATTTTAAAAGTTAGTTGAATTTAACATTTGATTGTGTCAAAATGATAAGTTACCATTGAGAGATGATATAACCAAAAAAAGAAGATATATATATATATATATATTTAAAACTATAAAAGGTCAAAAAATAACTCTAACAACATCATTTTAATTTGGGCTATTAGAGATGCTCTAACTAAGGGATCGTTTGGCAATGACATGTTTTAGTTAAAAAGTGAAAAAGTCATTAAAAAAAAAAAAATTTAAAAAAAACCATAAATTCATACAAAAGACTTCGTTTGGTTTTAAGTTTTCAAAATTATTTTTCCATGGGTTTTCGTTTGTCTTTACTATTTTTTATTTTATTTTATATTTTAGTCCTTTTTTTTTTTAATACTTTTTAGATACATCAAGATTAGATACATTTAAAAAGTAAAAGAGTTTAACTAAAATATGAAAAAAAAAAAATCACTAAAATAAATGAAAACTAGAATAAAAATGCACATAGATTTTTATATGGATTTTTATTTGTTTTTAGTATTTTTTAAAAATATTTTAGTCAATTTATTTTACTATTTAGATGCATGCTGATTACGTGCATCTAAAAAGTATAAAAAAAATTGATTAAAATATAATTTACTAAAAATAAATGAAAACTCATCAAAAAAAAAAAAAAGTTTTTGAAAAATACTCTCATTTTCTCTACTTTTTGCATAAATTTTTTTATTAAAAAAAAAAAAAAACAAAAAAAAGTCTTTCCCAAACACTTTAATTCTTTTTATCAACCACAAAATATATAATCTCGCCATAAATTTGAAAAGTCTGCACTTTTGAGATATTGATTCGTGATTATATTTTAATTTAAAATAGTAAATATCAATCCCAATCAAATAATCAATGATAAATCAGCACAATGATTTAAAGTGAAAAAAATCATAATTGGAGCAACTCCAATTGTAATAAAAAAATCACGGACCAAAATCATAAAACAATCCATTAAGAAGACAAAAAGAAATTACACAAGAGTATCCTCAATTACCTAACGAATCTACGCCCGAATTGAACCAAACTTGATGTGCCTCTTCCACTACTGTCTTCATCTCAAAATTGGTTTGCCCAACATTTAATTCAAAATACCGAAATCACGACGATAAGCCATTCTAAAATCCACCAAAGCTTTAAGCGCAAATTCTTTAGAATCCATCGAAGAACACCTATCTCTTTATGTGAATAAAAGAACGAAATCAACCCTTGATATTTTTACACTCTGTAGTTCATTGATCAATCAATCACCTTCTATAGATCAAGGAAACTCATATAAAAACACCATATAATATGGAACATTTTGTATTTTACTCATCTTTGAGAATCTGGACGGGTTAAATCCTAAAAACAGCAAACGGTGCACTTTATAGAAAATAAAGCCCGAAAACCGCTTGAGCGCACACTTCACCGCTCGTGCGGTGTGAGAAAAGACTATGCAAAACATATATGCCAATTTCTTGAGCTCAACTTTTATCGCTCGAGTGGTAAAACTCGTTTTCCATAAATTCTGTATGCAGCTCGATCTCCGTAGATAGTCAACAAATTGGTAAATAAGGAATACTCATGATATGGAATGTCAGCACAAACTCTTTTACACAAGCACAATTCGAGTTGGATTCGTATCTAAATACTCACAGTCTCACTGAAACAAAAGAGCGAATAAAATTACAACTGAGTGACGTTTTCTCAAATGAGATTGTCAATTACAAAAACCTAACAAAAATCTTGTGTTGATTCTCGTGGGTTAATTTCTGGGATATTTTTTTGTTTTTCTTTTTTTTTTTTGGGAGGGGGGGGTGGTTTAAATTTCTTATTTTAAATTTGTTGTGTAATTTTCATTTTTATATTTTTTTGTACCATTCTTTGCTTCATCATTTTTTGGGTCAGATTTTGATTTCGTTAGGAATTTGTTGTGAAATCTCAGTAAAATGTATGATTTGTTATATTCTTTATTGTTCTTGATTGTGAAAGTTGAATAATGCTTTTGGCAAAAATGGCAATTTCAGCGCGCGCACACATGAAATAAATAAATAAATGTATTTTATGGCAATTCGGGCAACTTCCAGCATAGCAATAGGCGAGGCAAGAAGAGAATCAGGAAATGAGTTTTATTCTTATTGTCTTTACAATTTTCTACCCTTTATTGGCAAAAGCATAATTCGTGCTTTGCTTCTACTCTTCTCTTTGTTGGAAAAATATTCCATTTAAAATGTTATATATTTAGAAAAAAGAAAAATCAAGAGAAATACTTTGAATTTAAATTTATGACGTGAAATTAAACATGGTGTGGTAAGGATCACAATTCACATGTATAGTGACTTTATGTACACATTTTAAATTATGGCATTTCACTACTTATTTTTTTGATCGGCAAAGAAAATTTTTATTGATATAAGAATTAAGTATACAGTACAAAACAAAATATATCAATAAAGAAAAGGGAAGTGCAAAAACATCATAATGAGCTAACTCGTCCCAATTAGGTTGGCACCAAAAAACTCATCCTATCATTTGCTAGCACCCTAGAATTGATGAGAAACCAACGAGAAAACAAACCAAACACCAACAAAAAAAAAAAACCAACAGACTACTGCCTAGCATCTGAGTGAAGCTTTCCACCAATGCAGTGGCAGACAACAGAATATATTAACTGAGTAACAGAGCAACCATTGGAAGCTGATAGCAAGCAAAACTAATATTAGACTTAACCATCAGCACAAAAGGACCCTAATTCATCACAGCAGCAAAGAGCTGAGCAGACCATCCACTACTTATGAGAGTTGATTTTTTTGACTTTTTTTGTTCTGCTTATTTTTAAAAATTATGTCAAATTTTTACTTTTTAGATTGGTCTCAATTAGACAAAAATAAAAAATTAAAACAGAATTTTTCAAAAAAAGTTTATAAAAAACAAAAATAAGTCATCTATGTAAGTTTTTTTAAAAAAATAAAATTTAACCATTTTTTTTTTCATCTTTAATGAACTTTTTTCAAAATTGACTTAATTTTATTTTTTAAAATTATCTAGTCAAGAGGCAGAATAAAAAGTAAAGAAAGGAAAAAAAATTAAAAAAAGAGAGTAAGAATTGAAAAAAGAAAAAGAAAAAAAGAAAGAAATCAAAACAGATAAAAAAAAAATTGGCTTCAAAATAAATTAGTTATTCCATGCACTACTAGCTCTATAGACCAGTTTCTAGATCTGTATTTGAAATACCCAGCAGTGTTGAACCTAAATTTATCTTCTCCAAAAGATATGCTCATGAAGCCTTTGCCTATTGAAACTGTGTTCACACTTCCTTCTCCAATACCCACTTGGCCACCAGGTAATTATTTAGCGTCAATGCATCAACATGTTGGTTATTTTTCTTTCATTTATTCTTCTTCTTATATCTGTTTTTTTCCTTTTAAATTCAATTGCAGGTGATGGTTTTGCTAGTGGAACCATTGATCTGGGAGGATTACAAGTCTGTCAAGTTTCATCTTTCACCGAGGTATGGTCTACTCGAGCCGGTGGACCGGGAAATTCAGGAGCAACATTCTTTGAACCATCTGAAACACCTCAAGGGTTCTTCATGCTTGGTTTCTATGCCCAGCCCAACAACAAACTGCTGCGCGGTTGGGTTCTAGCTGGAAAAGACGTCTCCGATGACTCCTCTGGTGGGGCCCTAAAGAGGCCTATTGACTATACCCTTGTTTGGAATAGCGAGTCCTTGAAAATTAAGCAAGATGGCAATGGCTATTTTTGGCTGCCAATGCCACCTGATGGGTATGAACCCATCGGCCTCATTGTCACGAATTCGCCCGAGAAGCCTTCCCTTGACAAAATTAGGGTTGTCCGGTCCGATTTCACAGAGACATGCCAGAACAATTCCTGGATTTGGGGACCAAAAAGGAAGAACAATCCAAGGGGGTTTGGAATTTATAGTGTTAGACCAGTTAATAGAGGGACCAACGCTTTAGGGGTGTCAACAGGCACGTTTATGGTCCAAAATAGTGGTAATGAGGAGGCTGATTCAATATCACTGGCTTGTTTGAAGAATGCCAAGTCTTGTTTTCTTTCTTGTATGCCTAATTTAAACCAAATTAAGGCATTGGTTCAAGCTTACTCTCCATATATTTACTTTCATCCTAGTGAAAAATACCTCCCCTCTTCTGTCAATTGGTTTTTTGAAAATGGTGCCCGCCTGCACCGCAAAAGGAAAGAGTCCGTCGGAAGCGTCAAGGCTGACGACTCTGACGGGGTTGGCGTCGAGGCTGGCGGCTCAAACCTTCCGCAAAGTGGTTCAGATGATGGGACATTTTGGCTAGATCTCCCAGTTGATAAAGCAGCCAAAAAGAGTGTCAAGAAGGGTGTAATAACCCCGACCTTGATTAGCGCTAATTGGGACTTAACTATGTCTAATAATAATTAAGGAAAAAATCTGGAATTTAATTGCATATGCATTGCATGACTTATGTGTTTTTATCTGTTCGGTGTCGGAATATCTGTTTATATTTTAAACTTTGAACTGCAAATTGGAAGCCCTATCGGCGCCCGATTCTGAAATTAATTAGTGTTTTGGACTCGTTAGATTTTATGTGAATTTATGGTAGACTCAATTAAAATTTGATTTGGGACGATTAAATTAGATTAAATAACGCTAAATTACATTAGTTCAATTATTTACGAAACTGCCACTTGGTGGACCACTTCTAAGAGACTTGTTTGGGACTTGATTAGAAAGCTCCATACATCATTTCCTCAGCCATATTTGAGACAAAACGTAGGAGAGTGAGAGAGGAGAAGAGACTTAGCTTCAACAAGAGTTTTTGGCTTGGAACTTGAAGAATTGTAGAGGAGTTTTCATAATTGAGCCTCCATACTTGGAATTCAAGACTTAAGGTAGGAATTTCATTTTCTTGAACTAGAATTCAGATTATTCTTGTATGATTCTTGGGTAGATTGGAGTTTATAGATGGAAGTGGGCTTTAAATGTGGAGTTGGAGCCTAGTTCATGCATGCACGTACATGTTCTTGGCATATGAAGTTGTTTTGTATTAATCTCTACATGCATGTACATGTTTTTGCTTAAGTCCATGAACTCATCATGTTTTTCCAGAAAATATACCATTTGATCATGTTTTGAAGTTGTAAAATGCATTTGAATTCAAGAATGTTGGATTTCACTTGTTCATGAAATGGGTTTGTAAATGGTGCTCAAATTGGCTCACTCTTGGCCCTTGCATGTGCAAATTGGCTTTTGAAACTTGTTATACATTGTGTTTAAAGTGTTTTTCCAGATTTTGGGCTCAAGAGGTTGAGTTTTGGGTTGTTGGATGCTTGGTTCGAACTTGGAAGACAAATCTGGAAATTCCAGATTTTGCTTCCTCGCTCGAGCGAAGGATCCCTCGCTCGAGCGAGCCCTTTTATTTTGCAATCTCGCTCGAGTGAGAATCGAGCGACCATCGCGCGTAAAATTGCAGCATCCAGTACTTTTACTGTTTCATCAGACCGCTCAAGCGAAGGAAGGCTCGCTCGAGCGAACCCTTTGATTTTAGGAGCTCGCTCGAGCGAAGGAAGGCTCGCTCGAGCGAGACCCCTGTTTTCAGCAATTTTCGTAAAATATTTTCTAAGGCATTTTTGCATCCACATTCCATCCTAGGCATTCCTAGGCCATGATTAAGACTCCATACTAAGGATAAAGGGTTAAGTACACACTTAGAATTGTTAACGTAAGTTTTGATACAATTAGAGATGCGTATTTCAAGTGTGTACCCATTATGTGACTATGTAGGTTGTGTGCCGTAGTTGGTTTGATCGTTTGGCTTCGCCTATCAGTTTCGACGCCCACTGTGAGTAATAACTTTGTAAAGTTATGTTCAATGCTATATATTTTCAGTATACTATGATACGAAATGATTGATTCTTTGAAAAGCTATGATATGTTGGAAATGAATGAATGATTGTCCAAGATTCTGAAAGTTAATCGTGGCATCCTTAGCACTACATGATATGCGTCCCTTTATGGGTCATCAGGTCCCTTTACGGGTCATCAGGTCCCTATATGGGTCATCAGGTCCCTTTATGGGTCATCAGAACGTCTCTGTGCACATGAGTCATCAGAAAGCCTTCAAGGCTGTCCCTATATGGGTCATCAGGTCCCTTTATGGGTCATCAGATTTGTGAATGCTATTGGATGTACCACGTATGATTATGTTACAAACCTGATTCCGGAAATGATGTTGTACAAGTACATGAATATGTTTGGATACTAATATGAACATGATTATATTTCTGATATGAACTCTGGTCTTTAGTTCTGTGGTGGACATCATTCATTAACCCTTTACTCTGCTTATTATTCACTGGGCTTTCGCTCACAGTTTATTATATATATGTAGGTGAGACGGCACAAGACCCTGGCCAGAGTTGATGGCCTCCTGTTTCCCTTTTTGGTCAGCCAGCTGTTGCGCCTCCCGAGGAGGTTCCAGTCAAAGCCTAACCCCGAGGCAGTTTTGTTTCATGCTAGTCATTGGTTGTGTCTTGTAAAGTTGGATCTTGGGGCATACTTATGTAAATATTTTGTACATATGGGTGTTTCTGGCTAGCATGTTTATATATATAAATAAGTTTTAAATCTTCTGTCCCATGTATGTCATCACAGCTCATTGGACCTTGTTTAATTTTACTTTATTGCTTCCGCAGCCCCTTATTAATTGTTAATCTGTTGGGAGGCCGTAGGTAATCCACGGATTACTGGCCGGTTACGTCGCTAAACCTATAGGGGCGGGTTTGGGTCGTGACAAAGGGAGACCTAGATGAAGCTGAGGCCTATTTGCATGTTAAGCCCATGTTTGGTGCAACATTCACTGACATAACTATATGGTTGTTTTACCCATTTAATGGGCCAGTGAAGATTAAAGTTTGTGGGCTTATTAGCATTCCCCTTGGGAAACTTGGTAGACATGTTGGTGATTGGGAACATTTGACTCTAAGTAGCTAAAATAGTCAAAAAGTCAAAAAGCCAACTAAAACACATCACATCACCTCTCTACTTTTCTGCACGTCTTTTCGTAAAAAGCCAAAAAGTTACTAAAATAGCCACTTCCCAAACCAAGCCTAAGGGTAAGCAATTTCAATGGGGAGCTAACAAGTGTCTATTTTTCGCAACATAGTAAAGGGAAATGGGTTGACGTGTCAGAGCTCGAGTTCCTAGACAAAAACAAATTCGTGACTTACGCTTCGCTGCACGAGCATGCGTTTTACCATAAGCCCGGAGATGAAATGCAATGGAAATGTGGAATAGGAGAGAGTAATGCTACGTCGAAGAGTGAGATGGTAATGGACACGGGAGAGAGCTATCGAATAGTTGCAGCCAAGCACTTGGGGCATGTTGTAGATGAGCCACCATGGTTGAATTATAGAAGGAAATGGGGTCCGCAAATTAGCTGTGTTTCAGAGAAGTTGAAAGGTGCAATTCAGAAGGTGGTGAAAATTCCTAATGAAGTATTTGGTGAGGAAGGGCCTTTGGGCCCTAAAATGAAAGGTAATTGGAGTGGAGATGAAGATACATATGATGATGAAGAGTAAGTGAAGAATAATTGAGTTCTATTGATGTAATGGTAGTTTTAGAGTCTGAATGTGAAAAATGTTATTGCCAACTACACTTCTATATTATATGGATATTTTTTTCTTCAAAATTTTTCCATTATTAAAATAAATTTTAGGGTCTACTAGTCTATTAAGACTTAGAAGTTAAATTTTTTTCAAAATATTTAAAAATTTCACTAAAAAGATTTTTAAAAAAAAATTACTAAGACATTTCCCAAACGAGCTCTAATCTTAACCACTGGACCTATATAGCCTATTCTACAACAAATAATAATAATGTTATCCATACATAACAATGCATATGATATGTTTGGTTGTCGGATTAAAAAAGAGGGTTGGATAAGTTTTTTTTTTTGGTTTTAATTTTTTTCAGACCATTTATCTCGTATTTGGTTGAAATGCAATGGAATGAGCTCTAATCTTAACCAGTGGACCTATATCCAAATTCAGGCATATTGATTAGCCTATTCTACAACAAATAATAAAAATGTTATCCATACATAACAATGCATATGATACGTTTGGTTGTCAGATTAAAAGAGAGGGTTGGATTTGTTTTTTTTATTTATTTTATTTTTTTAAAGATCATTTATTTCATATTTGGTTGAACAATTTAAGAATGAGATAATGTGTTAGCATAGAACACTATATCCAATAGTAGTGGGACAACTCAATTTCATGAGAGACTGGGATACAGTAAGATATGATAAAATATAATACGCATATAATAATGTTATCCAATTCCATTCTTCCTAAACATGAGATAGGATAATATATTATCTTTCAAAAAAATTCTCTATCTTGTGTGATCAATTATCCCACTACTTATTCTAAAGATAGTAATTGTTGGAAATAAAATGGATCACACAAAGGCTAGAGAGATTAAAAAAGGGAAGAGGAATTCTTAACTTTCAAATATTTTGATTCCACTTACTTAAAACACTTAGGTACATGACTTATTTATAGTCTCTAATGAACAAACTAAGAGACCAATACATCTTTACATCCAATGTACCATACATGAATCTTCCTAGATACATTCATCCTAGGATTATTTGAATCTAAAAAATACATGAACATTGACAATACATGAATAAAATATAAATAGATACTTCTAAAAAAATGTGTAAATTAATTGAACTAAAATCATATTTATTATTTCAACACCCCCTTTTAAACTTGACTTTTAGTAACTCCGAGCAAGGTCTGAAACTTGGTGAAGTCCTCATACTTGTGCGGCTTTGTGAATATGTCAGTAATTTGATCATGAGATTTCACAAACTTGAGTTGTACC
Source organism: Camellia oleifera (assembly GCA_022316695.1). NCBI lineage: Eukaryota > Viridiplantae > Streptophyta > Magnoliopsida > Ericales > Theaceae > Camellia > Camellia oleifera. The sequence continues at coordinate 155,169,543 of CM039305.1, forward strand.
TCTTTCTTTGCAATGCATTCTCTAATAAAATGATACTGTAGACATCCCCGAACGTCTCAGGAGGGAAATCCCGTTTTGTTCATTGGGCTTACTACAGTTCAGGACTCAATGTCACAGTCCTGTATCTAATCTCGCAAAGTGCAATGCAAGACCGATGAATCATCAAAGAGTCCAAATCTGGCAAATCGTTTTTGAAAATAGATTTTTTGAAAGAAGTGCCAAATATGGATTGCTTTGCCAGATACAGAGTCGCTACCTAAATATTTATTTTGGGGGAATTTAGGAAACCCTGACTCGTTGCCTAAGGCCACGTGTCCGTTATCACCAAAGTTGTCTCGGCTCGGGAACTTGGGTACGATTGGGGAAGGTCACTTTGTGAGCACCCCTGCTCGCCCGATCAAAGATCGGCCTCTACTAACCACGATATCGAGTTTTGAAAACATTATGTGCTCTTATTTCGGTTATTAACCTACATTTACTACGTGATGCGCACATCATACAAGTATAGACCGGATTGCCTGAATTAGAACAAAATATCTCATATTTGTTTTTGAAAGCGGTTTGCTACTCGCAAGTAGGCTAAAATGTGGATTTGCCACTCTCAAGTGGCTTAAAACTCATAGTTAATGCATTATTCCAATTCAGATAATCCAACCTTCACCCACAGGCATTCAGGTAGATATATCACATAAGCAGTTAGCCTCATGGTAAGCATGCTATCATGGCAGTCACTCACACACATGCAAGGATGCTAAAGCATAAAAGCTTACCTAGTACTCCAAGCCAAAACAGAAGCTATGTTAGAAATCAATGCATGATCCTAACTATGCTGAAATGCCTAATGCAACACATGCAAAAATGCAACTACAAATAGGCTCGGCTATTCTAAAGATGGCATGTGAAATGCTACAACTAACAAGTATTCAACTTGGAATTGAAATACAATGCAGTTAGTATGATGCGCCGAGCCCGGTGCATGCAAGACAGATGAATGGATGCAAACATGCGAGCATAAATATGCTAATTGAAACATGCCTTAATCTAACCATCATAAGCTGGTAAATAAAAAGGAGAAAGACGTAGGGTTGGAAGACATACATCACACACACGCACACTTATTACACAATTGCCCTCGCTCGGAGGGTCCGAATAAATAATTACAGTCCGAATAAATAATTAAATATTACAAAACCCTAATTAATTAACAAATTAACTAGGAAAACAAGTAAATTAGCATGCAAGCTAAATGGACCGGCTCAGCTCTGTTCCGAATGATGAAAGATGCATGCATGCTTGAGCTGCCTCGTCGGAAAATTCCTCGCGATGCCTCGATTTGCCTCTGTTTGCAATTAATCCCGGAATGTTGTGCAAAGCTCTAGAAGGCTGCTGATTTCTGGTTTGCTGCAACAGAGAGCAAGAAAGGGGCATGGCAAAGTATTTTCTCATATGTATGCACACCTCGATCCTCGTGCCACCAATCACGCATCTTGATGCATGATGGCCGAGGAGTTGAATTGCACGACTCGATGTGAAATGAATGCACATATAAACACAACAAGGCCTAGACTCCATCATGGGTAATCCAGATTGTCGGCGATCGAGAATTGAGGCACGCTCCGTCACTTTGAATACGAAAAGTCCCTCGTTTCCCGTGCTTGGGCTAACTCCTATCCCAAACACAATGCAAATGAGATGGCATACACAATGCGACTAACATGCAACCTAGCATACGTAATGCTATGGACTGAAATGGCATACACAATGCACGTGATGTAATATGGCATACACAATGCTCTAACATGCAACCAAGCATACGCAATGCTATGGATTAAAATGGCATACACAATGCAAGATGGACTTACACCAATATGAGTGGACCTCAGCCACACTTACATCAGTGGCCATGTGATGGAAATAAGACAACCGAAATACATGCAAACATGCATGAATGCAAAGGACTGAACCTAAGGCATCAAATGTCACTCTACCAAAGCATGGCAAGGGATGAAAGATGGCATACAAGCATGCAATTTCCAGCTCTGAAACATGATGCACAATGATTCCGAATCAAGCAAATATGTCACACAATGCATGCTAGGGGGCTCGGGTACCAAAACTAGTGAAGTGAGTTACACTAGAGGTACCCAAAGCAATGCACAAATGGAAAAACCAACCCCAAACAGACCCTAGGCAGGTCTGAAACAGTGGAGGAAGGGCCTAAAATGATGACTCGGAATGCAAAGAAATGGAGCTCATTCAATGGTCCGAAAACAAGGCATACAAGTCCGACTCTCAAACACATTTAAAGAATACAAAACATGGTAATACGGCATTCAAACAAGCTTTGAAATATGATGTATAATTAGCCCAAAACATGAACACACCTCAGTATATGCATGGAATGAACCTCAAAACTCAAAGTTAAGCATGGGTATTGAACTACAAGCATGCAAAACTAACATCATTCAACCATGAGACCCAAAAACAGAGCTAGGACAGTCTAAAATAAGCACAATATCAGTTTAAGGCAAGGCCAAAAAGAGCTAAAATCAAGGGTCAACAAAGCATGCGAAATAAGCTAGTGAACCATGATTTACACTACAAGTATGTGAAGCACATGAGGGCTCACCAAATCAGCCAAAAAAAGAAGTATGCCATGCCAAAATATGCCCAAATACCCACTGAAACTCAGTCAATGCATGCAATAATGATGGGCTCCTTTGAAAGGCCAATAAGGGGGTTGTTCTACACATGCATGATGGACACACACAATGGCAGAACCACCTCTAGAAAAAGGTTTTGAGGGTCCTAAAACCCACTAAAAAGAGCCTAAAATGGGTCTAGGAAACATGAAAATAAAGGCCCCTTTGAAAGGCCTTGGATGGGATTGTTCTACACACATGCATCAAAGACACAAAATATGGCCAAAAGAACCCTGGACAGAGTCAAGGCAGACTTTAAAACTCACAAATAATGGCTTGAAACAGGACTTCACAATATGCAAGTAGGAGCCCCTTTGGAAGGCCAAAAGGACCAATAAACAAAACAAGGAGAGAGAGGGCCACCCCCCTCTGATTTTGGCTCTCAAAACAGTATGCTAGCCACTAAAAATCCACTGGATTTCAGTGGCTAGAAGGCCAACAAAGCATGATACAAAGGCCTAGATGTAAGGCTCAAAACAAGATGCAAACAAGCATACAAGGGGGTAAATGACCCCAAATAGAAAAATACCCTAAATCAAACTTCAAGAGGGGCTCAAAATAAGACTCTTTTCAGTTTATGACAAATCTCGAAAATGTTTTCAAGCAAGGCTAAGAAAGGAAGCAAAATAAGCCTACAAAGAGGGATGGAGCATACAAGGAGGTAGATGACCTCAAACAGGAAAGTGTCTTTAATCAAACTTCAAGAGGGGATCAAAATAAGATACTTTTAAGTTTATGTTGAAGTCCAAAAATGCTTGAAAATAAGGCTAGACAATGGAGCAAAATAATGCAAGAAAAGGGGAAATAGAGACTTACCCTTGTAGCATAGCAAAACAGCAAGCTCTGGACCAAGAAAGGAGTTCTTCAACCTCTGAAAATCAGCTCCAAGATGCTTGGATGGATGGTGGAGGTGGTAGGCTATGAGGTGTAGTGCAAATGGTGCAAGAATATTAAGGTTTGGAGCTTGGAATAGTGAGCTATGGAGGAAAATGTTTGTATGCCTTAAACAAAAAGGTTCAACCCTTGTAATGGAAGAGGAGGGCCTCTCTTATAGAGAAGAGAGGCCAAAGCTTCTTCTGGAAGCTTCAAATATCCTCCATACACGTGTATGGAGGATGGTCCAAATGCCTCCCAGTTGGCACAGCTGGATTGCATTCAGAGAGAGCAAAAAGCAGATGGCTGGCCGACCAGTTAAGGTGGTCGGCCGGCCACTCCCCCTGGTCGGCCGACCAGGGGTCAAAAGGTTCAACCTCCAAAGGTGGTCGGCTTACCCAGAAAGGTGGCCTCCCAGATGAGTAGAATACAGCTGTATGGTGCGAAACCAGAAAATGTAACCCAAGAGAGAGGAAAACCAGCTTTCTAGCAAGGTTCAAAAGGGTCAAGAAGAAATACTGGTCGGCCTACCCATATTGGTGGCCTCCTAGATGAGCACAACACAATGGTGGTATGAAAAACCAGAAATTATGGCCCAAAAGTGAGAAAAACCAGCTTTCTGCCAAGAAAACCGGTTGGAGGAGAAAGAAAATGGTTTCCAAAAGCATTGCTGGTCTCCCACTATAGTACCACCTTCCTAGCAGTGAAAATAGGCTCCATACCAAAAATGAACCCTAACCGATGCAAAACGAGGGTTTGGGGGCCAAAATGCGCAGCCTAGGGCCCCGAAAACAGGTTGTTAGGCACCAGAGGTGGTGTACGACCACGAAGGTGGTCTCTCAGGCCAAAGTGTCCCTCTAAGGAGAGGAAACAAGGTGTGTGCCAAAAACCAGAGCAAACGGAGGTAGTTAAGCGGTCCCGAACCGAGACACACGGCCGACGACTCCGAAAGCCGGAAACTAGTCTCCAAATGGGCAAAATGGCCTACGACTACGAAACGTAGCCTACGGCCACTGAGAGATGGTCTACGAGACCTCTCACTCCCTTCGGGAAGAGAAAATAGAGAAAACAGGACCTGGTTCGCAAACCGAGACAAAGCACAAAAGAGCCCCGAAGTCTGGAGGCAAGGCTCGCAGCCGAGACTTTGAAACCTCAGAACGAGCACAATATGCAACATCACCGAGCGCTCAGTTGGTGATGTCTGAGTCTTAAGGTCGGTCAAAAATAGAGTGTCTACAGATACCTTGTATCAATGCATTTACTTCGATCATGAAACAGTGGGTTCTTCGCCAAGGCAATTGTTGACTAGTTATCAACGAAGATCTCCGTCGCTTTCTCTTGTGCAAATTGAAAATCCTTCATCAAATTCCTCGGCCAAATTGCATGACAAGTGCATGATGTAGCAGCAGCATACTCAGTTTGACAGGTAGAAAGTGCTACTATCGGTTGTTTCTTTGAACTCCAAGTAAAAGTTGTATTTTCCAAGAAAAACACAAAGCTAGAAGTGCTTTTCCTATCATCCAAGTTTCCAGCCCAATCACTATCATAATAGCCAAAAAGCTTGTATTCATTTGAGGATGAATAAGATTAGCCAAAATCAATTGTTCCATTAACATAACGAAGAATTCTTTTCGCAGCCTTAAAGTGAGTCATTGTGGGTGCTTCCATAAAGCGACTTACCAACCCAACTCCAAAAAGAATATCCAGTCTTGTGCAAGTCAAGTACCGTAAACTTCTAACTAGACTCTTGAAAAGAGTTGCATCAATCTTTTCTCCATCTTCATGCTTTGTTAGCTTGACTCCACATTCCAAGGGATATTAATAGGCTTGCAATCAATCATCTTGAATTTCTTGAGTATTTCTTTCGCATATCCTTCTTGAGATATAAATATGCCATTCTCCATCTGCTTGACTTTAATGCCAAGGTATAGTATGCCATGAGTCCAATATCAGTCATCTCAAATTCTCGAATTACTCAAACATGCTTGGATTATTTCCTGTAAAAATAAGATCATCCACTTACAAGAAAACAACCAAGACATCTCTATTTCCATGCACTTTAGAGTAAAGAGCATGCTTATATGGACATTTAGTGAAACAATCCGATATGAAATACTTGTCAATTCGAGTATTCCATGCTCTTGGTGCTTGTTTCAACCTATATAACGTTTTCTTTAGCTTGAAAACTTTATCTTCTTGGCCTTTGATCACAAACCCCATAGGTTGATTGATGTACACTTCTTCCTCAAGAAACTCATTCAAAAAAGAAGACTTGACATCCATTTGATAAATTTTCCAATTATTGTTGGCAGCAAGAAAAATCAACAACCTTATAGTTTCTAAATGGGCAACAGGGGCAAATACCTTATCATTGTCAATCCTATCATGTTGACTATATCCTTTTGCTACTAATCTTGCTTTGTATCTTTCTACCTCTCCCTTTGCATTCTTCTTTGCCTTGTATACCTACTTCACGCCAATGGTTTTTTGTCATTTTGGAAGAGTAACGTGCTCCCATGTGTTGTTCTTGTTAATGGCATTCATTTCCTCATCCATAGAAATTCTCCACTTCTCATCTTGTTTAGCGTCTTCAAATTGTCAACAAAAAAACCAAATAGGTTCAGTTACCTCATAGAGTTTATCGAGACTCTGCATTTGGGGCCTTCTCTCATTTGAGCTTCCTTCCAACAATGACGGTTCATGATGATGAGGAGGAGATACTGGAGGTGTAATAGGCACTTCTAGCACCTCAAAAAGTGATTGCTCTTCTTAAAAAATGGGAAAGAAATCATAACTTTCTTCTTCTTGAATATTCTAATCCCATGTGCTCTCTTCATCAAACTCCACATCTCCGTTGACGATAATATTCATCGTAATAGGATTATAGAGCTTGTAGCCTTTTAAACTTGAATCATACCCAATGAAAATGTATTTCTCGCTTTTAGAATCCAACTTGGACCTTTGTTGATTTGGAACATGAGCATATGCTATACTTCCAAATATAAGCAAATGTGAGACATTGAGCTTCATTTCACTCCGAGCTTCATTTCACTCCAAGCTTCTTGTGGTGTCATGTTCTGTACACTTCTTGTAGGACATCAATTTGACAAATAAATTGCACTATAGTGATTATGGTTTGGACCCAGCCCATTTGATGTTTTGGATTTGGGTTTTGTTGTTATATATAGTTGTTTTTGCTTTGTTTCCCACTATTCCTTCTTGAATTTGGCTATTGGGTCGTGTTGATTGCGTTTGGAACAGGTTGGTGACTTATTTTTCAAACTTGCGTTACCTAGATTTTTGTTCCTTCCACTACAACAAAAAACACATTTGGCGACACACAAATTTCATCGCCAAAAGTACAAATTTCGTCGCCAAAAGAATCGGCGACAAAATATACAACTTGTCGCCAAAGCCCTGTCACTAAAAGTATTGGCGACGAAATCAAAAATTGTCACCGTATGTAGACATTTAGCGACAAGCGAAATTGGTCGCCAAAAATCATATATTTTGTCGCTATAAAATTACAATTTGTTGCTAAAAGGTTAAATTTTGGATAGGCTATGTATTTTTAGCGACAAATAAATACGTCGCCAAAAGTACTATTTAACGACAAAATTAATTTGGTCGCTAAAAATCACGTTTTTAGCGACGAGTAAGTTTTGGTTGCTAAAAGTTCCTGGAATAACCACTAACTTTTAGCGACAAAAACAATATGTTGTCGCCAAATATATTAACAGCGACAAAAACACCACCTGTTACTAAAAATTCACTATACAAATTTTGATTTTAATAATTTTCCTGTTCAAAATAATCGAAAACACCTATTTTCCTATGCACAATATATACACAAATGTAATGTAAATAATAATACACCTGTGCAAGACATTCATACTAATTCAAAATTAATAGCTATGAAAAATCCCAATAAACATAATTATAATTCTCTGACAATCTAAAACATGCATACCAAAGTACTTACAAACTACTAATATCAAACCCATAAATACATTACCAAATCCTATGTCAAAATATTTTAAAATTACAACCAAATATTTTGATGTTAAACATCTAACCAACAAGTCATTTACTAAAATCCTATGTCAAAATATTTGTAAAAACACAACACCAAATATTTTGATGTTAAACATTTAATCCATAAATCATTTACCAAAATCCTATGTCAAAATATTTTCAAAAACACAAAATCAAATCTTCTGATGCAGCCCAAACTATTTTCCACCATTGCCAATCTGTCATATGAAAAAAGAAAAAACAATATTAGATTGACAAATAAAAAAAAAAAAAAACTCGATATAAACTTCACAATTTTGATTTTAATTTTGTAACAGGAAGTCCAATCGGGTGCTGTTTGCTCATACAACTCTATTTAGGCTTAAACAAGCTACCCGTGCTAAGTTTCGGTGGTTTCAGTGGTCATTTTGTAATTTTGGCCCCCGAACGGGCTTTTTAAGTCTTGTGTTTTACATTTTTTCTTCTAATTTTCTAACTGGAAATCCAATCGAGGTCTCGTTTGTTCCTACAAGTTTATTTAGGTTTGAACAAGCTGTCCATGCCAAGTTTTGGTGGTTTCGGTTGTCATTTCGCAATTTCGGCTCCTGAACGAGCCTTTTAAGTTTTGTGTATTACAATTTTCCTTCTAATTTTCTAACCGAAGATCCAGTAGAGGTCCCGTTTGTTCCTACGAGTCTATTTAGGCTTGAAAAGGCTATCCGTGCCAAGTTTTGGTGGTTTCGGTGGTTTCGGTGGTCATTTTGAAATTTCGGCCCCCGAACGGGCCTTTTAAGTCTTGTGTTTTACATTTTTCCTTCTAATTTTTTAACCGGAAATCCAATCGATGTCCCGTTTGTTCCTACAAGTCTATTTAGGCTTGAACAAGCTGTCCGTGCCAAGTTTCGGTGATTTCGAAGGTCATTTCGCAATTTCAGCCCCCGAACGGGCCTTTTAAGTCTTGTGTTTTACAATTTTCTTTCTAACTTTCTAACTGGAGATCCAATTGAGGTCCCGTTTGTTCCCGTTTGAAGAAAACCATTACAATTCAACAAGTCAATTTGAATTAAAAAAGATCAACCTTATATAGTGATTTCAGCAGTAAATCAAGAATAAATAACTTACCTCTTCGTGCTCAGTAGTATGAGCTAGTGGAAGAATTACTTGGCCCCCAAAACTTCCAGCTCGAGCCCTTGGTAAGATACAAGGACCAACTTTGACAGCTGCAGCTGAATAAGCATCAATACTGCTGTCTGCCCATTCTGACTTGTGCTCCCGCAAAAACCTAAGAAGTATTGCAGGGGGCACATTCTGAAAGAAAGGACAATGCATACAAGAAAAAGAAATGTTAAACTTGAAATGAGAAGATGAATCCAAAGGACAAGTAGGAGTGTGAGAAAGCATGCATTAATAGACCACAGTATGACAATAATCTGAAATTTACTTCACTTGCTAAGATGCTTCCATCATTAATTAAATCCTGAAAGTTATGTGGAAAAAAAAAAAAGGAGCCACATAAAAATAAACATAATATTAGTAGATATTATACAAAGGTGTGATAGCAGCGTGACAACATTTTTGCACACTCAAGGGAAACCTAATAACAATCATTGGCATTATTGTGGAACAGATCAAGCAATTTAACCATTGCTTACAACATACCACTCTGGATATGTCTGATCATTTCCTGAAAACCAAAGAATAAAGCAGTGCAACAAAACTTCTATACTGCAGAGACACAGAAACTAGTCACTTAAACATCCTGATGTACCTGCACTGTATGTTTGAAACTACGAGATGTACAGAGCACGTGCCAAAGATGAGATGGATAAAGTGGTTGAAAAGAAAAAAATTATGGGCTCTCTAGTGGTTGTATGGTATCAAACCATCTAGAGGCTCATGATCAAATTGCCCATTTACAAGTTTATTTACTTTCATTACAATTCTTTGAGGGGCCAAGCTGTGTGAGAACATGTCTGTCAGCAAATAGAATTGCAACCCACGAAAAATAATTTTAGTTTAGGTAATGGTCATAAAGCAATTGCAAAATATAAAATGGCCTTAAATAGGCCTAAATTCCATGAATTTGGCTGGGAAATTCATGACACATCTTCATGAATTATTTGTAAGATTTTAATTTATCATAATCAAATCTTTCAAAGGCTATTATAAACAATAATTTAATAAGTGCTTGTTCATTAATAAGTGCTTGTTCATTCAAGCACTTAGTGCCAAACAATAAGGTTAACAAAGTGGTTTATTTTATTTTATTTTATTTTTATTTTTTTGTAGGATACATCTCAGTTTTTACCTTTAGCATCTTCTTTGCCTTCTCAATTTCAAGATGATCAGGATGGCTTGTAACAAAACCCTCTTCCATATTTCTTCTTTTGGGATGGTGACTTTTAACTTCACCATCAATACGTTAATCAGTTATAAATGAATATTTGTTCTAGTAATAATCTCGTCTCTTCACTTTATTTATTTGTTTTTAATTTGGCTATAATTTTCTGTTGACACCAACCAGCTTTTTGACTTCGAATGAATAGATATAAATAAAATATATTATTCTGTATTAAATTTTTGTACATAAATTCTATTGGTACATTATAGTATTACCTTACCTGATTTTCTCTCAGTGATGTCAATTTCCAACTAGCCAAACAAACAGGCTTTGTCAAACGGGCCTTATGATTCTTCATGTTTATGGTCCTAAGATGTACAGGCTAAAGCATATTACTCACTAAAAATAGATCTAAAAGACATGAAAGGCAATTGTAATGAAAGGAAATGACAGAGACAAACACTAAAAAGCCTTTTGCAGAGACAAACATGGTATATATCAATCAACTCAAAGAATAACAATTCCTGCTGGTCCTATTGTGAAATTTTTGCACCATCTTTATATTTACCAAAACATAAATGAAAAAAATGCCTAATAAATGGTTGGTCTAAATGAGAAATTTCATCGAATTACGAAAAAAATTTCTTAGAGGAGGTGGAAGGCCCCATGATCACATTAAAAGTCTATGATCCGTTTACATCTAAAATACACTTGACTACTACTGCAACCCGCATTACGACACACTAATGACTGTTAATGAAAAGGACTGTTGTTGTGTTCACATTTTAATTTTTTTGAATTCATTGATCACAGCCCTATCACAGTTTCATCATGAATTTCCATAAAAGCAACATTTCATTTTATTAAAGTGAACAATTTTAGGGAGGTGGTTGGAGGTTTGTCAGTGGGGGCTACAAGGATAAAGTTAACTAGATTTAACTAAAAGATAAACTAGCAGGGAAATTGCATAACATGCCACAAAAAATAGTAACTTTTTCTTATAATGTGTGCACTTTGTAAATCAATTAAGAACATTGAGACATCATTTAAGTGGCTAGTATAAAACATTTGTTTTATATTGACATAATGTTATCAAAAAGTACAACCTTTTTTTAAAAGCACATTAGACCTTTATACAGTAACAGAAAAATGTTATAGAGGTCAACCACCCATTTTTCAGCTCATTTTCTACCTTCGAACCAATGCAGACTAAAAATGCATCGATAGGTAATATTAACTCAAAACATGAACATTATTAGACAACTTTAATACAAATTTTAATGAAACAATTAAAGCAAGACTGTCTCTGTAATCAATGGGTTAGTAAATCATCTAAAGCCGCTATATGTATATATAAATATATATATTTTAGGGGGAAATTGCAATATTTCATGATTTTCAAAAATCATGGATTTTCAAAATAAGAAGTACTAAATAATATATTTAGAAATGCTTTAAATATGATCACAAAGCAAGGGACAGAGACATTACAGGAAATGTTCTCTTACAGAGTACTTCAGATCAAAATACAAAAATAATAAAACTATAGAAAAAAATAACTCTTACCGCAGGAGCTGCCTCTAATGCTCCATCAGCAGTTGAAAAAGTAACATGCTTCACTCCATTTTCCTTCATAAATTTAGGACCCAACTGTGCACAAGAATGGACTACAAACTTAATCCCAACTAAATTTCTTAATTGAAACTTATAAATAAAAATTATTTAGAAAGAAATAATACAACAGAAAAATGATAGGACAAAGTGAAACGCAACATACATAAGTGAAACCAGTGGCAACTCTCAGAGGTTTCTCGGGTGCGAAAAATTAGATTGATGACAAAGAAGAAAAAGAGGAAGATGAGAGAGTGTGAGAGTGTGAGGGAAAAATCAGTCCCATTGATTGTGTTGTGTTTTGCAATGCCGAACAAGTGAAACCAGTCACATTTGTTTATGAAGTGTGCACTTCCACTGATGTCGTACAAATTAGGAGGACTCCCAACCCAATGATGCAACTGTTATGACGTAAATGAGGATTAGACAAATAAGAATACTAGGTGGGAAATCAAAGCCTATGGTTGGTTACCTGTCTTGGATGTGCTACAAACCAAACATGACAAGAGTGATGTTGGGCAAATCGTTTGACCTTAGTTAGCATCTGACTCACATACTCTGTTTCAGTCCTATCACAGATTAAGTAAATGTTTGTATTGTGTTATATGCATATCCCAAATCCATGTCCATGCTTTGTAGTAGCAATTTAACCCTTATAGACTCTCCTTTTACTAGAGGTAGAAAATGAAACTGAGTATGTCACCAAGCGCATCAACCAGCCCAATTACATCACGGTTCAAAATTAAGCAGAGAAGCAATACCATCATACGTTCTAAATGTAGTTAGGATCATTCAACTCCATGACAGTGAACTGCTTTTGTATCTCTCACAAAAATTATATATATATATAATGACCAACTACAACGTGGTAGACTAACAAGTGAGCCATGCCATAAATTTACCTTGCATCAAAGAAGGGCTTTTTAATGTGTTTCTCCAAAAGCTTCCTTGCATGTTCCCGAACCTAAAGATCAATTCAACAGAACATGGATTAAGATGAATGCCAATAGAAAGACATGTTAAAACTTGGCATAGAGTAAAACAGACCAAAGGAAACTTATCAATTTCATGTATAAGAAATCACATTATTAACTATTTTATTACCACAACTCATATTTTTCAATGATGGTTAAAATCCAAAACAACATTTGGTACCTTTGGTAAATCACATCTTTAGGCATTATAAAATTCAAGGAGTTATTATGTAATTAGTATAACACATAACTATTTAGTTTCTTAGAATTTGTTTTGGACCTTTTGGCTAATAAAGTTAACAATCCATCTTTGTGATAACCATCACATATTACCAACTACTGCTCATACAACAACAGGGGAGTGAATAAATTCAACTTTACAAGTGGAGTTGTGAACTCATAGATCATCCTCACGATACAGATGAAAAGGACTTGGAGTTTTTAATGGTAATTTAAACCCTTAAAGCAAAACCCAAACATCACACCAAGACATGCTGACATGTTAAAAATAGCCAACACAACCTATTTAGTTCAAAAAGGATAACAAAACAATGGGGCATATAAATACAACAAGGTAAAAAAGTAATATTATGACTCAACAGAATCATAACCAAAATGAATAGAAATTCAACATCTGAAAAAGTAAATCGCATGGTGTACCCAAACCAAACTTTAAAATACTTTTTAAAACTGGTTAAGTTTTTAAATCAAACCAAACCCAACTCTCATTGTCTATGAGCCTTTGATAATGAACAACAACAACAAACAAAAAATGAAGTGTTGTCCTGTGTTCCAAAATCAGCCCCAAAATCAGTCCCAAAATTATAATATCAGTCTCCAAAAAATACAAAATCAGAATATCAGTCCCAAAGTCCAAAAATCAGTCCAAAATTCAGAATATACCAGTCCCGAAAATCAGTTACAAAATCAGTCAAAAAATTAGAATATATCAGTCCCGAAAATCATAATATCAGTCCAAAAAATCAGAATATCAGTCCGAAAAATTAGATTGATGACAAAGAAGAAAAAGAGGAAGATGAGAGAGTGTGAGAGAGCGAGGGAAAAATCAGTCCCAACACCAATGTTGTGTTGTGTTCTGCCGTGCCGAATGTACGGGGGCGAAATATCCTTTGCTCTCCGTACGCCTTGCACTCCAAGCTTCACTTGACGGCGTCACACCTGGCAACACAGAAACGATGAGCTGCTCGGCGGGGGTGGTGCCGGAAAGCCCCTCCGACGATCAAGTTAGGTCACTTGAAGAGGAAAAAGAAGAAGAGCACTGTTTAGAGAGAGAGAGTTTTTTTTCAGATCGCATACCTCCAACGTTCCCTTTCTTACACTTTTCTAGGCTGGCCATGCTGTCTCAGAGGTAGTGCGCGCACTACCTCTGCTGTCCTTCCCTGGACAGGGTGCTGTACTGTCACTTCCTTACGCGTGTAAAGGCCAAAACCTCCAAACAACGATGGCCAAACTGCCAAACGGTATTGACGCACACCATTGGCGGGTTTCTCCTCTCGCACACTAATTGGACCTGACAATTCCCACCGAGCTAGGCATAGCCCGGTCAGTTCCAGCCTCAATTCCGACCGATAATCAGGGTCGAGCTCAAAAACCAGCCCGGTTGCACGGCCCAAAGACATCTCAAGTCATGACTTAGCTCGGCCCGTCTGCTCAGTGCAAATTCCCCTCACAATTGCCCCTTAATTCCATCGGTTGCAACCTGATTGGGATTACTTCATTCTTGTGTGACTTCATTTCAGCTTAATTTGTCATTAAGCTTCATGATATCTTGGCCAAGTTTTATCACTTTGCTTCCAGGACCGTGCACAACTCGACCCAATATATGGCGCTCCAATGACACAATATGCTTTATTTTTGCATTTGGTGGAATAGGGGTGGGGCCATGCCTTCACTTTTCCAAAGCCAAACCAATTTTATAATAAAAATACTTGGTGGGTCAAGCCTTGCAGGATCATGGAATAAATTTCCTCACATAGAAATATTGCCGTGCACTTTTTCAACTACAAACATATTAATTAATAGGTTTGTGTTTGGAGGTCCCACCATGAAACTTTGAAAAGAATCTCTTGCTTTGATCATGTGTTAATTAAGAGCCCACGTAGCCATTTTCCAAAAATTTCCCCCTTGCAGCACTGAGAAACAAAGACCAATCCACTACTGGTTTTGGAAAACAAAAACTGAGGGCCATCCAAACTAGCCACCAGCCGAATTTAAAATAACTTTAAATTCCCACCATCACCCCACGTGATAGCAACAACAATAGACAGCTTTGCCGCCGGTCAATGCTCATTTTGCGTGCTATCAGCAACGTGTAGACAACATCATTCTCTCTAAAAAAGGGACCATCATATTGGCAATACACCGATGCCCGAGCCCGGACAACCCATCATGGCCGGATTATCTTGACCTCTTATAGTTCTCTGCCTCAATTTATTTGCTACAGCTCCGGTAAAAGCTTCACCACTAACAAGTGAATCAACAGCAAGTAGAACAAACTCAACACTAACAACCCATCGCGACCGAAAGCCATTTCTGGTGAACCGAACCAAAACCCAATAGCACACGACTTTACCAGCAAGCACCACCACCTTGGAAGCTAAAAAACCCCAAGGGACAGTGACGCCCACAGCCCAAGCATAAACCCAACATTTATCTCATTACCAACATCTCTTTCTAGAATTAGACAGAAAGAGAGAGAGAGAGAGAGAGAGAGAGAGAGAGACCGTATTTTCTTACAATTCGAACATTTTTTTTTTTTTTCACAAGACTGCCATGGTCACCGGAATAAAAATGACCACCGAAGTTGCAACTCTCTAAAGCACAACGGACCCATGCAGTTCTATTCGCCTAACAAAATTCTCGTTGTAGCTTTCACGACTGGGCTACATATTGTAGCCCCAAATCCATACTGAATTCGACACTATTGCCTCATGGCCGAGCTTGACATATCTTATCTTGAGGATCGAGCGAACCGCATTAGAATATTCTCTCAGCTCACTAACCAAGCTGAGTGCCTCTTCTTTTCTATAGCCGAGTTGGAACAGGGTTCTATCATAACTGAGCTATTTTCTATCAGATAGCCACCTGCCCTATAACCGGGCTAATTTTCCATTCCCATCATTTAAGCCGAGCTGAACGGAGGTGGAACAAAATCTTGCAGATGCTCTATAACCGAGCTAGGGAATGACTTTATATCCTAATCATGCTATTTGCTCCAGTCCTAAATCCGAATAAATTTTAACACCGCCTATCCATGGCCGAGCTGAACTCCAATTTTGGTTTATAGGCTGACCTTGACGCGCTGAAGTCTTTTCACAACTCTATTTCTGAGCTAGGATCAAACCGAACGCCCAGCTCTTACTTCAGTATCGAGCTAGTGACCTCGACAACACTTTTTCCTTTAGCTTTGTAGCCGAGCTAGAAATATTGCCCCTGCTAAAAAACCAAGCTAAATCGTCTCGGACAAAAGCATTGGGAGTTTATCAAAACATCAAAAGCCTTAGCCGAGCTAAATCATCTCGGCCAAAAATCTTCGAAGTTGAACCAGTCATCAAAAAGCCTCGGTCGAGCTAAATTATCCCGGCCAAAAGACTTGGAGTTGAACAAATCATCAACTTTCATGGCCGAGCTAAATCATCTCGGCTAGAAGCCTCTGAAATAGAACAGAACATAAACTTCTTTAGCCGAGCTAAATCATCTCGGCCAAAAAGTCTTGGAGTTGAACATATCATTAACTCATTCGACCGAGCAACATGTACTCGGCATAGATCCGAGTTGAACAAATCATCAACTCATTTAGCCTGGCAACATCCGCTCGGTCGAGCTCTAAGTTCAACAACTCATCAACTCGTTCGGCCAAGCAACATCCGCTTAGCGGAGCTCCGAGTTGAACAAATAATCAATTCAGCTTGCCGAGTAAGGTCACCTTGGCCAAGAAAGTTAGAGTTGAAAAATTCGTCAACTCGGTTTGCCGAGTAAAGTCACATCGGCTAAGAAAGTTGGAGTTGAACAATTCATCAACTCTTTTGGCCGAGCAACATCCACTCGCCAACTCTTCGAGCTAAGCAAGTCATCAACTCATTTCGTCGAGCAACATCCGCTCGGTAGATAATTACAAAGTTGATAAAATATCAACTGTCTTCTTGCTGAGCAAAGATCTTTTTTGGCAAGATCAAGTCATTGAGATCAACCTTACTGTTTTCCCCCCAGTCTGGGCTCCTGCTTTAAACTTACGCTAGCAAAGCAGTGGCCCAGACTAGATGGGGTGCCCCTAGACCATGTTCGCTCTTCGGTTGGAATTCTCTTCGACTGAATAAATCATCAGTTTTTCGATGAAAGTTGGCGAGTAAAATCAGTTTGGCGACATCTTGGCAAGCAAAATCAGCTTAGCTCGGCATGGAATTTCAATGTTGGCGAGCAAAGTTAGCTCGGAAACTTACATCTTGTCAAGAAAAATAAACCCGGCAAGGCTTCCTGGCGACCTAAATCAGCTCGGCAAGAGACTCCAAAGTTGGCGAGCTAGGTCAACTCGGTACCTTGCATCTTGGTGAGCAAAATCAGCTCGGCAAGGAACTATAAGGTTGGCGAGCAAGGTCAGCTCGGCACGTTGGATCTTGGCGAGCAAAATCAACTCGACAAGGAACTCCAAGGTTGCGAGCAAGGTCAGCTCGACGACTTTCTTCTTGGCGAGCAAGATCATCTCGGTGAGGAGTTCTAAAGTCGGCGAGCAAGGTCAGCTCGGCACCTTGCATCATGGCGAGCAAAATCAGCTCGACAAGGAACTAGAAGTTTACGAGCAAAGTTAGCTCGGCACGTTTCTTCTTGGCAAGCAAGGTCAGCTCGGCAAGGAATTCCAAGGTTGGCGAGCAAGGTTCGCTCTGCGACTTCCTTCTCGGCGAGCAAGGTCAGCTTGGCAAGGAACTCCAAGGTCGGCGAGCAAGGTCCGCTCCGCGATTCCCTTCTTCGTGAGCAAGGTCAGCTCGGCTAGGAACTCCAAGGCGAGCTAGGTCCGCTCCGCAACTTGCTTCTTGGCGAGCAAGATTAGCTCGGCAAGGAATTCCAAGGTCAGCGAGCAAGGTCCGCTCGGCGACTTGCGTCTTGGCGAGCAAGATCAGCTCGTCAAGGAACACCAAGGTCAGCGAGCAAGATCCGCTCGGCGCCTTGCTTCTTGGCGAGCAAGATCAGCTCGGCGAGCAAGATCAGCTCGGCAAGGAACTCCAAGGTCAGCGAGCTAGGTCCGCTCGGCGACTTGCTTCTTGGCGAGCAAGATCAGCTCGGCAAGGAACACCAAGGTCGGCGAGCAAGGTCCGCTCGGCGACTTGCGTCTTGGCGAGCAAGATCAGCTCGTCAAGGAACACCAAGGTCAGCGAGCAAGGTCCGCTCGGCGACTTGCTTCTTGGCGAGCAAGATCAGCTCGGCAAGGAACACCAAGGTCGGCGAGCAAGGTCCGCTCGGCGACTTGCGTCTTGGCGAGCAAGATCAGCTCGTCAAGGAACACCAAGGTCAGCGAGCAAGGTCCGCTCGGCGCCTTGCTTCTTGGCGAGCAAGATCAGCTCGGTAAGGACCTCTAAAGTTGATTAAAACCATCAACAAACCTCCTGCCGAGTAAAATCCATCCGACAAGGAATTTCAAAGTTGATAAAATCATCAACGAACCTCTTGCCAAGCAAAATCCGTTCGGCAAGGAATTTTGATCTTTCCATCAAAATGATCGTTAGTTGCCCCTAGGACCGCACTAATCTGCTTGGCGAGGCAAACATACAACAATTCTCAAGAAAATAGTCTACTTGTTTCATTGTGCCAATGGCAAAAAAAGGGGTTACAGAAACAGAACTAAGAACAAAACTTTAGATTGGCAGAGCTTGATATTCTAGAAATGGATCGGCCATTTACAAACTGCGATTTTTATGCCCCTTTTCCTCGGTCTTCTTACAGACTTCTTCCAAAAACCGAACTCCCTATATCTCTTCCATGGTGGTTTGCACGGCCATCATCTTGTTCTCTATTACCGAACTTGCTGTCATGGTAGCAGCGGCTGCGTCGTCTTCGACTCGGATGTACTCATTAATGCGTTGCATGAGTAACTCCATGGTCGTCGGTTGATTCATTGTGAGCGAGTCTCGCAGCCTATGTCTGACTGGGAGACCACGCTTGTATTGGGTAATCGCCATATTGGTGGGGCAGTCGAGGATCTCATTGTAGGTTTCCCAGTACTTCGCATTGTATGCCTTCAAAGAACCTCCAGACTCCATCTTGATGCCCAGAAGATGGTCGACCTCCTTTGGTGTTCGAGTGTTGGTTTTGAATCTGGTGACGAAGGCTTCTGCTAGTTGCTGCCACCCCTCGATACTCCCCTCTGGAAGCCTTTCAAACCACTTCAAGCCCAGCTCACCCAAGCTTGCTTGGAATATGAGGCACATCAAGGCGTCATTGCGTTGGTGTCCAGCCATTACTTGCCGATAATGACTAACATGCATGTACGGATCCGTCTTGCCGTCGTACAAAGTGAACTTTGGCTGGTGGAATCCGGCAGGGAGCGGCGTACTCTCGTTCTCTGGAGATAACGGCGTGGCTGTAAGTCTTGCCAACTCTTTGTCCACCAGCGTAGGGGCCATCACTCTGGGTGCCGGCATCACCACTTCTTCACTACAGTGAACTAAAACTCTCAGCCTCTGGAGCGCCGGCACCCTCTGAGCCTCTCGACGGCGCGCTCTCTCCTCCAACACATCCCTGAGATCCCTGGAACGGGTGGAGGTAGAGTATCGCGACGTCGACGACGGGTGTGAGGGACGGTAGGTACTGTCGCGAGTGAGAGATTTTCCCACCTATGGGTTGGAGTCCCCAACTCTATAACTCCGGGTGACACAGAGAGAGTGCAACCTTTCTTGGCGGCGACTGCCATAATGGGGAGATGGGGTGCGCTCACTGAGGTTGATCTCTCCAACAACACCCTTCCCCTTAATCTGGCATTTCAGCACCTCTATTTCAGTCGCCATCTTACGAATGAGGGCATCCTGGTCCTTGAGTTTGTGCTTCAGGCGCTGTGCATGCGACTCCCCTCGCCGTCGACAGCCCTCTGGACTCTTCGAGCGATCAATACTCCTTGCGGGTTTGTCTCGCGCACCCCTCGAAGAGGTCTGTAGGCCAACCATGGCTGGAATAGCAGGGGCGCCTTCTCTCCGTCGAACAGACTCTGGCGTGACACCATCGACGACGGACAGCAGAGTTTCTTCGTTGTTTGCCATGGAAAAGGCCGGAAAAGCTTGAAGAGCAAGGTTTGTGTATCAAACTTCTTCCCACAGACGGCGCCAATTGTACGGGGGCGAAATATCCTTTGCTCTCCGTACGCCTTGCACTCCAAGCTTCACTTGACGGCGTCACACCTGGCAACACAGAAACGGTGAGCTGCCCGGCGGGGGTGGTGCCGGAAAGCCCCTCCGACGATCAAGTTAGGTCACTTGAAGAGGAAGAAGAAGAAGAGCACTGTTTAGAGAGAAAGAGTTTTTTTCAGATCGCATACCTCCAACGTTCCCTTTCTTACACTTTTCTAGGCTGGCTATGCTGTCTCAGAGGTAGTGCGCGCACTACCTCTGCTGTCCTTCCCTGGACAGGGTGCTGTACTGCCCTCTCACTTCCTTACGCGTGTAAAGGCCAAAACCTCCAAACAACGATGGCCAAACTGCCAAACGGTATTGACGCACACCATTGGCGGGTTTCTCCTCTCGCACACTAATTGGACCTGACAATTCCCACCGAGCTAGGCATAGCCCGGTCAGTTCCAGCCTCAATTCCGGCCGACAATCAGGGTCGAGCTCAAAAACCAGCCCGGTTGCACGGCCCAAAGACATCTCAAGTCATGACTTAGCTCGGCCCGTCTGCTCAGTGCAAATTCCCCTCACACCGAACAAGAGAATAAAATTGATGATAAAGAAGAAAGAGAGGAAGATGAGACAGTGTGAGAGAGTGAGAGTGAGAGGGAGAAGGAGAAGGAGAAGGAGAGGGAGAGGGAAAGAGAGACGAAGAAGAGGGAGAGAAGACATACCTCTTTGTCTTCTGTTGTGGCACTTCAAGTTGTGGAATGAGAAGACGAAGAAGACCCATTTTAGGTCAATCTTGTTTATTCAGTCATTAAAAAAAAAAAAAGAAAAGAAAAAGACAAATTCAAAACGACGTCGTTTTGACAAGAAATTTATTGGCGACGAAAATCATTATGTTGCCATAAATGTCATTCACCTTTCAGCGACTATTTTAATTCCGTCGCCAAAAAAACCAAATTGGTGACAATCATTTTCGTCGCCATATATTAATTTCGTCGCCAAAACTTTTTTAGCGCTCCCGCGCATAAAATTAAATTGCCGCCAACCATTTTTGGCGACGAATTGAAATATTTGTTGCTAATGGTGTATTTTTTGGCGACCAACATATATATTGTCGCCAAAAACATACAATTGGCAACTAAATTCAATTTGGTTGCTAAAAAACGTCGCAAAAAATGCTTTTTGTGTTAGTGTTCGCTCGAGCGACACTTCTTGTCACACCCCGCACTTGCCCTTAAAAGTTTGGGCATGACCCATTTAGAAACGGACATGTAAACTAGTATATATATATATATATCATATGGGGCCTTATCGGAAGGATAAAAACATTACAAGAACACTAATACAAACAAACTCCATTGAGCTACTTCTAATATACCAGGATCTCATACACATATGCACCACTATACGCAGATAAAGTTTAAAACTATATTCCTGGGCATCGGTTATATACATGCACATTCACAGACCCAACCCTATAATTGGGCATATACAAAAACAAAAAGACATGGAAGTTATTTACATCAACCCTAGATGGGCACTCAAAAAGCAAGCTTCACAAAATAAATGGCCTCGTATAGTGCCTGGACACATGAAGGTTGACAAAAGAAACCGGGCGTCATGGGCTAGGACTACCAGCTAGTCTGTTACCTACAGCAACAGACATAACAGAGAGTGAGCCAGGCTCAGTGAATAGTAATACTTAAATAAAATGATGCTTAACTTGAAACATAATAGAGTAATGCATATGAAAATGTAAAGTTCACATAGTTAGTCTGATTCTGTGCTAAGTACATAACGGCCTTAGGCCCAATCTTGCAACATCAACATGATGGCTATAAGCCCTTGGGTATAATGGCACGAAGCCCTTGAATGTAATGGCACAAAGCCCTTGAAACATGATGGCTAGAAGCCCTTAAACATATGGCATGAAGCCCTTGAAACATGATGGCATGAAGCCCTTAAATAGCTTGGCATTACGCCCTTGGATAATTTGGCATTAAGCCCTTGAAACATACTCGTATGAACTCAAGAGGTGTCTCACACGGATTTTAGAGGTGGCTCATGTCGTAGCACTTAGTTCCATGTAGCACTTTGTTTCATATCATAACAACTTATATTGAATGGCCATAGGCCCAAAGTCTTACAGAATGAAAGTATTCCATCTTTTCCATTTCTTTCTTTACATATCATAAAACATTAACATAGTTACATATCGTGCGTGAACAAAATGCTAATGATAATCATTAGTTAATGTAAAGCATACAATGGTACTACTACTCACAGTGTTGTGATGACGTGCTTGTTCCTCTCGGAGTGTGCCCTGCACACATTCAAAACTTACACTTTAGTTTATTTTCCATATCAAGTTACGTTCCGTTTCGCTTCACTTCGAATGAATTTATAAATATCAAAAAGGCATCAAATACATATTCCGACAATATTAGAGGGTTCTACACGCAAAACAGAGCAATCCGAGTTTTTCAGCATGGGCCGCACGTGCGGCTGTGAGCCCCGCATATGCCTTTTAAGCAAAACCAAAACCAAAAATTTCAGCATTTGCCGCACGTGCGGCAGTGACTCCCGCACGTGCGGCGATTCCCCTGCTCAGCCCGAAAATTGTTTCAAAATCTCATTTTTTTGGGACACTTTCACAAAGCTCAAATTAGCATGCTTAATTGGTAATTCATAGCCTAAAACTCAATTAATAAAAGCTTCAAATACATACTTTAATCTAGGTATAACAAGCTCTTGAATTCTTAAACACATCTTAGTTTCCTTTTTGCATCAACATCACATATAACATCACATATATATCTATTATGTAAGTTCTTTATGACCTTCATGAGAAGGTAAGAAATCAAAGCTAGTTTCTCCACATATACATATAAGCAACTTAGTTCAAACTCATCCAATTGATAAAACATGATCCAATTACACTCTAGGTTCAATTATCATGGGTGAATCACCCTCAAATTCAAGAGAGGAGTTATAAAAGATAGACAAACTTACCTTGAATTAAGATCTCCTAAATTCCCTCTAGATTACACAATCTTTAGCCTTGGTTATCATCCTAAATTGAAATTTCTCCGAAATGCTTAATATTACCTAAAAATTATGCTGATCACAGATATAAAATCAATTTCAGATAATTAAGCCCCTAAGGCTTCCAATTTCTGTTCCAAACATTCTAATGTAACAGATACTCTTCTTATTAAACAGATAGACATCCTTAAACATGGGGTTCACTTACTTAACTTTAATTTCTCATAGAATTTCACGATAAGCATTCAAAAGCATAAAACAAGAACTAAAAATATATCAGGAAACTTGCACGCGGGTCGAGTTATTACACTTCTTGTGCTTGAGCGGTCTTTATGGAACTCCAGCACTTTTGCACGTCTGCAAAAAAAAACTGGGAGTTTGTATTCTTCGCTCGAGCGGGACGAAGCTTCTTGTGCTCAAGCGACGACCTTTGTCTACAAAACTATTGGGAGTTTGTATTCTCGAGCGAAATTTCTTGTGCTCAAGCGACAATTTTCTGTCTG
Organism: Camellia oleifera; assembly: GCA_022316695.1. Taxonomy (NCBI): domain Eukaryota; kingdom Viridiplantae; phylum Streptophyta; class Magnoliopsida; order Ericales; family Theaceae; genus Camellia; species Camellia oleifera. Next base: position 155,192,943 of record CM039305.1, read on the forward strand.
TAAAACTTTTGGGAGATTATATTCGATACTCGAGCGAAGATTCTTGCGTGCAAGTGGAACAACTTATTGTGTCTGGTTGCTCGAGCGATACGTTCTGTGCTTGAGCGAACTGTATGTATATCAATTCGTGAAAGTCACTTTTTACATCACTTTTTCATCTTTCTCTCTAAACATTTCAAAACACTGATATTTTTCACACTCTCTCTAAAACTCATTTAGTTCACTTGAATCCATCTGGATCCATCGACCTTTGTCCCCGTGTGCCTTTGTTAAAAAGGTAAAGCTCACTTAGAGCTTCATTTTGATTTGAACAAAGTTGGGTATTGACGTGGTTGGAGTCTCTTCATTCTTTTTCTCGTTTTCTAGCTTTGATGTAGGGATTCTTCACACTATTATATGAGTTTTATTTTAGTTATTTACTATTTCAAAAGATTATAGTGGTTTGGGGTTTTTGGTAAAACTAGGGTTTGAAATTGAAATGAAAAAGAGGGGTTTTCAAATAGCTTCTTGAAAAAGCTTGTGGTTATGGGATTGGGGTTGATGTATGTTGAATAAGGTATTTTCTACATTGAAATTGATTTGTAAGAGAAAATGATTTGCCCTAAAATGTGAACGTTTGAGATTGAAAAAGGAAAAATGGAATTGATGTGGAGAATTATGAAATTGGGAAAATGGTATTTTCCACGTTTACAACTATATGTCTGATGTTTGACAGCAAGTCCACTTGTTACAACCCTCCTCACAAACTTCTATAGGTTGCCAATCGAGTATCCAATCAAGAAAAAGCCATGATGCACGGACACGGACACGGACACAGGACACGACACGGACACAGGGACACGCAAATTTTCAAAAAATAGGGGACACAACACGCCGGGGATACGTTCAGTATATATAATTTTATTTTTTTATTATATGTAAAATTAAAAAATATAAATATTAGTTATTTATTTTAATATCAAATATTATTCACAAATTAAAATTTTCCTATAAATAAAAATAATTTATTTAAACAAATAATAATATCTAAAAAATAGAAAAAAGGAAAAGAAAAAAAAAAGAAAAAAAAATATTTTTGTTCAAATATATATCTAATATATAATATATACACTATTATTATTAGTGTATATTATTATTAGTATATAAATATATATATATATATATATATACGTATATATTATTAGTATATAATATATAATAGCATGGAAGATATAGCAATCGATAGTCGAAGGAGAGGGCTGAAACACCACAGCGAGAGAGAGAGAGAGAGAGAGAGAGAGAGAGCAGTGGTCAATAGTCAAAGGAGGGGTGAAACACCATAGCGAGAGAGAAAGAGAGCAGAGAGAGAGACGACGTAGACGAGGAAGACGACACAGATGACGCAGACGAAACGAAGAAAGAAGAAGAAAAATGAAGAAAAACAGAAGAAAAAATGAAGATCGAAGAAGAGATTTGAAGAATCGAAGAACATACCTAATCTAGAGCTCCATTTCAACAGGTTCTTCACCCCCTCTCTCTCTCTCTCTGTCTCTCTCTCTCTCTCTCTCTCTCTCTGTGTCTGTCTTCAACAGGTTAGGGTTTCTCTCCCTCTCTATCCATAATTTGTCCATAGCGTGTCCAAGAGTGTCCAACAGAGTGTTCGGCTACAAAAATTCAAAAAAAAAAGGGGACACGTTGGGTAGAGTGTCGGACACGTATCAACTGCATGTCCGATGCATGTCCGTGTCCGACATCCATACGTTGCCTTCGGAGACGTGTCTGTGCTACATAGGAAAAAAGCCATCTGATTAAGTCACCTGCAATTAAAACCCCAACTGCACTAGTTGATGACTAGTCTTTTGCCTTTGATTGAACTAGATTGCCCTTGATCAACTTTGATCACCCACAATCAAACTCGATTGCCGTTGTTCAATCTTGATCTTTGCCAAATCTATTCGATCTTGACAAACCATTCAAAACCTGAAAATTTTGAACCCACCAATGAATTTGCAGTGCTTGAGCAACTCATGGTGCTCTCTTAACAAGAACATAAAAGGTGGCTAACATGGGCTTCCTACCATGTGGTTTAATAACAACACAATCATTTTTTGATGAGAAAAGTTAGGGATCATGAAATTTTTTTCATAAAAATGATCATGAAAGATTTTTGATCCTTGGATTACCTTGATTAGTGTGTGGTGCTTTATTTTAAGTGTAATCCAAGGATCACAAAGCTTTCATGATTATTTTCATGAAAGATTTTTCATAATACCTAACATTGTTGTTTTTTGATCCGCAATGTCAATATCACAAACATGCATACAAAAGGACACTTGTTCCCTCCAAATTAGGATCTGACCTCTAAAACATGATGACAAACACCAGTTAGCCCATGCAAGTCGGTTGAATGATAACCACCATCTATATATAGATATGAGCATGTTCATTATGGGGAAAGGAGTTGAAAAAAGCAATTCTAAATACAGAAAGTGACGAGAATTTAGAGAAAGCAGAGAGACTGGGCATCTAGAGAGGAAGAAAACACACACACACACACACACAAAATCAATTTACAGAAAGTAAAGTAGAAAAAATGTTCTTTGCTAATTTCCAGATCCGTTTGGTATAATTCTTCTTTTCCTTTTTCTTTCCTCTCGCCTGTTTCTCTTTTAAAGAAAATTTTCTCTATGGTTTTTCTCTCAAATATGTGGTTTAAGAAATTTGTGCGTATGATTTTCAAAATTGATGTGGGCGTACATTTTGCAGGGATGAAACCAAAACTCAGAAGATATTTTCTTAAAATAATAATTTCATCTTCTCTTTGTCATGGGACTTGTGGTAAAAATCAAATTTTTGCTCAACAGAATTTTTGGCATGTTCAGTAAAATCCTTTCCCCATTTTATTTCCAACTTTGAAATTAATTTACTAATTGAGTGTCCTGTAATAGGTTTTCAATGACACAAGAAGTTATGATTTACTGCCACAGGCTCCTAGTCTCGGCGCAAGGAGCGACAAAGAAATGTGGTTACCATGCAACTTTTAAGGTTAATCGCTTGCCATTGCCCATCACTCTTGTTGCTTTGAAGTTCACTCTGATCTTGGTCGCTACAAAAGATATCAAGCACGAGTGTAACAAGCCAACCCCATCAGTGGTGACTGAGGTCATCTTCAATAGGCACAAAAGCACATACAAGAAAGCAAGGCCTTTGCTAACAAAATGACCAAGGGTAAAATTATCAAGAAGACTACTGCAAGGGCTAATTCTCAAATATATCCAAATCAAATTCTAGTTGGGTCAATCCCAATTGAGTTGCCTACAAGGGTCTCAGTTATGGAAACATCTTTCAAAGAAGAGGGGAACATCTCTAACTTTGCTCGAAAGGTGAAGACGTTAAAAACCCAAAAAGAAGCTGAAATTGTCTCAAGCTCTACAAAACCCAATGAAGTTGAACTTGTTTCGACATTTACCAAAGGGAAACAAATTTCAAAGGGGCATGTCCCCATGATTATTGATGATAGGCAGAAGGGAAAGTCAAAAAGCAAAAAAGGGTTAAAAGGGCCTCAAGTTCAACACACTTCAAAGGTAACTATGTATCCTTTCTTAACTTTTAGTGTCGAAAACTCACGAAGTGCAAATTCAAAAATAAAAATGAAGAAGTGGACATTCATATCCGATTATCTACTTGCTAACAAAACCTAGTATGAACAGTGGGAACCTCGTATGCTCACAGACAATGTTATGCCCTATATTGGTCCAATTATTCGGTCTCAACTACAAATCATGTCAAAGCCTCCTTCTGAGGAGTCAAGTTCTAATGATCAAAGAAGTGATCAATCCCGGGATAGAGAATACCAAAAAAGGGATGCTATGAGAAAGAAAAAGAAATCATCTCAACAAAACCTAAAGGAAAGATATGAAGCCAGAGATCCAGAGGTTGGGCTTCTTGGGGAGCCTTCAGGAAAATTTGATTATTACATTCTATATTCCTCCCCCAAATCCCTAGCCATTGATGTGTCTTCCCATGATTTTCCTCTTCCATCATGGGATGTTCCTCTGCCATCCATTTGAAGCAAGTCAGCTAGTCAAGTGCAGCCCAGTATTATGTCCAAAGATTCATCAACGTTAAATGGGTTAGTCAGCTCAAGGAAATCATTTGGTTTTGTCGCAAGTTGTGAAAATTCTCTTTATGGGGATTCTGGATTTCTATTTAAAGATGATGATTTTCCAAGTATACTAGTAACAAAATTTCAGGATGGACTAGAGATTGTGAGAATTATCAAAACAAGGACATGTCAGTATAGAAGAACAAGAACAGTTGCAAGAAACAATAAAAATTGGCTGAAAACGATGCTGAAATAGCTGCTTTTTTAAGGAGCTACCCCAGCAAGTTCATCAGCAAGTGAACGTGTGGACACAACTGAGCAAGCTCAAACATTTGCAGCTCCAATGACACAAACTGATTTTGAAAACATTAATATCTGAGGGAATTGAAGAACTCCAAGCATCAATGACTACTCTGGTGCTTGGATATCGAAATCCATATCATGTTGATTATGACACCATTCCATTCTCAATTAGTTATCAAAGGCCAAACTTTGAGAAGTTTGACGGAATTAAGGGTCACCGCAAGAACACTAGGCTCATTTTTTTGTTGCTTATGCAGAGTCAGCTCAAATAGATGCACTATTGATTAGGCGGTTTGTGCAATCCCTCAAGTGGTTATATAAATCTGGAGAAATCCTCAGGCTGCCACCAATTTTTATTTTCTCAACAAAAAGCAAAACAACTTTAAAATTGTAGATAGACCAGGTAAAATATTTTTATTTTGGGTATAATCCCCTCGAAATGTAGACCCACATCAATTTTGAAAATCATGTGAACAAATTTCTTAGAACACATATTTGACAAAAGACAGAATTTTATTTTACTTTTAGATAGAATAGAAAGAGGCAAGAGAAGAATATGAGAAAAACAGATCCAGAAATTAGAAAGAAAAAAAAAAGTCCTTACGCTTTATTAGGAAATGATAAATTACTGAAAAACTTTAATTCTTAAAATGTGACATTATTCTATGTATAAACTCTTGTCGTATTAAATTTTTATCCAATATGTCATTCTTTTTAAAACGTGATAATGAGACATTTGACATTTGCAAATGTATCATTCTTAAAAGAATAATACCATATACACCAATTGGTATACTAATTAGTGTACTACCAAATGATGTGACATAATTTTAGAGATTTTGAGTATTTTTAATTTGTATAATGGGTGAGTCTAGTAATAATGTTATAGCATATGTTGATACATTAATTGGTATACCAATTGATGCATGTAGCACCACCATTCTTAAAATGTGACAATAGAATATCATTCTAATGTGTCTACTATTGTCTTACTAAACTTTTTCTAAATATGTCATTCATTTCAAAATGTGACAATGAGACATTTGTGCGTAATTATTTTATTAAACTTTTGTCAAATGTGTCATTCTTAAAATGTGATAATGAGACATCAGTGTAATGTGTGTACTATTACCTTATTACGTTAAATAGGATAATGACTTTTTAATTTTTTAGCTTTTTTAGTATACGTCAAACAAGGCCTAAATGTAGGTACACTTTATTTGAGAGACTTTAATGTGAAATAAGACTTACGAGTTTATAGAAATATTTATTTGACTTAGTGTGGAATTAAGTGTTGAATCTCAAGAGAAATTCCAAAGATTAAAAATTTTATTTTCCACTGCTTTTAGCTCATCCCGTGGCAATTATATATATAGATAAAATTAGAGAATACATGTATCTGGGAAAAAGTTTGGGTGGAGCAATGAACACACTCATGAGCCGAAAAAAACAGTATTCGAATTTAATCAAGCTGTTTGAAATATACAAGAAGTTAAAATTTTAAATTTAATAATATTTTAAATTTCTCTTACATTCTTTATATTGTGGTGACTGATTGGTAGTTACGTGGTGATGGTGGCGGCATATGAAGTGATGGTGGTGGTGATAATAGTAGCTATAATAGAGTGTTGAGCTAGTGGTGGGTTGAGGACATCAATGGTAGTTGTGTTGAGCTGGTGGTTTACAGCGCAATTTCGGTTGGTAGCTCGAAGTTAGTATGGCTCGAATGGCCCGACACCAAAACCATGTCGTTTTGGTGTTTTTTTTTTTTTTTTCACGTTTTTCTAAAGATGAAGAAGAAGAAGAAGAAGAAGAAGAAGAAGAAGAAGAGGAGAAGAAGAAGAAGAAAGAGCTGGGTTTCGGGTTTCATCAACACATCACCATGATATGATAGGGGTTGAATCTTAGGTGTTTGATTTTTAAACAAAGTGGCATGTAATATTCAACATCATTATTTAAGGGTCATATTTTAGGAATTTTAAGAATTTTTCACTTCTTATTTACTAGATTATATAAATCAATAAAATAACTTAAATCAATGGTTTAACTGATTATATATTGAGATTTAATAGTTCAAAACTTTTAAAAATTTCGTTAGATTTATTTATTTTTTTCGTGAAATATTTCTTTTGCAATGATTATATAAGAAATTATGTCCAATTAGTATTGTACCAAAACTAACTTGATAGTTTTTATGTATGCGTTGGCCCCTCTTGAACAAAATTCATTTTGTCCTTTGTTGTGGTGGTGGAGCTAATAACAGAGAAGATGGCATAAGTGGAGGGGTGGCAGTTGAGTGACGGCGACGATGATCAGTTTATTTTTCTTTGCTGATAAAAAAAAAAAAGTGCCGAATCAAATTATCAGAGTCAACCAAGCGAAGAAGACCAGAATAAACTAGACAAAAAAAATTATAAAAATAAAGGAAATGCAACTACTAAAGCTTAGGTGCAATTTTTTTCCTAGCATTTTATATAGACACGTTGTCTTCTGACTGAGAGATCGACATTCATTCCAATAAATAGATCCAAATCCTTGTTTTGTGCGGTAATGAAAAAAATAAAAAAATAAAATAAAAAATAAAAAAATAATGAGCAAAAAGGTAATGAAACTGCAAAACTAAAGGATAGTTTAGTAGTCAATAAATACATTTCTTGTCCATGTCCATGTCTATGTCGACTCACCATATTATAACATTCAAGTCTCTACGAGACAACTTTGAATGAATCACAGATACACAATTGGCACCATCTTATTTTTTTCAGAATCTCCAACTTCCATTTTATATATATAGTTAATAATTTTGAAGAGTAGATGTATTATATGTACCACGGTGCAACAAGTCAATGCAAATGTCCCCAACCTTATCATTTAGTGACAGGTCTTACTTGAAAGCATCGAACACTTACTGGCCGGCCGGCTGGCTCTACATTTTTTTCAATTCTAAGTTTTATCACTCCTCCTACGTTAACTCAGGAAAATATATTATTATATTTCTATATATATATATATAGATAAAACCCCTAAAGGTTTGGTCGAAGCGATAAAGAATTAAGAATAAGATTCAAGATTTTGAATTCGAGTCATCACAAGAGGCTACTGGATGTTTGCCCAATTGAGATTTTCGGTTTGAGTCACCGCAAGGGGTTACGGGAAGTGTGCCTGGTTGATATGTGTATAAGCTAGTATATAGTCTCTTAAGGTAACTCAAATTTAAGACCTTAAATCTTATTTTTAAATATTTACCGTTTGACCAATTTCTTGAGATTTATGCAGAGATTGAAGTGACATTTAAATCAAATTAAAATGATGAAAACTATAATTAATTTAAAATATATATACACATGGACATCGGTGGTGGATCTTGCATGAAAAACGTAGATATTCTTAATGTCCCAAAAATAAATAATATAGTATTGGAGTTTCAAATGAAAGTGAATTCATTGCAAGACAAAAAAACCATGGGATCCTTCATTGGCAAAGGATTTGATTTTAAGAGAGGACAAGAACAATAATTCTTTAAAAGTCTCCTATAATAGTATAAATAGTAAATAAAAATGTAGAATACAATTAGGAAAAATTCATCAAAAAAATTATTTTACGAATTCAATAGATTTTTCTTAAACACTATATCACTGCTGGAAATTAGACTTTTGGTGGCGTTTAAAAAACGCCGCTATAGCTATCAAAAAACGCCGCTAATTCTTTTGGTGACGTTTAACACCAAACGCCGAAGATGCGGCCGTCGTTGTAGCTTCACGACGCTTTAAAAGCGTCGCTATATTAGTAAAGGCGGCATTTTTCAAAACGCCGCTAAATGTACTGAATAACAGTAAAATGACGTCACACTATATTTAGCGACGTTTTAAAAACGTCGTAGTAGCTCTTTTTCGATTTAAAAATATAACCGTTACACCACTGTGGTGGCGTTTGAAAACGCCGTTATAGCTTCAATTTTTATTTTTTTTACACAGTGCTACTTCTTTGAGATTTAACCCCAAAAAAAAAAATACTTGCAATAAAACTAAAAAACTAAAAAATAAGAATAATATGAATAAAAGTTTGCTACTATTTCAATATATTGAGTAAATTTAGGCAAGCATTATATAATTATTCTAAACCAAAATAACAAACTCAACAAGACACGTAAAAAAAATATAATTTCAATATAAGTCGCACATCAATTTTCTACAATCTTAGCTAGCACAATAATAAGCAAATAAAAATTTAACAATAAGAATTGATGAAATGCTTGGGAGTTCACGAAGGAAATAAGCGCTCCTCCACAGCTGATAACAAAGATGTAAGTTGCTTGGGAGTTCTATGAGCGCTCCTCCACAGCTGATAACAAAGAAACAAAGAAAAAAGTCAACAGGTACATTATGCATCATTGGCATTAATAAATAGAAAACTGGAAAATAAATTCTTCATCAATCAAAAGAGAAACAATACAAACATGCTAAAATGAGAGCTGTATTCATTGCTTCTTACCTTTCCACCCAAAACGAGCAGAGCAGATTCTTGCTTAGCCTACTAATGCAATCAATTAAACCACTTCTGCACCATATTAACTATAAAAGAACATATAATAATAATACCAAAGTGAAGGTAAGAAGACAGCATGAGCAAAAACTGTATTCATCAGTGGTATATTCCAATAACACCCAAAATCCCAAAACATACTTTCATAAGAAAGTCGATAAGAAATTTTTTTACCAATCCCAACAAAAAGCTCCTCCAAATCAAGAGAATAAATATGCAAATATGTCAAGATGCTTGGAAAAGAGAAATAGAAGAAAGTACACACGAGAGAGAGAGAGAGAGAGAGAGAGAGAGAGAGAGAGAGAGGGCCTAAGTATCCATCCAAAGTCATTAATTAATATCCTAAGTATCCATCCAAAGTCATTTTGAATTCATTGCTTTCCAATTACTCCTATCATTCCACATTATTATTTATAACAGATATGGAATGTCGCTTTCTTATTCCAAGTGTATTCTACACGATGAAAGGACCCCATCTCTAGTAACAAAGAATGTGTAGAATACTAAAATCCTATTTTGAAAAAAAAAAACAAAACAAAAACAAAAACAATATAGTACTTGATCTTGCAGAACATGGTATTATGATCAAAGTTCACAAATAATAATTCAAATGGAAATGGCAACAAAACATAGTATTATGAACAAAGTTCACAATTAAGAACTTCTATGTGTACGTACAGCTAAGCCATTTTAATACCTGTCATACAAACAAGCTGCAGCTTCTTGAGATCCAACAGTTCCCAAGTGAATTTGTTTCTTGTCAACTTTTATGGCTACCTGCCATTTCATATTCTTAAAATAGACACCTCTCATCAGACATGGTTCTTGGTTCTCAAAATGCTTTCTCCGATGTCACTTTCAGCGTTTGACCTCTGGCACTACAAAAAAAAACAAGCATCAATTTAAAGGTTAAAGGCATTGCTGACACAAGAAACCAGGTCTGCCCAGGAGAGGGATATATATGAGGATTGGAATAGATAAATTTTGAGTTCAGTAAATATAATAAAGTAACAAAATTTTGTAAAATGTGTATATAAAAGGAAAACATGGATATTGTTGATTATGCTGCTCTTTTGATGAGCTAGAACCAGATGCATTTGATGACCCAGGACTTACTTTTGAAATGGTTTTCTGGGAAGCAAAAGCAGTACGTACAATATGAATACAAAAGCTTGAAGTACAGGATAAAACATGTAACCAATCTCTAACTATCTATTTAGACAAAATCAATAAATAAAAAGTAATCAATTTGTGCTACTAATTTTATATCTCAAATGAACAGAGTATATACACTTATCAGCATGACATCAAAATATTGAAAAGCACAATATAATGGTTTAGGAATTTTGAATTCATCTCACTCTCTCTCTCTCTCTCTCTCATCCAATTTCACCACTTGAGGTTTCTATTTAGAACACCCTCCACAAATTTGATTCTCTCAAGGATTCCTTGAAGATTTTCTACACAATAATTGGCCAATTAAAAATCTGAATGGCATATAACAAAATTTGTGCATGTGTGTGTGTGTGTGTGTGAGAGAGAGAGAGAGAGAAATTTTATACAAATTTTCACAAGTAGCAAGAACTTACCCCCAATTGTACAATACATGGGGTGACATTTATGCATGTTCTTGGATCCACCATGCAATCAATAAAACTCGTCGCAGTCAGATTTTTGAAAAGAAAAAAAAAATAATAATAATAATGGAAAGAAGAAGCCAAAAAATAAAAATAAAAATATTCTTTAAGGTGCATATACAAGCTATTGGGCCATAAAGGCTCATCCATGTTAGAAGAGATAAAAGAAATAGGGATAATATCCTTTATATTATTATTATTACTTTATTTAGAACAAATTTTCTGCCTAACAAATGAATCCATAATACTAATGGGTCTTAATAAATCTGGAATTGACCTTATGGGTATTAATAAATTCGAATAATCCTAGCACACACAATGTTTGAGCTGCATAATGAGGAATGAAGATATTAACTGACCAATACAGGGAGAAACAGCTACCTCAAGCCTTTAGAAATAGTATACTTACTTCACTGATAATATTGCACAATACATCCCCCCCAACTCTTGATCCCTCACGTTCCTGATCCCTCACGTTCCTCCTGCAGAAACATTTAAAGTAATTATGACATGCAAATTCCATGTAACTCGTACCAACACCCACAAAGAAGGTTAAGAACAAAGTCAAAGATAAAACATAAAAGATCAGAAAGAGAATTTTAATACTCACCCATAAACCATGTGAGGAATAAGATCATTACGGACTGTGTTTGAATCTGCTATCGGGTCAAACCGATCCTAAAGTCCAACCATGAAATAAAAGAACTTATTAGTGCTCAATATTTCTTTCATGTTCAAGACAGTGAAACATCAACTAAAATCATGGAAGGCCTAGAAAAATGGCAGCTACCAACTGTCCCCAACATTAACTCAGTTGTTAAGTGAAAATCTCAATGGCTGAAATCCATAAATTGATGACAAAGGTTTCTTAGAAGCAAGAAATGCTGTATAAAATGCAACAATCTCTACAGAATGCTAGCAATCACTCTATACAAAAACAATATCTAGCTAACTCTTCTCTTCTGTGACGGCCTATCTTTTATTTTTTCATAGTAAGAATAACTATATGATACAATCAACCCGATTTGTAGGCCTTACAAGATGAATGGTTTAAGTCACCAGGTAGGCACACTGAGCCCAACAGCACCTCTCTAGTTGAATGCCCAACTGAAGAGCATCCATTTCCATTTAGAATTCCCATTTGTCATACATACTCTAATAAAGGAATTCTACCCTGTACAGAAAGCTTGAGTACTGAATGATCAATAATAAGAAATTAATGTATTACTTGCCTTAAGAAAGTTAAACTGTTGTAAGGAAGGCCAGCTGTCTGATATTCTTTATAAATTAAAAGAGAACTCGCCGCATCTTTTGCACTAACACAAGCACTGAGGAGAAAATCAAGACTTTTTCGTGAAGGGCGAACATCAATCTCTTCCTTGATGGCTTGAAGCATATCCAGGCCAAATTGCAAATCTGCAGGCTCCATCTCAGCAATTTTCGAAAATACCTGATCAATGATTTCCGTGATGAAACTAAGGAACTATTTGAATATCAAGTGCTATTATTACAGAAAAATATAGCGCAGTATAATTATTAAGATTAGAATTCTACATATCAAAGTGAAATATTTCATGTTCACACAGATTCCCAATATAGCAAACTTATTCTACATTGTTGGATAAATTTAAAGACGCAATCATACAGTTTGAACAGATAGGAATGAATATGAACCAGAATCTACATGAAAGATGTAAATATACCTGTTTTGCCTTCTCAAACTGTCCACAAGCAGCATATGCATTTATAAGTGCCATGAAAATATGTTTCGTAATTTGAACTCCAGACTGCTTCAGTTCTTCATAATACTCCAACCAGAACACCAAATTAGCCTCTTACAATGGCATGAGAAACTGTCATGTTTTGAAAGTCCTAACAAAATTAGACGCATACACATGCAAAGAAAACACTATACGACTACCTAATACCATCATAAACATGCCCACTAGTTCATATAATACTATACTTGAGTGTACCCATCACCTCCACCCATGGGAAGAGAACAGTTCAGCGACAAAATTGAAAAGCATTAGTAAAGCACCTGTTTTGTTAAGATTAACAAAAATTGTTTACATCTGGCAAATACATGAGATTTCCTATTCCTCGTACAAAATAAAAAGTTACACAGACACTGCCACAGAGCTTATAGGGGTTATTAAAAACCAAAACCTCTATGGAACCTAAGTAAAAGCTAGGGACAGGCAGTTCTGCTGCTACCTGCCATGTTAACTCTAGCCCTGTTTCATGCACAATGAACAACCAAAGAAGAATTATTGGCCAGTTTAGGGTAAATTCTATCAGTAGCAATCACAAGTAGTTAAAAATGGAACCAAAAGAGAAGAAGAAAAATGATTCCCAGCAAACAGATGGCCAGTAGCATATGCTAACAAATGAAGCGAACAAAACATGAAAACGGCATTAAACAAATTCCTTAGGGGATGCTTCTGCCATCCCTCTTTCTCTTTGCCCATATTTATCCATCCCTTGTGCCAAACATAACTGTGTTGCAAAATACTTACTTTCATTTGAATAAGTTCTTCAAGCTCATTCTTCAATCTTAGATATGTATCTGCCAAGGAAGGTTTCATGAAAAACTCCAAGTATCCTCCCAACATTTTCAAGTGTCCATCCTATGCAAAAGCAGGAAATGATCCCAGTAAAATATATGGCACAATAAAATGAAAGAAAATTAATTATCATGGATATATTTTGCAAGAACCGATATTGCTGATAGTATCGACTACAGATGGAAAAAGAAACTTACCAGGCCGCCTCTAGAAATCTTTAGTGGAATTTCTATAACCAAATTGAAAAATGTTTCCGTTTAGTGGAACCATTTTCAAGAGCCTTCTATTGGTGAAGGCTTACGTAAACTATTAAGAGACAGCTTAAGCTTCTAAAGAGAAACTATTAAGAATTTCTTATAACCTTCTGCGCATTTTTGTAGATGACAAGTAATCAGAAAACAAATACATATCACAACAAGGTGCTTCATTGGGAAAGCGTTGCTTCCACAAAAATAAAAAAATATGTTAATTGTTTAATACATTTATCTTTATAAAAAGCAACATAAACATTTCCTTAAACCAAAATAATAATTTGTATGTGCTCATCTTAACAACCTGCCCACGAACAAAATAAGCTAGTTCAGTTCCATTAGGCAGTGCATCATCCTGAAATACCAACTTGTGCAACCGCAGATCTCTTGAGAAAAAGACAAAAATCAAGTATTTAGTCCACTAAATTAGCCAACTTAATCAATCAAACAAGAAAAGATGACGAAGATACATCCACCCATGACACAACTTAACAACTTCAAGAACATATACTAACTTGCGAGTTAACCTCCCCCGAGTCTTGCTCCGTGATGAACTACAGGAGACACTGTCAGATGACTTTGGAATGGAAATAATTGTTGGTGACCTAAAATTATCAAGGCAAAATATATCAGAATCAAATGTATATATTGCTCAATAAAAGAAAATTATATACTATGTTTTATTCTACAAAACAAATGGGAAAAACTCTAATTTAAATGCTAGCAAACACATGCACATGCAAAAACACAAACTATTAAAGTGTGACTATATTTACTATTTAGTATTTACCAGCAACAAAGAACTCAAAATCAGTGGTTTATATTTCAATTATACTTGTTGAACCACTGCTTGCTGCCAAAACAGGGCTTACTCACACCATCAAAACAACAGTGGACATCATATGTAACAGTTTGACAAAATGATGGCCAGGGCAAAATCAAATCCAGTGCTAGATGTTCATTTATGAGGAATGATCACCGTATCACCTGATGATTGTGTGTATGACTAGTTTAGTCCCCATTGGATATGGGTCTGGAAGGGATAAATTGAGTCCTAACCTAACCTTTCTTATAATTTGCACAAATTAGTTGCCCTCAAGTTCGAACCCACAGCCTCGAGGTTAATAATTATTGAATATCTATTTGATCTGGATACAATCAGCTAAGCCAAACTGCCACTAAACCCATTGACTAATGACACTATTGAAACAAGGGTAATGGCTGGCATCCTTCAGTAACAGTAGCAAGAATTTTAAATAAAGTAGTCAGCCTCATATTGCGAACTAGAGGAACAACTCATCAAATGAAGTAGGTTGGTAACACGACATGTAATTTCATCAACGAATTAGAAAGAATATAAGAAAATACTATCTCCACATGTAACCCAATATTTTTTAAATTTATTTATTTATTTATTTTGATAAATAAGCAACTTTATTGAGGGCAACTTTATTGAGAGCGCATCAAGGCGATGCAAAAGAATACAAAAAGACAGGAGATAGCACCGATAGTAATGATGTATTATACTCAACACTATCTATATACACAGATCTCAATTCACAACAAATGAAGCAGAATGGCATAGCATCCATGCTCGAAACGACTGAACAAAGGTTTTCCCTATACAAGACTGAACAAAGAATATAGTATCAATGATAAACTTCAGCAAAAATTTAAAGAAATGATTTAGGAAGATTTTCCTCTATTTATAAGTTAAAAAATTCAAAGAACAATCCTGAATACATGTTTACAAGTAATGACATTGAATATATAGCAAAAATACAATTGCAAAAGCTAAAATATACCTATCTTCTTTGACAAATGCATAAGTATCTTCAATCTACCAGAAAATACCACTACAAAAAATAAACAAATAAACAAAATAAAAAACCACAACAAATCACCATCTAACCAGCAATCGAATGCAAAGATCGGAGTTAAGCTCCACAATCTTGTGCTAATAGACGATGAAAGCCACAAACCCCCAATTTTTGTCACAAAATTTGCCAACAAAACCAAAATCATTCTGAGAGAGAGATTGAGAGATCGAGAGAGAGGGAGATGAAGATAGAGATGGAGACAGAGACATAGATCGAGAGAGAGAGGAGAGAGAAGAATCGACAAAACTGAGATTGGATTGAAATCGAAATCGTGCAGATGGTTAGTAGACGATGCAGATGCAGATGCAGATGCAGAGGCAGATGGTGGTGGCAGTGGCGGTGTTGATGGCGTAGAGGATCGACCGAATGATAAATCACCGAGTTGGAGAAGGTTGAATCGAGTTGAAGGGTTTAGAGAGAGAGAGAGAGAGAGAGAGAGAGAGAGAGAGAGATTTGAGGGATCGGTTTGTCTGAGACTCTAGGGCTTCTCAGATTCAAATAAGTGGGTGAGAGATTTGAGGGGTTGAAGAGAGCGAAAGAGAGAAACAGTGTTAACACATTTGAAGGCGCTTTTCAAACGACTTTACTACTTAAACGGTACCGTTTTAATTAAAACAAAATGTGACGTTTGTAAAACGCCGTTAAATATTAGAAATAATGACGTTTTAAAAAACGCCATTAAATAAATGCCGTTAAATCATATATTTCCTGTAGTGTATGCATCGAATCATAAATAGTAAAATCATTAATTATAATGTAGAAGCTCTTATATAAAATCAGTTGTATCAGATAAAAGTCTCTGCAAAATTAAGGGACTAAGAAAAATGCTCATCGACTATAATGTAGGAGAGTAAATCCTATGTGCACATAAAAAAAACACCTTTGGCGACTAAATTTTTAGTTGCCAAAGGTCGCATTTTAGTCGCCAAATGTCACAAATCCACTTTCCCCGACTAAAAGTTTTAGTCGCCCATTTTGTCGCCAAAATATGGTCGCGGATGCCTTTGGCGACTAAAAATCTGTTAGTCGCCAAAGGTCAGCTCTTCAGCGACTAAACCATTTGTCGCCAATAGTCAATTTCAGTTTTTGGAATGTTACCTTTGGCGACTAAACCATTTGTCGCCAATAGTTAATTTTTTATTTTATTATTTTTACCTTTAGCGACTAATGACTTTAGTCGCTGAAAGTCTTTTAAAAAAAAAAATTTTTTTGCCCCGCGCGGTGCCTACCAAGTTTCGAACCTATGACCATCCATTTCCCATGTTTGTCAACCTTCAGCAACACTCTTTTCCCCACTATGCCACTACAATCTCACGCGAATATTAATGCAACAAATATTATTTATATACTAAATTTTCCGGTTTTAGTACAAACTCTATATATAAATAATTATTTTTATTTAATGTTATTTAATGTAAAAATTAAAATATTTACTAAAAAAAAAATATGGGAGGACTTTTGGCGACTAAATATGAATTTTAGTTGCCAATTATATGCCTTTTGGCTACTAAATTCTGTTTTGTCGCTAAAAACTTGAATTTCCGCCCAGAATAACTACAATCGGCGACTAAACTCATTTTTTTGTCGCCAAAAGCTCGAGTTTTGCCGACTAAAATCAATTTTAGTCGCCACTTGTCCAGGTTTAGCTACTAAAAATGTGTTTGTCGGTAAAACACCTATATTCGGCGACTAAAGTTTTTTTTAGTCGCGAAAACCTATAGATTTGGCGACTAAATGGTTTTTGTCGCCAAAAACCGTGCCTTTTAGCTACTAAAATTTTTTCAGTCGCTAAAACTACTATATTCGGCGACTAAACCGACTTTTAGTCGCTAAAAGATCTATATTCGGCGACTAAAGTAGTTTAGTCGGCAAAAGTTCTCAGCTTTGGCAACTAAACTGATTTTAGTCGCCATTTCCACTACTTTCAGCGACGAAAATCCTTTTTTTAGTCGCCAACTGTGCATTTTCTTGTAGTGGTGCAAGGGTTTCAAAATCAGGGAATGCCATTCCCAACCCTGGGGTCCTTTGTCTTTTTCCACTCCTTTAATCCTTTACATCATTTGTTATCACTCACACAGCTGGTGATACAGTGGACAAGTTATTCAGCTGTCCTAGGCCATCGTTAGGCGATGTTACGGGGTTGTGATGTTAGATAATGTCTCAATAGGACCATATAATTAAATGTGGTGTTATCATTTATAAGAAGCCTACAATTTAAGTGATTCAATTTAGTTAATAGGCTTAAGGGTATATGTGTTATGGACCTAATGTGTAGATACTAGTTGTATAATTTCTATTTCTATGAGGGGCATAAATAGAAATTAAAACATATTGGTTAAAGTTGGTTTTCATTCCTTTTGAACTTCCACAACCTTTCAGTTTTGAAAACCAATTACACATGGGAAAGGATTAGAAGGCAATAACATAATCAATAACAAAGAGTTTATTGATAATCACGCTTCCGTTTAACCGTTCATCAATGGATTCAGGTATGTCATTTTGTCTTGATTTCTTGATAATACACATGGTAAATGATCCGAAGTGTAAGGTTTATGTTCTGAAATTTATGTTTACAATTGGTATCAAAGCCAGCATATCATGTGTCTTATCAGAATTGATATGCTTTATTCATTCTATTTAATTTTCTGGAATCAGATTCTGAATTTTCTTATGGATGTAAATTCTATTTTTTTCTGTTTTGTTCTGTGAAAATGGCAATCTGTTTTCTGGAATTGTAAAATGATTCGGTGGGCAGTTTTTTTTTTTTTTTTTTTCTCTCTCTCAAATAGATGAACATCATGTATTTATATATATATATATATATAGATATATCTTGCGATTTGATCGGTTTAATTTTGAACATCATAAAAAAAAAAAAAACTATTTGTTTTTGGACCCGTCAATTCTATTTATATATGTATGTGTATAATTGGGATTGCTGCAGATTATATAATATATACGGGGTCACAAATTTAGAAATCTTGAAATTTAATGTAATTTCATACAACGTCTACAGAAATTTAATTTTCTAACATTCTCAATATAAGTCAATTCAAACAAGATGTCACAAAAGTGATCTCTCTTGTCTAGATTGTTTTATATGGAATGTTTTGATGTTCATGTCTGTGTATCTCATGCGGGTATTTATCGGTCCAAAGACATGATTAAGACTTAGCAGAATTACACACACATTTTGTGGTGATAAACATGTGCCAATTGTCAGGAAAACCTAATGTGAATAATAAATCCATCAAAAGATAGATTTGTTATTTGACATAACTTATTGTCAATGTTTGATCATTACAACAAGAATACCACTTACAGTTAATATCACTACCCAAAGGCTTGGTATTAATGTTGTGCTAGGTATCTTGAGATGTTGTCATTAAATTAATTTATTTAGAGATTATCTGTTTGGTAACTTAATGTGAGCATAATTGTTTATTCCTTTTATTTTCTTTTCTATTCAGCTTTAATGTCGACTACTTCAATCTCTGCCAACATGAACAATGTTCCAATGTTAAATGGAACAAACTTTAAGGACTGGAAAGAGAACATATTGATTGTTCTCGGCTGCATGGACATAGACTTGGCATTAAGGATGCCAAAACCGAATGCTCTCACTACACAAAGTACTCCTGAGGAAATTGTGTACTTTGAAAAGTGGGATCGTTCTAACAGGCTAAGTCTTATGATCATGAAGCGTGGGATTCCAGAAGTCTTTCGGGGTGCAATAACAGAGGATGTTACCGTTGCCGGTGAATTTCTTTCAAAAATTCAAAAGCGTTTTGCTAAAAATGATAAGGCTGAAACAAGCACGCTTTTAGCAAGCTTGATTTCAATAAAGTATAAAGGCAAGGGTAATGTTCGTGAGTACATCATGTAAATGTCTCATCTTGCTTCAAAACTTAAGGCACTAAAGCTCGACCTATCTGATGATTTTCTCGTGCATTTAGTTCTCATCTCTCTTTCTGCACAATTTAACCAATTTAAGGTTAGTTATAATTGCCAGAAGGAGAAATGGACTCTCAATGAGCTCATTTCATTTTGTGTGCAAGAGGAAGAGAGATTGAAGCAAGAAAGGACTGAAAGTGCTCATCTGGCAAGCACCTCCAAGCATATGGGCAAAAAAAAGCATAAGGGAAAGGAAGTTGCTATTCCTCAGGGTCCGGAACCAAAGAAACAAAAAGTGCAGGATGGTTGTTTCTTTTGTGGCAAGCCCGGACACAGAAAGAAGGATTGTGCCAAATACGTCGCCTGGCGTGTAAAGAAATGTACATCTCATGTTTTGGTCAGTTCTGAAATAAATTTAGCTTCAGTACCAAGAAACACTTGGTGGGTAGATTCTGGTGCTACTACTCATATATGTGTTTCTATGCCGGGTTGCCTGAACTACCGAAAGCCAACTGATGCTGAAAGATACATCTTTGTGGGTGATGGCAAGTCAATAGAAGTGCAGGCAATAGCGCACTTTAGATTATTACTGAAAACTGGTTATTATTTGGATTTATTAGACACTTTTGTTGTACCGTCCTTTAGACGGAATTTAATTTCTGTTTCTGTATTGGACAAATTGGGATATTATTGTTCTTTTGGAAATATGAAGTTTAGTATGTCTATTAATTCCAATGTTGTTGGTATTGGTTTACTTAATGTGTTTGATAATCTATATTTGCTCGAAACTATTGCATCTTATAATGCAACCTTGCACGTGGAATCACGAGGTACAAAGCGTAAATTAACTAAGGAAAATTCAGCCTCATTATAGCACAAACGCCTAGGTCACATCTCTAAATCTAGAGTTGAGTGCCTTGTGTCTGATGAAATTTTGGACTCTCTTGATTTTTCAGATTTTGATGTCTGTGTTGAGTGTATCAAGGGAAAACAGACCAAAATAAAGAAATATGGTGCCCATAGGACTACAGATGTCTTAGAATTAATTCATACGGACATTTGTGGCTCATTCCCTATGGCGTCTTGGAATGGTCAACAATATTTTATCACATTCATAGACGACTATTCCAGATATGGGTATCTATTTCTTATCCATGAGAAATCACAGTCTTTGGACGTATTCAAAAAATTTAAGGCTGAAGTTGAGTTACAACTCAACAAACGGATTAAAAGTGTCAGGTTTGACCGTGGTGGTGAATACTATGGCAGATATGATGGATCAGGTGAACAACGTCCAGGACCGTTTGCAAAATACCTGGAGGAATGTGGAATCGTCCCACAATACACCATGCCAGGATCACCTAGCATGAATGGTGTATCTGAGAGACGAAACCGGACTCTTAAGGATATGGTAAGAAGTATGATCAGTCATTCTACTTTACCAGAGTCCCTCTGGGGTGAGGCTCTAAAGACAGCAACTTATATTTTAAATCGGGTGCCAACTAAAGCAGTTGTAAAAACACCTTATGAGCTTTGGGTTGGGCGAAAGCCTAGTCTAAAACATTTGCATGTGTGGGGGTGTCTTGCTGAGGTGAGGCTTTATAAACCTCATGAACGAAAATTGGACTCTAAAACCATTAGCAGCTACTTTATTGGCTATGCCGAACGATCACGGGGTTACAAGTTTTATGATCCCACAAATAGGTCAATATTTGAGACGGGAATTGCAACATTTTTTGAGGATGTTGAGTTTGGGGGGAGAAATCCAGTTAGAGACATTGTCTTTGAGGAGGAAGCAGGAGTAATCCCACTTCCTACTACTACTTTTGACCAATCACAGGTTCCTATATCTGTCATTGCTCGAGAAGTAATTTCGGATCCTCAACCAGACAATGTTGTTCAAGATAATATAGTTCAAACCCCCATTCAAGATGAGGTAATTGTTCCTGAAGAACAAACTCTACAACCTCAACCTCAAGAATCTGTGCCATTAAGGCGATCCACAAGAGAAAGGAAATTTGCACTTTCAGATGATTATATTGTATATCTCCAGGAACATGAGGTAGAAAATGGAATGTCGAAAGATGATCCAATCAACTTTCGTCAAGCCATGGAAAGTTCCAACTCTCATAAGTGGATAGAAGTCATGAATGAAGAATATAAGTCTATGCAAGACAATAAAGTTTGGGAACTTGTCTCATTACCAGTTGGTGCGAAGCCCGTAGGTTGTAAATGGATATTTAAAACCAAAAGGGATTCAAATGGTAATGTGGAGAGGTATAAGGCACGTCTTGTAGCCAAAGGCTTTACTCAAAAAGAAGGAATTGACTTTAAAGAAACTTTCTCTCCAGTTTCTTCAAAAGATTCTTTTAGGACAATTATGGCGCTTGTTGCATATTTTGATCTTGAGTTGCATCAGATGGATGTCAAAACAGCTTTTCTTAATGGTGACATTAAAGAAACAATTTATATGGTGCAGCCAGAAAACTTTGTGTCAGGAGACCCAAAGAATATGGTTTGCAAATTGACTAAATCCATCTATGGACTCAAACAAGCTTCTCGTCAGTGGTACTTCAAATTTCATCAAGTTCTCACTTCGTATGGTTTTGAAACTAATGTTGTTGATGAATGTGTGTATTACTAGTGGGAGTAAACACATATTTTTGGTTTTATATGTTGACGACATATTGCTTGCCACAAACGATATAAACTTATTGCATGACACCAAGAGATTTCTATCTAAGAATTTTGAAATGAAAGATCTTGGTGATGCTTCCTTTGTATTAGGAATCGAAATACACCAAGATCGTTCTCGGGGTATTCTGGGATTATCACAAAGGAGCTATATCGAAAAAGTACTCAATAGATTTGGCATGCAAAATTGTAAATCAGGTGAAACCCCGGTTGCTAAGGGAGACAAGTTTAGTCTCAACCAATGCCCGAAGAACAGTCTTGAAATTCAAGAAATGTAGAAGATTCCTTATGCCTCGGCTGTAGGGAGTCTTAAGGTATGCTCAAGTATGTACGCGTCCGAATATTGCGTTTATAGTTGGCATGTTAGGCAGATATTTAAGTAATCCTGGCATGGATCATTGGAAAGCAGTCAAGCGTGTTATGCGATATTTACAAAGAACAAAGGAATATATGCTCACATATAGGAGATCGGATAAGTTAGAGGTCATTGGATATTCCGACTCCGATTTTGCTGGATGCCAAGACAGTAGGAAATCCACATCAGGCTATATTTATCTGTTAGCTGGCGGAGCAATTTCTTGGAGGTCTGCAAAGCAGACGCTCATAGCTTCATCCACCATGGCCGCAGAATTTGTAGCATGTTATGAGGCATCAAACCAAGGGATGTGGCTGCGGAATTTTGTCACTGGGTTGCGTATTTTGGAAGGCACTGAAAGACCACTTAAGTTATATTGTGACAATAAGTCTGCAGTTTTATATTCTAATAACAACAGGAGCTCGACAAAATCAAAGCATATTGATATCAAGTTCCTAGTTGTAAAAGAAAGAGTGCAGAGTGGACAGATTTCCATAGAGCACATTGGGACAAACTCCATGATAGCGGATCCACTTACGAAAGGACTACCACCCAAGGTCTTTCGTGAGCACACTGCTCAGATGGGTGTTGTTCTATTTGAGAACATTCTGGTTTAGTGGGAGTTTGTATTTATATTAATGCTTTATGTCAGCCTTGAGTTTTATCTATGTAATTAGATTAATTTCTGCAGAAATGAAATATTCAGTTTATTACGCTCTGTTACGTATTGTGAAGTATTGATCTCAATAAAGTTAAGTAGGACCAGTTAGAAATAGGCATGTATGGATCACATCACATGTAATTTCCATGCTACGCATCCATGATTGATCTATGTCATTTAGCTGTATTAGTATACGTGACCATTGGTGGGTCGAGTTACGATTGATGTAACGAAGACCGCTTTGATCTTATATTAATATAGTTAATGGACAAGATTGTTTGGATACCCTCAAGTTATGATAACAAATTTCTGAGCTCACTAAAGTTAAGCACATTTTTCAAGATACATATGTGGTCCAGTGGGAGATTGTTAGATAATGTCTCAATGGGACCACATAATTAAATGTGGTGTTATCATTTATAAGAAGCCTACAATTTAAGTGATTCAATTTAGTTAATAAGCTTAAGGGTATATGTGTTATGGACCTAATGTGTAGATACTAGTTGTATAATTTCTATTTCTATGAGGGGCAGAAATAGAAATTAAAACATATTGGTTAAAGTTGGTTTTCATTCCTTTTGAACTTCCACGACCTTTCAGTTTTGAAAACCAATTACAACCTTTAAAAGGTTATGGTCCCTATTCCTTCCCAAGTGAAAAAAAAGAACACTGCCATTTTTTCTAAATCCTCTCAAGGAGAAACATAAGGCACCAAAGGGGAAAGGATTAGAAGGCAATAACATAATCAATAACAAAGAGTTTATTGATAATCACGCTTCCGTTTAACCGTTCATCAATGGATTCAGGTATGTCATTTTGTCTTGATTTCTTGATAATACATATGGTAAATGATCCGAAGTGTAAGGTTTATGTTCTGAAATTTATGTTTACATGTGATTGATAAAAAGAAGTAGAATTTATGATTTTATGTTAGATATTAAATAAAAATAAAGGATTTGATATATATAGTAATTGGTAGGGAGTAAATTAAGATTTCATTATCGGAGGAGTCAAAGACAAATAACTTTTTTTTACCATATATAAAAATATATATTTATGTACAATATATAAATTATATATATGCAAGTTTAAAAAAATTCAAATATTATAGATAATTTCTGATAGGATAAAAAAAAAATTTTAATAGAAAATAAAAAGAGAATGTAAGATGATAGAAGAATGTGATACATATCTTTTATACTGAAAGACTATTTTATTTATAAAATAAGATATATATATATATATATTTTTTTAAAGTGTTACTCATAAATAGAATTTTTCACAAAACCATGAGGGCCATAACCTTCTAAAATTGTCTCCTAGTTTCATTCTTTAGTAAGGACACGTGATACTCTTAAACCACTTTGTGGGTGTTGATTTTTGACCACACAACCAAACAGGAAACTTAGCTGCAGAGCACCGGCAGAATAGATTAAACCCAACAACCTGGACAAGAAGATGAAAATCCGACGGTGGTTCGTCCACCCGGGGGTACTCCGACGATAAAGTCAGTAAACAATATCTCTCAAAGATAGCAAATTGTACTTACACTCACAAGAAAGAACTTACTTCAAACCTACGATGGTACCTTGCTTTTATAACCAGCAGTGACCTGATCCCATTAAAAGCCTCACTTCAATGGACTCAAGCTCAATGCTCATACGGAACCTTCATCTAGATAGAGATGAACTTTTCTTGAGCCTTATCTTTATCCAGACTAAGATCCCTCTCCTGTTGTAGGACTCTTGTTTCGTATCTACTCATCCTGGATTCCATTATCTCTGTAGATAACCTCGGCCTATCCGAGATCACCTCGGTGCAAGACCAAGCCACGCGGCACCTGAGATGACACTTTGACGCTAAGATGGTGGAATCAATTGTGGGGCAGACGCTGAGATTCTGAGGCGTCGGCTTATGACCCAGCCAATTCCCCAATTGCCCTTCCTGCAATCCACTTCGGCACTAGAGTCACCACCACTACAACCGCCGACGACATGGGATGCAGCAAAGCCATTGTTGAAGAGCTCCTGGCCAATTTGCCAAGAGTTGTTACAGTTCAATCTTCTTCTTCGTCTCAATCCCAACCCAGTCCAAAACCCAAAGGGGTAAAGAGGGCTAAGGCAAAAGCCTCTGTCACCCAAATTGACACTGAAGACACCATGCCGATCTCGAGATTGGTAGAGGTTGAGAAGAGCACCTCTACTACCGAGAAGAGGCCTGCCGAGGCCGAGACATCCGATACCGCTCGGTTGAAGAAGTCGAGGTCCAAAGCCATAGCAAGCCCAAGTACTTTCAAAGCCGATGAACCCTGGGCCCCTGCAATCATGATTGGTGACAAGCTAATGAAGGCCCGTGGTAGCGTCATTGACAGTATTGAGGTCGACGCAGCCCTCTCCACCACCGTGCTCCTGCCAACCGATCTGAACCTTATGGTCGAAATCAATGAATAAGAAAACTTTGCATTGATAATGTAGCATTCTGTCTTGGTAAGTCTTCAACACTTGTAATTGTTTCACTTTGGTTTCCTGCCCTTAAGCAATTCTAATTTGTTTGTTTCTGTCTTTTTAGGCCATCCAGCACGCCCACTCCTTTGCGATAAAAGCCGAGGACTAAGGAAGCTGTTGGCTTCCTCTTTTTCCTCAACAACGCCGAGGCCAAGATCAAGGCCTTGATAGATTAGGCTAAGGCTGCCAAAGCTGATCAAGACAAAGCCGAAGAAAGAGCGAATGCGGCGGAGGTTGTGGCCGAGGTGCTTAAAGTCGAGGCAAGGAGGCTGAGGCCAAAATTGCCGAGGCCAAGATGGTGCTCCAAGAGGCCCTGTCTACAAAAGAGGTCGAGATCAAGGCAGCCGATGAGAAGGCGTTCTCAGAGAGGCAAGCCATTGTTCAAGACGCGTATAAGCTCCAGGTCAACCAAGCTTGCAACCAAGGCTTTTATCTCGGCTGGACAGTGGCTCTGAACAAACTCTCAACCCCCATAGATTCCCCCTCAGAGACATAAACCAGCTGCAAGTGCCTTTCCCTCCCTCTCAAAAAGACTCCGAGGACGATAACGCTGAGGCTGATGATGCTGATGAGAAGGAGGCCGCCACTGGGGCCAAGTCCCCTACTCTGAATAAGCAAGTCCTAGACTTGACCCAAGACGAGGAGGACGAGGTCTCCAAGAGTGCCTCCCCCTAGAAGACCACTCCTGAAGCTGAGATCCAGATCGCCGAGAAAAGTCTTCACCAGACCCTTCTAGAGATCGATGCCAAGATCGAGGCTGAGAAGGCTATCGAGAAGCTTTCCTAACTGTCTGCCGAGGCCGAAACTCCGTCAATTGCCAAAGCAGAACAATCCATTTAGAATTCTTTCTTTATTTGTACTTTTCTCTTTCATTCTGAACAGTTGCAATCTTTTTGTGTTTTGAACAATGTTAGATTAGTTTTGGCTGATGCGCCCACTACTTTGTTACTTGAACGAGTTTCTTCTTTGCTAAGCCGAAGTGTCTTTCTGTTTGTACTTGAACAAGTTTTCTTTTTGAATGCAAGTCCACTTTTTTGACTAAATGTTGAATGCTTGTCTCTGTCTTCATTATCTTGTATGATTCCATACTTAGAACATTTTTGTACTTCTCTCAAGTATACGTTAACTATGTAATCACGTCGGGTGAGAATACTTCTGACATGTATCATCTCGGACCAAATTACCTCGGAGTTCACCTTTTATTGTGATCTCTGCCAAACAGCACTTAAAAATATTTGATTCAAACATTTTTACAAGTGTTCTTCCTTCACTTGTACTTGCTATCTTTTATCTATACTTCATTCTTTTAATTCTTCCAAGCATTGACAAACTGTTTGCTTACCCTGGGTAACAAATATTTTGGGTAACCCCTCAATGATTTACCTCGGCTAACTCCAACTTGTAAATTCTAAAAAATTTCAACAAGTGTCAAGCCTATTCCTACTTTTTGCCTCCTAATGTGAACTTAAGTACCACTTATGTTCAAATTAAGTAAGCAACTCCAATGCTAATCTATGTTCACATTAAGTAAACTTAAGTACCATATGATAAGTCTCAGTTACTCGTCATGTTTCAAACGGAAACATCGCCAACTTAGTTTAACTCTATCATATGGCAAGTATAATTCAACTCTACCATATGATAAGTCTAAGTTATTCGTCATGTTTCATTCGGAAACATCGTCATAAGACTACTTCAGTCCTATTGGGCCAAATATCAATAATAATAAAAACAAAATCAAGCAAGTGTTTTATTAAATTTTGGATAATAAAATCAGTACATAAATCTAAAAAAAAATAAAAAGCTAACGATAGAAAATCTTCAGATTGCAAGTGTTCTAGGGTCGTGGCAACTTCTTGCGATCGCTGTATTCTAGCCGATATGCTCCATTGCCGACAACCGAGATGATTCTGTAAGGCTCTTCTCAGTTTGGGCCAAGTTTGCCCTTCCTGGGATCCTTCTTATTGCCGACGACTTTTCTAAGGATGAGGTTCCCAACCTTGAACTCCCTTAGGTTGACCCTTTTGTTGTGAGCCCTAGCAAGCTATTGCTGGTATGCCCCTAGTCGAATTGCTGCTCTTTCCCTTATTTCTTCCAATAGGTCCAAATCTCAGGCTAAGAATGCCTTGTTAGTTCCATTCTTCACTCCCTGGGTTATGATGCCAGAGATGCTGACTTCCAGTGGGATGATTGCTTCAGTGCCATAAGCCATTGCAAAAGGAGACTCCCTAGTTGATCTTCTCAGTGTAGTACATATGTCCGTAGAATGTTGGGTAATTCTTCCACCCACTTGCCCTTTGCTGCTTCCAGCCTCCTCTTGATCCCATTCAAAATGGTCTTGTTGGATGCTTCTGTCTGACCATTACTTTGGGGGAAATTAGGAGTAGAGTAATAGCTTTTGATCTTGTATTTTGCACAGAAGCTCTTAATCAGCTTACTGTCAAACTGAGTGCCATTGTCTGCTATAATGGCTCTTGGAATCCCAAACCTAGTGATTATGTTCTTCTAGATGAAGTTCTTCACATCAGTATCTTGAATCTTCGAGAGAGGTTCAGCCTCTACCCACTTCGTGAAGTAGTCTGTGGCTACTAGCAAAAACTTTCTCTATCTGGTTGCCTAGGACAGTGGTCCCACCAGGTCCATGCCCCATTGGGACTAGATACTGGGTTCAAATCTGCTGCTAGCTAATGTATCAGGGGTGCAAACCTTTGACACTTCTCACACTTCCTAACATAGGCTTCAGCATCCTTCTGCATGTAGGGCTACCAGTACCCTTGGAAAATGGCTCTATGGGCAAATGATGTGCCCTAAGCATGACTTCCACATACACCTTCATGTATTTCATACAAGAAATCCTCAACTTGGGATGGATGCACACATCTTAAAAGAGGCCCGGTGAAGGATCTTCTGTAGAGATGGCCTTCTGCTGACAAGTAGAACTTAGCTGACTTCAATCTGGTCTTGTGCGTTTCTCTCCTGTCCGCTGGCAGACTGCCATCTTTGAGAAACATCAATATGGCATCCATCCAGCTTGGACCCATTTCCATGCACATTGCTTTGTACTTTGTGATGAGGGGCTCCACACTTGGTCCTGTTAAATAATCAATCATGATTATCCTTGGCTTTCCTAACTTTATTTCACTGGCCAGGTTAGCCAAGGCATCAACATGACTATTATCATCTCGGCTAACCTGTTACAGCTTCCTGGAACAGTGCCAGCAGCTTGACAACCTATTTAACATAAGCTATCATCCTTTCATCTCGGGTTGTATACTCGCCTGTTGCTTGATTCACTATAAGCTGAGAGTCACAGAAGACTACCATCTCTTCGGCTTCCATAGGTGCTGCCAGTTTTAGCCCTGTAATTAATGCCTCGTACTCTGCTTCATTGTTTGAGGCCTTGAACCCCAAACGAATAGACTGCTCAATCATTTGCCCATCTAGCGACACCAGTACCACTCTTGCCCCTGCCCCTTGACGATTTGAACTCCCATCAACAAACAGGTAGAAGGAGTCGCTGATGTAAATGTCGCAGGGTTTTGGTTTCTCTTCCTTCTTTAGCGCTGCTAGCGCAAGGTCCTTTGGTCCCAACTTGGCTTCTTCTTACTCCTCTAGACACCCTAAGCTGCAGCTCATTGGAGCTCGACATGGGATGGCATCGGGGGTGAACTCGGCCACAAAGTCTGCCAGAACCTAGCCCTTTATTGCTGTTCTAGGCCTGAATTCCAAGTCGTATTGGCCCAGCACCACTATCCATCTAGCTATCCGTCTTATCAGATCTCCACGCTGCAACAGGGTCTTCATGGGATTCTCAGTTAGCACCACAATCTTATGGGTTTGGAAATAGTGATTCGACTTTTTGGAAGCCATTACCAAATATAGCATTAAATTTTCCAGGGGCAAGTACCTAATTTTTGCACTTGCAAGGGTTTTACTTACATAGGAAACTGCCTTTTGTTCTCCCTCATCTTCTCGGACTACCATTGCACTTACTGGATTTAACAGAACTGGAGTTGTTGTTAGGTACCTTTTCAAGTCGACCAAGGTGACTTCGCACTTTTTCGTCCACAAAAAATATGTGGCCTTCTTTAACAAACTAAAAAATGGTTAACACTTATCAGAACTTTGGCTGATAAATCGGTTCAGGGATGCTGCCGTGTCGGTCAAAATCTGAACCTGCTTGGCTAACGTCGGGCTCTCTAAATCAAGTATGGCCTTGATCTAATCTGGGCTTGCGTCGATGCCCCTTCTAGTGACTAAGTACTGTAAAAACTTATCGAATCCAACTCCAAATGCATATTCAGAGGCATCGAGCCGAAGTCGATATGCTTTTAGGATATCAAAAACTGCATATAAGTCATTTATATGGTTCCTAGGCTCTTTGGTCTTCACGACCATGTGTAGACACCTCATTTTTGACTGCCCTTAAGACTTGGGCACTACTGATGGTTTACTTGGTGGTGAAAGGTGTACAAGGCAAAGGTTCATTTTCTTCGGCAAGGAGAGAGAGTCAAATCCCAACTTCATACCCCTTTTGGACCAAAACAAACTTGATCAAAAGAGTTTAGACCTTGAAACCCTCTCTTTCAAAATATTTTGAAAATAAAGTTCCTACGATGTTCCGACACTCGTATTTCGTTAAATGTTGTGCTTTTCGGTAAATCGAGTAAGGACAAAGTGAAAATGAATGAAAGAGAGATAAAATCTTTCAAAAATCTTTCAAAACACCTTGTTTAGGGGTTTGGAGTTGAAGAAAGGAGGAAAGGAGAGAAGAAAACTAGTTTGGGAGAAGTTCGGCATGAATCCGGGTAGGACCAAAACTGCGCGGCTTCACCAAAACAAGCATAACTTTTTTCACAATTGGAATTTTGATACAAGGCTACCACCATTGAAAATCTTACTTCTGGGGCTTCAATTTGGACACAAGAATGACCTGAAAAGGGTCTAGATGAAGGAGTTATGGCCATTTGAAGTTGGACCTGAAAAGTAGAATTTTGCCTACCGACCAGAAAAGTGGCTAGCCGACCACTTAGGTGGTCAAAAGTGGTTGTCGGACCACTTAAAGTAGCTGGCCGACCACTTCAACTAGTCGGCCACTTTCCTGAAGATTCCTGAAGATCTTTTCTTGCCAGCTGTGCCAGCTGGTGAACACAGAAACCATCCTCCATACACGTGTATAGAGAGATGGCTTGGAGCTCCAAACTTCCTCAACAAGCTTGAACTTTGTTTTTTCTATGTAAGGGAGCCTCCTCCCTCATGCCTTAGGTTCAAAAAAACTCCTTTAAGCTATACATATCACTTTATCTCTATAATCCTCCATCTCTTTCATATTTGTGCCTTAAAGTGCATTTTATAACACTTTAACACACAAACACACACTCAAACACCATCCTTTTGTTGCTGAGGCTCTTAGAAGCTGGGTTTGGTGTTTTTGGTTTGGTTTGAGCTCAAAAATGTTACTGGAGTTGTAGCTTCAAAGTGGTTCCACCAGGGTGAGCCTTTAACCCCTTAAACCTTGGTTTTTGCTTAAGCTTTTGGACCTATTTGCATGCTGATTTAAGCTTAACTTTCTACTGAAAAAAGTTCTATTTTTGCATGCTTGTGATGTTTGTTTAAGGTCACTTTTGTGTTAGGGGTAGTCTACCCCCTCTTAGGCCTTGTTTGGTCTTGTTCTTGTGCCTTCTTTTTAAGCTATTGGGATCACCTTGTTTTGGCCTTCTCACCACTGAAACTCAGAGAAATTTCAGTGGTGGAAATGATGTTTTGAGGTCCCAAATAGGAGAGGGTCATCCCCTCTCCTTGTGTTTTGAATGCTTGCTTCATATGCCTCATATTTGAGCATGTTTGTCTAGCTTGTATTGGCCACATCTCAGCCTATTTTAGGCCTTATTTCAGCATGGCATACCATTGTTTTGACTTGGTTTTGTCATCCCTTGCATGCCTTATACACTTGTAGTGTATTTCTCACAAACTAGTCTTGTATGCTTCATGAAGTAGCATGTCTTTCTGGCTTGTTTTGAGTCCATTTTAGCATGTTCTTGGTGTTGTTTTGCCATGATATACCTCTGTTAAGGTTTGGTTTGATAGCTCCTTGCATGTTCCATGCACTTGTAGTGCAATTCTATGAACCAACCTAGTGTGTATCATGCTTTAACATGTCATTCTAGCAAGCTTTTGGCTTAACTCTAAGAAGCTTTTGTCCATATTTTAGCATGCTCTAGCTCTGATTTCTATTGTTTTGCTCATGCATGCCATGCTTTGTATAGCTATAATGTATTCTAGCTTATTAGCCTTGTGTATCAAGTCCACTAGCATGCATTGCTTGGTCTATTTGAATGATTTGGAATAATTTCTCATGAGATTTCAGTGCATGTTTCATGGTCATACAATTATATCTTTCACTTATTCCATGTTTTGGAGAGTTTGTGTTTTATGCCCTAACATGAGCCATTGCATATGCCTTCATGACTAAGCTTGCGAGATGTCATTTCAATGTGTTTTTGGGGTTATTTTGCCATGATATAACTCTAATTTTTGTTGGCGAAGCCATTTCATGCTTGGTCTTGGTAGGTGTAGTGTAACCCTCCCTTTTGGCCTTGCATATTCCATGCTTTATGCCCTTTATTCTAGCTTGTTTTGGCTTCCTTCCAGACATGTTTTAATATCATTTTGACATGCTCTAGGACTGTTTTAGGTTGCCTGGACCATATGCTTCATGATTTACATAATTGTAGTACAAATGCCTATGCTAGCTTCAAGCTTTGAGCACCATAGCATGCTTTATTTGTGTTGTGCACATGATTTGGCATCATTTATCATGACATTTCAGAGCATATAGGACTGCCTTGTTCCTATTTCTCTCACTCTTTGATTGCCTTCGAGTGTTATGCTTTGTTGCCTTGTTTGTGGCCTAGCATGTATGCCATCTTGCCTAGGTCCTTGAGCCCTCATCTTAGCATGTTTTGGTCTTTGTGTAGACCTAATTAAGCTCTGTCCATGTTTGGTTCATGCACTTGTGCCATGTATTGCATGCCCCCTTTGTAGTCCTCTTTGCTAGTTTTAATGCTTAAGGACATTTGCATGCTAAACTTGTATTGTTTGAGTGATTTCGCATCATTTCATACCTTATTTCAGTGCACTTAGTGTTGTTACACTTCCATATTTGTCACTCTTTGAGCACTCTTGAGGGTTGTGCTCTTAGGCCTAGTTGATGGGCCAATGCATGTGCATGTTTGTATATGCTTTTGTGCCTTTATTTCTTAGCATATGGCCACTGTTTTGGGCATGGCTGAGGTCTATCCATATTCGGTTTAAGTCCATTGAGCATGTTATTTGCATTGTGCATGCTTATCTTACATCGCATTGAGTATGCCTTGTTCTTCATTGCATTGTGTATGCAATGTTCTTTGCGTTGTACATGCTCATCTTACATAGCATTATGTATGCTATGTTTTTGTTTACATTGCGTATGCCATTTTGTTGCTTTGCATTGTGTATGCATGCCATATTATTGGTAGTTTGACCATGCAGTTGCATTGTGTTTTGCATGACTTGTATTGCATGTTTGCATGCTTGAGTTGCATTACATATTTGCATGTTGTTGCTTGCATTTTGTTTGGATTAAGTGTTAATCCGAGCACGAGAAACGAGGGACGTTTCATACTTGAAGTGATGAAACGTGCCTCAATTCTCGATCGCCGGCACTCTTGATCAATCATGATAGAGTTTTAGGCTTTATGTGTTTATGTGTGCATTCATTTTACATTGAATTGTGCAATTTGGCTTCTCGACCATCATGCATCGAGATGCGTGATTGGTGGCCTGAGAATCGAGAACTGCACTCCCTTGAGCTTATGAATTGATAGGAAGGGTGGTTGTGCACACATATGTTACAAATACATTGCCATGCCCTTTCTTGCTCTCTGTTGCAGCAAAGTGGAGAAGTGCAGCAAAACTGGTTGGCCAACCAAATAAACTAGCAGGCCGACCACTTTTTCTGGTCTGCAGCAATAGAAAGTGGTCAGCCAGTGGCTAGAAACACCCCTAGGTGGTCGGCAGCCCTCCCACAGGTCCCCAAGGTGAGTTTGAAGCTTTGTGGAGCTTGGTGCAAACAGAGGCAAATTGGGCATTGCGACGAATTTCCGAATGAAGTGACCGAGCATGCATGCACTCCGAGGACCTCTCTTTACTGCTTTCCTTAGCTAGTTTATTCTTTGGTTCTGTACCTAAGTAATTAATGCATTTAGCTGCTTATTTGTGTTGTAATATCTTTATTAGTTAGCTTGTTAGTTAATTATTTTTGTGATGTGATAATTAGTTTAATTAGCTTAGATTAGCTAGTTAGCTTCTTATTCGGATCCTCTGTCGAGAGGGCCAACTGTTGTAATAAGCGTACATGTGTGTGATGCATGTCTTCCAACCGCCATTTCTTTCTCCTTTTTACTTAACCGCTTACGATGGTTAGTTTTAGGGCATATTTTGATTAGCATCCTTATGTTTTGCATGCGTGCATCCATTTATCTGTGTTGTATGCACCGGGATTGGCGTATCATACAAATTGCATTATATTTCAATACATTTACTTGAATATATGTTCAACAGCATGTTATCAAGTTACATTTCATATGCCATCTTAGAATAGCCGAGCCTATTTTAGCTGCATTTTTGCATGTGTTGCATTAGCCATCTTAACATGAACTAGGATCATGCATGATTTCTAACTAATTCTCTGTTTTGGCTCGGAGTATACAGTGAGTGTTTATGCTTTAGCATACTACATATGTGTTAATGTTGCCATAAAAGCATGCTTGTCATGAGGCTAACTGTTTATTTGATATAACTGTCTGAATGCCTGTGGGTGAAGGTTGGATTGCTTGAATTAGAACAATTCATTGAAATCCGCGACTTAGCCTACTTGCGAGTAGCAAACTTCAAATCATTTTCACAAACGAACATGCAATATTTTGTTCCAACTTAAGCAATCTAGTCTATACTTGTATGCTGTGCGCATCACATAGTAATTCTAGGTTAATAACATATTTG
This sequence comes from Camellia oleifera, assembly GCA_022316695.1. Lineage (NCBI taxonomy): Eukaryota > Viridiplantae > Streptophyta > Magnoliopsida > Ericales > Theaceae > Camellia > Camellia oleifera. The sequence continues at coordinate 155,227,357 of CM039305.1, forward strand.
CATGTTGTTGCTTGCATTTTGTTTGGATTAAGTGTTAATCCGAGCACGAGAAACGAGGGACGTTTCATACTTGAAATGATGAAACGTGCCTCAATTCTCGGTCGCCGACACTCTTGATCAATCATGATAGAGTTTTAGGCTTTATGTGTTTATGTGTGCATTCATTTTACATTGAATTGTGCAATTTGGCTTCTCGACCATCATGCATCGAGATGCGTGATTGGTGGCCTGAGAATCGAGAACTGCACTCCCTTGAGCTTATGAATTGATAGGAAGGGTGGTTGTGCACACATATGTTACAAATACATTGCCATGCCCTTTCTTGCTCTCTGTTGCAGCAAAGTGGAGAAGTGCAGCAAAACTGGTTGGCCAACCAAATAAACTAGCAGGCCGACCACTTTTTCTGGTCTGCAGCAATAGAAAGTGGTCAGCCAGTGGCTAGAAACACCCCTAGGTGGTCGGCAGCCCTCCCACAGGTCCCCAAGGTGAGTTTGAAGCTTTGTGGAGCTTGGTGCAAACAGAGGCAAATTGGGCATTGCGACGAATTTCCGAATGAAGTGACCGAGCATGCATGCACTCCGAGGACCTCTCTTTACTGCTTTCCTTAGCTAGTTTATTCTTTGGTTCTGTACCTAAGTAATTAATGCATTTAGCTGCTTATTTGTGTTGTAATATCTTTATTAGTTAGCTTGTTAGTTAATTATTTTTGTGATGTGATAATTAGTTTAATTAGCTTAGATTAGCTAGTTAGCTTCTTATTCGGATCCTCTGTCGAGAGGGCCAACTGTTGTAATAAGCGTACATGTGTGTGATGCATGTCTTCCAACCGCCATTTCTTTCTCCTTTTTACTTAACCGCTTACGATGGTTAGTTTTAGGGCATATTTTGATTAGCATCCTTATGTTTTGCATGCGTGCATCCATTTATCTGTGTTGTATGCACCGGGATTGGCGTATCATACAAATTGCATTATATTTCAATACATTTACTTGAATATATGTTCAACAGCATGTTATCAAGTTACATTTCATATGCCATCTTAGAATAGCCGAGCCTATTTTAGCTGCATTTTTGCATGTGTTGCATTAGCCATCTTAACATGAACTAGGATCATGCATGATTTCTAACTAATTCTCTGTTTTGGCTCGGAGTATACAGTGAGTGTTTATGCTTTAGCATACTACATATGTGTTAATGTTGCCATAAAAGCATGCTTGTCATGAGGCTAACTGTTTATTTGATATAACTGTCTGAATGCCTGTGGGTGAAGGTTGGATTGCTTGAATTAGAACAATTCATTGAAATCCGCGACTTAGCCTACTTGCGAGTAGCAAACTTCAAATCATTTTCACAAACGAACATGCAATATTTTGTTCCAACTTAAGCAATCTAGTCTATACTTGTATGCTGTGCGCATCACATAGTAATTCTAGGTTAATAACATATTTGCATGTTGTTGCTTGCATTTTGTTTGGATTAAGTGTTAATCCGAGCACGAGAAACGAGGGACGTTTCATACTTGAAATGATGAAACGTGCCTCAATTCTCGGTCGCCGACACTCTTGATCAATCATGATAGAGTTTTAGGCTTTATGTGTTTATGTGTGCATTCATTTTACATTGAATTGTGCAATTTGGCTTCTCGACCATCATGCATCGAGATGCGTGATTGGTGGCCTGAGAATCGAGAACTGCACTCCCTTGAGCTTATGAATTGATAGGAAGGGTGGTTGTGCACACATATGTTGCAAATACATTGCCATGCCTTTTCTTGCTCTCTATTGCAGCAAAGTGGAGAAGTGCAGCAAAACTGGTCGGCCAACCAAATAAACTAGCAGGCCGACCACTTTTTCTGGTCTGCAGCAATAGAAAGTGGTCAGCCAATGGCTGGAAACACCCCTAGGTGGTCGGCAGCCCTCCCTCAAGTCCCCAAGGTGAGTTTGAAGCTTTGTGGAGCTTGGTGTAAACAGTTGCAAACAGAGGCAAATTGGGGCATCGCGACAGATTTCCGAACGAGCCGACCGAGCATGCATGCACTCCGAGGACCTCTCTTTACTGCTTTCCTTAGCTAGTTTATTCTTTGGTTCTGTACCTAAGTAATTAATGCGTTTAGCTGCTTATTTGTGTTGTAATATCTTAATTAGTTAGCTTGTTAGTTAATTAATTTTGTGATGTGATAATTAGTTTAATTAGCTTAGATTAGCTAGTTAGCTTCTTATTTGGACCCTCTGTCGAGAGGGCCAACTGTTGTAATAAGCATGCGTGTGTGTGATGCATGTCTTCCAACCCCTATTTCTTTCTCCCTTTTACTTAACCGCTTACGATGGTTAGTTTTAGGGCATATTTTGATTAGCATCCTTATGCTTCGTCTGCGTGCATCCATTCATCTGTATTGCATGCACCAGGGTGGGCGCATCATACAGGCTGTATTGTATTTCAATACATTTACTTGAATACATGTTCAACAGCATGTTATCAAGTTACATTTCATATGCCATCTTAGAATAGCCGAGCCTATTTTAGCTGCATTTTTGCATGTGTTGCATTAGCCATCTTAACATGAACTACGATCATGCATGATTTCTAGCTAATTCTCTGTTTTGGCTCGGAGTACACTGTGAGTGTTTACGCTTTAGCATATTGCATGTGTGTTAATGTTGCCATAAAAGCGTGCTTGCCATGAGGCTAACTACTTATTTGATGTAATTGCCTGAATGCCTGTGGGTGAAGGTTGGATTGCTTGAATTGGAACAATTCATTGAAATCTGCGACTTAGCCTACTTGTAAGTAGCAAACTTCAAATCATTTTCACAAACGAACATGCAATATTTTGTTCCAACTTAGGCAATCTAGTCTATAATTATATGCTGTGCGCATCACATAGTAATTCTAGGTTAATAACCGGAATAAGAACCCATGTGTTTTCAAAAACAACATATCATGCTTAGTAAAGGCCGACCTTTTGATCAGGCGAGCGGGGGTGCTCATTGCATGACCTTCCCCTCTCGTATCCAAGTTCCCGAGCCGAGGCAACTTTGGTGATGACGGACACGTGGCTTTAGGCACGAGTCAGGGTTTCCTAAATTGCCCCAAAATAAAATATTTAGGTAGCGACTCTGTATCTGGCAAAACAGTCCATGTTTGGCACTTCTTTATAAAAATTAGTTTTCTAAAACGATTTCCCGGATTTGGACTATTTGGTGATTTATCGGTCTTGCATTGTACTTTGCGAGATTAGATTCAGAACCGTGACACGAGTTCGAACTTGTAGTAGCCTAAAGAACAAACGAATTCGTGCCCTCGCAGCGCGGAGCTGGGAGTTCTCGGGTGGTCTACAGTTTCTAGCGACTCTGCTGGGGATTTAGAGAACTTGACTCGAACTTATGATATCTTGTTTTGTTTACACTTATGTGTCTCTTTGCATTGCATGTGCATTGGTGCGCCTAGGACACCGTGTTCACTGTCTGCTATTCCTCAATGGTGCCATAAGGTTGACCGGTTACGGGCTCTGCCACGATGGGAACATAAACCTCGGTTTTCAACGAGGCACCCTTTTTGACCATTCGACCTAGTGCATGTCGAAATCCATAGTGACTATTCCAAACTAAGACAGGTTGCTTATCCGGTTATAGGTTGTTTGAAACCGCTGCGTGCGTAGTGAAACCCTAGCTCTTGGCAAAATAGGACAGGGAAACCCTACCCCAACATAGGGGTGTTTTGGCTCTCATTTGCTTGCTATGTGCTGTTAGAGTGTGTCTTTACAGGTTGTGTGTATCAGTTTGCAAGTTTGGGTATCAGGCCTGAGGGCATCAGTATTTTGGGGAAATCAGTTTTACCTGAGGGTATCGTTTTACAGGCAGGATTTTGGGCAGAATTCAGTAGAGAGCACATTCATTCAGTTATGCTCATATCTATTCCAGTGAAATCAGGCTGAGATGCTCTATGTTTTCTTTTTTACTAGGGTAGTTGTGGAACTATTGCTTTAGAAGGCTCCAATATCCCTCAGGTACATTGGACTTGTGTTGATAGACTTTGTTAGGTCAGAGATTTAGTTCAAGGGCAACCAGTGTTTCATTCGCCAGTGGTAAGCCAAGAAAAGGCCAATCAAAGCACAAATCACCCGTTCAACAGTCCCCAGTTCAGCGGCCATTATCCACCTCACCTATGCGCAGTTGGGCTGAGATATTTGCTTCCACCTGAGAAAGGGGATACACACTTGTTTAGTTAGATCAGCAGTTTTCAGTTAATATGGAGGACATGATGCGTCAACTCCAAGAGACAATGCAAGCCATGCAGCGGGATGCTGCACGCTAGACTGAGGTTGTAGTCCAGCAAACAGAGTTTATTACCAGACTTCAGCAACAACAGCAACCGCAACCACAACAAGCCGGAGCATCCGCTTCGCATCCACTCCCTCCCCCACCTAAAGTTCCACCACTCGAGGATACTGCAAACGTCCAGGAAGATACGGACGTTCTAACAAGACTAGTTCCGCCACCAGTTCTACCGCAGATTTCAAAGACACCGGCCTCCTCAACAGATACACTGTTTGAATCTGAGATGGACCCAACCGCTCTGAAGGTCAGTAAGCTTGAAAAGCTATTCAAGAGGGCTCAAGGTGTGAATTCCATTTCGGACATAGAGGATGGATACCCTGACTCAGCGGTGACATTGCCGGACCGGTTCAAGATGCCACATATCGACCGCTTCGATGGCTCTGGAGACTTGATGGTGCACCTCCACCTATTTTTTGATGTCTTGAGGCCAATGGGTTTGACCATAGCCCAGAAGCTGTCACTATTCGGCCGAACCTTGTCTAGGATAGCCGCAATCTGGTATGCAAAATTGGAGAACTCTGTGAAACAGAACTGGGAAGAGATGGCTGAGGCCTATGTTGCTCAATACTCCTACAACACACAGATTGAGGTCACAACTCGTGATCTTGAAGTCACCCGCCAAGAGCCAAAGGAGGGTTTTTCAGAGTTTGTAATGAGATGGAGAGCAAAGGCCTCGATGGTGACTACAAGGCCTTCTGACAAAGACCAGATAAGGATGGTTGTGCGCAACCTCCAATCCAGGCTGATGCAAAAAATGATAGTCTTACCCCTTCCCACCTTTGCAGACCTACACGAGATTGGGGTACAGATTGATGACACAATGAAACAAGGTCTGATTGACCATGAAAGGGAGTCACCCAAGAAGGGTTATACACACGGTTCGAATGCAACCACCAGTGGTGACGCAGTTGCAAGATCTTCTGAGGTTGGAATGGTCACCACCACTCCCAAAACAACCACCCCCTTTGTTGGTACATCCAATCCAAACCCCCGAACCTCGGACTATCTACCCTGAGGCAAGAGGTTTTTCACCCCACTTTATATGCCTTTGTCTAAAGCTCTAGGGGTCCTACTCAGGAAAGGACATTTGAAACCGTTAGATCAACAGCCTCTACCCGATCCTCTCCCTCCAAAGCATGACCCGGCTAAGTACTGTGCTTTCTATCAACAAACCAGTCATGACACTGACAGTTGCGTTTGTCTTTGCCACGAGATACAAAATTTGATTGATAATAAGGTCATCGCCGCACCAGTCTCGCAAAGTTTATCGGCACTAGATCAGTGAACTTGGGGGATAATGTGATGTGATTGGGGCATGAACCACCTGCAGGCAGTGCTCAGTTTACTCCAGATGTGGCGTATGCCACGCACTGTTTTGAGCATTTTGCGAATGCTAGCTTTTGTGCTTTCTAACTTGGGTATTCAGTCAGTTCTGTTGTGTTGTATTGAGTTAGTCTTTTCATACTGAGTCAATTGGGTCTGTCTTGTTGTATCGAGTTAGTCCTGTTTTGTTAGAGTCGGGTGATTTCGGGGGTGTTACCTCGGACATCACTTGCTTGTTTTGGTGTTTGTCTTTTATGCCCACTCTTTTGAGTCTGTTTCTGCCTTGGAGCTAGTTGCACCAGAAGATCTGAATGAAACAACGGTTGTTTTCACGCTTTTGTGTTTGTTTCTATCTTGAGCCTGTTGTGTTAGCAAATTTGAATGAAACGCCAGTGCTTTTTTTCACCTGCTCTTCTGTACCTTGAAATTATTTCATTGACCTAAGTTTTTCAAAACTTTTTGAACATTGTGATGAAAACAAAGAGGAAGGAATTCCTTGGGTTTTGCAAAAATTTGATCAACTGAGAGAAAGAGAGGCGTGCTAAGCCCTTAATGATTGAGATCATGCTTGTTAATGTGAGTACTGAGAAGGATCCTGGCTTGATCCAGAGTGGTTCCACGTTGTCTTCAGCGCGAGCGACTAGTCGCTTTCTTAAAAGATTTCAAAAAAAAAATGTTTTGCGACGTTCTGCGAAGACCTGTGTGGAATCGCTCTTGAGATTGTGTAGCATAGGTTCGCTCTCAGCCTCAAGACTCAACCCCTTTGCTTTCAAACCTTGAACTCGGATTCAAAATGTTCAAAGGTCAATCATGATGTGAAACCTGTGTGGCTGCCCATGAATTAGCGGCAACAAAGTCAGATCAAGAAGGTCAGACGTCGTCAAAGGAAGCTTGCGAAGCTAGATCAGAAGCCCCCCCTTGAACTAGGGTAAAAAATGTCCGATGTGCTCAAAGAGTTAAAAATCGGGACATTTCTCAAGCTAACAAAGGTCGGCAAGAATGCCAAATCCCATAAGGGAAGAAAGAAGAAAGTATTGTTGAAGGACAACCGAGTTCCTATCCACAACACTAGGGGCAAATTCAGCCCCCGTTGGATGGACTTCTACATCATCAGCAAACAGCAGCCATTCTCCTGGATTCAAATGGCTTCGAGATCCTAAAAAATCATTTGACATGGACAAAGCTACACTTTTACCTTTGAGAGGCTCACTGGGCCGAAAACCCAGAAAGGCGACCCAGGCAAAAGTTAGAGCAAGAAAAAAAAAAGAAAAATAAAGAAAATGAAAGGAAAAGATAAAAAAGAAGAAAAGAAATGAAAAGGAATGAAAAGAACAGAAAAACAAAGCTCACAAGGTTGAAAACCCGGAAGGGTGGCCTGGGCAAAAGTTAGAGCGCAAAAGGAGAGGTTAATACCCGAGTGTACCTTAACCCAGAACTACGTCAGGCTTGATTCCCATGTTTGGGATACATAGGCAACTTCATTCTAAAGTCCAGCCATAAACACTTCCAAATCGATTGTGTCCATGTAATGGTTCTGATCATCTTTGTCTTCTCTGTATCCGAGAGTTCGGTTATGATCTTCACTATGAGAACTGGTTACAGTATGCTGCGGCGCTATTTAGACAAGGGGCAACTTCCCGTTGCCGTGAGTTGCCAGGGCAACTTTCCATTGTCGCGCGGTGTCATTTAGACAAGGGGTAATTTTTCATTGTTTTGGATCTGAGGTTGTGCATCTCAAGAGTAAATTTTATGTTGGTCGAGCAGCGGCCATTTGTAAAAACAAGTTTTTGAGAATTTTAATGAAATTGACTAATTTTCTCTCGAAAATTATTCCATTTTTTCTAAAACTGGACTATTTCTTGGACCCAAAAAAAGAAAATTTTTAGTGCTCACGACCTGACTTGCATGATTTCAAATCAAAAAGTTGAACAAGTATGATCTAACTCTCATGTTGGTTAAAATTGTTTTAGTAGAAAGCCAAAACGAAAATGGTCAAAATGATGAACTAGGGGCACAGTTGAGTCAAGTGTTCTGTCTTTTCCCCATTGTCAATATACTTGCCAGAAAGGGCACCGTATTCGACAAAAAGGGCACAACCGAAGCTAACAACAAAGGGCTGAAAGCTCTCATATCCTCCGAGCAGCGAGGTATCAAGCTAAGTGCGAAGCACGAAATGGAATGGATCAAGTTATTCCACTCCCTCATCTAGACAGGTATGATCACATCTATATTAGCCAAGGGCGTCGCCAATCGCTGTCAGTTATGGATCTACTGCACATCTTGTCGCAACTCCTCAATGGGAAAATTCACTAGCTGTGCGCAGAAGAATGAGAATCTAGCAGAATGCTAGGGGCAAGAGCCTGCCACTTCTTGTTTATCCATCAACCACCCATGGGAGGGATAAAAAATGAGAGATTGAAGAATAGAGAGATATGCGCTGAGAGAAAAGTGAGAAAAAGGGCTTTTCAGAGAAAAAGAGATGAAGTATCAGAGTGATGTGAGAATCACAAATGAGAAAAGGGCGGGAAACAATACCCGAAGAAACGGGCTCCTTGTGAACTGAGAGGTCTCCCACTGGTGGTACACATCTGAGTGTTGTGTGTGTTTTTGTTCTTGTTTTGAGTCGTCTCGTGCGTCAACAGATGTGTTTAGGTTATTTTACCTTTTTTTTTTTTCATTTGTTGAGTCGTGGTGCGCTGTGTTCAGTCATGGGCTCAATACCCGGTCGAGAATTCATTTCTCAATTTAAAAAAAAAATCTTTTTGTGCTCAGAGTGCTATGCCATTTTCCACATATGTGTAAAACAGGATTTGTTCTTTCATAAAACTGTGGGGTTCAACCCAGGTCATGTGAGAACAGTAAAACCAGGACCTATCTGAAACTATATGGGTTCCGGGTTGCGAAGCAAAAGAAAAGAGGGAAAAGTTGGAGCATCTCAGTTTGTTTCAACTTCTGCAAGTTCCGTCACTACATCTCGTATGTTCAGAATGAGTTGTGTGTTCCCATGTGTTCAGGATGAGCTGTGTGTTCAGAGTGAGCAGTGTGTTGTACGAGCTGTGTGCCAAATAAACCGATTACTGTGTTATGATCTGTGTGTTCAGAATGAGCAGTGTGCTGTACGAGCTGTGTGTTCAAAGTGAACCGAATACTGCGTTGACTGTTTCGATGCCAGAACAGCGATCAGAAGTGCTCTCCTGAGCACCGTCCCTGCCAAAGGTATCTTGGCTGTTTTTGCAATGAGTTCCTAAGAGATCAACTGAGACGGTGGAAACTAGAGTTCGAATGGCTGTTGCCTAGAACACAAAAGTTCAGGATTTTCGATACTAAAGTTTGGTTTAAATACCTAGGGATGTATCCTCGGCTTTGAAATCTGTATGGAGGCCCCATAGGTTGAGATAGCGTGTGCGCGCCTCAATTCTGGGTACTTAACCAACCTAGTCTGCCATCCCGTTGGAGAATAGGGAAAGTTGTGAATATGATTAGGAAGAAAAGCGGCATCCATGGTTTCTACACGTAGATGTTGCTCCTTGTTAACATTTCAGGACCTTTGTACTGCAAGTTGAAGGTAAGTGTTCGAAGAACAAAATGGAGGGGAGATCCCCGTCAGAGTAGAGCGGTTTACAGCCACTCACTCCATGAGGTGCTTTCTAAAGTGCCGCTTTGTTTGTTTGTTGCATTCCCTAAACATCATGTTCTACATTGCTTGTAACATGTATCGTATCATCGCACTTATTGTATTTATTTGCATCTTGTGTTATCTTGTATCATTTATCATTTTACGCTGAGCAGCGTTTAGGATCGTTGCCCTCCAGGGCTTTCTCAGGTTGCGTTATGTGCGCACCTGGGTGGTTGTTTTCGAGCCTCTTCTCACGATATCACTGTGGTTAGAGTGTTCCTTTCCTCACACGATTTCAGCGTGTTTGAAATTCATCTTAGGTTGCATTGTCATGCACACCTCTCCACCCGCGTTGTCACGCACATTCCACTAGCATTGTTATGCACGCTTCTTCATTCTGAAACACCGGGACATGTCCCTATGTTTCTCCCTCTTTGGTTTAGAGCATTTGGAACATGTTCCAATGCTTATACCATTCCGAAACACCAGGGCATGTCCCTATGTTTCTCCCTCTTCGGTTAAAAGCATTTGGAACATGTTCTAATGCTTATACCATTCCGAAACAGCGGGACATGTCCCTATGTTTCTCCCTCTTTGGTTAAGAGCGTTGGGAACATGTTCCAATGCTTATACCATTCCGAAACACCGGGACATGTCCCTATGTTTCTCCCTCTTTGGTTAAGAGAGTTGGGAATGTGTTCCAATGCTTATACCATTCCGAAACACTGGAACGTGTCCCTATGTTTCTTTTCCTTTGGTTAAGAGCATTCGGAACGTGTTCCAATGCTTGTACCACCCTTTTTCCGTTCACGTGCAACGCATTGGCATCTTGTCTAAAACTTTGGGTGTTCCCGATAGTCGTTTTTTATCTTTCTTGCGTGAGTCGTAGTTAAGATCGCGTATTTTCTTACATTCTTTCTGCATGAGGTGTAGTTTGGCTCGTATTGCTTTGCATAGCATTCGCTTAAAATGTTGCATTTATTTTGCATAATTGCTGCATCACAGCTCTCTTTGCATAATCATAAGTTATGTTCGGCATTGTGCATGTCATTTGCATCTTGCACCTGCCTGCGGGCGCATCTCTTTGTTATCTTGCCTGTTTGTCTAAGTTTTCGGCCTTGTAAAAAATGGGTCATCTCTGGGCTTTGACATTCACTCCCGTCACTTCTTGACTTCCAAGTTTTGTCAAAGATGGGCAACTGTAGACACCCCATTTTTGACCGCCCTTAAGACTTGAGCACTATTGATGGTTTACTTGGTGGTGAAATGTGTACAGGACAAATGTTCAGCTTCTTCAGCAAGGAGAGAGAGTCAAATCTCAACTTCATACCCCTTTTGGAACAAAATAATTTTGATCAAAAGATTTTAGACCTTGAAACCCTCTCTTTCAAAATGTTTTGAAAATAAAGTTCCTACGATGTTCCGACACACGCATTTCATTAAATGTTGCGCTTTTCAATAAACCGAGCAAGGACAAAGTGGAAATGAATGAAAGAGAGATAAAATCTTTCAAAAATCTTTCAAAACAGCTTGTTTAGGGGTTTGGAGTTGAAGAAAGGAGGAAAGGAGAGAAGAAAACTAGTTTGGGAGAAGTTCGGCATAAATCCGGATAGGACCAAAACTGTGCGGCTTCACCAAAACAGGCATAACTTTTTTCACAGTTGGAATTTTGATGCAAGGCTGCCATCATTGGAAATCTTACTTCCGGGGCTTCAATTTGGACACAAGAATGACCTGAAAAAGGGTCCAGATAAAGGAGTTATGGCCATTTGAAATTGGACCTGAAAAGTAGAATTTTGCCTACCGACCAGAAAAATGAGCTGGCCGACCAGAAAAGTGGCTGGCTGACCACTTAGGTGGTCAAAAGTGGTCGGTGGACCACTAAAAGTAGCTAGCCAACCACTTTAACTAGTCGGCCACTTTCTTGAAGATTCCTGAAGATTTTTTCTTGCCAGCTGTGCCAGTTGATGATCACAGAAACCATCATCCATACACATGTATGAAGGGATGGCTTGGAGCTCCAAACTTCCTCAACAAGCTTGAACTTTGTTTTTTCTACGTAGGGAAGCCTCCTCCCTCATGCCTTAGGTTCAAAAAAGCTACTTTGAGCTATACATATCACTCTATCTCTATAATCCTCCATATCTTTCATATTTGTGCCCTAAAGTGCATTTTCATCACACTTTAACACACAAACACACACTCAAACACCATCCTTTTGTTGCTGAGGCTCTTAGAAGCTGGTTTTGGTGTTTTTGGTTTGGTTTGAGCTCAAAAAGGTTGCTGGAGTTGTAGCTTCAAAGTGGTTCTACAAGGGTGAGCCTTTAACCCCTTAAACCTTAGTTTTTGCTTGAGTTTTTGGACCTATTTGCATGCTGATTTAAGCTTAACTTTCTACTGAAAAAAGTTCTATTTTTGCATGGTTGTGATGTTTGTTTAAGGTCACTTTTGTGTTGGGGGTAGTCTACCCCCTCTTAGGCCTTGTTTGGCCTTGTTCTTGTGCCTTCTTTTTAAGCTATTGGGATCACCTTGTTTTGGCCTTCTCACCTCTGAAACTCAGAGGAATTTCAATGTTGGAAATGGTGTTTTGAGGTCCCAAATAGGAGAGGGTCATCCCCTCTCCTTGTGTTTTGAATGCTTGCTTCATATGCCTCATATTTGAGCATGTTTGTCTAGCTTGTATTGGTCACATCTCAGCCTATTTTAAGCCTTATTTCAGCATGTCATACCACTGTTTTGACTTGGCTTTGTCATCCCTTGCATGCCTTATACACTTGTAGTGTATTTCTCACAAACTAGTCATGTATGCTTCATGAAGTAGCATGTCTTTCTAGCTTGTTTTGAGTCCATTTCAGCATGTTCTTGGTGTTGTTTTTCTATGATATACCTCTGTTATGGTTTGGTTTGATGGCTCCTTGCATGCTCCGTGCACTTGTAGTGCAATTCCATGAACTAGCCTAGTGTGTATCATGCTTTAACATGTCATTTTAGCATGTTTTTGGCTTAACTCTAAGAAGCTTTTGTCCATATTTTAGCATGCTCTAGCTCTGATTTGCATTGTTTTAGTCATGCATGCCATGCTTTGTATAGCTATAATGCATTCTAGCTTGTTAGCCTTGTGTATCAAGTCCACTAGCATGCATTCCTTGGTCTATTTGAATGATTTGGAATCATTTGTCACGAGATTTCAATGCATGTTTCATGGTCATACACTTACATCTTTCACTTATTCCATGCTTTGGAGAGTTTGTGTTTCGTGCCTTAACATGAGCCATTGCGTATGCCTTCATGCCTAAGCTTGCGAGCTATCATTTCAATGTGTTTTTGGGGTTATTTTGCCATGATATAACTCTGATTTTTGTTGGCGAAGCCATTTCATGCTTGGTCTTGGTAGGTGTAGTGTAACCCTCCCTTTTGGCCTTGCATATTTCATGCTTCATGCCCTTCATGCTAGCTTGTTTTGGCTTCCTTCCATACATGTTTTAGTATCATTTTGACATGCTCTAGGACTATTTTGGGTTGCCTTGACCATACGCTTCATGATTTGCATAGTTGTAGCATAAATGCCTATGCTAGCTTCAAGCTTTGAGCCCCATAGCATGCTTTATTTGTGTTATGCACATGATTTGGCATCATTTGTCATGATATTTCAGAGCATATAGGACTGCCATGTTCCTATTTCTCTCACTCTTTGATTGTCTTTAAGTGTTATGCTTTGCTGCCTTGTTTGTGGCCTAGCATGTATGCCATCTTGCCTAGGTCCTTGAACCCTCATCTTAGCACGTTTTGGTCTTTGTTTAGACCTAATTAAGCTCTATCCATGTTTGGTTCATGCACTTGTGCCATGTATTGCATGCCCTCTTTGTAGTCCTCTTTGCTAGTTTTAATGCTTAAGGACCTTTGCATGCTATACTTGTATTGTTTGAGTGATTTCGCATCATTTCATACCTTATTTTAGTGCACTTAGTGTTGTTACACTTCCATATTTGTCACTCTTTGAGCACTCTTGAGGGTTGTGCTCTTAGGCCTAGTTGATGGGCCAATGCATGTGCATGCTTGTATATACTTTTGTGCCTTTATTTCTTAGCATATGGCCACTGTTTTGGGCATGGCTGAGGTCTATCCATATTCGGTTTAAGTGCATTGAGCATGTTATTTGCACTGTGCATGCTTATCTTACATCGCATTGAGTATGCATTGTTCTTCATTGCATTGTGTATGCCATATTCTTTGCGTTGTGCATGCTTATCTTACATCGCATTGTGTATGATATGTTGTTGTTTACATTGTGTATGCCATTTTGTTGCTTTGCATTGTGTATACATGCCATAGCATTGGTAGTTTGACCATGTAGTTGCATTGTGTTTTGCATGACTTGCATTGCATGTTTGTATACTTGAGTTGCATTGCATATTTGCATGTTGTTGCTTGCATTTTGTTTGGATTAAGTGTTAATCCGAGCACGAGAAACGAGGGACGTTTCATACTTGAAATGATGAAACGTGCCTCAATTCTCGGTCGCCGACACTCTTGATCAATCATGATAGAGTTTTAGGCTTTATGTGTTTATGTGTGCATTCATTTTACATTGAATTGTGCAATTTGGCTTCTCGACCATCATGCATCGAGATGCGTGATTGGTGGCCTGAGAATCGAGAACTGCACTCCCTTGAGCTTATGAATTGATAGGAAGGGTGGTTGTGCACACATATGTTACAAATACATTGCCATGCCCTTTCTTGCTCTCTGTTGCAGCAAAGTGGAGAAGTGCAGCAAAACTGGTTGGCCAACCAAATAAACTAGCAGGCCGACCACTTTTTCTGGTCTGCAGCAATAGAAAGTGGTCAGCCAGTGGCTAGAAACACCCCTAGGTGGTCGGCAGCCCTCCCACAGGTCCCCAAGGTGAGTTTGAAGCTTTGTGGAGCTTGGTGCAAACAGAGGCAAATTGGGCATTGCGACGAATTTCCGAATGAAGTGACCGAGCATGCATGCACTCCGAGGACCTCTCTTTACTGCTTTCCTTAGCTAGTTTATTCTTTGGTTCTGTACCTAAGTAATTAATGCATTTAGCTGCTTATTTGTGTTGTAATATCTTTATTAGTTAGCTTGTTAGTTAATTATTTTTGTGATGTGATAATTAGTTTAATTAGCTTAGATTAGCTAGTTAGCTTCTTATTCGGATCCTCTGTCGAGAGGGCCAACTGTTGTAATAAGCGTACATGTGTGTGATGCATGTCTTCCAACCGCCATTTCTTTCTCCTTTTTACTTAACCGCTTACGATGGTTAGTTTTAGGGCATATTTTGATTAGCATCCTTATGTTTTGCATGCGTGCATCCATTTATCTGTGTTGTATGCACCGGGATTGGCGTATCATACAAATTGCATTATATTTCAATACATTTACTTGAATATATGTTCAACAGCATGTTATCAAGTTACATTTCATATGCCATCTTAGAATAGCCGAGCCTATTTTAGCTGCATTTTTGCATGTGTTGCATTAGCCATCTTAACATGAACTAGGATCATGCATGATTTCTAACTAATTCTCTGTTTTGGCTCGGAGTATACAGTGAGTGTTTATGCTTTAGCATACTACATATGTGTTAATGTTGCCATAAAAGCATGCTTGTCATGAGGCTAACTGTTTATTTGATATAACTGTCTGAATGCCTGTGGGTGAAGGTTGGATTGCTTGAATTAGAACAATTCATTGAAATCCGCGACTTAGCCTACTTGCGAGTAGCAAACTTCAAATCATTTTCACAAACGAACATGCAATATTTTGTTCCAACTTAAGCAATCTAGTCTATACTTGTATGCTGTGCGCATCACATAGTAATTCTAGGTTAATAACCGGAATAAGAACACATGTGTTTTTAAAAACAGCATATCATGCTTAGTAAAGGCCGATCTTTTGATCGGGCGAGCAGGGGTGCTCATTGCATGACCTTCCCCTCTCGTACCCAAGTTCCCGAGCCGAGGCAACTTTGGTGATGACAGACACGTGGCTTTAGGCACGAGTCAGGGTTTCCTAAATTCCCCCAAAATAAAATATTTAGGTGGCAACTCTGTATCTTGCAAAGCAGTCCATGTTTGGCACTTCTTTATAAAAATCAATTTTCCAAAACGATTTCCCGGATTTGGACTCTTTGGTGATTTATCGGTCTTGCATTGCACTTTGCAAGATTAGATTCAGAATCGTGACACGAGTCCGAACTTGTAGTAGCCTAAAGAACAAACGAATTCGTGCCCTCGTAGCGCGGAGCTGGGAGTTCTCAGGCAGTCTACACTATGTCATCGATGTATACTTTTACTGTCATTCTACTTAGGTATTTGAACATCTTAGTCACCAACTGCTGGTAGGTTGCTCCCACATTCTTCAACCCGAAAGGTGTCACTCTGTAACAATAGAGTCCTTTTGGGGTGATGAATGCTACATTCTCTTCATCTGGCGCATACATAGCTATTTGGTGGTAGCCTCTGTATGCATCCAGGAAACTCATCCGTCCATGCCTTGAAGTGACATATACTAACTGATCAATTTTGGATAGGGGAAACTGTCCTTGGGGCAGGCTTTATTCAGGTTGGTGAAGTCCACGCAGACCCTCCATTTGTCGTTCTTCTTTTTCATAACTACTGTATTGGACAGCCAGGTTGGGTAGTTCACCTCCTGAATGGCCTTGGCTTCCAACAGCTTGTCTGCTTTCTCCTTTACTGCCTCCACATGAATCAATGTCGGCTTTCTTGCCTTTTGGATGACAGGTTTTGCCGACCTATCTACGTTAAGCCTGTGGTAGGTGACCTCGGGGTTGATGCTTGGCATCTCGTAGGGTGCCCATGCAAACACTTCTATGTTTGCTCACAAGAAAACTTCCAACTCCTTTTCTTCCTCCTTGGCTAAACATGAACTAAGAAGAAAGAAACGCTCTTCATCACCTTCTTGAACCAAAATTTTCTTCAAAACTTCCTCACTCTTGTTGGCGGTTTCTTTGTCGACATCATCTAGGACCTCCCTCGTCTTTAATTTCTATTGTCTCTATTTCTTACACATTGTAGGTGGACTTGATTGCTACCATAGAGCAATTTTTGGCCTCCACCTAAGCTCCTTTGACCTCCGCAATCCCATGTTCAGTTGGAAATCACAACAGCTAGTGCAGCATTGAGGGAATAGCCCTCATTGCGTGCAACCACGGTCTTTCCAAATAACATTGTAAGGAGAGAGTGTATCAATCATTGTAAATTCTGTACTTACCTTCTTGGTTCCTGCTTGCATATCCAAGGTCGTGGCTCCTAAAGGCCACGTCGGTGTTCCGTTGAATCCAACCATCAGTTGTTGGACTGTTCCAGATCATCTGGGTGAAGGCCAAGTTCCTTGTAGCATCAAACATACATGATGTCACAAGAACTGCCTTGATCAACCAGTATGTGCCTTACCTAGCACTTCCCAATCTTTAACGTTATCACCAAGGCATCATTGTGTGGATGCTGCACCATATCCAGGTCTGCCTCGGTAAAAGAGATCATTAGCGCCTGGTACTCATTCATCCTAGGCCTCTTCTGTTGTATTTGATACACATGCTGTAAATGCCTCAATTTCTGAGTCTCCCCTCGTACATCATTGTCATTCACTTTAGAGTGAATCACATTGATCACCCGAGGTCTATATGCTTGCTGAGGTGGTGGTGGTGGTGCCGGTGCCTGGGGTAGCTTTTCTTGCTCTTTTTTTATCCTATCTTTATTTACTAGGTCTCTGAGGTGGCCCTGTCTGACCAAATCCTCCAAGTGTGTCTTCAAGGCCCTGCACCCCTGAGTCAAGTGCCTATCCTCATTATGGTAAGCATAATGCTTTCCAAGGCTTCTTCCCATAAACTCGTCAGGGATTTTCTCCGGCGCTCTGTAATATGACTGGCTCCTGATTCTTTCCAGAACTTTGTAGATTGGAATCTTAAACACAATGGTGACTGCCTGTGCAGCCCTCGACCCTGTCTCCTGTCTGTTGACACTAGGATTACCTTGGCCTTGCTTCAGTGAGCCATGCTTCTTTTCTTGCTTCGGTGTCTTTGCTCCTTGCGTGTCTTCCTCTGCCTGAGCGTATTTCTCGATCTGGCTATGAGCTCCTCCATGCTTTTTGGTAGAGTTTTTGCCAGTGATTTTCGAAGAGGGCATTCGTCTTCCAGGCCATTCCTTAAAGACACGACCGCCAGCTCCTGGTTGCAAGCAGGAATTCGGTTGAACACTTTGTAGTATCTCTTGGCGTAAGTCTTGAGGCTTTCACCCCCACTAATGTTCAAAGCCAGCAGGGAGTTTACCCTTAGTGGCTGTAACTTGTTTGTAACAAACCTGGCCACGAACATCTCAGCCAGGCCTTCCCAACTTTTCACAGATCCTTTCGGCAACTTACAGAACCAATCTGATGCAATTTCGCCAAAGGATGAAGGGAACAACTTGCACAGCAACTACTTGTTTCCCCTATACAAAGCCATTGAATTTAATTATAAACCAACATGGAAATTTGGGTCGGACTTACTCTTATATATATGGAACCTCAGCATATGAAACCTCTTTAGGGTCTTGAACGCATCCAACTCAACCGAGAATAGTGTCTTCGGCTTGATCGGAGATGTGATCTCGACGTTGTGTCGCTTCCTCTGGAGGTAGTCTCTCAAATCCTCCTTCGTTTGGTCGGGAGCTCGATTATCGACAGATTTCAACCTTTTTGGTGCGCTGCTCCCGATATCATTATGTGTCCTCTTGGTCTTTTCTTCATTCACTATATCAAAACAGAGGCCCTTCGACATCCCGTGAAGGCCGATGGGAGCACTCTTTTTCCTTGTCATGCTGCGGGACTATTGGGATTGTTTTTTGCACCCCTTTCTGGGCATCATTCTTAGCCGCTGGTACCAGCATGTCCTTCAACGGGAACGATGGTTGCATCACATTGCTTTGCATCATAAAGTTGACAACTGATTGTAGGTATGCCAACTTGTTTGCCAATTCTTTCATCTCGCCGTCCTTTCTCAAGCATCTATCCTTCCATACCTGAAGGTCGCTTTCGTTATAGTACTCATCTCGGCCAGCTTTCTTCCGGGTGTTACCCTTTTTGCCAACATCCTTCTCTACATGATTTGGATTTTGTGTTTCTTCATTACGGTTTTCCTCCCCGACGTTAGGGTTTGAATGTTTACCACTCCCACTAAGCATGTCGTCCCTAATCTTGTCTTCTTGCCCATTGTTGGCCATCTATTCTCTTTATGTTTCCTACAGACGGCGCCAAATTATGGGTGTTGATTTTTGACCACACAACCAAACGGGAAACTCAACTGGAGATCACTGGCAGAATATATTATGCCCAATAACCTGCACAAGAAGATGAGAATCTGACGGTGGTTTGTCCACCCGGGAGCACTCCGGCGATTAAGTCAGTAAACAATATCTTTCAAAGATAGCAAATTAGGCTTAAACTCACAAGAAATAACTTACCTCAGATCCATGAGAGTGCCTTGCTTTTATAACCAGCAGTGACCTGATCCCATTAGAAGACTCACTTCAATGGACTTAAGCTCAATGCTCATCATGGGCCTTCATCTAGATAGAGATAAACTCTTTTTGAGCCTTATCTTTATCAAGACTAAGATCCCCCTCTATTGTAGAACTCTTGTCCCGTATTCGCTCATCCCAAATTTCATTACCTCCGCAAATAACCTTGGTCTATCCAAGATCATCTCAGCGTATGACTAAGCCACGCGGCACCTCAGATGACACTTCGGTGTCACCTTGGCTACAGGCTAGAATTCACAAAATATATCCTTACACACATAATAATTTTTGTGACAGTGGGTGAGCATCAAATTTCGAAGATTCTATATAATTTGTGAAAGACAAAAGGCAACCTCTCCATATGTACTAGGGGTGCAACTCGAGCGGGCTCAACTCAAGTAACCTGTGCCCAGCTCGAGTTTTTTTAGGGCTTGGGCAACAATATCTTATAATATGGACTGGCTTGGGCAGATTTTTGATGCCCAAATTGTAATTCGGACCGGGCCTAGGCAGAGTCAGTGGCTAACCCGAGCAACCTGAACCCGAATTGCATTTAATATATTATATAAATTATATAATATATGTATAAATTAAATAGCTGGCCCTTAATTTATTATTTTTTTTGGGTGATCTTTGGCCCTTGGATTAGCATCTTTTATTTGGACCATTAGATTAACAAAACCTTACCTTATTTATTCTTTCTTCCCTCTCTCTCAGATTCTTATTTCATTTCTTCATAAGAGTTGAAGAACGGCGGACGACGACGATGACACCAGAAACAACGCCACCGCCGCCCATTCGATAAGCTTCGACGCCACACAAAACTGGTAGATCTCTTTATGTGTTTGTATTTGTGCTTCAATTTGTCTATTTTTGGTCACTCGTTATTCGATTACCACTCAAAACTGATATTGATTTTAGAGGACTTTGGACTAATTCCATTTGGATCTGGTCGAAAAGCATTGTGAAATCAATCTGGGAGTTGCAACAGTAGAGCTTGCACTTGCCAATCTTCTTTACTCATTTGATTGGGAATTACCTACTGGGAGGAAAATTGAAGATATTGATACAGATATCAATCCTGGTCTTACAATGCATTAGAGAAATGCTCTTTGCCTAATGCCTAAGAATTACTCTATTTGTTGTATGGAATAATGAAGCATTGTTTGTTGCCTTGTAAAATTTACTTTTATATCTAGCAATTTTTGTGGCTAGGATGATGTTTAAGTTCGTTGCATGAACTAATGGATTTATGTATATAATGAAGTACTGTTTGTTGTATGAAAAAAAATTCAGAAACTGTTTGTTGTCTTGTGAAATTCGGTCAATTTGAGCTAACCCGAGTTCAAATTATGAAGCTTGGTCCGGATTTGGGCAGCCATGCTCGGGTTGATGGTTGGGCTTGGGCAGGCTTGGGCACTGCCAAACACAATTCGGGCTGGGCATGGGCAAACCTCCAACCCTGCCGAACCCGTCCGAGTTGCACCTCTAATATGTACCATGTTACATATTTTCTTAGTATATGTCATGTATTTTTGTAATAAATGTTACGTAATTTTTTTAATAAAGTTACGATAATTTGTAATTCATAAATAAAATTACGAATTTTTGTGGTAATATATATTTTTTATTTTTGTAATATTTTAATAAAAATATATAATTTTCTTCATAGATAATTAATTGTTCAAATTATCAAAATAACACATATAATAAACTTCACAAATTCAAACATAATGATGAACTTAAAATTTAAACTCGGGAGGGATCCAACAACATATTCTTACAATTTCACAATGCCATATTCCTAATAAATTTGTGGAAGTTGTATTCTAGGCAATTTCATGGAAACAATATTCTTGGCAATTTTTAAGCACACTAACCCCCTTTTGACCTACCCAAAAAAAAAACCCCCTTCTTGCACTTCACCACCTTCTCCCACATTCAATATGTCAAATCATAATATTCTAATATCAAATTAATGAAAACGTTTGCTACATTGAAAGAAAATTCACAAACTTTACCATTTATTTAACATTCGTTTTTTTGCACTGCCTATTAAAATAATATTCTCGTAAGAAATAAAAATTTGTGTTGAGTCAAACCATTTCACCTTGAACCTAAACTATACTTAACAAGATGATTTAAAAAGGGTTGGAGTTACCTCTAGTTCAAATTTGAGTTGAAGGATGTTGTTTCGGCCCGTAAATTCATTATGAATTCTGTTTTGATAATTCAAATTATTTATTTTGTAAGACTTTTTATGTATATAATTCACATTAAAAAAATTAGGTCGATCCGATAATTGTAACATATTCAATTTATCATATTTATCACCAATACATGTGTCATCAATTATTCATTTTATTTTATTTTTAATATACAAATGTGATAAAATTAAATATATTACGATTATCGAATTAAATTAATTTTTTATGTAGATGATGTTCACGAAGGAACTTACAAATTTAACAGTTTGGATCATTAAAGCGAGATTCATAGTGATGAGTCTTACGAGCCCAAACAACACCTACCAATCCAAATCTAGAATTGGAGGGAATCTGTTTCTTTTGGCGTCATTTATTTGTTGGATTAGTTGGATGACATTATTAGTACGGTAGAATTGAATGAGAAAATTATATTGCAGTGATATTATGTTAGAAATATAAGATAAATTGTATTTATTTGTGTACTAATGTGGTTATTATATTAATTAATTCGGGTTAAATCTATAAAATTACGTAAAAATTCTTATTATATAGACAATGATTTTATTATGAATAATTAGGATGTAAATTTGGCCCTGCCCAGATGTCGGGCCTCACGGGCTCCCCCCAAAATTCGGGCCAGGTCGGGCTAGCCTACGAGCCATAAATTAGGCCAAGGCCTTAGGCAACCCGGTGGGCCTGGTCCTAGGCTTGGGCTTGTACTTGGGCAGGCCTGAACATTTTTTTTTAAAATTTTTTCTACCAAAATTTTATTATTTTTCACTAAAAAAGATACTAGGCCTCGGCGTGAGCTGGGCCTTGAGTGGGCCTTAAGCGGGTCGATGGGCAGGGCCCATAGGTCGGGCTTCAAAATGATGGCTCAGGCCTAGGATCAGGGGCCTGGGCCCAAACAGACCTAAATGGGCCAAGCCCACATCGGGCAGCGGATGGGCTTTGGACTGCCTACGGGCCGCAAGTCATTTTTACAATCCTATGAATAATGATTCATCCCTAATTTTGCTCTCCCAACTTCACCTCAATGATATGGAATTAGGAAAGTTAAAGATGAGAGAGGGAAAAGTTTGAGACTACTTCTTATAGGAGTGGGCCACGTTATTAAAGGTAAACTTAAAGAGACTAAATTAAAGAACAGTGTTAGGCGCCTCGAATTCTCGAGGTTCAAATGCCTCGACAATTCCTCTCTCTTCTTTTTTTCTTATTTTTTGGGCTGTGTTAGTTTGGTTGTTTTTTTTTTTTTGGGAAGGGTATGGTGGACATCCCGCACCAACTCAGCCTGTGTTGGACTAGTTGGGTGATAAAATTGACTGATCAGTTAGACTGCTGGTTAAAATTTGTTAATTCCATGTAATTTTGTACAAGTCCCTGCTATATTTTTATTTCTAATTGATTAGTCAATTTTATTATCAAATCAGTTCAACCCAACTCACTCACCTTATCAAATCATACAGGTTGAGTGGGTCTGGAATGTCTAGTTTTTTGACACACCCTCACACATAACCACCCTTCAAAAAAAAAAAAAAAAAAAAAAAAACCAACATAGGCTAACAAATAATAATAATAATAAAAAAACAACCAACACAATCTAAAAAGTAGAAAAGAAAAGGAAAACAAAACAACTAAATCAATATAGCCCAACAAATAAATAAATAAAAATAAATAATAATAATAATAAAGAAAGAAATAGGAATTCGAGACATTTAAGCCTCAACCATTCGAGCCCCCAAACATTATCCATTAAAGAATGTAATACCACTCTTTTATTATTTTTGAAAAGTGAAAAGCCAAAATAAACATATATATATATATATATATTTTGGAAAAATTACCCACGGGTCCTATTTGAAATATGTGTATACTATTTAATTCCATAACTTTTTGAGTAGACCCAAAAGTCCTACTTTTCCTCTCTTTCTCTCTCTCTCTGCTTTTTGCCTCACTCTTTACGTTTTCCTCTCTCTCTTTTTTTCTGCATTTTTCTCTCATCTTCTTTGTCATGGACGACGACTGGTGATCACGTCATTCTTATTCTCTTTCTCTTTCTCTTTCTAATATATAATTATGGGTGACCGATGACCACTATTGATCGGGATTCACCGGTAACCACCAACCATCGAAATCAACTCGTGACTTCACCTTCACCGACGACAAATAAGATATATTTCCGACGAAAAAGATGAGTAGATCTACTCAGATCTGAGTAGATCTACATCATATTTGGCTAGATCTAAACAAAAAATAATTGCTGGAGTACAATCCTCTCTCTATATCTGCCTTTCTCTTTCGATCTCTTATTTTATTTTATTTTTTATTTTTATATTTTGTTTGCTATACACTTTTGTTTTTCTATTCTAATGGAAAAAAATTTCAAATTCTGAACAAGTAGTTTTCGAGTTTTAGTTACAGCCGGTGAAAATTGTAAAATTGTGCAGTTTCAAATTTTTTTTGGTGCTGGAATGAATCATGGTTTAAAACTGTAAAATTTTACAATTTCAAATTTTTTTGGTGCTGGAATGAATCATGGTATAAAACTGTAAAATTTTGCAGTTTCATAACATTCTTTAGAATTGTAAAATTTTACAGTTTCATAACATGTTTTTCAGTTTGATTAATAAGGATAAATGCTTAATAATTTTTTGCTTTGAAACTGTAACATTTTACAGTTTCAAAACTTATTTTTCAGTTTGATTAATATTGGAGATTATTTGTTTAAACTTTACAAAAATTGAAAAATAGCATATACTTTTCCCATTGTTGTTGTTTTTTGTCGTTTAATTTTTTTTTCCTTTTAGTTTATCAATATTTAGCAATTTTACTATATTTTTTCGCTCTAATTTCTCCATTTATTTTTTTTCCGACAATATTCTAGACATTCCAGTGAATCTTCAGTGATGTTTTTAACGTCCAGTGAACGTTCTGAACATTCCGGCGACTTCCATTAACGTTTTTAACACTCCGGTGAACTTCCGACGAAACTCTCGGCGACTTCCCGACGATACTCTGACGACTTCCCGGTGACGTTGAATATTCTGATAAGTCTCCAGCGACCATTTGACGGAAATCCGACGGTAGTAAAATGTAACAATGTCAGCAAATTTTTTTTAAAAAAAAGGATTTTTTGGTAACAATTAAAAATGTATAGGACTAATTGGTGTAAGTGTTTTGTTTGAGAATTAACTGGGCCTTGAACTTTGTACATGGGACTTATCAGTAAGTTCCCCATCTATTTTTTTGAAGGGCCACATAAACAAACAAGGCCCAAATGGCATACTCCTGGTATAGTATAATTGAGGCAGATAAATCAAACATAAAGCTCCAAATCACAACCAAACAAACTATAGAAACTTCACATTTGACCTCTGATCTTCACCACACATATATATAAGTACCCCACATTAACCATGCCACACCAACCACATTACACACCTAACAAAACCCTCCAATATATCCAAAATACCACCATGTTTTCTCCCCCTCCTTTCTCTCTCCTCATTCTCTCTCTCCTTCTCACCTCCCTCTCCCCTATCTCATCCATCGCCCAATCCCCAATCAACATCTGGCCCAAACCACGAACCTTCTCGTGGCCCCAACCACAGTCAATCCTCCTCTCCCCAAACTTCACAATTTCATCTCCTAACCACCAATACCTAACTCCCGCCGTGAACCGTTACCTCCGCCAAGTCCTCACCGAGCACCACCACCCTCTAGTCCCCCCCACCGTCAACGCCACCGCAGCGCCGCCCCTCCAAACCCTAACAATCACCGTCGCCGACCTCGCTCCTCCGCTCCACCACGGCGTCAACGAGTCCTACTTCCTCACCATCCCCGCCTCCGGCGCCGCCACTCTCACGGCGGAGACGGTGTGGGGGGCCATGAGAGGTCTCGAGAGCTTCTCGCAGCTCGCGTGGGGCAACCCGACCCTAGTCGCGGCTGGGGTGTACATTTCGGACTTTCCTATTTTCGGGCACAGAGGATTGATGTTGGATACTTCGAGAAATTACTATGGAGTAGAGGATATAGAGAGGACGATTGGGGCTATGAGTGCCAATAAGATGAATGTGTTCCATTGGCACATCACGGACTCGCAATCGTTCCCTCTGGTGCTTCCATTGGAGCCTAATTTGGCTAGCAAGGGCTCGTATGGGACCGGAATGGAGTACTCGCCGGCGGATGTGAAGAAGGTTGTGGAGTTCGGATTGGAACATGGAGTTAGGGTTATGCCGGAGATTGATATGCCTGGTGAGTTTGAACTCTCATTTTATCACTGTACTATTAAGAATTTTTTGAATTTTTTTTTTAATTAAAATTAATATATGAATGATAATTGAGATATAATCATAATGAATACAAAGAAACCGAGAGAGAAATTCCAAACAAATATAGGAACGAGATTTAGGTTCTAGAGCTTCTTCAACGGTTGACCAAATTTTTCATCTGATTTCTAATTTAAGTAAAATGCTTGATTTGATATGAAATACTTCAAAATCATTTTTTTTTTCTTTTTCTTTTTTTAAAATTTCCCTCTTATCCCAAATTTTTCTTTTCATCAATTGCGATGAAAAAAAAAAGTCATCTCCAATGCTGCATCTTTTTAAACTTTTATCAAATTTAAATTTTATGAGTTCTCAATTTGATTAAGAAAATGACTCTCCCTTGATTGATGAATAATTGACGAAATGATTGGTGTTGATTTGATGAATTATGAATTATGAATCATGATCAAGCTAAAGTTTGTCTGCTTTGACATGTTTTCTTAGGCTTAATTCGTTTCTATTTAATGTATACACCTTGAGTTTACTCAAATTGAGATGGGATTTGTGTATTTTTGCCCAAAGTATTGCTATAGGTGAACAAACAGTGCTAAATTAGTTTGGTCTAAAAACTATTTCCCAATCTAAAGTTAGTTTTTCCATCATGCAAATGAACCGTATATTTTCGTCCCAAAATATTAGTCCATTTTCAAAAATCAAGGATTAATAATATGAATTTCTTATTTTGCCATTATTTTAAATTCATTAACATTAATATTTTTTAAGTATAATAATTGTACTACTAAAGGATAGTTTAAGAAAGTTAACATTTTTGAAGGTAATAATTGTACTATCAAAAAAAATTAGATTTCTAAAAAGGGACTAATGTTTTGGGATGGAGGGAGTAGTTTATTGCTAGCATTAGTTTTGGAATTTTCAAAAAACTATCAATGTTTTGGTGAAAAGCTCTCCTTTTGAAAATGTTAAAGATTTTTTTGTTCATGTTTACAAAAATTCTAAAAATTGAAAACAAGAACTTGTTCGGCAGTGTCTGTTTTCATTTTCAAGAAAATGTAAACAATTTACAATAGTTTACTATATTCTATAAACATTAAAATAAAAAAAAAGTAAATAGTTTCTTTAATTTGTTGTTAAACAATTTACAAAAATAGTTGCTTTCATTTGTTTTTAAACAAGTTTTGAAAACATGTGTGTTTACTAATAATGATTTTTATTTTTGTTTTTAACAAAAATATAAATTTTAAAGTTTTTTGTAAACAAAAAAACAGTAAACTGTAAATTTAAAGTTGAAAAAAAAAAAAAAAAAAAAAAAAAAAGAGGTGGAGGAAGAAAGCAAAACTGTAACAATGAGGAAAGGGAACAAAAACTAAAAACTGTAAACTGTAAATATAATGAAATGGCAATTAATGAAGTTTCAAATAATTCAAAGTTGAAAAACAAAAGACGAGGAAGCTACAAAACTGTAAATGAGGAAAGGGAATAAGGAAAAGTTCAATCTGTGGATAACAGAAGAAAGATGGTGAAGGATGAATTAGATAATAACAAGATGAACGTGAGTGAAATCAAAGTATTTAAATCTATGGCTTTCCATATATACTTATTTATGGATAACATTGCCACCTATAAGGTCAATTGATCCAAACAAAAGTCTAATAGAGTATGGGGTCTAGTGAAAAAAATTTAATTGTTTTGCCTCTTTCTTCTTCTTCTTCTTCCTTTTTATTTTATTTATTTATTTATTATTTATTTATTTATTTTTTTCTGGTACCCATATAAACTCTTAAAGGATGGGCTATATCTTAGATATAAAAGAGTGGTAGAAAAGTTTCACTGAGAGTAAAAAAGCGGTTCAAAAATAAGTTTGATGATGGTGAGAGATATTTATTCAAAATGATCAAATCTTGTAAAGCTTTTATTGAAGTTAGAAAAGAACAAATAGAGGAAGAGAAGGAGATAGCTATTCGTTGTGTATGAACGTTTATCCTTTGTCGTCATTTTCATTCTTCAACTAATGTAATAGAAAATAAAGGAACCCTGAGATCTAATTTCTTATACTTCGGTCAATTCATCCAATTCTTAGATTATCTAAAAGGGTTTATGATTCTAAAATAAATTTATTGTATTTGTCTACCTCTGCAACTTTGCGTGATTGTTTGTATATGTTTTTTATTGTTAGTGGTTTGTTGTGATCCAATTATATTATTATTATTTGTTTGTTTTATAAATTTATTTTTTTATTTTTTATTTTTTTCCTTTAGGATAATGAGATTTGAACTTTGAAATCCTATTCTATAGTAGCCCCAAGTCACTGCTTGGCCAAGATTCTAGTTTCAAAATTATTAAGAGTTTTTCTTGTTTTAACAACTTTGGTGATTTCTTAAATTGCATCTTTGGTTTTTAGTAGTTAGCATCTTCTGAAAAATTGAGTGATTTGCTTTGTTTTATGAAATGCATGTCATCACAACATATTGTGATGAAGTTGATAACAGACCATTTGTTATAGGATCCACAGAATCACAATAAATCACTCAACTACATTCTAAAACTAGACTCCAAAACTCATGAAATTTGCACCCAAGCTGCCGTTTTCAAATAACTGAACGG
Organism: Camellia oleifera; assembly: GCA_022316695.1. Taxonomy (NCBI): domain Eukaryota; kingdom Viridiplantae; phylum Streptophyta; class Magnoliopsida; order Ericales; family Theaceae; genus Camellia; species Camellia oleifera. The sequence goes on from CM039305.1 coordinate 155,255,272, forward strand.
TATAGAAACCTAAATTCATCTGTTAAACAATTATATCTTTACTAAATATTAGAATTATTCATCAAGTCCTAATTCAATCCCATGTCCCTTTCAAAATCATTTTGATTAGCTGTTTTTTTGGCTTCACAACAATATATTATATTCTTCTAAAAATCCAAATGCAACTTATTAGTTGTAAAGGTCAAGAGAAGAAAAAAATAATCAAGAGAGGAAAAATAAATATATAGATGAATGAAACATAAACATAAACAATCCACCTAGTTGTGATAATTCCCTCATTGGCCATAATTTAATTACCAGACCCCATTCCCCCTTTTCTTTTTCATTTCACAAGCATTATCAAGCACTCACCCTCTTTATTGATGTATGTCATTTGTATTGAACTTTGGTTGTCATCAATAAAGCTTCTCTTTTGCTGATAAAAAAAAAAAAAAACTGATTTTGAGGAAACTTCCATCAGTGTTTGATAATTTGATTTCCTCTCTTATGTATGTTACTATCACCAATTATTCCAAAAGCTTAAATTGTTAGGAAATGAGTCTAATAATGTATATCAAGCTATTTAACAATGTATATGATCACAATGCTGAAACTCTTTATTTATTTATTTATTTTATTTTTTATTTTTTATTTTTTTTTTTGTAATTTGCAGCACATACAGGCTCATGGGCTGAAGCTTACCCAGAGATTGTGACATGTGCAAACATGTTTTGGTGGCCTGCTGGATTCTCGTGGGCTGACCGGCTTGCTTCTGAACCAGGCACTGGTCATCTCAACCCCTTAAACCCCAAGACCTACGAAGTCATCAAAAATGTCATTCAAGATGCTGCCACCATGTTCCCGGAACCATTCTACCATGCAGGGGCTGATGAGATCGTACCAGGTTGCTGGAAAGCTGATCCATCCATTCAAACCTTCCTAGCAAATAATGGAACCCTTAGTCAACTTCTTGAGATGTTTGTTAACTCTACCTTCCCTTACATTGTTTCCTTAAATCGTACAGTGGTCTACTGGGAAGATGTTATATTGGATGCCAATGCCAAGGTGAACCCTTCTATTCTTCCCCCGGAAAATACCATTTTGCAAACATGGAACGACGGCCCAAATAACACTAAAAAGATTGTTTCCTCTGGGTACCGTGCCATTGTTTCATCTTCAGACTTCTATTATTTGGATTGTGGACATGGAGATTTTATTGGGAATGACAGTTCATATGATCAGAAACCAAGTAGTGACCAGTGTAATGGCGGGTCATGGTGTGGACCTTTCAAGACATGGCAGACCATATATAACTATGATATAACATATGGGTTAAGTGAGGAAGAAACAAAATTGGTCATAGGTGGAGAGGTGGCACTGTGGTCCGAGCAAGCTGATCCAACAGTACTGGATCCACGGATATGGCCACGAGCATCAGCAATGGCAGAGACATTGTGGTCAGGGAACCGCGATGAAACAGGCACGACGAGGTGTGGCGAGGCTACAGATCGGTTAAATGAATGGAGACATAGAATGGTTGATAGGGGAGTTGGAGCTGAGCCCATTCAACCACTTTGGTGTGTGAGGAACCCTGGCATGTGTAATACTGTTAATCTGATTTAGTTATGGCCCTGTTTGGTAGAACTGTGGGAAAGTGCTTATAGCTTATGTCTAAACAGCTTATAACTTATAACTTTCAGCTTAAGCTGATTTCCAGCTTATTCTTAAAGCATCTCCTGCCCCACTCACAGAATAAGCTGATTTCTGACTTCCACAAAGCTATAAGCTAAACCAAACACATCAAAATAGCTTAAATTAAGCTGAAAGCTGGAATAAGCTGAAAATAATCTCTGCCAAACAGGCCCTATTTGTTGTGTGGGAGCCTTTTTTATTTCCTGAGTTTTGAATTGAAATTTTAGAAACATAAAGAGTAATCTGTTTCTTGGATTATGCTGATATGAAATTATTTACTTTTTTCATAATATATGAAAGTTATATATTTCTCATAATGGCGTTATCCGTAGAAAGTTCTGGAAACCTTACTGGGTAAGTGTGAAAACAAGGTGAATTTCAATCTGACATGCTGAAGTTTTTACCTACGGAAATGTGGTTGTTTACATATATATATATATATACATATGATACTTAAGAGACAATACCCATTTGCTGGAGTGTATTGAGGATGATATAGCAGTTGAGCGACACTTTATATTGTGGTTCTCTAATCACTGTGCACATTGTAGAAGGCAGCAATGTGGTTCCATTTCCAATATCCGCAATCTTTTTGAAGTTAGATGCTTCGTTTCACTTATTTTTATTGTTGCTGGATCACATTCTAACGCCTCACCTTAACAGTTCATAGTGCACTATCCTAAAAATTCGACTTTGTTTTGTTTTTTTCTCCTGATAAAAGACCTTCTGGTGAATTGTTATATGCATTCTTATCAGCCTAAGCATTATTAACTTCGAATGTAGCCTTATTTTGTCCTGCTTAACAAAAACCTTCGAGCATTATGTTTAATCTGCACTTAAGTTTCAATTAATAAACAGTGGACTTACTGTTGTGAAATGTGATACTGCAAAATGCAATTAGTTCTTTCTTTCTTCAATTATTGGAATCATGGATATTGGTTGAGGTTGCCATATTTCTTTCACTTTCATATGTCTTCTAGGTCATGCCATTTCATGCTTCCTTTTCATGTTTTAGTAGTTTTATATTATATACATGAATCTCACTTGGCAGGCATGCTTGCGAGCAGTCTGAGCATATGACATAAAGATGAGACAGTGGCAAAGTTCAGTTTTGAGACTCAAGGTGAATGTTTTTATCATGGGCCAATGCTGAGTTGACTGTTTTGTTGAGTGGCTGTGCTTTGGCAAGATGCCCTAAATAGAACCTTGTAAATATCTAGTTACCTCACAACTTTCAGTCAGCAAAGAGCACTTCCATTTTTGAGTAACAAAGATGCACGATCAGCAGAGACGACTCAACAAAATTCAAGGAGCAGGTACTGCTCGTTGATGTTATTTGCGTTCATATGCTACTGCAGCTGCCTGCTCAGAATTAGTGAAGAGATGAAATTTCACTTCTTTCAACTTTGAGGGATGCTTGTATCTGTGGCAGTGTTGACATAGTGAGGACAACATTCATCTTTTAACTGAGGAAATCCACATCGACAATCAGTAAGGTCATGGTCTCTTTGTTTCTTTGTATTTTTAATTCCACTGCTTCAGTGGTACTAGAAGAGAAGGTTCCCCTGATTTTCCATCTCTTGACAGTTAGGGAAGTAGTAATCTTCTCATAACAGGCACTTACAAGTGGCTTTGAGGAAGATCAATACTTACTCTGACTCCTAGCACAGATAATGTTGCAAAGGTTCTTCTAATAGGTCAGAGATACTAGCAATTTTTAGAAGCCCCTCTTGCGCACTTACAGCTATGCCATAAAGAAGAAAGATGAGACCAACTGCAGATTTATTTGAATCATTGCTGGCTTTGGTGGTTGACATGCCTTCCTCACTTTAGATGGTATGAACAATAGGTAATGGCCTTCTTCTTTTCTTTGTTTTTTCTTTACGTATTTATTTATTTTGCTTTATTCCCTTGTGTATGTATAAATTGTTGAAATTTATAGTTCTAAACCCATGTATGTGGATAGGGTATATGCCATGTGGTACCTTCCACTATTGTGATTGGCTTTAACAGTAGGGTCCACTACATTTATGTTGGATGTTTAGGAAACAATATGGGGCACTGAAATTGAGTTCTATGATTTCACAGGGGATATACTTTATTGTGGCATTTTTGCACAACTACGCTACTTGGTTTGTCAATTTTTTAAATTAATTTTTTTAGGACACCTTTGTAGTTTTCTTTTATTAATAATTTTAGAAAGCTGATTTGGGGTTAAACAAAGAAAAGAAAAATATAAAAATTAAAAATACACCCACATTACATCGACGCCTCTCATATCTATGTATCCTACATTTATATTCTTTTACATGGCAAATAAATAAAATAAAATAAAAATTTGTCGTATCCCCACCAAGTCCATATCCGTACATATCCGTACTTCTTAGCTTCAAAATAATTCTAGCCAGTTGTGTGTTGTAACCTAACTGGTCACATGATGCATTGCTTTGGTCAACCTCGCCCCCATAATGGCTCTCCTGGGCTTGAAAGTAATTGTACCTGGCATTTAGCTACCTTATGCGCTGAATAGATCCACTGTATGTGCAGCCCAATTGAAAGCTACTACATGATTGGTTATTCTGGCTTATGACCACAGATTGTGGTCCATCAATTAAACTGCGTTTGTATTTTTTGTTTTTTTGTTTTTTTTGCATTGGGTTGATTTTGTGGATAGAAAAACTGTCAACCCAGACTCAGTAAACTGGACAAATAGATGGTCTAAATTCATCTGAACTTGATGTTCTATTGCAAAAGACACATGGTTATGCCTCGTCTTTTTGAATATATTTATTTATTTATTTTTGTTTTCTGCTTGACATAGATAAATATCACAAAAAGACACATTTATTTTTTGAAAGTATCACAAACTTGGCTTTACCTCTGCTTAGTTTGATAGGAATTTTGTCTTTCCATTTCTTTCCTTTTTGGGTATTTTAGAAGAAAAGTTATAACATGTGAGATCTGAATGTGCAGATCTTGCAATGCGCTCACTAACCTCTTTAGTTGCTTTAGCGGCAGACCTGAGACATGCAAACAAGCACAAGGAAATGCACACATTTCTACTGGTATAGAGTCCACCACAAAAGGTAAGACATATTTCGGTAAGTTAATTATGATATATCTGTAGAATTATAATTATGATATTGATACTTGCTGCTCATAAATCAGTTTAGGATTATAGATTTTGATACATTCTACCCTCTCCATTTGTTTCTCATTGTATGTGATCCATTGTCTTTGTCTAGTTGAGCTTACTATGTTCCAATTTGTTATGCTACAAGTTCGTGAGTTGTGCTTCTGAGTTCTGGGAGGTATTTGACCTAGCACACCCTCACACACTTTATTCTTTTGAACTTGGTTGAGTCATGTAAATGGTTTCAAAAAGCCCACACTTGACAGTTGCTCAAGCACTCGAATTCCTGCAATGCTCGCTTGCTTCGAGCTTGACAATCCCTTGAGCACTGACAATACTGCAAGGTCTGCTCGATGTGTGCTTTACAACAGCTTGAGCTTTGGAACTCCTGCAAAGTGTGCTCGTTGTGAGCTCTACAGGGGCTTGCACACTGGAAATCTTGCAAAGGGCGGTCGATAGTCGCTCTAGCGTTATGACTCCTTGCATGCACGTTTTGAAGCCATTTTTGTCCCTTTTGCCCCTTTGATTTTTTTGAACAAATTTGATCTTATCTTTTGAAGGGAGATTGGAGAATACAAGCTTGAGATACTTTCTCTCTCTCTCTCTCTCTCTCTCTCTCTCTCTCTCTCTCTAGTTTTTCATTTAAGTTTGTGCTCCAAGAATCCATTGATGAGACTTTCAATCTAGAGTAAATGATTTCATGAATCCTATATCTGAATCACTCTAGATTGATTGTTTTTCGATTTGATTTCTACCAAAAAAAAAAAAAAAACCCACACATATCCTTCATCCCTATAACACCATGGTTGATTGAGGATCAAAGTCATTTATTTGGAAATTGGAGCTTGAAGCATAAGGAGTTGATGCGGCACAATGTCACAAAAGATTTTCTTATAAGCCATTCTATTTGCAGCTCAAGTCCAAAATTTTAAGAAATGCTACCTAGCCATTATTTGGATGTACTATCGCTATGCCCTGGTCCAATAATCAGCTTCATCAGTTTGTCAATTTGGGGCTCTAAAACCAAACGCATCTCTATGATAAAAGGCCCGTTTGTTTGGGGTTATAGGAAGGGGATTGGGACTACTAATACCTTGGTATTACTAATACTTTGTTTTGAGAGATGGCCTTGGGACTACTAATACCTCGGTATTACTAATACCCTTGGAAGGGAGATTCATAGTGAGGAGGTAGAAATGGTATTAGAAAAAGAGTGAGAGGATTAGAAATATTTTTTTTTTTTTTTTTTATATATTGGGAATTTTTTTAAAAATATTAATGATTAATTTATATATATTTTTAATTATTTTATTATTTTATATAAAAATAATTTAACAATTTCTCACTATCAATCCCCTCACTATTAATCCTCTCCATGCTATCTCTGAAAACAAACGGGCCGAAGTGTCTCATAAATCCTGAACCTAGACACTACACTGACTCTGATATCATGTAAAGCTCCTACTTAGAGCATCTTTAATTCTTTACGTTTTCTTTCATCAAATTTTATTTGATGAAAAAAGTCTTTGAAAATCATTTTCAATCTTTCCATGAAATGTTCATTAAATCAAGGGAGTCATCTTTTTTTCATTAAATAGATTACTCATGAAATTATTCAATAAATTTGAATTTGACGAAAATTTAAAAGATGAAACATTTAAGATGATTTTTTTTTTAATCAAATTTGTTGAAAAGGAAAATTTGATATTAATTTCATACCTTTTAAAAGCAAAATAACAAGGAAAAGCTTAAAAATCCAGTATTTTTCAATTTTTTTTTTTATTTTCCAAATTTGAAGAAATGTAACTGAGAAGTTATTTATGCCCCCCCCCCAAAAAAAAAGGATATTTCGGAAAATAATTTGTCAAAACAAATTTGTACGTCTATTTCTGTTTTCAAAAACAAAAAAACAGAAACGAAAATCATACTGAACGCAAAGTCTCACAAGTTTTCACCTACCATAACCATTGTCTCAAACTTGGGCCAACTTTAAATGCTGAATAGCCAGGTAAGATCATAAGGTGACAACTTTCTTTGCATCATTTGGGTCCCAATATTTAAATTGTGTTAGTTTAATTATCAATATATAAAAAGTCCCTAACCTTACTTTATTAGTACAAGTCATTAAAGTCATGGAAACTCAGTTAAACGGGTAAATTACATTTGTAGGCCCCTTTTTTTGAGTGAATAATTTTAAAGCCCCGTTGTTTGTTTCAAATTTTACTGTAGTCTTAATAATTTAAATTGACAATTTGGTTTTTACATTTTAAGTCTAATTTTAATTTAGTCATTTTGTTCAAATTAAATGTTAAAATTAATGATTTTTAGACACGTATAAATTATCACTCTCTTGAGGTGTACACTTAAAAAAATTTAGACAGAAGGACTAAATTGAAATAGACTTAAAGTATAAAGACTAAATTATTCAAATTGAAACAAGAAGAATCGAAGTGAGATTTGAATCAAATTACAAGGGTGAAAAGTGTAATTTTCGTTCAAAAAATTACAAATTTAGTCCCAAACGTGTAATATGTATTATTTTGATCTCCAAATTTATACATACGTGTACTATGTGTCATTCTGATTTCCAGATTTATACATTTGTCTCTAAATTTAACTTCGTCTAGAGTTAGGTTGAAAATCAAATTTAAATATTTTTTATATATTGGGGCTAAAATAATATAAAACACATACTTTAGATATTAAAAATATAATTAATCCTATATATATATTAGATGGGTTGAGATGTCCATATTTTGGAGTGGGGTCAGTAGTTGGTATAAACCAGTTGGATCCTCTTCACAAAGGAACGAATAGCTCATGCCAGCAATGTCACCAATCAGTTTAAAATGGATTCAAACCAGTTGGATCCATTCTTTTTTCAATATGTTATTCACAAGTTTTCTTATATTTTAAAATGGATTCAACATCAAAATGTCATGAATCAGTTTGAAATTTCTTCCCCCTTTTTGCCCAATTAATTGAACATCTGCCTTATTGGGAGTTGGGATATGTAATTTTGCCAAGGAGAAATATCATGTAAATAGAAAATGAGAAAAGTAATTACAAATTAGTTGAGTGTAAGTAAGTCATATAGTTTTTACTTGCATTAGACTCATGTCTCACACACAAAAACTTATAGATAAATTACATTGACCTTTCTTGTGATTTGAAAAATAATACAGTAGGTCCTACAAGTTCAACATAATTATATTAGTCTCGTAAGGTTTATTTTATGTAATACTTGCCTCCTTTTTCATCAAAAATTCATTCATCATATATATAAAAAAATGATATTGTCATCTCCTTCATATTAAACTGTGTGTTTTATTTTGTGTATTTTTGTTTCTTTATACTATCTATTAATTTTTAAGGGGATTTAAGTCTAAGTCTTAATAGGTGGACTTATTGTCCAATAAGTCTTGTGACAATTAAATCATTTTTCATCAAACACTATTAAAAAACGTCATTAATTGTTAATTTTCAGTGAAATTTTTTTAAAAAATTTCATAAAAAATATCACTAATTTTCAACTTTCAGTGATAGTTTGAAAAATTCGTTCTAGAAAAACGCCACTAATTGTAAGTTTTAATGACAATTTATAAAAATCATGGCAAAAAAAAGTCACTAATTATTAATTTTTAATGACATGCAAAAAAAAAAAAAAATAATCACAAAAAATTATTTTTAGGGTTTGATTTTACTAGAACTTATTTTCAATAGAATTTAATAGGAATTAAGTCCAACTATTTGAACTTATTGATAATTTACCCTAATTTTTATCTCTTTAACCTTAATAAAAAAAAGGAGATCAATATAGTTATCTCAAAATTATAAAATTTATTGTATTTTTCTAAACTCCAAGAAGCATCACTGTAATCTACTCAAAAATTATTTAGGATTCGTTTGAGATGTGAGTTGGCTTTTTCGCTTTTTGATTATTTTAGCCTAGAGCTAAAAAGTTTCGTTTGAGATAGACTTTTTGGCTTTTTCGATTTTTATGAAAGAAAAAATAAAATGATTATGAATTGAATGTGATATTTTATACTATTTAATTAAAATAACCTATTTTATTTTATATAATTATTTTAGTCCAAATAGACATTCCAAACGGAGCCTGTAGTTATGGTTACAGTTACGCGGCATTTGATGTGCCATTCCAATAGTAAAAAACCATATGGCCACTTCATCAATATTTTTTGTAAAAGGATGATCTTTGTGTTTATATCATTAAATAGACATACAACTACCGAGCTAGACCAAAGCTACCAAGCCTTGGTTTGGTTTTCTTTCTAGGCTATGTATTCATAAAAGACAAAAAAAAAAAAAGTTAAAAAATCACAAAAAGATAAAAAAAATTATAAAAGTATAAAATTATCCCATGTACAAACAAAATGTCAAAAAAGCATAATTCTATACTAAGAGCAATTTTATCATTCTAAAATTAAAAAGTCAAAAAAGCCAAACAACGACTAAAAAAGTCAAAAAAAAAATCAAAAAATCAACTAAAAATGCAAAAACTAAACAACTCCTAATAACATTTTCTTAATTTGCAATTACTTTCTTAATTTGTCATTTGTTTGATAATTGACCTTCTGCATTGTAGGGGATTGGAAGAATATATGGTGTAGGTGGCACTTAAGGATGGGTGGGGTGGGGGTGGGGGTGGGGGTGGGGGTGGGGGTGCATTTGTAGTGTTGTATTCCCGGGATTTGGAGTAGTTGTTGTACGAGGGCACAGCGCAACAACCACTGTTGTGCAGCGAAATGGGTTCATTTTGAGACACATTTCAATAATCTGAATCATTCACATTTTAAAATACATCAAGTAGAATATGCCTGTAAAAAATCAAATTAATCTGATATCGTTTACATGAACGATTCAGATTATTGAAATGAGCCTCGAAACAGATCTATTTCATTGCACAGCAATGACTGTTATTCCCCTTACACAACAATCACCCCAAATCTTGTATCCCCGCTCTTAGTTATATTGGGGGTGGAATAACTTGAGGAGGTAATTAGGTGGTGGCGGGGATGAATTAGTTTTGTAATCTTAGGAACAACAATATTAGTAAAAATGAAAGATGATGTGATATATTATGAATAATAATTTATAAGTAATAAGATTAAAAGATATAAAATGAGAAATAAAGAAATGAAAATGAATATTTTAATATTTATTATATTTTATATCATAGTTAATAGTAAAATCCCTAATTATTTATTGTAATTCTTAACATTTTAATCTAATTTTAATTAATTATATTTTAGATCAATCTTTAATTATTATTTATTTTATATTTTAAATCACTCTTTAATTATATTTTATATTTTAGATCAATCCTTAATTATATTATAATTTAATTTTTTAATTAACATTTTAATCTAATTTTAGATTTGAAAAAGATGGGGTTAAAATTATCTTTTTATTGTATTAATTTCACTTTAATTTATTAAAAAACTAAGCCAAAATAAAACAAACATTGACACATTAGTCCTAAATCATATATGACTTTCTGGCTATATTTGAACCATAGAAGGATAAAGCACTCAATTTCAAGGGGTTGGCCTAATGGGTACAATTTGGAACTTGGGGATGCACTTTTTTTAAGTCTTAGGTTTAATATTATAATAAGCTCCAATTCATACAGGGCGTTTGCTTTAATTTTAAATGAGGCTTTTGCAAGTAGGTGGCAGGATTGGTCTTCCAGAATAAGTCGAGATGCGCGTAAACTGATCCGGATACCAATTATTAAAAAAAGAAAGGGATAAAGTACTCTAATCATATAGGGCTTTATGAGTACTCTAATCTCAAACCATCATGTGGTAAAATGAATTTTATCATAAATTAATTGGTAAATTATGCAGATAGCTCTTGTATTTTAATCTTTATGTTATTTTGATCTCTATAATTTCAATTAGCTCGATTTTGATCATGAATTTATGATTTTGTCTCAATTTAGTTTAATTGCTTACAATTATTAACATTTTTAATGAAAATTATGCATATAAGTGATATATGTCATGCTTTTTAAAGTAAAATTATAAACTTGTTTAACTCTGTAAGTTAATTTTAACCAATTCAGTGATAATTTTTCATAAAAAACACTAATAACGTCATTAATTGGGTCAAATTGACACAAAATCTAGAATTAAATGTCAAAATTAAACAAATTAAAAATATAAGAACTAAAATAACACAATAAATAAAATATAAGCACTATCAATATAATTTATATTAAATTAATTCAATTCACCACTCTTATATGCCAAAAGTAAATAGTCAAAAACATTATCAAATATAAAATTGATTATTTTTATTTGCATTCTCATATAGAGGGAAAATTATTGGTTGGTTTTGGGATGTCACATGACCATATATACTCCACACTAATCACAATTCACCATACCTTCTTATATTTCTCAATCACTTAACACAAATTTGTAAACTTCACTCTCCTCACTAATCATAACACTACTAAAATACTTGACGGTGCACAATACCAACCAATAACTTCTAGAGGTGTTGGCCTAGTCAATCTAGACTCCGAATCATCAAAATCTACTAAACTTTGACTTTGTCAACCACGTATAGCACAAGAAAATCAGACATGAAAATACACTTAGCTCTCTTTCTTGTACTCAATGACATAATCCAACGACTACAATTTAAAATTTTTCCCACCGTTTTCTTGCACTTGTGAGCAACCCTTTTCCTCCCTCCCAAACACTCCTATAAATCCACATCCACACCATCATCAAGTCCCAACTCACTCCAACCAAACACAAGCCTCACTACCTTTCTCTTCATCACCATGAAGTCTTCAACCCAAGCACTCCCCTTCAATGCCATGCTGATTCTTCTTCTTCTCTTAGTAGCCCCGGCTTCTATCGCTGCAATTACGTGCAGTGATGTAATCAAGGACTTACGTCCTTGCATCAGCTATCTGAAAACTGGCAGTGGAACGCCGCCGGCTGCTTGTTGTGCTGGTGCCAAAGCCCTTGCATCGGCTGCAACCAGCACTGCTGACAAAAAGACTGCTTGTAACTGCATCAAGTCTACTTCCAAGAACATGAAAATCAATTCTAAACTTGCCAAGGCTCTTCCTGGCAACTGTGGGATTAACTTGGGCTTTTCTGTCGACCCCAATATCGATTGCTCCAAGTACTATTTCGACTCTCTCACTCTTTCACTTTTGCAACACCTTGTTTGCTTTCAATTTTTTGAATTCAATTTTTTCAAAACTGAGTTTCTTATTTTTCATATACTTTTGTTTCTAATGATTTTTTTTACTATTTTAAGAATTTCTTTTTGAATTTTTTAGATACATTTAATATAAATATAATTAAAAAGTATAATATTTATGAATTGTTTTTTTTAAAAAAAATTAATTAAATATCAAAAATACAAAAAATTACAAAGATTCAATATATTTTCATATTCTTGTGTATTTATTGATTTTATAAAATATTTTTTTTACAAATATTTTACTTTTTAAGTAGATCTAAGTTACGTACATCTAAAAAAGTAAAAAATTTGCTTAAAATATTAAAAAAATTCACTTGAAAAATAAATAAATAAATGAACAAAAAATAAAAAAACTCAATTTTCAAAAAATTGAATTCTAAAAATTCGAACTAAACAAGGTGATTAGTTGAAAATTTGTACATTGAGTGTTTGATAAGATATAAGGATTTTAGGAACTAAACTTTTGGGGCAAATTACACTGATAGCCTTTATATTTTGCCTCTTATGCCATTTTGCGCCCTACACTTTCAATTATCTCAATTTTGACTCTTAATTTTATTATTTGTGTCAACTTTGTCCAATTGATAACGCCATTAGTAGTTTTTTTAATGAAAAATTATCACTAAATTAGTTGAAATTAACTCATTAAGTTGAACAAATCTATAATTTTGCCTTGAAAACCATGGTATATGTCACTTATGTGCATATTTTTATTAAAAAATGCTAACAATTGTTAGTAATTAGATTAAATTAAAACAAAATCATAAATTTAGGATCAAAATCGAGCAAATTCAAATTGTAAGAACCAAAATGACACAAAGACTAAAATACATAGACTATCAATGTAATTTGCCCAAACTTTTTTTTTATCCCCAAAATTAATAAATAAAATTGTTGTGAAAAAATTTAGAGATCAACCCCTTTCGTTAGGAGAGTTGTCACTAAAATTCCATCCCGAAAATTTGAAAAATGGATTTTTTTTTTAATTATAAAAAACAAGGCCAATAAATGCATTTAATTAAATACAAAATAATTTCATGTAAAGAAAAAGTTTATTTTTTGACATGAAAATTTTGGTCTAAAAAGATAGTAATTTATTACTATATTTAATTTCGTCAACAAAAATATAACAACGATATTTTTGATAACTAAGATATTTCATTCTTAAAAAGTAATTTTGTCCATAAATTTTTGTTTCTAATACTAATTTGGAGACAAACTGACAATAAGAATGAGAACAGATGATCTTGTGTTTGTAGTTCTTTACATGCATATACGAATGCATATACATACTTGTAAACAAAACATTTTTTTTTTTTCTCTTGCATTTTGGTTTGCAGGATCAGTTGAATTTGAAGCAGCCTATACATATAGCTAGGGGTGGAGGATGTGAAATGGTTCCAGTTTGCATGATGAAGCCTGTGATCTATCTATCTGTCTTGTATTGTAATAAACTAGTAGGATCCATCTTATGAAGTTCATCTTTCCCTGCTCACAGCAAATTATGTTTGCTTACTATGAGTTGCTTTAGGCTTGTATCAAATAAATGTATTTTCCCATATTTGGTGAATGCAGTGAAAATCCTATATGTTTTTAAGCAGCTTGCTATTATATTTCCCTAAATTTTATTGGCATTTGAAGTTATACTTCTTCCATGGAAATTCTATTAGGCACATTCTCACTACAGGAAATTGCACTTTTGCTGACTAAAAATTTAGTCGACAAAAGTCTATTTTTGGTTGGCAAAAATTTTCCGCGACTAAATTTTTTGGTCGCCATTTGGTTGGCAATCGAGGGTCGGGAAAAGTAATTACTGACTAAAAATTATTTTAGCTGGGAAAAATTTTTTATTTGCCGACTAAATTTTTGGTCGTTGAATATATATTTACTGCAACTAAACCATTTTGTAGCTAAAACAGTTTAGTCATCAGAAGTGATATTTTCCCAACTAAATATGTGAGTCGCCAATTGTCACATTTTGCAACGAAACATGTTAGTTGCCAATTGTTACATTCCACAATGAAACATGTTAGTCACCAAAAGTCACATGCCACAATCAAACATGTTAGTCGCCAAAAGTAATATTTGCACAACCAAAACTTTAGTCGGTAATAGACCTATTAGCAACAAAATCCTTTGGTTACCAAAACTAATAATTTTATCGACTAATTATTTAGTCGCCAAATGTACCCTCTCACCTACCAATATTTTGGTCGCCAAATGTGAGTGGTGACACCAACTACCTTATTTAGTCAGCAAATTGTTTACTTATGTTTCCCGACTACTCACTTGGTTGTCAAAAGAGGAAAAACAATATCAAAATTTAGTCGCCAACATCCAACAAAATCAACCTGTAATTTATTATAATCCATCATTTTTTTGAATTTGGAGATGCTATTACGCAGCTCGTGCAACAACATCTGTTGTGCAGGAAAATGGGTCCATTTTGGGGCCCATTTTGATAATCCAAACCGTTCACAGTTTAGAATATATCAAGTAGAACATGCCTGTAAAAAACCAAGTTAATTGGATATTGTTTTCCATTCATCCACTCATATTGTATTCAATTTATTTTATTACTTTAAACCATAATTATTATTTATTTTTATAGATACAAATGTGAGTAGATAAATGGGAAAACAATATTCGATTCGCTTGATTTTTGCAGGTCTGTTCTACTTGATATATTCTAAAATGTGAACAGTTTGGATTGTCAAAATGAGCCTTGAAATGGGCCTATTTTCCCATACAACAGATGCTGCTGCGCAGGCTGCACAGCAGCCCAATTCTTTCTTTTTTCATCACTATAATCTATAATTTGCAATAATCATTCAAACTAACAAAATCAACTGAATCATAAATATTCAATAAAATGCATAAATCATCCAATCATGAACTTGTTTAATTGAAATCATCAATTTTATAAGTTTTCATCTACAAGTAATTCCAAATTTGGAATAGAAAATGCACCTACGGCGACCAAATTGGCGACTAAAAAAATTTTTAGTTGCTGAAAGTATAGGTTTTGGCGACTAAAATAACATTAGTAGCCAAAAGTAATACTTTTTTGCGACTAAAAAAATTTAGTAGCCAAAATGATAGGTTTTGGCGACTAAACGTTTTGTAGCCAATAAAAAGGAAAAAAAAAAAAAAAAAAAAAACAAACAAACATTGGCTACTAAAAGTTTTGTAGCCAAAAGAAAATCAAACATTTGACTACTAAATTTTTTGTAGGCAAAAGAAAAATAACCATTTGGCTACTAAATGTTTTGTAGCCAAAAGAAAATCAAACATTTGGCTATTAAAAGTTTTGTAGCCAAAAGAAAATCAAACATTTGGCGACCAAAATATTTTGTAGCTAAAAACCAAAGTTTCAGAATAAATATGACTTTTGGCGACTAAAAATTTAGTAGCCAAAAATATTGTAGTTTAGGCGACTAAATTTTTAGTAGCCAAAAGAAATAGTATTTGGCGACTAAAATTTTAGTAGCCAAAAAAGATTGACTTTAGGCGACTAAAATTTTAGTAGCCAAAACACTAGTATTTACTTTTGGCGACTAAAAAAATTTAGTAGCTAAAAATCTTTCGGCCACTAAATAATTGGCTTTTGGCGACTAAAAAATTAGTCGGCAAAAGTGTATTTATTTAATTAATTTTCAAACCTATTGGCGACTAAATATTTAGTCGCCAAATGTATACATTTGGCGACTAAATTCGGTTTAGTCGGCAATTATATTTCCCGACTACTCTTTGGCTACTAATTTCCCGACCAAAAAATTTAGTCGCTAAAGAGTATTGGCGACTAAAATATGACTTTTGGCGACTAAAAATTTAGTCGCCAAAAGTGAAAATTCTTGTAGTGAAACTACATATTCCTCTAACTAAAAATCCCCTTGTAATCTATATAATCATACAATTCACATCCATCTAGCATAAAAATTTAAAACATAACAGTACTTGTTATTATGTTTTAAATTTTTATCCATGCGTATCTATCAAAAAATATAACTAGTAGTCTACTCAAATATTTTTGTAACGACCCTCGTTACCGATTATCGAATTATATACTGATTATTGCTAAACCGAATTGGTGATGATTGATAATTGAAATGATTGAAGTATTGAATAGATCGATTGAAATCGAAACTGAAACTGAAAGAATGTATCTATTGAGTTGCATATTGCATCTGTTTGATCGATAGAATATCTGTCCATGTTTATGCATTTAAATTGCTAATTGAAGGCCTTATCGACGGCCGAATTAGGAATCGTTTAATGTTTTGTAATCAGCATAATTTATGCGATTTAATGATATATTTATCTGAAAATTGATTAGGAATGATTGAATTGGATTAAAATGAGTTAATTGCCTAGTTTAGCTTATTTACACTATTGCCACCCTTAGTGGACATATTGTTTATTGTCTTTATGAGCCTAAACACTTGATCAACCACATCTTGCTCAGCCATTTCTTACACTTAGCCGACCAAACAAGAGGTTAGGGAGAGAGAGAGTTCATTTTGGGAGAAATAGGCTCAAACTGTTGAAGTTGCTAGAAGGCCTTGAAGATTTAATTCAAAATAGTACTTCCACTCTTGAAATACAAGACTTAGGTGAGTGAAATCATCATCTTCTTGTCATTTCTAAGTTTCATCTTGCATGCATCATGGTTATAGAGATGTAAGTCATGAATTTGCTCATAAATGGGGTATTGAAGCTCAAATGCTACATGCATGTCGATATTGAGGCATTTGAAGTTGATTTCATGGTTAATGGTCACATGCATGCTCATATTTATGTAAGAATCCATATTTTCAGTTTGTTTTCAAAGTATTGAGCTCACTAGAGCAAGTTTTAAAACTGAAAATTGGTTTAAAGACCATGCATTTCATGTTTCGAAAGAGTTCTTGAAAACGGTTTGAAATGTGGCTTTAATTGACCAACCCTTGGCCCTTGCATGTACAAATTGGCTTTTGAAACATGTTATACATTGAGTTTACAAATGTTTTCCAGAAAATGGGCCCAAGAAAATCGGATTTGGAGCATCAAAACTTGATTTTGAGCTTGGAGGTCGAATCTGGATTTTCCAGATTTTGGTCGTCCGCTCGAGCGGGGGAAGTGCCGCTCGAGCGAGGAAAACATGCTCCCAGCATTTTGTTCTGTGTTGCAGTCCGCTCGAGCGGAGTAATGCGCGCTCGAGCGGAGAAATCATGCATCCAGCATCTAGCACTGTTCATCAGTCCGCTCGAGCGGAGGAATGTACGCTCGAGCGGAGAATTGTGAGTCACGCTCGAGCGGGGAAGTTGGCGCTCGAGCGGGGACCTTTGTTTTCCTGTCCGCTCGAGCGGGGAAACCTGCGCTCGAGCGGGAGGCCCTGTTCACTGAAAATTCTGCAATGTTTTCTAAGTGTAATTTCGCATCCTCATCTCATCCTAGGCATTCTTAGGCCTAGTTTAAGACATCTTAATGAGGATATAGATGTAGAACACACCGAGGCATATTAGGAAGTTGATTATTGTACTTCCCCAACTGTTAAACTTAGTGTGTGTTCAATTGTTTAATTGTTTAGGGTTGGCTCTCGGGGACACGCTCTAGCTGCTATTAGCCCAATCACTGTGAGTAACAGATTGTGTAAAGATATGTTCAAAATGGTTATCTTTTGAATACCGAACTGAACTGTTTTATTGAACTGATATTGTTTATTGAATGAATGTATGTCCTGTATTGCAAACTGTATTGTGGCATCCTTAGCATTATCGTTATTGATTGTTTACTGGTGTGGAGCAAAGTGCTACACTGGGAGCCACCTCTAGAATCTACGGAGCTAAGTGCTACAGTGGGAGCCACCTCTTGAATCCACATCCGTCGGTTTCCCTGTGGAACCATATCGTTATTAATTGATGGCCATCATTATTGTTTGGGTCTGTTAAGGCCCGGTCCTTTTGGACCTATTGTTTATAGGCTAATGGATGTACCACATATGACTGATTGATTGAAAGACTGATTGATTGAAATATCGATTGACCGAAATATTGATTGATTGAACTATTGATTGACTGAAATACTGAAAGATTGAAATACTGTCAAATGAATTGATTTCATTATTGTAAGGACATTCATTCATAACCCCTTTACACATTATGCTATTCACTGGGCTTTAGCTCACTGTTTATATATATATGTAGGTTCTCAGCAGCCTGATCGGAGCTAGGAGCGTGGGTCAGTCCCCAGTTTTGTCAGCCAGCCTGTGTGCCTCACAGCGAGGTTCCTGATCGCCATGCTATGGCTTTGGGGTCTTGATCTCCCCTGTCTGTCCCACTGTTTTGTATCGTTGTGGGATCATTGTATAGACTGTTTATCGTTTACTGTACTGTTCAAGGGATTAAGTCCCTGACTCACCGACTGCTACGGATATGTATATTGTGTATGCCATATTGTATTGTACTGTTTCATGCATGTATGAATGAAAAATGTTTTTGGCATACAGATTGTCACAGCTCATTGGACACTATTCATTTATTGTTTCGGCTTCCGCCAGGCCCTGAACTCTGTTTATATTGATTGATTGATAAGCAGGCCTTTGGTAATCACGGATTACTGGCCGGTTACGGTGCTAAACCCATAGGGCCGGGTTTGGGTCGTGACAGAGTGGTATCAGAGCGATACTTAACCACGAGTTATACCGCACACACGTGTCTAAAGGAGCTATAGGGTGTCCTAGAAAGGTGATTAGGACATTGCATTTACATGAAAAAAAGTGTGCGATTATGATATGACTGGATACATGTTAATGTGATAACTGCTTAAGCGTGTAACTGCTTATGTTATAATTGCTATAATTGTTACAACTGTTTATAGTGAAATGGATAACACAAATGCAAATGAACCTGAATCATCATCCACTGAGGCTAGAATGGCCAGACTTGAATTAATGATGGGATTGATAATTGAACGGCTAGATCAACAACAACAGAATCCATAGCCCCCACCTCCTCCTCCTCCGGTGCAACCGGAACAGAATGTGAATGCTAATGAGGAGGATATTATCGCGTTGACTCATAAGTTCAGCAAACTAAAACCGCCATCCTTTCAAGGAGGCCTTGAACCGTTGAAGGCTGAGGTTTGGATACTTGAGACCGAAAAATTATTTGAAGTGTTTCCGTGCTCGGAAGCGCACAAAGTGTTGCTAGCCACCTTCACCTTGCAGGAAGAGGCTAGAAGGTGGTGGATGTTGATCCGCGACGCCAATGCTGTGGTGACTTGGGCTCAGTTTAAAGAGTCCTTCTTTGAAAAGTACTTCCCTCAGTGCATCAGGGATAGGAAAGTAAGTGAGTTTGAACAGTTGAGACAGGGTAAAATGTCTGTTGCTGAATATGAAAAGAAATTCACTGAACTTGCTAGGTATGCACCACATATGGTGGATACCGATTACAAGAAGGCCAGGAGGTTTGAAGGCGGCCTTAGTGTGGCTATACAAGACCGAATCAATGTTTTGAAAATGCCGACTTTTGTGGGTGTTCTTGATCGGGCGTTAATGGCCGAATCGAATATTGCAGCTGTGAAACAGTCTGAAATGCCAACAACTGAGTGGCAAGGCAAAAGGCAAGGGTTCAAGTTTAAGAAAGGCAAGCCCAACTCATCGAATAAGAAACAGAATACGGGGTCAATGTCTAGCCCCAGCCAAGGGAGTGGGTTCACTCCACCTTGCTCTGTGTGTGGCAACAAACATAAAGGGGTTTGCTATCAGCTTTCCGGAGCTTGTTTCAAGTGTGGCAAGGTGGGCCACAGAATTAAAGATTGCCCCTCTAACCCGCAATCAAGTAGCAAAGCTGCACCAAGCGCAGCAGCATCAACTGCAACACCAAAGCCTAACTCCAGGGCTACCGGGAAAGAGCCTATGAGGCAAGGCCGAGTATTTGCCTTAGTGCCAGGAGATGTCCAGAATACCGAGACCGTCGTGTCAGGTATTCTTTCTATTTGCACTCAAAACGCATATGTATTGATTGATTCGGGGTCTACACATTCTTATGTGTCATATGTTTTTTCGAGAAAATTGAATAGACCCTTAGAACCCATGAATTATCTGCTAGCTGTATCATCACCTATTGGGGGATCCATGACATGTGCATATATGTATCCTGCTTGTGAAATCATTGTTGGGGATGCACATTTGTTTATTGATTTACTGCCACTGAATATTGATCATTTTGATGTGATATTGGGGATGGACTGGTTACAAAAATATCATGCTAGTATTGACTGTGTGACTAAGCAAGTTGTTTTCCGTCCACCTGGTTTGCCTGAATTTGTATTTAGTGGAGTTGAAGTGATACCTCCCCCGTACTTGATTTCTTCTGTGAAAGCCATGAAATTGATTAGAAAGGGGTGTAAAGGGTATTTCTGTTCTGTAATGACTGTGTCTACTGATGGTGTTAGAACTGATGTGAACTGTATTCCTATAGTCAGAGAATTCCCAGATGTGTTTCCAGATGATCTGCCAGGGGATTTGATTGACAGGGAGATTGAATTTACAGTTGATGTGATTCCGGGTACACAGCCAATATCGAAAGCTCCTTATAGAATGGCTCCAGCTGAATTGAAAGAATTGAAAGTACAACTGCAGGAACTGTTAGACAAGAAGTTTATCAGGCCCAGTACTTCACCGTGGGGTGCACCGGTATTGTTTGTAAAGAAGAAAGATGGCTCACTGAGACTGTGCATTGATTATCGTGAATTGAACAAGGTAACTGTAAAGAATAAATATCCCCTACCGCGTATTGATGACTTATTTGATCAGTTACAGGGTGCACAAGTGTTTTCCAAAATTGATCTCAGATCGGGGTATCATCAACTGAAAGTAAAACCGGAAGATATTGCTAAAACTGCTTTTAGAACGAGGTATGGACATTATGAATTTTTAGTTATGCCATTTGGAGTCACAAATGCCCCAGCTGCATTTATGGACCTTATGAACAGAATTTTCAAACCATACCTTGATGATTTTATTGTGGTGTTTATTGATGACATACTGATTTATTCTAAAAGTAGAGAAGAACATGAACATCATCTGAGACTTGCTTTGCAAACCTTAAGAGAACAGAAACTGTATGCTAAACTGTCTAAATGTGAATTCTGGCTTGACCATGTTATGTTTTTGGGACATGTTGTTAGCAAAGATGGAATTTCTGTTGATCCGCAGAAAATTGAAGCTGTAGTGAACTGGCCTAGGCCAACGAATGTGACTGAAGTCCGAAGCTTTTTGGGATTGGCTGGATATTA
The DNA here is from genome assembly GCA_022316695.1 of Camellia oleifera. Classification (NCBI taxonomy): domain Eukaryota; kingdom Viridiplantae; phylum Streptophyta; class Magnoliopsida; order Ericales; family Theaceae; genus Camellia; species Camellia oleifera. Next base: position 155,276,606 of record CM039305.1, read on the forward strand.
CAGGAGGTTTGTTAAAGACTTCTCCAAAATTGCCCTACCATTGACTCAATTGACTCAGAAGGGGACATCATTTGACTGGACTGATCAAAGAGAATCGGCATTTCAAGAATTGAAAACCCGACTTGTGACTGCACCGATTCTGACCCTACCTTCAGGTACGGATGGATATACTGTATTTAGTGATGCTTCTCATAAAGGTTTGGGATGTGTTTTAATGCAGAATGGGAGAGTTATTGCTTATGCTTCCCGACAGTTGAGACCGCATGAAAAGAACTATCCAACACATGATTTGGAACTTGCGGCAGTGGTATTTGCCTTAAAAATTTGGCGTCACTATCTGTATGGGGCAACATGTGAAGTATATACCGACCACAAGAGTTTGAAGTATTTCTTCACTCAGAAAGAATTGAATATGAGACAGCGCAGATGGTTGGAATTGATTAAAGATTATGATTTACAGATTTTGTATCATCCGGGAAAAGCCAATACTGTTGCCGATGCATTGAGCCGAAAGTCAATTGCTAACTTAGCTTGTTTGCTCACCGGGCAGAAAGAGTTGCTTTTATGATCTTGAAAGGTTTGAAATTGAGATTGTTTTGAGAGAACAAGGCGGAACAATAGCTGCCATTACTGCTCAACCGGCCTTGTTTGAAGAAGTTAAAGAGAAACAGCAACTGGATGACTTTTTGAAAAAGATCATCGAGGAAAGAGAGTCTAAGCCGAGACCGGGTTACAAATTTGAGAACAATGTATTGAAATTTCAAGATAGATTGTGTGTACCGAATGACAGTGAATTGAAAAGAAGAATTCTGCAAGAGGGCCACAATTCGAAATTGTCTATTCACCCGGGGAATACGAAAATGTACCAAGATCTGAAACAAAATTTCTGGTCGCCAGGAATGAAGAAAGAGATCGCTGATTTTGTGTCCAAGTGCCTTCAGTGCCAACAAGTTAAAGTGGAACATCAACGACCCACAGGATTATTGCAACCCTTAGCCATACCAGAGTGGAAATGGGAGCATATCACGATGGATTTTATCGTTGGATTACCGCGCTCCAGGAAAGGTATGGATTCTATTTGGGTTATTGTTGATAGATTGACTAAATCTGCACATTTCCTACCTGTCAAGACAATTTATAATGCAGACAAATTAGCTGTTATCTATATTGATGAAATTGTGAGACTGCATGGAGTGCCTGTATCTATTGTTTCTGACAGGGATTCAAAGTTTACATCGAGGTTTTGGCAAAGCCTACAGACGGCATTGGGTACTGAATTGAGGCTGAGTAGTGCCTATCATCCTCAGACAGATGGACAGTCAGAAAGGACCATCCAGACTTTAGAGGATCTATTGAGAATGTGTGTACTTGATTTCCAGGGAAATTGGGAAAGTCATTTGCCATTGGCTGAATTCGCCTACAACAACAGCTACCATTCGAGTATTGGTATGGCGCCTTTCGAGGCATTGTATGGCAGAAAGTGTAGATCTCTAATCTGCTGGGCAGAAGTTGGAGATGGGCCTTTGCTTGGGCCCGAGATTGTGTATGAAACGACTGAGAAAGTGAGATTGATACAGCAGAGGCTGAAAACTGCACAGAGTAGACAGAAAAGTTATGCAGATGTCAGAAGGCGGGACAGAGAATATGAAGTGGGTGATCACGTGTTTGTGAAAGTGACACCAATGAAAGGCCAGACTCGTTTTGGAGTCAAGGGCAAGTTAGCGCCGAGGTATGTCGGACCGTATGAGATTATTGAGAAAATCAATCCGGTGGCGTATCAAGTTGCGCTTCCTCCTGAAATGGAGCATATGCATAATGTCTTCCACATTTCGATGTTGAGAGACTACCTTCGAGATCCGTTTCATGTGATTGAGCCTACTCGGATAGTGTTGAATGATGACTACACTTATGAGGAACGGCCTATACAAATTGTAAACAGACGGATCAAGAAATTGAGGAACAAGGAGATTCCGTTAGTGAAGGTTGACTGGCAGAATCATGGTGGTGTGTATGCCACTTGGGAAAGGGAAGATGACATGATGAGGAGATATCCTGATTTGTTCCCATTAGATCCTGCTTTCTTTCAGAATGAAGGTAACTCGAGTTTAGAGGACTAAACTCATTTTAAGGAGGGGAGACTGTAACGACCCTCGTTACCGATTATCGAATTATATACTGATTATTGCTAAACCGAATTGGTGATGATTGATAATTGAAATGATTGAAGTATTGAATAGATCGATTGAAATCGAAACTGAAACTGAAAGAATGTATCTATTGAATTGCATATTGCATCTGTTTGATCGATAGAATATCTGTCCATGTTTATGCATTTAAATTGCTAATTGAAGGCCTTATCGACGGCCGAATTAGGAATCGTTTAATGTTTTGTAATCAGCATAATTTATGCGATTTAATGATATATTTATCTGAAAATTGATTAGGAATGATTGAATTGGATTAAAATGAGTTAATTGCCTAGTTTAGCTTATTTACACTATTGCCACCCTTAGTGGACATATTGTTTATTGTCTTTATGAGCCTAAACACTTGATCAACCACATCTTGCTCAGCCATTTCTTACACTTAGCCGACCAAACAAGAGGTTAGGGAGAGAGAGAGTTCATTTTGGGAGAAATAGGCTCAAACTGTTGAAGTTGCTAGAAGGCCTTGAAGATTTAATTCAAAATAGTACTTCCACTCTTGAAATACAAGACTTAGGTGAGTGAAATCATCATCTTCTTGTCATTTCTAAGTTTCATCTTGCATGCATCATGGTTATAGAGATGTAAGTCATGAATTTGCTCATAAATGGGGTATTGAAGCTCAAATGCTACATGCATGTCGATATTGAGGCATTTGAAGTTGATTTCATGGTTAATGGTCACATGCATGCTCATATTTATGTAAGAATCCATATTTTCAGTTTGTTTTCAAAGTATTGAGCTCACTAGAGCAAGTTTTAAAACTGAAAATTGGTTTAAAGACCATGCATTTCATGTTTCGAAAGAGTTCTTGAAAACGGTTTGAAATGTGGCTTTAATTGACCAACCCTTGGCCCTTGCATGTACAAATTGGCTTTTGAAACATGTTATACATTGAGTTTACAAATGTTTTCCAGAAAATGGGCCCAAGAAAATCGGATTTGGAGCATCAAAACTTGATTTTGAGCTTGGAGGTCGAATCTGGATTTTCCAGATTTTGGTCGTCCGCTCGAGCGGGGGAAGTGCTGCTCGAGCGAGGAAAACATGCTCCCAGCATTTTGTTCTGTGTTGCAGTCCGCTCGAGCGGAGTAATGCGCGCTCGAGCGGAGAAATCATGCATCCAGCATCTAGCACTGTTCATCAGTCCGCTCGAGCGGAGGAATGTACGCTCGAGCGGAGAATTGTGAGTCACGCTCGAGCGGGGAAGTTGGCGCTCGAGCGGGGACCTTTGTTTTCTTGTCCGCTCGAGCGGGGAAACCTGCGCTCGAGCGGGAGGCCCTGTTCACTGAAAATTCTGCAATGTTTTCTAAGTGTAATTTCGCATCCTCATCTCATCCTAGGCATTCTTAGGCCTAGTTTAAGACATCTTAATGAGGATATAGATGTAGAACACACCGAGGCATATTAGGAAGTTGATTATTGTACTTCCCCAACTGTTAAACTTAGTGTGTGTTCAATTGTTTAATTGTTTAGGGTTGGCTCTCGGGGACACGCTCTAGCTGCTATTAGCCCAATCACTGTGAGTAACAGATTGTGTAAAGATATGTTCAAAATGGTTATCTTTTGAATACCGAACTGAACTGTTTTATTGAACTGATATTGTTTATTGAATGAATGTATGTCCTGTATTGCAAACTGTATTGTGGCATCCTTAGCATTATCGTTATTGATTGTTTACTGGTGTGGAGCAAAGTGCTACACTGGGAGCCACCTCTAGAATCTACGGAGCTAAGTGCTACAGTGGGAGCCACCTCTTGAATCCACATCCGTCGGTTTCCCTGTGGAACCATATCGTTATTAATTGATGGCCATCATTATTGTTTGGGTCTGTTAAGGCCCGGTCCTTTTGGACCTATTGTTTATAGGCTAATGGATGTACCACATATGACTGATTGATTGAAAGACTGATTGATTGAAATATCGATTGACCGAAATATTGATTGATTGAACTATTGATTGACTGAAATACTGAAAGATTGAAATACTGTCAAATGAATTGATTTCATTATTGTAAGGACATTCATTCATAACCCCTTTACACATTATGCTATTCACTGGGCTTTAGCTCACTGTTTATATATATATGTAGGTTCTCAGCAGCCTGATCGGAGCTAGGAGCGTGGGTCAGTCCCCAGTTTTGTCAGCCAGCCTGTGTGCCTCACAGCGAGGTTCCTGATCGCCATGCTATGGCTTTGGGGTCTTGATCTCCCCTGTCTGTCCCACTGTTTTGTATCGTTGTGGGATCATTGTATAGACTGTTTATCGTTTACTGTACTGTTCAAGGGATTAAGTCCCTGACTCACCGACTGCTACGGATATGTATATTGTGTATGCCATATTGTATTGTACTGTTTCATGCATGTATGAATGAAAAATGTTTTTGGCATACAGATTGTCACAGCTCATTGGACACTATTCATTTATTGTTTCGGCTTCCGCCAGGCCCTGAACTCTGTTTATATTGATTGATTGATAAGCAGGCCTTTGGTAATCACGGATTACTGGCCGGTTACGGTGCTAAACCCATAGGGCCTGGTTTGGGTCGTGACAATTTTCCATACACATCCATCTAAAAATATAACTACTAGATTACCTGAGAGGGTAATTTATGAGTAAATTAGGCTGAGCTGGGTAATGGGCCGTTCTATGGGCCATAGTGAGAAGGGCTTAGTAAGTGGATGACAGTCCAGGTGTCAGCTCGGTCCAGTTATGGAATGGACCTAGCAAGTGTTAGCTCGGTCCAAGAATAATCACAAACACCACGGCCGGAGTAGAGATAGTTAGCTCGGTCAGGGTATTCGGAGTCAAGGTATGATGCTTTCACGTGATGGACCTTGCTCTGGTTGGCGCGGTGGTAGCTTGCTGAGGTTAGTTCGGTCTCAATGGGCACAACCGAGGTACAAACAGATAAAGGAAGGGATGAGCTAAGATATAGCTCGGTCTAAGTTGTCATTTCAACATGACAATACTAGCTCGGTCGTTTGGTCGTACCACCGAGTTAGGACCATCTCACTTGATTTAAGCAGTGAGGGGGGTGTTGAAGGATAAGCATTATCTTTCAGGAGTATAATTCCTAGGAGAACTCTACATGGAGGAGTAAAAGTCCTACTAGGATTGTGCCACGCGGAACCTATAAAAGCTCATGACATAACCTATGGAAGAGGTAACACAACTTTGATTCTCGAATACACAGACCTTTTTGTCTATTTGTCTATTTTGCTGACTTAGGCATCGGAGAGGTATTCGGCATACACCCGCCGGCTAGCTTACGTTTGTGTTTTCAGGGAGTAAAGCAACGACGTTTGGAGGAGCGCAGACTTGATCAACAGGATTATACGAGAACATTATTTCATGCTCGTACAATTGGCGCCGTCTGTGGGAAGTTCACGAAGAGCTGAACCTTTTGATCAAGTTTTCCTCTTCAATTGAAAGCAATGGCGCACAATGAAGATTTGCCGTAGTCCGCCATCGACGGACAAACCCCAGAGGGGGGTAGAAGGCGCGAATGTTTGCCTTCTATGCCTCCCATGGTAGATTTAGAGCCCCAGCGACAGAACCCCTGGAGGGATGCAAGGGGGAGGCGGACTAACAGCCCCCGTCGCTCTCAAAGTCCAGAAAGATAGAGGCGGATGATCGATCCACAAGTTTTGGAGGATCGCTGTAAAGGAACAAGACGAGTTAATAAGGAAGATGGCAGCAGACATGGAGTCTATGAAACGCCAGATCAAAGGAAAAGGGGTGGCGACAGGAGAGGGGCGCAAAAGTAACACGCCCCATCGCTACTCAGAAGATCGTGGTAGACATACCACGCCAGCGCAAGCAGAGAGTAGGAGCCTCAGAATAGGCGACACTCAGTCAAGAACTCCCAGGACTCGTTACACCAGGTCTGAGAGAACGAGAATTGAGAGGTGTCATACTGAGGGAAGCATCTATCGGCCCTCGCGCACACACCAGACGTCATCTAGGCAGACAGAATTGCCTAGATCATTCAATTTGCGAACTGTGCTAGATGAAAGGGCACGATGGAAGGAAGATAACAGGGTGCGCGACCCGCGCAGAGTTTCAGCCCTTTAGCGGTTGGCTCCTCGGATGCATGAGAGCATCGAGGTAGGAATGCCACTACCGCGCCTTGCTTACGAACCGACAAACAAAGCATTAGCAAGGCTGCAGATCTCGCCATTCGTTCCGACGATTGAGGACGCGCCCTTACCTTCAAGCTTCCTTCAGCCCAAATTTACCATGTATGAGGGGAAGACAGACCCCTACATGCACCTTAGCCACTTTCGCCAGGTTATGGCAGTATACCGACGAAACGAGGCTTTGATGTGCATCCTATTCCCATCCAGCCTTGGCAACCTAGGTTTAACCTGGTTCGAAAGGCTACCAGAAGGTAGCATAGCCTCCTGGGCGCAATTGGCAGAGGTGTTCGTGACAAGGTTTAGAACGAACACCAAGACGCCAGTAGAGATCGATCAACTTCTCTTCATTGACATGGGCGACAAGGAGACGTTGAGATCCTACAGCAGTCGTTATTGGGAGACCTTCAACCAAATAGGAGATTGCCCCACAAATCTCGCCATCGCGCAGTACAAAAGAGGTCTTCCAGTCGGAAACAGGTTGAGAGAATCAATCACTATGACGCCACCCCTCACGATGGAGGCCTTAATGGAGAGAGTATACCAACATATTCGGGTGGAGGAGGATGGTGCTTGCGCTAAAGCCAAATCTGGCGCATCAGCAGTGCCAGATAAAAAGACTACGGCAAAAGTCAACGCGGTAGAACGTCCAAGCAGGAACGGGCGAGGCAGGCGGGACAACGGAGAGGACCAAGATAAAAGGTAGTTGAGAGTCTGCACTACCATCACCACTGTGTTCAAAAAACCGATCTATCGGATTCTCAGTAAGATACGTGATGAACCCTTTGTCCGATGGCCAGCTAAGTTGGGAGAAGCGCAAAAAGACTATGACGAAAGATCTCGGTGCACCTTCTATAAGAAAAAATGGCACCGCACTGAAAATTGCACGCCGTTGAGATAGCACCTGGAGAAGTTAGTGGCAGTTGAGCACCTGGACCAGTACATAGAAGAAAGGACATAGCCAGTCCCCTAGAACCACGATCACCCAAACGGAATGCCGATTGACGCCCCACCTCAAGACGTGATAAACGTAATACATGGGGTATTCGAACCTGAGCGAGTATGTAAGCTCAGGGGAATGATCAAGAAGGCTGAGCACTTAAGGGAGGTATTAAGTGCATAACCTACCATCAAAAAGGGGAGAACAGAGGCCGATCGTCATATCCTTTTCAGACAAAGACTTGGCAAGAATATATTTCCCTCACAATGATGCACTAGTTGTTACACTCCGCATCAAGGATTACGACATCAAGCGGATTTTAATTGACCAAGGGAGCTCATGTGAGATAATGTACTACGAAACCTTCAAACAACTGAAACTGGATGACGAAACAAGTGGAATTTTGGATATTGAAAGTCCCTTCAACTTACAACATAATCTTGGGAAGGACATGGCTGCATGCCATGCGATCAGTAGCGTCAACATACCATCAAGTAATGTAGTTCCCCAACGAAGCCGAAATAATTGAAGAGGTTTTTGGAGACCAGATCATCTCCAAACAATGCTTCATCACCGTGAATGGCAGCCACGCTGCCAAAGGGTTTGTTCAGATGGTGGAAGAACCTGAGAGTAATGAATTGTTTGCGGATGTTGGCAAAGCCGCTGAACAAAAGGCAGTGGAAGACTTGGTACAGGTAAGAATAGATGAAAAGAACCCAGAAAAGTTCTTTTTGCTTGGCTCATTTATGTCCAGCACTGAGAGAATAGAGGTCATGGAATTCTTGACCTCTAACATTGAAGTGTTTGCCTGGACGCCGTATGACATGCCTGGCATTGACCAAACTTCATCTGTCACCAATTAAACGTCCACCCAACTGCCAAACCAATTATATAACGCACTCCACCACGCCAAGATAGTGGTGGAAGAAGTGGGAAATCTTCTAAAGGCTGGAGCTATTAGAGAAGTGCACTATCCCAAGTGGATATCCAATACAGTAGTGGTGCCAAAGAAGAATGGAAAATGGCGTGTCTGCGTGGACTAGAAAATAGTCAACAAGGCGAGCCCAAAAGACAGCTTTCCCTTATCACAGATAGACCAACTGGTAGACCTAACGGCAGGACACAAATGACTTAGCTTTCTTGATGCGTACAGAGGTTATCATCAGATCGCTATGTATGAGCCAGACTAGGAGGTCACATCTTTTACAACGCCAAGAGGACTATATTGTTACAAGGTCATACCGTTTGGCCTAAAGAATGCAGGGGCAACATTCCAACGGATGGTCACCAAGATGTTTGAACCATTGTTAGGCAGAATAATGGAGGCTTACATCGACGACATGGTGGTCAAAAGCAAGGATGAGAAGGACCATCTCAGGGACCTAGATGAAATGTTCTAGATCCTGAAGAAGAACAAGTTGCACCTTAATGCATCTAAGTGTGCGTTCGGCGTAGGATCAGGTAAATTCCTAGGTTTCCTGGTGACTAACCGAGGTATAGAGGCAGACCCCTCTCAGATCAAAGCAATCCAGGATCTAGAGAGGCCCAACCCAGTAAAAGAAATGCAACATCTCACTAGCATGGCAGCTGCGCTCAACCGGTTCATAAGTCGGTCGTCAGACGGATGTCGACCATTCTTCCAAGCATTAAAATCCAAGTTCGAGTGGGACGAAGAATGTGACTGTGCCCTAGAAAGTTTGAAAGAATACATGTCTTCTCCACCATTGCTAGTGACCCCAATACCTGGAGAAGAACTATTTTTGTACCTGGCAGTTTCACAGCACAGTGTTGGTCCGAACGGAAGGAATCCAGCATCCGCTCATCTTTTATGTCAGCAAGACATTACTGGGCGCAAAAACCAAGTACTTACCATTGGAAAAACTGGCCTTAGCCTTGATGATGGCCTCAAGGAAGTTGTCGCATTACTTTCACACCCACACCATAATCGTCCTCACAACTTTTCCATTAAAAGCTTTGTTTGAGAGGGCAAACTTTTCTGGGCGAATCTTGAAGTGGGCAGTAGAGTTGGGACAGTTTGACATCAAGTTTCAACCCAGAACTGCGATAAAAGCCCAAGCTTTGGCAGACTTTGTCGCAGAATTCACACCAGGAAGTCATCACATCTGCCCAGTCGACTTAACAACCGAAATGGGGATGGAAAGTGTGGCCAGAATAGCGCAACCCCTGATCTAGGATACCTAACCACATCCCAAGACAGACCAGAGTGAACGAAGGGAGGAAGAAGCAAACCATGCTACACTAAGCAAAGACTCATCAACAAGTAAAGACTTGGTACAATCAGATAGTGAGGGGCAAACAGAAAATGTAGACCTGGAAGAAAATACCAGTAACACTCATGACCCCAAGACATCATTCGATCCCTCCACTTGCTGGAAGCTGTTCGTCGGAGAGATGTGAAAGCTCTTCGTGGATGGAGCATCCAACAGGCACTGTGCAGGACTTGGCATAGTCCTTATCTCGCTAGATGGCCTAACAGTGGAACATGCAATCAACCTTGGCTTCCCAGCATCAAATAACGAAGCAGAGTATGAAGCACTTCTGGCAGGACTAAAATCAACACTCTACATGAAGGCCACCGAGCTAATGGTTTACAATGACTCACAGCTGGTGATAAACCAAATTTCAGGCGACTACGAGGTAAAAGATAAAGATCAAGAAATTTGAAGTAGTGCGGATAGAGCAGATAGGTAGGGAAGAGAACAGTAGAGCGGACGAACTAGCAGGCTTTGCTTCGATGGCAGATACATCCATCCCACATCCATTATTGATCGACTTCTTGCCAAGGCCAAGCATTGAAGAGGCCGAAGTAGTGGAAGTATGTTGCGCTGAACTAGGCCTTTCATGGATGGATCCCATCATCGTATTTTTAAAAGACGGCGTCTTACCTGAAAGAAAGAAGCAAACAAGATTAGAGCGAAGTTACAACGATTTTGGCTCTTCCCATCAATGGCCCTGTACAAGAAATCCTTCACAGGACCTTACCTGAAGTGCGTCCATCCCTGCAAGGTCGAGGCATTCCTGTTTGAGATTCACGAAGGCATATGCGAGAGCCACCAAGGGGGAAGGTTATTGGCCTACTGTAGACGCGCCCGTGGGCTTCGCTCTACAGTTCAGACTCCCTTTGTGTCGGTTCTAAATCTGAACCAAAGAGTCCAAATCCGGCAAATCGTTTTGAAGAAAAAACAGATTTTGAAAAGTAGTGCCAAACATGGACTGCTTTGCCAGATTACAGAGTCGCCACCTAAATATTTTAAAATGGGGAATTTAGGAAACCCTGACTCGGTGCCAAAGGCCACATGTCCGTCATCACCAAAGTGGTCTTGGCTCGGGAGCTTGGGTACGATCGGGGAAGGTCAGCTATGAGCACCCCTTTTCGCCCGGTCCGAGGACCGGCCTCTACTAACCGTGATATCCGTTTTTGAAAACTTTATGCGTTCTTATTCCGGTTATTAACCTAGAATTACTATGTTATGTGCGCAGCAACACAAAAGTATAGACTAGATTGCCTAACTTGGAAATAAACATTGCATATCCGTTTTGTCTCGAAAAACGTGTTAGACTTTGCTACTCGCAAGTAGGCTAAAATACGGATTTCAACGAGTTATTCCAACTCACGCAATCCAACCTCCACCCACAGGCATTCAAACAGTAATATCACATAAGCACTTAGCCGCATGGCGAGCATACTCTCATGGCAACATTGACACGCATGTGGTATGCTAAAGCGTAAAATACTTACATCGTACTCCGCGCCAAAACCATAAACTAGTTAGCAAACATGCATGACCTAGTTCATGTTAAATGGCTAATGCAACACAGGCATAGATGCAATCTAGAGTAGGCTCGGATAACCCTAAACATGGCATGTGAAATGCACGAGTAACACGTATTCAAGTTAGATTTGAAATACAATGCAGTTTGTATGATGTACCGAGCCCGATGCATGTCAACAAAATGCATGAATGCACGCATGCATTGCATAAGGTATGCTAATTTTAGTATGCCCTAATCTACCATTGAAAGCGGGTAAATAAAAGGGATAGAAAGAAATGGGGGTTGGAAGACATACACCCACTCACCCACACTTATTACAATTATGCCCTCGCTCGGAGGGACCGAAAGAATATACAAAACCGAATAACTAATTAACTACGCAAGCTAATTAAATATTACAAATTCACTAAATTAATTAACAAATCAACTAGGTTAATTAAAACAGTAAATGCCTCGGGAAGAGGGCCGGATGCAGCACGCGCTCGGGACTGGCTCGGAACCGCACTGCCATGCATGATTGCCTCTGTTTTCCCTGTTTCCTTCCTCTGAAAATTGCCAAAATTTCAGGAATACTTCCTTAGGCACTGGAGATCACCACCGGCTGGGGTAGAACACCACCGGCTAAAGGATGTGGCCACCGGCACTGAATTCATCCATCGGCTGCCAGTATACTGCCGGTCGGCACTAAATACTGCCGGCCGGCACTTAATACCTGCAGAACCTGCAACTCACAGCAGCAGAGAGGAACAACTTGCATGGCAATGTGATTCAAGCCATTTATGCACCAAACACACTCCTTTATCATGTCATTGACTCAAAGGGGCATGTGCCTCGATTCCCGGACCACCAATCGCGCATTTCCATGCGTGACGGCCCGGAGAACCAAGTATGCAACTTTAGTTTCAAATGCAATGCAACCAAATAAACACACAAAAGTGCCCAACCTCTATCACATTTCACTTCAAGAGGCCAAACATGCATGCTCATGTGATGCAACTCTAAGCATGTTATCTAACATGCAACATGGATTATGCAAGCAAGCTAAACATGTTAAGTATGCAACCTAAGCGAAGAGGCATACAAGCCAAGCAATGGAGTGGACTAAAACATGAATTAGGCTACTCCTAATTGGCCTAAAATCAGTGGCCAAAGTGCCTAGAAATGGAGACTAAACACACACACACAAGCAAGTGTTATGATCCAAACCCAAGGCATAAACATGGAAACTCTCAAGCACACTTGAAGATACCAAACTAGGACGACAAGCATGCATTGTAAAGCTCTGAAAATCATGTTAAACATGGTGCCAAACCAACTAACAAATAAAGCCAAACAAAGTATACGAATGGTCCAAGCATTAAGGTAAGTGTAGACACCCCATTTTTGACCGTCCTCAAGACTTGGACGTCACCGCTCGAACACTCGGTGATTATCCATGTTTGTGTTTGTTTGGAGTTCCCGGAGTTCTCGGCTACGCGCCTTGCCTTAGGACTTCTGAACTCGACTGTTTTGTGTTTGGTTTTGCACCAAACACTTGCGTTTTGCCTTGGAGGGGCAGGGAATGCTTTGTGAGGCATCCCCACATATCACCGGCTGTGGCTAGAGGCCACCGGCACTATATTGTGCCGGTCGGCACTATTTTGTGCCGGTCGGCACTCTTTTTGGCAAAATGACCATTTTGCCCTGCCGACTGCTTTACAGCTGCTTTCTGAGATATTTTCAGACAGCTTTATCACCTTTTGCTCCCCTCCATACACGTGTATGGAGGGATGAGCCTTTAGTTGGCTTAGCTTGTAAGCTTTGCTTGCTTATATAAGCAAGGCTTCTCCTCTTGGCTCAAGGTTAGATTTTTGGAAGGCAAAAACCAGAGCTTATACATATATATCTCTGTCATATATCTATAGATACATAGATCTCCATCTCTCTCCTCTTGTGTGTGTGATTTTAGGCTTAAAAGTGTAGATTTACCTTACTTTTGCACCATTACACACACCATTACACCTTAGCTCGAGTTTGAGAGACTTGGAAGGTTGTTTGTGTTGGTTTTGGACTGGTTTTGAGCACTAGAGAGTGGTTGCATCACTTGTTCTTCAAAGGATCTTCAAGGGTAAGAACATCACTTTATATTCCCCATTTTTGCAACCTCTTTCTGCCCTCTTTGCTTTGTGTTTTTGAGTTTGTGTTTAAGATAAAAAACTCTTGTTTTTACTTGTTCTTGAACCTTCATTAAGGTCATTTTGTGGTTTGAACAAAGGCTCACCCTTTTAGGCCTTATTTGGCTATTTTGGTGACCTTTGTCTTAGACCTTGTTTGCTTGGTGTTCTTGGCCTTCTCACCACTGAAAACCAGTGGGTTTTCAGTGGTGAGGGAGTTGTTTTTTTAGGTCTCATATAGGGGAGAGATACCCCTCTCCCCTTTGTCCCTTGCTTGCCTTGGTTTTGGGCTAAAAGGGTAGCATGCATGTAGGCTTACATTTGGCTTCATTTCAGAGTTGTTTTGAGTGTTTTGGAACATGTTTGATCTCTGTTTTAGGTTATATTTATAGCCTTTAACATGTATCTCATGCTTACTTTGTAATGTCCCCTTATGCTTAAAAGAATGCCATGCATTCAAGCCATGTTCTTTGCATATTGTAGCTTGGTTCCATGAGGGTATTAGCATCATATTACCATGCGTGAGGGTTGTGAGGCACTGATTTAGTCATGTATAGCATGCTTGGTTTGGTTGTCTTGTATTTTGGCTTGTAGGCCTTGCTTGTATGAAGCTCTAGCACGCATGTTTGCTTGTTTTGACTTCATTTCAGAGCTTTTGTGGATGTTTTAGGCCATCTCTAACCTCTGTTTTTGGTCGGTTTTGTAGCCTTTAACTTGCCTCCTATGTTTGCTTTGAAATGCTCTCTTGTGCCTAGAAGTATGCCATATGTCTAAGCCTTAATTCTTACATGTTTTAGCTTGGTTTCATGGGAATATTAGCATCATCTTACCATGTGTAGGGGCTGTGAGCCATTGTTTTGGCCACATTTGGCATGCTTCACATGTTTGTTTTGTATGATGGCTTACAAGCCTTGAGTATATGATCCATGCATATACATTGGTTAAGTCATTTAAGTAATTTGAGGCCCTTTTACCATGCTATTTCAGGCCATATTCCATGCTCGTATGCTCAGATTTATCATCTCTTTTTATGATTTAAGGGTGTGTCCTTTAGGCCTTGAAATGTGCATAATGCTTGCCTTATGTTTTTTTGAGTTGTTTTGGGGCTGCCATGTGTGGGACTTGGGTGTATTTTTGCATGTTGAATCTCTGTTTTTGGTTGCCCAACATGTGCCATGAGTGGCCATGTTAATGGCACTTAGGTGTTCACTTTGGTGCTTTAGGCTTAGGCCCATCAAATTGCATGCTTGCATGACATTTTGTTCTTGTTTTGGAGCACATCTTGCTACTGTTTTGGGGAGGTTTGAGGCCTCCCCCATGGTGGCTAAGTCCACTACTTTATACTCATCACATGTTAGTTACATGTTTGGTCCGCTAGGTGTTGTAACCTATTGATCCTATTGCATATTTGCCTCATGTTTGCATCACACTAGCATCTTGCACATTCTAAGCATTTTACATGACTAATGTGTTAGTTGTGTGGTACTTAATTTGCTAGCATCTTGGCTCCCATGGTCCATGTTTGCACGTTTGCATGTTGGCATGTTTGCATGTTTGCATAAGTTGCATTTCATCACTTGGTTTGGGGTGTCAAACCAAGTATGGGAAATGAGGGGTGTTTGTACTTCAAGTGACAAAGCACACCTCAATTTCCCTGTCACTAAGGCCCTTGATATTGGCATGATAGGGACTTAATTAGCATTTTTGTGCTGCATGCATTTTCATATCAAAATGCAACCTTGGTTCTTAGGGTTATCATGCATCAAGATGCACTATTGGTGGCCCAAGAACCAAGGGTCTTGCCTCCTTGAGTCCCCAAGCATGATAGGAGGCAATGACCATGCTTACATGTCCCCCAAAACCCATGCCATGCATTGCTGTCTTGCTGCTGCTATCAAACTATCTGCTGCAGGGAATTTCTGCCGGTCGGCAGTATATTGTGCCGACCGGCACTGTTTTTGTGCCGATAAACCCCACATGCAGCCGGTGGTCAATTGCAGCAACCGGTGATCACTTCCCCCAGCCGGTGGGTTATTGCAGATCAGTTAGAAGGTGTCCTGAAGCTTTGGGAATTTTTGGAGAGGCAGGGCAGTAAAAACAAAAGCAGCAATGCCATGACACGGGTTTTCCGGGCAAGTCGGATCGAGCATGCATCATTCGCGCGCCCCAAGGCAGGGCTGAGGCCCCTTTTCTTTCATTTATTTGCTTTAATTTTAATAGTTAGAATTTTGTAATATTTAATTTATTCGTTTATTCTCTTGGATTGTATTATTATTTTGGTCCCTCCGAGTGAGGGCGCAATTGTAATAAGTGTGGGTGAGTGTGTGCATGTCTTCCAACCCCCATTTCTTTCTCCCTTTTATTTACCTGCTTACAATGGTAGATTAGGGCACATTCAAATTAGCATACCTTATGCAATGCATGCGTGCATTCATGCATTTGTTTACATGCACCGGGCTCGGTACATCATACAAACTGCATTGCAATTTTCAATTCCAAATTGAATACATGCTACTCGCGCATTTCACATGTCATGTTTAGGGTTAGCCGAGCCTACTCTAGATTACATTCCGTATGCGATGCATTAGTC
Source organism: Camellia oleifera (assembly GCA_022316695.1). Lineage (NCBI taxonomy): Eukaryota > Viridiplantae > Streptophyta > Magnoliopsida > Ericales > Theaceae > Camellia > Camellia oleifera. The sequence goes on from CM039305.1 coordinate 155,292,424, forward strand.
ACTTAACATAAACTAGGTCATGCATGTTTTGCTAACTAGCTTTTTGTTTTGGCACGGAGTACGATGTAGGTATTTACGCTTTAGCATACCGCATGCGTGTGAATGTTAACATGACAGTAGGTTTACCATGCGGCTAGTTGCTTATGTGATAAACTGTTTGAATGCTTGTGGGTGGAGGTTGGATTGCCTGAGTTGGAACAACTCGTTGAAATCCGTATTTTAGCCTACTTGCGAGTAGCAAAATTTGACACGTTTTTCGAGACAAAACGGATATGCAATGTTTAGTTCCAAGTTAGGCAATCTAGTCTATACTTTTGTGTTGTGCGCATCACATAGTAATTCTAGGTTAATAACCGGAATAAGAACGCATAAAGTTTTCAAAAACGGATATCACGGTTAGTAGAGGCCGGTCTTCGGACCGGGCGAAAATGGGTGCTCATAGCTGACCTTCCCCGATCGTACCCAAGCTCCCGAGCCAAGACCACTTTGGTGATGACGGACATGTGGCCTTCGGCACCGAGTCAGGGTTTCCTAAATTCCCCATTTTAAATATTTAGGTGGCGACTCTGTAATCTGGCAAAGCAGTCCATGTTTGGCACTACTTTTTCAAAAAACTGTTTTCTCAAACGATTTGCTGGATTTGGACTCTTTGGTTCAAGATTCAGAACCGACACAAAAGGGAGTCCGAACTGTAGAGCGAAGCCCACGGGCGCGTCTACAGTTTCTGGCGACTCTGCTGGGGATTTTTAGAGAGCTTGACTCAAACTCGTGATGTCCTGTTTTGACTACACTTATGTGTTTCTTTGCATTGCATGTGCATTGGTGCGCCTAGGACATCGTGTTGGCCATCTGCTATTCCTGAGCGGTTTGCCGGAGGCTTGTCTTGTCAAGGCATGTCCATAAGGCTGACCGGTTGCGGGCTCTGCCAGTATGGGAACACAAACCCCGGTCTTACCGGGGCACCCTTTTCGACCATTCGACCTAGTGCATATTCGAATCCATAGTGACCATTCCAAACTAGGACAGGTTGCTTACCCGATTTTAGGTTGTTTGAAACCGCTGCGTGCGTAGTGAAACCCTACCTCCTGACAAAATAGGACAGGGAAACCCTACCCCAACATAGGGGTGTATTGGCTCTCTTTTACATGCTATGTGCTTTTGGAGTGTGTCTCTACAGGGAAATACGTGTATCAGTTTGCAAGATTAGGCATCAGGCCTGAGGGCACCGACAACAGTGTTGTTGAGAATCAGTTATCTGTGGGTATCCGATTCAGACTTTGGGGGCAGAGATTCAGAAATAGTGACCAGTGTTTGAGAAACAGTGTACCCGGGTTTTGGCTATATATTATAATCCCAACCGTGTGTTGTGTGTTTATTTATTTTACGCCGTTATGTCGTCCGATTGTCTGTTTATTCATACACTTTATTTATCTTTTTATTAGGGTAGTTGAGCACGATTGCTACTGACCCGATAGATATCCCCCAAGCACCCTGGGTCAGAGGCCATCGACTTCTTCGATCTGAGGATCTGATAGACGGACAACCAGTGTACTACTCACTACCCCCGGTTACTAAACGGAGGTCAGTAAAGCAGAGGACATCAGTACAACAGTCAGTTCAGAGGGCTTTGTCTACCCCACCTGTGCTCAGTAGAGATCGGGGTTTTGTGTCACCAACAGAGAGGGAATATATACCAGTAATCCAACCAGAGTAGGATAGTATGGCTAGTTTGGAGGAGATAGTGCGCCACCTTCAAGAGAGCATGAAAGCAATGCAGCAGGATGCCGTCCGTCAGGCAGATTTCGCCAGGCAACAGGCCACAGTTGTGAGAGAACAAGCAGAGACCATTGCCAGATTGGAACAGCAAACCGGAGCATCTGCTTCGCATCAAGCTCCTTCCCCACCAGGAGTTCCCAACGTCGGGGAGACAGCCAATGTTCAGACTGATACAGAGCTGCCCACAGGACCACCCCCACCTCCAACCCTACCCCAAATTCAACCTCAGCTATCAAAAACACCCACCAATCTACCGGACTCTCCCTTTGAGTTCGAGACTGATCCTACCGCACTCAAATTGAGCAAGCTTGAAAAGTTATTCAAGAGATCCCAAGGGGTCAAGACTATCCCCGACATTGAAGATGGTTACACTGACGCAGCTGTGACGCTGCCCGACAGATTCAAAATGCCTCATATTGATCGATTTGATGGGTCTGGGGACCCCATGGTACACTTAAGACTGTTTTCGGACGTTCTAAGGCCAATGGGCCTCAGTAGGCTCCAGAAGTTGTCTCTATTTGGTCGGACCCTGTCAGGTGTGGCGTCCGCATGGTATGCTAAGCTAGATGATGACGTTAAGAGAAATTGGGACGAAATGGCTGAGGCCTTCATCGCGCAGTATTCATACAACACACAGATTAAGATCACTACCCGTGATCTCGAGACAACTAAGCAAGAGCCTAAGGAGAGTTTCTCAGAGTTTGTAACCAGATGGAGGGCCAAGGCTTCAATGATGACCTTGAGGCCTACGGACAAAGACCAGATTCGGATGATTGTGCGCAATCTACAGCCGAAGTTGATGCAAAAGATGATAGTAGTCCCCTTTCCTACTTTTTCTGACCTACATGAAATGGGGGTGCAGATTGAAGATGCCTTGCAACAAGGCTGGATTGATAATGATCGGGAGCAACCCCGAAGGACCTTCAACCGCAACACTAATGCAGGCCCGAGTGGTACATCTGCTACGAGAGCCTCCGAAGTGAGCATGGTCACCACTAACCCCCCACAAAGAAATACGGCAGCTTCGCCATTCTCCGGTGCGTCCGGAAGCAACCCACAAACAACCAAATACCCACCCAGAAACTCCAGAACTTTCGCTCCACTCTATATGCCCCTATCCAAAGCTCTGGGGGTGTTGATCAAGAAAGGGCACTTGAGGCCCCTGGAGCCGCGGCCCCTACCAAAAAAACTCCCTTCTACCCATAACCCGACCAAATATTGTGCATTTCACCAACAGCACGGTCACGATACCGATCAGTGCTTCCGGTTACGTCATGAGATTCAAGATCTCATTGATAACGGGGTGATTTTGCCTCCCGAGAAGCCCAATGTTACTACAAATCCCCTCCCTGCACATAACCAAGCTCCACCACCTAAAAGACTTAATTTCATCCATACTGGGGCCGTGTCTTATGACCCTAGTATCTATATCACACCCACCCACTTGCCTAAACCAGAGGTGTTCCTCCCCAATTGCACCAACTTGTGCATGATGGACATCTCCGTAACCCAACCTAAGCCAACGGTGGTGACCGCCGAGAACAGGAGAGAGGAGACCCCGAAGAAAGAAAAGGTTGTTGAATCAGAGTCTGCGGAATTTGGGAGTTACAGTGGGAAGACATACAGTCCGAGTAACTACATCTCGTTGATAGGCCAAGATAGGCCCAGGATAGAATTACCAACAGGGGGAGAATTGTGCATGATCCGAGGGGATAGTCTTGGACAGGGAATCGATGATGTAACAACCATAGGGGAGGACCTGGCCAATCTCCAATTTTACAGCGACCAATACCCAGAGGACGCGGCAGTTGCGTGGTTCAATTATGAGGATTCAGTAGAAGCTACCGGGTGGTTGGACGAGCAACCTGATGTGGTGGAAGAATTTCAGGCAGAGCAGAGTTCAGCAGGAATGAGAATATCAGCGACGGCCGGAAGGGTCGAAGAGCAGAGCATATTGCCGGGGGGCGCCGGTGTTAAGAATTTCGCCCGGGATTGGAACATTTTGAGTACGGAAATGATTGAACAATCAGTTGTGTCAGAACAAGCAAGTTTCGAGGATTCCGAGAGGATCAGAAAGGCAAAGGCCCGTGTGGGAGTGGAAACTGCTATGTGCACAGGAACCGAGAATGCTGCGGGCATGTGGATGGAAGGTGCTGCGAGCACGAGAACAGTCATACCAGGGCCGGACAGGTGTCTGTCGGCCGCTGATGGAATGTGGTGGGAAGATGAGGACCTATGTCTTGCCCACACGGATGAACATTGGGGGAATAACCAACCCGATAACACCTGGTACCTTGGAGAGGTTGACCACATGACACGGAGTGGGCAATATTTCAAACCCCCACACTTGGATCAACCAGAGGCCTTAGGGAAGGACAGAGAGGTTGAGAAGCAAAAGGAGAAGCAGCTCGAAGAGGAAGCCATACTCAAACAGCTGAAAAAGATACAAGCAGATATTTCCATTTGGGGACTGCTCATGGCCTCACGAATACACAGGCAGGCTGTTTTGATAGCCATGGATAAAGCCAAACTCTCCATAGAGACTACGCCAGAGCAGCTAATTGGACTGGTCTTCCCGGGAGGAGGTTCCCCGACGTTGACCTTTTCGGATAAAGAATTTCCGCCTGAGGGCGCAAATCACAATAAACCCCTCTACATCTCCGTGGAATGTAGAGATAAATGGATACCGGTGGTACTCGTCGATACCGGGTCTGCCATCAACGTCTGCCCAGCAAGGACGACGTATGCAATTGGCTTGAAAACTGCAGATTTCATACCAACAGCCCAAGTTATCCGGGCATACGACAATACAAGTAGAGAAGTAATGGGAACAGTTAAAGTCCAGACAAAGGTTGGGCCGGGACGACATGAGGTAGATTTCCACGTCCTAGAAGTTCCCGCGACTTTTAATTTGCTTTTGGGGCGGCCGTGGCTGCATCAGGTAAAGGCAGTATCATCCACTTTGCATCGAATGGTGAAATACCCCTACGGAAAGGGAGTAGCCATCGTCTTCGGGAATTCGTCGATCCACCCACCACCCGAGGTATCCACGCCTGTTCTGGAAATCGAGCATGGCATAGAGGACGTATTCATATCAGGTTTTACCTTGGCTGAGGCTCAGGTCGTACAGAATGTCATGGCCGCTAATGAAGGGATATATGTTAGTGCCCAAGCAGTGTACCTCATGAACAAACTCCAATACATCCCCGGGATGGGATTAGGGAAGAGCGGCCGTAAGGGCATTGCAGCGTTGGCCGAAGTGCCGCACAATCCTCATACCTTCGGCTTGGGTTATCTGCCCACTAAGGAAGATTGGATAAGAAAAGGAAAAGAGGTGGCTGGGAGAGCCAAAGCCAAACAGATGGGGAGACCTTTTGAATTGATGCACCGGCCCATCCGAGGTACCTTGAACGGACGTTTCGTCCGGGAGGGGGAAGACTTCCCATTCTGTGGTTTTCCGGAGCCATGGCTGAATAAAGAAAAGAAACGCATGCCAGGATTTGAAATTTTCTTCGACTTGCAGTTATCCGGGGATGATGTTGCTGAAGAGCAGACAGACCCGACAGTTGAGGCTGAATATAGCAAGGAATTGGAGTCTGCGGACACAGAGTTTGAAATGGGGGTAGCACTGGGCTGTCTACTTTCAGATCCTTTGATCAACTAGGTGTGCTTGGGGGACGACTCTTCGGTGTCCATGATCGGAGATGAAACGGCTGCAGACCTACCATCAGCTATTTTGGATGCATCCATCGCACCCTCCCTCACCTGGCAGTACGAGGAGGGATTTTTGTCAAGCAGCACCGGGTCAGGTAGTGAGCCGAAATCTGATTCCACCGAGTCTTGTGAGTCGGAATCAGGTTCCAGCTCGTTTGAGTCTGAGTCCGATATTCTTGGGGGTGATAACCCGGATGCCACAGTCCTGTCCAGGTCGTCTTTTTCTTTCTCCTTTGAGTCTGTTGTAACAGAAGAATTGGACGGTTTGGAAGTACATAATGAGAATGAGGTAACTGTGGTTTCCGAGTACTTTTCTGTGCCTCTGGTTTATTGCTTAAATCAGGACTTTCAAAATTTTGATGAAAACGACGAGGACGAAATTCCTCCGGTTTTGCAACGACTAATTGAGCAAGAGCAAGAGAGGTTTATTAAACCCTTAATGGATGAAATCACTACCGTGAACGTTGGTACTGAGAAGGACCCGCGGCTGGTCCAGATCGGGTCCACGTTGTCTTCGGAGGAACGCGAGCGCTTAGTCGCTTTATTAAAAGATTTCAAAGATGTTTTCGCGTGGTCCTACGAAGACATGCCTGGAATCGATCCTGAGATTGTACAGCACCGGATCCCTCTTGACCCTGAGGCCCGACCTGTCAAACAGAAACTCAGAAGGATCCGCCCTGACTGGGCCATTAAAATCAAGGAAGAGGTCACCAAGCAAATTGACGCAGGTTTCCTGCTGGTATCCGAATACCCGACCTGGCTGGCTAACATTGTTCCGGTGCCGAAGAAGGATGGCAGAATCCGGGTATGTGTAGACTTCAGGGATTTGAACAGAGCCAGTCCGAAGGATGACTTTCCCTTGCCGCATATCGACGAGTTGGTAGATTTTACAGCAGGGCATGCTTTGCTCTTGTTCATGGATGGCTTTTCAGGCTATAATCAGATAGTAATGGCACCCGAAGACCGGGAGAAGACTGCTTTTATCACCCCGTGGGGTACATATTGCTACAGAGTGATGCCATTTGGGCTAAAGAACGCTGGGGCTACGTATCAACGGGCTGCAACCACAATATTACATGACATGATCCATAAAGAGGTTGAGGTGTATGTGGACGACATGATTGTCAAGTCCAAAGAAAGAGAGGGCCACTACACCGCCTTGCAAAAGTTTTTCCAAAGGATTAGAGAATTTCGGCTGCGGTTGAATCCTAAAAAATGTACGTTTGGTGTTACAGCGGGAAAAATGCTGGGATTTCTGATTACACAAAGGGGCATCGAAGTCGACCCTTCTAAAATCAAGGCCATCCTAGAAATGCCTCCACCAATGACTGAAAAGGAGGTGCGAGGCTTTCTGGGTAAAGTGCAATTCATAAGGCGGTTTATCTCAAAACTAACCTTAACTTGTGAACCACTTTTTGGTCTCTTGAAGAAAGGAAAGAAGTTCCATTGGGACGGCCGATGCCAAGCTGCGTTTGAACAGATTAAAGAGTATCTACAGAATCCGCCCGTGTTGTCACCACCAAAACCGGGGAAGCCGTTGATATTGTATCTGTCAGTGACTGAGACTACAATGGGCTGTATGCTCGCACAAGAGTCAGAAGATAAAGTGGAAAAGGCCATCTACTATCTGAGTAAGAAGATGCTGGATTACGAGACCCGCTACACTCCGCTGGAGAAGGCATGTCTGGCCTTGGTATGGGCTACTAGGAAGCTACGGCACTACCTGTTAGCTCACTCTGTAATGTTGGTTTCACGACTTGATCCCATCAAATATCTTTTTGAGAAACCAGCACTTACGGGTAGGCTAGCTCGTTGGCTGCTGTTGCTCTCCGAATTTGATCTCAAGTATGTGACGCGCAAGTCCGTAAAAGGAAGAGCGGTAGCAGAGTTCCTTGCCGACCACCCGGTTGAAGGGGATGAAGCGGTTGAGTACCTATTCCCAGATGAAGATATTCTGCACATCAAAGATGAAACTTGGACGATGTACTTTGACGGGGCGTCAAATCAATATGGGTATGGGATAGGAGTGTTGCTGATAGCGCCTGACGATTCCCGTATTCCTTTAGCATTCAAGCTTCGATTCAAAGTCTCGAACAATGAAGCAGAGTATGAGGCATGTATTGCTGGTTTAGAAGCTGCCTTAGAACTAGGGGCAAGGTGATTGGATGTCATTGGAGATTCGAACCTAGTTGTGTCTCAAGCGAAAGGAGACTGGAAAGTCAAGGAGGAGAAGATGATAATTTATCATCAGACCTTGGATTTGTTGATCCCTCGGTTTGAAAAGTTAAATTTCACTCACCTGGTAAGAGAGAATAACAGGTTTGCGGATTCGCTAGCAACTCTATCTTCCATGATAGACATCCCATCTGGAGTCCGGATGCGTCCAGTCATTATTGGCCAGAAATTTGCACCTGCCTACGAATCAATCTCTGCCATAGATGAAGTACAGGATAATAACCCTTGGTATCACGATATATGGAATTTCTTAGAAAAAGAGGCATATCCACTAGGGGCAAATGCCAAGGACAAGAGGGCAATCAGAAGAATGGCTGTTCAGTTTATCATCTGCGGGGGTAAGTTGTACAAAAGAGGTCATCTGGGAATGCACAAGCTGTGTGTGGAAGCCAAAGAGTCGAAACGCCTGATGGAGGCCATCCATGGAGGAGAATGTGGGGCACACATGAATGGCGTGATGCTGGCAAGAAAGATCCTCAGACAAGGCTACTACTGGTCTACCATGGAGGAAGATTGTATCGGCTTTGTTCGGCGATGCCACAAATGCCAGATTCACGCAAACCGCATGAATGTCCCGCCGTCAAAGCTGTACAACATGACATCGCCGTGGCCGTTTTCAGTTTGGGGGATTGATGTGATCGGAGCTGTAACTCCGAAGGGGTCAAACAGGCATGAGTATATCTTGGTAGCGATAGATTACTTTACGAAGTGGGTCGAGGCCCAGTCTTATGCAGTGTTGAAGGCTTCGCATGTCGCGAAGTTTATCAGAAACAACATTATCTGTCGCTATGGAGTCCCGAATGAGATCATTTCGGACAATGGTTCTCACTTCAAGAAGGAAGTAATTGATTTGTTGGAGAAATACAATGTGGCTTTCCATAAGTCATCTACGTATCAGCCGCAAACCAACGGAGCAGTTGAGGCCGCCAACAAAAACATCAAACACATTTTGCAGAAGATGGTGGAAACCTATCGGGACTGGCCAGACAAGTTGCCATTCGCTCTGTGGGGCTACCGGACTTCAATTAGAACTTCAACTGGAGCAACCCCTTATTCACTGGTCTATGGGATGGAAGCCGTTCTACCGATTGAGATTGAGGTTCCATCATTGCGAGTGCTGGCTGAGTGTCAGATAGCTGAGGCAGATAGGCAGCAGAGCAGATTCGAGGAACTCATGCTCTTCGATGAAAGGAGATTGAAAGCACTGTACCATGTCCAAGGTTATCAGCGCAGAATCGCCCGGGCTTTCAACAAGAAGGTTAAGTCCTGGAATTTGAAGGAAGGAGATTTGGTGCTCAAAGACAACCGAGCTCCCATCCATGACCCAAGGGGCAAGTTCAGACCCAATTGGACTGGTCCCTATATCATCAAGTCTATCTGGTCGGGTGGAGCTATGGTTCTGATGGACCTAGATGGCCTAGAGTTCTCCCAACCGATCAACATGGACAAGTTGAAGAAATATCACCCCTGAGAGGCTCGCTAGGCCGAAAACCCGAAAGGGCGACCTAGGCAAAATTCAGAGCACAAAAAAAAAAATTATTAGAAAATATAAAAACCGAGCTCGCAAGGTTGAAAACCCGCAAAGGGCGGCTTTGGCAAAAGTTAGAGCACAAAAGGAGAGTGAAAATACTCGAGTGAACCCAAGCCTGAACTACGTAAGGCTTGATTCCCATCTTTGGGATACGTAGGCAGCTTCATCCTGAAGTTCAGCCATAAACTTTTCCCCGATCAACTTTGTCCATTCGATCATCTTGGTCATCTTTGTCCATCAGCACTTATCGCAATCTCCGGTACGGTGCTATTCAGACTAGGGGCAACTTTCCGTTGCTGTACAAGTGCCGCGGTACCATTCAGGCAAGGGGCAACTTTCCAGTTGCTAGGATTCGGGTTTGTACATCTCAGCGACAGATCTCAGGCGTGTCCAGTTCTGATCCATATCGAAAATGGTTTTGAAAAGTTTTAAATGAAGATGGCTTTGTTCAAATAAATCTTTTTACAACTAAGACCATTTCTAGACCAAAAGCGGAAAATTTTCAGTACCACAACCTTCAATTTCATTGATTTCAAATAGAGTTCTCTTGCTCTTGCATACAATTGAAGTTGCTTTTTTATTACATTCATAAAGAAAACTTGAAAGTACTAATAAAGCAATAAATCCGGGGCATGGTCAAGTCAAATGTCCCTGTGCCCCCTCCCAGAGCTGGTCGAAGCCTCTGATGCCAAAGTGGGCCCCTCTTGTGCCTCTTCATTAAGCCAATCCAAGCACTCATCAGACAAAGTACAACTGAAAGTGGGAGCGGGGGCCAGGAGTTCTCTCGTCCTCCATGCTGTGGCATACCGGGCCAGCTGTGCGCCTCGAATTGGGAATGTAGCCGGGTACTCTATCCCTTCCGGCGGACAAGTCTGATTATGACCAAACTGGCGCAGAATACGGAATGGAAAGTAGAAGACGCAGTGAGTCAAACCAATCAATTGGATCCCGGGTTGACGGGTCATGCTGTAACTCATCATTGGGAGATTGAGCCAAGGGCACCGCCAAGCAATGCGGTCTGCAGACAAACTGCACATCCACTCGAACCACCAGCCCTCATCAAGGACGTCAACTAGGTGTTGTCTGAAGAAGTAGCCACGAGCTGAATATGCTGGGCAAGAGTCCACAACCTTCAGTTTGTCCATTAACCACACCTGGGGAGGGATGAAAAATGAGAGAATAAAGAATAGAGAGATGTACGATGAGAGGAAAAGTGAGAAAAGGGTTTTTTTTTTTTTTTTTGTGAGAAAAACCGAGCCTGAGGGCCGAGTGATGTGAGCAAACATAAATGTGAGATTGGGTGGGAAACATTACCTGCAGTAATAGTGGACTCCCTGCTAATCTGATCGTCTCCCGACGATAAAAGGCGTCTAAACCCAGCAGTGTCTCAGCCAGGACCATGGCAATGCAGCTTTTGCCCTCCTTCAAGCCTTGGGCAACTTCAATCAACCGGACACTGGGCCCTCCAGAACTGGAGACGAACAGAAAATGAGAAAGCAAGCATAGACAGAGGGCGTGTCGCCGAAAACCTTGCCAGTGATGGTCGCTACGATCACCAGTCTCGGAAAAACGACAAACCAAGCTCGGAACATCTAGTGTCCCGTCACAAATCAGAGAACGAGCATCGGGCATCGGGAGCCCACACATTCGTCCCAAGGCTCGAGCATGGCCAAAACGAAGTTGGGGTAGGATCTCCTCGTCACGCTCAGATTCCATTAGAACTTGGAAATCCTCAAAGGTAGGACATACCTCTTGCCCGGCGAAGCTGAAGACATGTGTTACCGGGTTCCAAAATCTTGCCGCGGCATGGAGGAATGGAAAATGCAGTGGGGTACGGCGCAAAGTGAATAGTGCGTTCATGCCGAAAGCTCGGAAATTCAGCTTTTCCGAGCCATCCAAGTTGTTAATCCAAGTTGCAAGATTTTGGGCAAGAAATTCTTCCATTTGGAGCAAATCAGTGTGGAAATGAAGGAAGCCCCGAAGTTGAGACTCTTTTGAAGAGGATAGGGTTTAGTGGAGGACACATGTCAACATTCTGCTGGTGCAGGCAGTCTACAGCCGACCGGCAGTAAATAGTGCCGACCGGCCATAATTTTGTGCCGACCGACCAAATTATGTGCCGATGACCATTCTCCCCGGCCGATGATCTTTGTGTCCAGCCGATGGTCTTCCCCCCTGTGTTTTCTAAGCTGTTTATTCTGAATATTGTGGGATTCCACCACTTCTAGCACTCCCCAGTGATTGATTCCCGCCGAGTCGCGCGTATTTGTTTATCGAGTTGTTGTTTTGCTTATCGAGTTGTATGTCACTCTCTTTAAGTCTTTGCTTTTTCTATCAAGTTGTACTTGCACTTGGCTAGTCTGTCGAGTCTTCGCTTTGCTTATCGAGTTGTAAGTCGGTCCACTACCTGATTATTACGATGCGATGCTTTGTTTTCAAAAAACAGTTTCAATTTCATTCACATTGTTATGTGATGCCTTGTGATGCGATGCACACAAGTGCAACACCTTTTCAAGCGAATAGCTGTTTCATTTCCATCATGTGTTTTTGTAAAAACCCGCAATTTCAAAAGAATTTAAACCCGCCTGAGGCAGTGCAATGTGCTTAAACTCCTAGAAAAAAAGGAAAGTAAAGCAGGAAAATAGCAGGGTAGCAGAGTGCTAGATTGAATACCAGGAACCTCCCCTTTGTAGTCAGAATACCTCCCGCGCCCTTGCCTGGGTCGGCTGTGCGGTCTGACACCTTCGTCATCCAAGAACAGTGCGGGAAAGTGCACTTTTGGAATGTTAATGGATCTTTGAGTTGATTTCAAGCCGTGACTTTTGTGAGCGATGCTCGGAACGCGCGAAGGATGTCCCTTCTCGTATCCTTTTATGTCTCGTAAATTTCAAAAGAAATTGTTTCAATTATACTGTGTTGCAGTACGTTGCATTTCAACATCATGTTTTATCATGTTCAATTTCAAGTTTCTATTATACACATTGCATTGTATGCGTGCTTTGCTTTACTGATATGTGTTCAAGTTTCTATATACACATTGCATTGTATGCGTGCTTTGCTTTACTGATATGTGTTCAAGTTTCTATATACACATTGCATTGTATGCGTGCTTTGCTTTACTGATAAGTGTTCAAGTTTCTATTATACACATTGCATTGTATGCGTGCTTTGCTTTACTGATATGTGTTCAAGTTTCTATTATACACATTGCATTGTATGCGTGCTTTGCTTTACTGATATGTGTTCAAGTTTCTATATACACATTGCATTGTATGCGTGCTTTGCTTTACTGATATGTGTTCAAGTTTCTATATACACATTGCATTGTATGCGTGCTTTGCTTTACTGATATGTGTTCAAGTTTCTATATACACATTGCATTGTATGCGTGCTTTGCTTTACTGATATGTGTTCAAGTTTCTATTATACACATTGCATTGTATGCGTGCTTTGCTTTACTGATATGTGTTCAAGTTTCTATTATACACATTGCATTGTATGCGTGCTTTGCTTTACTCACATGTGTTCAAGTTTCTATTACACATTGCATTGTATGCGTGCTTTGCTTTACTGATATGTGTTCAAGTCTCTATTATACACATTGCATTGCATGCGTGCTTTGCTTTACCTACATGTGTTCAAGTTCTTTCTATTATACACATTGCATTGCATGCATGCTTTGCTTTACCTACATGTGTTCAAGTTCCTTCTATTATACACATTGCTTACATGCGTGTACTGCTTTACTCACATGTGTTCAATTACAACTGCCTATGCACATTATTCGCATAGACTGCATGCTTTACTTACATGTGTCTGTACCTTCACGGCATTGTTAGGCACTCCTCTCGACTTGCGCCGTTGCGCACTTTCGATTACATGATATGCAATATAGCTAACAATATTGTACCTGTTAAGTTTGCTTTCTTTGCAGGCACGATATTGTATGTACGGCTCATTTGAGGCCGGCGCGACCGGACGAGCCGCACAGGTATTGTATCCTCCGCGTGAGACGTTTTGAGAATTGCATAATTCTCTTACATCCTTTCTACATTATAGTGTAGATTGGCGTATGCTAGCTTATAACTGTTGCATGTGTGCTTCATTACAGCTTTCTTTGCATGATCATAAGTTATGCTCGGCTTCTTGCATCGTCTTGCATTTTGCCCCTGCCATCGGGCGCATACCTTGTTTTGTCTTGCATGTTTGTCCAAGTCTTCGACCTTGTCAAAAATGGGACGTCTCTGGGCTTTGACATTCACTCCCGTCATTGTTATGACTTCCGAGTTCTATCAAAGAGGGGCAACTGTAGACACCCCATTTTTGACCGTCCTCAAGACTTGGACGTCACCGCTCGAACACTCGGTGATTATCCATGTTTGTGTTTGTTTGGAGTTCCCGGAGTTCTCGGCTACGCGCCTTGCCTCAGGACTTCTGAACTCGACTGTTTTGTGTTTGGTTTTGCACCAAACACTTGCGTTTTGCCTTGGAGGGGCAGGGAATGCTTTGTGAGGCATCCCCACATATCACCGGCTGTGGCTAGAGGCCACCGGCTGGCTGATGTTGCCACCGGCACTATATTGTGCCGGTCGGCACTCTTTTTGGCAAAATGACCATTTTGCCCTGCCGACTGCTTTACAGCTGCTTTCTGAGATATTTTCAGACAGCTTTATCACCTTTGCTCCCCTCCATACACGTGTATGGAGGGATGAGCCTTTAGTTGGCTTAGCTTGTAAGCTTTGCTTGCTTATATAAGCAAGGCTTCTCCTCTTGGCTCAAGGTTAGATTTTTGGAAGGCAAAAACCAGAGCTTATACATATATATCTCTGTCATATATCTATAGATACATAGATCTCCATCTCTCTCCTCTTGTGTGTGTGATTTTAGGCTTAAAAGTGTAGATTTACCTTACTTTTGCACCATTACACACACCATTACACCTTAGCTCGAGTTTGAGAGACTTGGAAGGTTGTTTGTGTTGGTTTTGGACTGGTTTTGAGCACTAGAGAGTGGTTGCATCACTTGTTCTTCAAAGGATCTTCAAGGGTAAGAACATCACTTTATATTCCCCATTTTTGCAACCTCTTTCTACCCTCTTTGCTTTGTGTTTTTGAGTTTGTGTTTAAGATAAAAAAACTCTTGTTTTTACTTGTTCTTGAACCTTCATTAAGGTCATTTTGTGGTTTGAACAAAGGCTCACCCTTTTAGGCCTTATTTGGCTATTTTGGTGACCTTTGTCTTAGACCTTGTTTGCTTGGTGTTCTTGGCCTTCTCACCACTGAAAACCAGTGGGTTTTCAGTGGTGAGGGAGTTGTTTTTTTAGGTCTCATATAGGGGAGAGATACCCCTCTCCCCTTTGTCCCTTGCTTGCCTTGGTTTTGGGCTAAAAGGGTAGCATGTATGTAGGCTTACATTTGGCTTCATTTCAGAGTTGTTTTGAGTGTTTTGGAACATGTTTGATCTCTGTTTTAGGTTAGATTTATATCCTTTAACATGTATCTCATGCTTACTTTGTAATGTCCCCTTATGCTTAAAAGAATGCCATGCATTCGAGCCATGTTCTTTGCATATTGTAGCTTGGTTCCATGAGGGTATTAGCATCATATTACCATGCGTGAGGGTTGTGAGGCACTGATTTAGTCATGTATAGCATGTTTGGTTTGGTTGTCTTGTATTTTGGCTTGTAGGCCTTGCTTGTATGAAGCTCTAGCACGCATGTTTGCTTGTTTTGACTTCATTTCAGAGCTTTTGTGGATGTTTTAGGCCATCTCTAACCTCTGTTTTTGGTCGGTTTTGTAGCCTTTAACTTGCCTCCTATGTTTGCTTTGAAATGCTCTCTTGTGCCTAGAAGTATGCCATATGTCTAAGCCTTAATTCTTGCATGTTTTAGCTTGGTTTCATGGGAATATTAGCATCATCTTACCATGTGTAGGGGCTGTGAGCCATTGTTTTGGCCACATTTGGCATGCTTCACATGTTTGTTTTGTATGATGGCTTACAAGCCTTGAGTATATGATCCATGCATATACATTGGTTAAGTCATTTAAGTAATTTGAGGCCCTTTTACCATGCTATTTCAGGCCATATTCCATGCTCGTATGCTCAGATTTATCATCTCTTTTTATGATTTAAGGGTGTGTCCTTTAGGCCTTGAAATGTGCATAATGCTTGCCTTATGTTTTTTTGAGTTGTTTTGGGGCTGCCATGTGTGGGACTTGGGTGTATTTTTGCATGTTGAATCTCTGTTTTTGGTTGCCCAACATGTGCCATGAGTGGCCATGTTAATGGCACTTAGGTGTTCACTTTGGTGCTTTAGGCTTAGGCCCATCAAATTGCATGCTTGCATGACATTTTGTTCTTGTTTTGGAGCACATCTTGCTACTGTTTTGGGGAGGTTTGAGGCCTCCCCCATGGTGGCTAAGTCCACTACTTTATACTCATCACATGTTAGTTACATGTTTGGTCCGCTAAGTGTTGTAACCTATTGATCCTATTGCATATTTGCCTCATGTTTGCATCACACTAGCATCTTGCACATTCTAAGCATTTTACATGACTAATGTGTTAGTTGTGTGGTACTTAATTTGCTAGCATCTTGGCTCCCATGGTCCATGTTTGCACGTTTACATGTTGGCATGTTTGCATGTTTGCATAAGTTGCATTTCATCACTTGGTTTGGGGTGTCAAACCAAGTATGGGAAATGAGGGGTGTTTGTACTTCAAGTGACAAAGCACACCTCAATTTCCATGTCACTAAGGCCCTTGATATTGGCATGATAGGGACTTAATTAGCATTTTTGTGTTGCATGGATTTTCATATCAAAATGCAACCTTGGTTCTTAGGGTTATCATGCATCAAGATGCACTATTGGTGGCCCAAGAACCAAGGGTCTTGCCTCCTTGAGTCCCCAAGCATGATAGGAGGCAATGACCATGCTTACATGTCCCCCAAAATCCATGCCATGCATTGCTGTCTTGCTGCTGCTATCAAACTGTCTGCTGCAGGGAATTTCTGCCGGTCGGCAGTATATTGTGCCGACCGGCACTGTTTTTGTGCCGATAAACCCCACATGCAGCCGGTGGTCAATTGCAGCAACCGGTGATCACTTCCCCCAGCCGGTGGGTTATTGCAGATCAGTTAGAAGGTGTCCTGAAGCTTTGGGAATTTTTGGAGAGGCAGGGCAGTAAAAACAAAAGCAGCAATGCCATGACACGGGTTTTCCGGGCAAGTCGGATCGAGCATGCATCATTCGCGCGCCCCAAGGCAGGGCTGAGGCCCCTTTTCTTTCATTTATTTGCTTTAATTTTAATAGTTAGAATTTTGTAATATTTAATTTATTCGTTTATTCTCTTGGATTGTATTATTATTTTGGTCCCTCCGAGTGAGGGCGCAATTGTAATAAGTGTGGGTGAGTGTGTGCATGTCTTCCAACCCCCATTTCTTTCTCCATTTTATTTACCTGCTTACAATGGTAGATTAGGGCACATTCAAATTAGCATACCTTATGCAATGCATGCGTGCATTCATGCATTTGTTTACATGCACCAGGCTCGGTACATCATACAAACTGCATTGCAATTTTCAATTCCAAATTGAATACATGCTACTCGCGCATTTCACATGTCATGTTTAGGGTTAGCCGAGCCTACTCTAGATTACATTCCGTATGCGATGCATTAGTCACTTAACATAAACTAGGTCATGCATGTTTTGCTAACTAGCTTTTTGTTTTGGCACGGAGTACGATGTAAGTATTTACGCTTTAGCATACCGCATGCGTGTGAATGTTAACATGACAGTAGGTTTACCATGCGGCTAGTTGCTTATGTGATAAACTGTTTGAATGCCTGTGGGTGGAGGTTGGATTGCCTGAGTTGGAACAACTCGTTGAAATTCGTATTTTAGCCTACTTGCGAGTAGCAAAATTTGATACGTTTTTCGAGACAAAACGGATATGCAATGTTTAGTTCCAAGTTAGGCAATCTAGTCTATACTTTTGTGTTGTGCGCATCACATAGTAATTCTAGGTTAATAACCGGAATAACAACACATAAAGTTTTCAAAAACGGATATCACGGTTAGTAGAGGCCGGTCTTCGTACCGGGCGAAAGGGGGTGCTCATAGCTGACCTTCCCCGATCGTACCCAAGCTCCCGAGCCAAGACCACTTTGGTGATGACGGACATGTGGCCTTCGGCACCGAGTCAGGGTTTCCTAAATTCCCCATTTTAAATATTTAGGTGGCGACTCTGTAATCTGGCAAAGCAGTCCATGTTTGGCACTACTTTTTCAAAAAACTGTTTTCTCAAACGATTTGCTGGATTTGGACTCTTTGGTTCAAGATTCAGAACCGACACAAAAGGGAGTCCGAACTGTAGAGCGAAGCCCACGGGCGCGTCTACAGTAAGCCAATGAGGCTTTGAACCACACCTAGAACAACCACTCATGGCAATACTTAAGCAACTAAATCAGAGTTTTAACACGTAAAACTAAGCCCAAAGGACTACCTAGATGACATCTAAATGACTCAAATACAAAGGCATGCATTAAAGCCAAAACATGGGGTATTCAAGACATGCTTTCAAAGCATTAAAGAGGCGACTAAGGTGGGCATACGAGCACACCGAAGGGACTGAAACAGCATGCTAGGTGGTTCCAAACCATCAAAAGTGAAGCAAGCATGACATACTACACATTCATGCTCTTAAGGCTAACAAGCCAAATGCAAAGGGGCTACAATATACGTGCTAAGATTGACCAAAATGACTATGGACAGAGCTAAAACATGTCAAAATAAGCATACAAGCTTCACGGATCTAGGCCTAAAACATGCTAGAAAGAAGGCATACAAACCTAGAGCAAGTTAAGGCAATACAAGGCATTACAAAGCATCTATGCGAAGCATGTAAGGAGTTCTAAAACCAACTTCAAATCATGTTATATCATGGCAATATAAGCATGAAAAACAAGCCAAACATGCTCAACATACAACCAAACATGGTGCTCCTTTGGAGGCCAAATCTTGCCCTTTTCAAGGACGTCAAGGAGAGGGGGTGGCCCTCTCCTTTTGGAGACTTCAAGGCACCATCTTCACCACTGAAATCCCTCAAGATTTCAATGGTGGAGAGGCCCAAGGAACAAAGTCTCGGAGCTCAACAAAATAGCACAAAAATGAGGCCTTTTCAAGGCCTAAGGGTGGTCAAACCTACCCAAACCACCAAGCACTCTTAATAAACAATAAAGAGGCTTAAAAAACAGAACTTTTATGTGTTATAGACTAAGCACAAAAACTGTTTTAAACTAGTCAAAAATGGAGTGCAAAAATGGGGTAAATAAAGCAAGTTTCTTACCCTTGAAGCTTTTCTTCACAAATGTTGAAGTTGTTGGTTCCTTGAGCTCCAAACCAGTCAAGAACACTAAGAACAAGCCCTTAGCACCTCAGTTCCAAGAGGAAGGTGAAACACTAGGTGTTGATGTGCAATAGTAAGGCACAAACACCTAGTGTACTAAACAAGTGGGAAGAAAAGAGATAGGATGTGTATCTATCCTAACCCTAAAAACCAGAGCTTGGTCTGTCTAAAATGCCTAAAATTTTGTAACCCTAAGCCAAGAAGAGGTGTGGTCCTCTTATAGGCAAGCCAAGCTTGCAAAGCTTACAAGCTAAGGCATCAAAGGGCTCATCCCTCCATACACGTGTATGGAGGGGAAACAAAAGGCATACAGCTGTCTGAAAATATCTCAGAAAGCAGCTGTAAAGTGGTCGGCAGGGCAAAATGGTAATTTTGCCAAAAAGAGTGCCGACCGGCACAAAATAGTGCCGACCGGCACAATATAGTGCCGATGGCAACACTAGCCAGCCGGTGGCCTCTAGCCACAACCGGTGGTATGTGGGGATGCCTCACAAAGCATTCCCTGCCCTTCCAAGGCAAAACACAAGTGTTTGGTGCAAAACCGAACACAAAACAGTCAAGTTCGGAGGTCCTGAGGCAAGGCGCGTAACCGAGAACTCCGGGAACTCCAAACAAACACAAACATGGATAATCACCGAGTGTTCCAACGGTGACGTCCAAGTCTTGAGGACGGTCAAAAATGGGGTGTCTACAGTTGCCCCTCCTTTACAGAACTCGAAAGTCATAACGATGACGGGAGTGAATGTCAAAGCCCAGAGACGACCCATTTTTGACAAGGCCGAAGACTTGGACAAACGTGCAAGACAAAACAAGGTATGCGCCCGAAGGCATGGGCAAAATGTAAGACGATGCAAGAAGCCGAGCATAACTTATGATCATGCAAAGAAAGCTGTAATGAAGCACACATGCAACAGTTATAAGCTAGCATATGCCAATCTACACTACAATGCAGAAAGGGTGTAAGAGAATTATGCAATTCTCAAAACGTCTCACTCGGAGGATACAATACCTGTGCGGCTCGTCCGGTTGCGCCGGCCTCAAATGAGCCGTACATACAATATCGTGCCTGCAAAGAAAGTAAACTTAACAGGTACAATATTGTTAGTCATATGCATGGCAATGCGAAATGCAAAATGATATGCAATATATACAAAACGATGTATGGATAATGCAAATGATAATGCAATGCAATTGAAACTATGCAAACTACATGCAAAGCAATCGAATCATGATTCAATCATGAGCAGTTCGAAACCACACAAATGTCAAGTAGATTGATGGAAGTAACGAGTCCGTCTACCATAGAACGATGTCTGAACTATGAGTGATGCAGACGGACACAAGAACAAGTATTGGGTGGAATGACATAAGTGGGGTGACTACCCGCTGAGGAAAGAACAATGATCCTAATGCTAGATGCAATAATTATACTACAATGTAATATACGATTATGGCGCGCGGGCCAAACCGTGTCTTGCCTAGGAAAGGCATGCACACGTACAAGCCATGTCTAACACAGAAAAGGTGCCGCAACCTCAAACCAAGTTCATCAAGGAATAGGCGCGATGCACATGAACCATGCTTTGACGTGAAAAGTAAGGGCACATACCAGACCAAGCTCAACAAGGAAAGGCGCAAGTCATAGATGGAAGATGATGCAGTGGATGCATGCAACTACAATGCAATATGCAATGGAATGGAATGGATATTTACGAAAAATGCATGACATATGCACTATACTACAATGATGATGCATGACATATGCATGGTTTTTTTGTTGTTTTTGGTTTTTGAAATGCATGACATATGCGATATTTACAAATGATGCATGATAATGCAGGTGTTTTTTGTTGTTTTGAATTTTCGAAAATGCATGACATATGCAATATTTACAAATGATGCATGACAATGCAGTATGATGCAATGGCTGCGATTGCAGTTTTCCCTATTCTCCCAACGGGGCGATATACTAGGTTGGTTCGGTATCCAGAATTGAGGCGTAAACATGTCGCCTCAACCTATGGGGCTTCCATACAGATTTCAAGCCGAGGGTACACCCCCTGGGTATTTAAACCAGACTTTAGTCTTGGAAATTCCGAACCTTTGCGTTCTAGGCATAAGCCGTTCAAACTCTAGTTTTCACCATCCCCATTGGTCTCCTAGGAACTCACCGCAAACACAGACAGGTGGCTTTACCAGACCACCGAAAGTCGTTCGGGCACGACAAACACCGAAGGAGTTGCACCTTCAGAGGATTTAAGGTCTCCTAGACCGGGATGCAAATGTAGTGAAGGTTTCGCACCCTCCAAGGATTTAAGGTCTCCTAGACCATGCGTGTTTGAGATCTCGCCAGACCCGGGGGGCAACTGATGAGATGCGCAAAACAACGCTATGGAATGCATGCATGCAATGAGGTGCGCCTTAATGCACCGAAGGTCTTGCACCTCCGGAGGATTTAAGGTCTCCTAGACCGTGCGTGTTTAATGTCTCGCCAGACTCGATGGGGCAACTGTTACACAACACTTTAAGTGCATGCGATGCAAATAGGGCGAATGAGACGTGCGTGTCTCAAAAGATGGAAAATGGAGTGCAATGAGGTACGCATGCCTCAAAGGATGAAAAAAGAAGTGCAATGAGGGTGCGCCAAACGGCGCGATGCGCAAACTAGCACGATGCGTTAGACAACGCAAGTGCACAAAACGGTGCGATACGAATGCATGCCAAATGCGATGAGGTGCATACCTTAATGCACCGAAGGTCTTGCACCTCCCGAGGATTTAAGGTCTCCTAGACCGTGCACACATGACGAAGGTTTCGCACCCTCCAAGGACTTAAGGTCTCCTAGACCGTGCGTGTTTAAGGTCTCGCCAGACCCGGGGGGGGGGCAATGCATGAATTGAAATGTGGTGCACCAGACAGTGCGATGTGTAAGATAACGTGATACGATGCATGCCAAATGTGATGAAATGCGCAAAATAGCACGACGCGTTAGACAACGCAAGTGCACAGGAAAGTGTGATACAATGCATGCCAAATGCGATGAGGTGCATACCTTAATGCACCGAAGGTCTTGCACCTCCCGAGGATTTAAGGTCTCCTAGACCGTGCGTGTTTAAGGTCTCGCTAGACCCGGCGGGCAACAAAGAGGTAACGCACATGGGATGCGTATGCCAATACAAAATGAGAAGTGGAATGCAAAACGAGGCACACGTACCTCGAGATGTAATGAAATGTAAAATGAGGCACGCATACCTCGAGATGCAATGAAATGCAAAATGAGGCACGCATACCTCATTTGAATGAAAAATGGAATGCAAAACGAGGCACACGTACCTTGAGATGCAATGACAAGCAAAATGAGGCACGCATACCTCATTGAATGGGAAAATGGAATGCAAAACGAGGCACACGTACCTCGAGATGCAATGAAATGCATACACCTCCTGAGGATTTAAGGTCTCCTAGACCGTGCGTGTTTAAGGTCTCGCCAGACCCGGCGGGCAACAAAGAGGTAACGCACATGGGATGCGTATGCCAATACAAAATGAGAAGTGGAATGCAAAACGAGGCACACGTACCTCGAGATGTAATGAAATGCAAAATGAGGCACGCATACCTCGAGATGCAATGAAATCCAAAATGAGGCACGCATACCTCATTTGAATGGAAAATGGAATGCAAAACGAGGCACACGTACCTCGAGATGCAATGAAATGCAAAATGAGGCACGCATACCTCATTGAATGGAAAATGGAATGCAAAACGAGGCACACGTACCTCGAGATGCAATGAAATGCAAAATGAGGCACGCATACCTCATTGAATGGAAAATGGAATGCAAAACGAGGCACACGTACCTCGAGATGCAATGAAATGCAAAATGAGGCACGCATACCTCATTGAATGGAAAATGAAACAAGTGTGACACGCATGTCACACGGAAAATGCAAGACAGTGCAAGTCACAAGGGACGTGCAAGACGGCACGACGCGACGCACTAGGCAATGCGATGGATGCGTGTAATGCACACGAGGTGACTTTTGAATCTTATAAAAGACAAAAGGATACAAAAAGGATATAGTCTTTGCTTGAATTTGAGTGTTACGCACAGTAGACACAGTCCGAAGTCAAAACGGAGGCCGGTTGAGCATCGGGGGTGCATTTTCTTGCACTTTCTTGAGCTATGAAGACCCAAAACTCCTCAATTTGCCTAAACAAGGCCTTGGGAACACCACCGGCTGGGTCGGGAGGTCACCGGCTGCCACCGGCTGCCTAAAATTATCCACCGGCACAAAAATGTGCCGACCGGCCAAAAATGGCTGATCGGGGGCAGTTTTGCCATTTTGCCTCGGGTCTTTTAAAATAGGGCTTGAAACCCTATTTCCTCACTTCCCCACCGCCGAAATCCTTCACTCTCTCTCTCTAGAGTCTCTTTTCCTCCTCTTTCGCTCATTTCTTTGAGTTTTAGGCTTGATTTCGTCGTTCGATTCGCGAATACCTTCGCGTTTCGCACATTTCCACCCGATCGAAATCTCGTTTCGGGATTTCTTTTGCTATTTCCGCTTTTTCGGGACTTGTTCCCCTCGATCCCATCTTCCTTTCCGTGTCTTTTCATCTTCCGACCTTCCCGGCCATTTCCGGCCCTCTCGGGGTTGACCTTCTTGGTTGACTTTTCGTATTCCGACCCGGTTTTCTTTTTCCGGTCATTGTTTCACTACCACTACTATGGCTGGCGACGTTCCACATGTCGGGACTCCCCCGGATCACGAGACGGATCCCGGGGTTGAGCTCCTTCCGTTGAGCGAGTGCCCATTCGACCCGGCGACCTACCGCCCGGCCATTCACGTTCTACCACCAGATGGACTCCGCCACTTCCGCGGTTTTGACAGGACTCTAGACCCGGAGCTTCTGCTGCGCGAGCCGGCCTCTCACTTGTCCTTCGACGCTTCCGAGGTAACCCTTTTCTCTGTTTTACTTTCTGCAATGTAGAACTGTAAACTGTCAACTGCCATAGCTGATTACAACCCTTAATTGCTTAGCTCTGATATACTATACTGTAGTTGATCGTAGACAATTTCACAACTGATATCTGCTTTAGGACCGACACGTGCACACACACTGCACTAGCCTTAATCACCCATACACACGGCACACACTGTATTCCACTGCAAACTCACCGATGTCCGGCACTTATTTGAATCTGAAAACATATTGCATGCCGTATTTAAACCGAACCACACAAAGTACGCTGACGCATCATACGTTGTAGCTCACCTACTGGCACACTATAACCCGATATCTGCTTGAATCTGAAAAATGTACACACATGCACCATATCTGTATACTGACCCTCACAAACACACTGACATATCACAGGCCGTAGTCCACCGCAGTACACTGAAACCTGACATTTGCTTGGATCTGAAAAACGTACACACGTGCACCATGTTTACACTGCACCACTCAAAAACACACTGACGCATCAGATTTTGTAATTTACTGTAAGCACACCGGCACCCGGTTTCTGTTTGAATCTGAAAAATGTACACGCATGCTAGATTTGTATCGACTTTAACATGTTTCCTCAGAACTGTACATTTCATATTGCTTTGCAACCATTTGTTTGTAAACAGGGAGATTCCCATACCATCCGTGGGTATGGGAATGTTTCGGCTCGAGATTGGTACTCGGAGCTTCCCGAGGCGGTCCGACACATCGTGGACGAGGCGGGCTTCGGTTCTTTCTGCAGGGGTCTGACTCGGCTTACTGCCTGCAGGCCTCTTTTAGCTGCCTTGGCGGAGAGGTGGTGGGACACCACCGACTCATTCTATTTATCGGCAGCGGGAGACATGACGATGACTCCCTACGACTTCTCGGTGCTCACCGGCATCGGGGTAGGGGGTGATCCGATCCCCTTCGACACTGACATGGACGAGTGGACCGCCGCTCAGATCCACTTGCTTGGCGCGACTCCACCTCTTGCACGTCCAGGCTTTGTCCGCTATTCTTGGTTCGAGGTGCAGTTCAGGGTGCAGCCTCTCCTTGTCGACGCAGCTCCGATGACCGAGGTGGCCGTGGAGCAGTATGCGCGCGGCTTTTTGATGTTCTTGTTGGGGACCACCCTATTCGCCGACCGGGCGAACACCGTGCCTCTCTGCCTACTCAGCGCACTGGTGGACGTCCGGGACATCTTGCGCTATGACTGGGGTGGCGCGGCTCTGGCCACTCTTTACGGGTACATGAGCTCGGTCTCCCGTGGCAGCGGGCAGTTGCTCGGAGGCTACTGGCGAGCTTGGGAGGTACGTCTTCTTCTCTACTTTACATTTCTGTTCTGTACTTTCTGTACTCTGCACACTGCACACACTGTAGTCTGTTTTACATTTGCTGTATACTGTACACACGGCACACACATACTCCTGCTTTACACTGATTGTGCACTGTTCACACTGTACACTCTGCTCAATACACTGCACAACACACGGCTCTGCTATTTCTGCTTTATTCTTCATTTTTGCTTTTTCTGATAAATGTTCTGACATTTGTCTTGCAGTTGTGGGTCTATGCCTACTTTCCCAGGCTAGAGCCAGTACCGGAGACGGAGACTCCTCTGGTCGTCCCCTTTTCACGCCGCTATGACGGGAGGTGCACACGGCGGCCTCGTGAGACTTTTAGCTTCTTCCGCCGTTACTTTGACACCATCACCCCCGCCGAGGTATGTTTTACTTACAGTTCATTTAAGCTTCACTTTTCCACTGTATATTTGCAATACCAGTAGGTAATAAACTGTATTTCAATTTCAGATCACCTGGCAGCCGTGGGCTCCTCTGCCAGCGGTAGTGCGGGATCGGTTTGCCGGCGCGATCGAGACCTCGCGTTACCGGATTTTGCTAGAGGGCCCGGTCTGTCGGGCTTGGTACCTGGGTGAGCGCTTCTTGCGTCAGACCTCAGGGTTACCTGAGCAGATAGTCCCGGAGCATCCTCCTGAGCATATGAGGGACACCGAGCGTTTCACCGCTGAGCAGATGGCGGACTACACCATCGGTTGGGAGGCAGCCGGCTTCAGGGGCGAGGGCGACTACTCAGAGTACGTCCGGACCTTCATCATGCGGCCTCTGAGCGGTGGTCGCCGAGCTGAGCCAGAGAGACCTGCGGCACCGGCGGCTAGGGCAGAGGTGGGAGCGGGAGCGGGAGCGGGATCATCACAGAGAGCTCGAGCTCGTGGCAGGAGGGGAGTGTAGAGGGGACGAGGGACGGGCTGGCCCGCTCTGCCTACCGCGCTGACGTACAGGGGGCAGAGTGGGGAGACCTACCAGATCCCTTTTGCTCCTCCCCCGGCTGGTCATGAGTTTGTTGGCATTCCTGACTTGCCTCCGGTATGTACCACTTTATTTCTGCATCTTGCATTGTCCTTTCAGTTCAGTTCATTCGATATTCCACAGAATATTGATGCATCTAATACTTTTGCAGGCTTCCTCTGAGTACACTCGGCAGTCATTGGAGCTGAATGCCTCCATGGCGGGGATGTTGCAGCGGACCTTTGAGTTCTTAGCCTTCTATGGCCTTCCGGTATGTTTTCTCTGACATAGTTCCAAACTATACACAAACTGCTTCGCATAATCTGATGCACGACACAACATCTGGTAAACTGTTCACGGCATTTGCACACTGTACTCATACACTGCGTTCTGCACTGATAAGCTGCTCACGGCATTCTCACACTGTACTCATACACCGCATTCTGCACTGATAAACTGCTCACGGCATTCTCACACTGTACTCATACACTGCATTCTGCACTGATAAACCGCTCACGGCATTCAAACACTGCACTCATACACTGCATTCTGCACTGATAAACTGCTCACGTGTACTGATGCATTTGCCTTTGTACCTTTCAGCCTCCCTTCCCGATTCCTCCCGTGGGTGGCGGCGCTCCATCTAGACCTCCCATTTCTACTCGGGATGGCAGGATATTCCCTCGCACCAGAGGAGGGCGTGGCCATGTGGGGAGCAGTTCGCAGGCTCCAGTTGCAGGGGATGGCGAGTCGGAGGCAGAGGCCTCTGAGGAGGAGGCCGGGGGCAGCTCGGGCTCGGGCTCCGACAGCGACACTTCTGATGATGCTCCTGTGCTTCTGCCTAGGAAGAGAGCGAGGATGGATCCCCCGGCGCGAGGCCATTGACGATGATTACAGACTTCTGCTGTTTTTCTTTCATTTTCATTTTCTTTTCTTGTACTTTTCTCTTTTTGGTAGATAGAGTACTATGTACTGCCGCAGGCTGGTTTTTGTTTTTCTCAAACGTTGTATTTGAAAAAGATGGTATGAAATGAAACAAACTTTTGGTTTAAAGAAAAAGTGTTACATTTGTATATATATGGATATTTCATATCCTACACTGCATTGCATCATATTACACCTCAAATGTAAAGGATATTGATCTGTTGTCTGACAATTGAACACTTGCACTGTAATAATCAGATAACCAACCAACTAAACAGCAAAACAGCTCATACAAACCACTGCTCAAAACTGGGTTCACAACCCATACTCTGCTAGGGACTAATCTGCTGGGGATTGATCTGTATATAGCCCATAACACAGCATTTGGTTCATTCTGCACACAGCAAACCCTGAACAAATAGCCCCAATCTGACGAGACGGATCACAAAGCTGACACGGTTGCAGTTGAAATACACTCGGATGTCCCAAATTTTCCCTTTCCTTCTCTTGCTTTGCCCGGATGTAGAGAATGGCACAGCATTCTGAGCACAAGCGATTACCTTTTGGAAGAGGACGGGGTTTTTTTTTTTTTTTTTTTTTTTAACCAGGGTTTCGAGCCTACCGCAGGACACGACGAGACAGACTCAAATAAAGAAACAAAAGGCACACGACCTAACACAACGAGACACACTTGGAAAAGACTCAAAGCCAAAATTGAGACTGACAAATCAAAAGACACGACACACAGACATGTTTACAAAAAGGACCTCAAATTTCGAGGAGCCAATTCCTCCGGGTATTACTCCCACCCTTTCTGATTTGTGATACTCACATCACTCGGCCCTCAGGCTCATTTTTCTCTCAAAACCCTTTTCTTCACTTTTCTCTCAACTTACTCCTCTCTATTCTTTATTCTCTCCTTTTTCATCCCTCCCCAGAGTGGTTGACAGATGAATAGGAAGTCGCGGGTTCACACCCGTCACTGTTAGCTCACGGCCATTCCTTCTGGCGGATAGAGCGCCCCGTTGGCAAGCAGATTAACGGGGGGAAGATAGAGGACCCGACTCAATCGTGCCCCTAGTTCGTCATTTTGACCATTTTTGTTATTTTTTTCTAAAACAGTTTTGATCAAAGATGAGAGTTGGATGAGCCCACTTATTCAATTTTTTATTTGAAAATCATGCGAATCAGGCTGTGAGCACTGAAAATTCTCCTTTTTGGGTCCAAACATGGTCCAATTTTGAAAATGAAATAGTTTTCGAGAAAATAAGTCAACCTCAGTGAAAATTTTCAAAAACTATTTTCGCAAACAATCAATGCTCAAACGAGCGTAGAACTTACCCTCGAGATATGCAACCTCGGATCGGAGGCAATGGAAAATTGCCCCTGGCTTAAAAGGGGGGTAAGGCAACGGAAAGTTGCCCCTGGTTTGGACGGTAACTCAGCGCAACTTATGGCAATATATGGCAACGGAAAGTTGCCCCTTGTTTGGATGATGCTGCGGCATTTTGTAAGCCAGTCCTTGTTGATGACAATCAGACCCTCGGACGCAGAGGAGTCGAAGACGGTTTGAATCAATATATGGACACAGTCACCTGGAAGGTGTTGGTGGTTTGGCTTCAGGAGGAAGTTAATCACGTAGTTCTGGGTTGCTGCAATCGAGACATTGGATTCGGAGAGGGCAAAAGGGATCAAAACCATGACATGGACTGAGACGCTGTGGAAGTGTTGGGGGCTGGACTTCAAGATGAAGTTGCCTACGTATCCCAAACATGGGAATCAAGCCTTACGTAGTTCCGGCTAAGGTACACTCGGGTATTTTAACCTTCACTATTTTTAGGCGCTAACTTTTGCCAAGGTGCCCAATGCGGGTTTTCGACCTTGCAAGCTTTGTTTTTCTTTTCTTCTTTTTTTTCTCTTTTGCATTTTTTTGTATTTTTCTTTCTCTTTTTTTTTTTTTTTTTTTTTTTGCATTTTTTTGTATTTTTCTTTCTCTTGTATTTTGTATTTTTTTCTTTTGCTTTCTTTTTCTTTGCTCTAACTTTTTCCTGGGCCGCCCTTCCGGGTTTTCGGCCCAGCGAGCCTCTCAAAGGGTAAAAGTGTAGCAAGCCCATGCCAAATGGTTTTGAGATTGAGGCCCCTCCACATCCAGGAGAACGACTGTTGTGTCGATTCGCAGGGAAGTCCATCACGGTTGCTTCTCGAGCTTTGCTTGGTGGGATCTGATTTTCCTGATCGGACTTTGTTGCCCCTTGCTTTGCTCGAGAGCTGCTTCGAATTGGGCCACACAGGCGTTTCATGGCACTGAATGTTTTGAATGGATTTCGGTTTGCAACAGATAAATCAAATCTCGAGACTGGGAGCGATCTTGGGCTGCACCATCTCAAGAGTGGTTCCACACAGGTCTTCGCGAGACTGCGCAAAGTATTTTGTTTTTGAAAGTTTTTAAGAAAGCGACGAATCGCTCGCGTTGAAGATAGTGTGGAACCAGTCTGGATCGAACCAGGATCCTTCTCAGTACTCACGCTGACAAGCATGATTTCATTCATTAAGGGCTTAGCAGGCCTCTCTTTCTCTCAAAATGATCAAAAAATTTGCAAAAACCCGAGGACTTCCTTCCTCTTTGTTTTTATCACCTCAGTGTTCGAAAAGGGGGTTTTATGAAAAACTTAGGTCATTACAACGATGTTCAAGGCACAAGAGAGTAGGCGGAATACACTGTCGTTCCATCCGAATTCTTTGGCACGGCTGGCTCGAATAGCAACAAATTCGGCCCGTGATAGCCGCAGCTGTTTCATTCAGATTTGTTGGCATAACTGGCTCCTCGGCAACAAACAGGCTCAAAAAGCAAAAACAACTATTTGGAAGACAAAACGGTGTTTGAGGCAACAACCCCGAAATCACCTGGTATACTATACAAAAGGTACTGACTTGTTACAGCAAGACAGACTCAATACAGAGAGACAGACTCAAAAACAAAACAAAAGACTGACTCGACACCCAAGTCAGGATTTACAAAATTAGCATTGGCAGGTGCTCAAAATGCGTGCCAAACACCGTTTTGAGCACCGCCACAGATCTTTGGAGATCGCCTATCATCCCCATTAGTTCAAAAGTAGTAGGCTCACGAGCCTGATATAGGTGAGGAGTCCAAATTGGATGCGCGGCAGGCGATCGAGGTGGATGCGGCATGTCAACATTAGTTTTATCTTGTGGGGTGGTTCCTTGACTCAGCGCGGCCGTCATGACCACAATTTCTTCTGAGTTCTGCGTCATGTTCAGTTCTGCCTCAGCGAGAAAAGGGCACTAGCTATTCTGGCTCAACTCTCTGAACTTCCTGAACTGAAACGGAAAACAAGCAATATTTCAGCCCCAAACTGATCAAACACGAGTGTAGCCGGACAACTGTACTCTATTACTGAACACTGTTCCCCGAAGTCACTGTCCCAAATCTGAAACTGATACCCGCAGATATAACTGATTCACAACAACACTGATACTGGTGCCCTCAGGCCTGATACCCAAATTTTGCAAACTGATATGTGTGTTCCTGTATAGATACATTCTAAAAGCACATAACAGACAAAAGAGAGCCAATACACCCCTATGTTGGGGAAGGGTTTCCCTGTCCTATTTTGTCAGGAGCTAGAGTTTCACTACGCACGCAGCGATTTCAAACAACCTAATATCGGGTAAGCAACCTGTCCTAGTTTGGAATGGTCACTATGGATTCCGAATATGCACTAGGTCGAATGGTCAAAAAGGGTGCCCCGGTAAAACCGGGGTTTGTGTTCCCATACTGGCAGAGCCCGCAACCGGTCAGCCTTATGGACATGCTTTGACAAGACAAGCCTCCAGCAAACCGCTCAGGAATAGCAGATGGCCAGCACGGTGTCCTAGGCGCACCAATGCACATGCAATGCAAAGAAACACATAAGTGTAGTCAAAACAGGATATCACGAGTTCGAGTCAAGGTCTCTAAAATCCCCAGCAGAATCGCTAGAAACTGTAGACGCGCCTGTGGGCTTCGCTCTACAGTTCGGACTCCCTTTGTGTCAGTTCTAAATCTGAACCAAAGAGTCCAAATCCGGCAAATCGTTTTGAAGAAAAAACAGATTTTGAAAAGTAGTGCCAAACATGGACTGCTTTGCCAGATTACAGAGTCGCCACCTAAATATTTTAAAATGGGGAATTTAGGAAACCCTGACTCGGTGCCAAAGGCCACATGTCCGTCATCACCAAAGTGGTCTTGGCTCGGGAGCTTGGGTACGATCGGGGAAGGTCAGCTATGAGCACCCCCTTTCGCCCGGTCCGAGGACCGGCCTCTACTAACCGTGATATCCGTTTTTGAAAACTTTATGCGTTCTTATTCCGGTTATTAACCTAGAATTACTATGTTATGCGCGCAGCAACACAAAAGTATAGACTAGATTGCCTAACTTGGAAATAAACATTGCATATCCGTTTTGTCTCGAAAAACGTGTTAGACTTTGCTACTTGCAAGTAGGCTAAAATACGGATTTCAACGAGTTATTCCAACTCACGCAATCCAACCTCCACCCACAGGCATTCAAACAGTAATATCACATAAGCACTTAGCCGCATGGCAAGCATACTCTCATGGCAACATTGACACGCATGTGGTATGCTAAAGCGTAAAATACTTACATCGTACTCCGTGCCAAAACCATAAACTAGTTAGCAAACATGCATGACCTAGTTCATGTTAAATGGCTAATGCAACACAGGCATAGATGCAATCTAGAGTAGGCTCGGCTAACCCTAAACATGGCACGTGAAATGCACGAGTAACACGTATTCAAGTTAGATTTGAAATACAATGCAGT
Source organism: Camellia oleifera (assembly GCA_022316695.1). NCBI lineage: Eukaryota > Viridiplantae > Streptophyta > Magnoliopsida > Ericales > Theaceae > Camellia > Camellia oleifera. Next base: position 155,324,156 of record CM039305.1, read on the forward strand.
TTGTATGATGTACCGAGCCCGATGCATGTCAACAAAATGCATGAATGCACGCATGCATTGCATAAGGTATGCTAATTTTAGTATGCCCTAATCTACCATCGAAAGCGGGTAAATAAAAGGGATAGAAAGAAATGGGGGTTGGAAGACAAACACCCACTCACCCACACTTATTACAATTATGCCCTCGCTCGGAGGGACCGAAAGAATATACAAAACCGAATAACTAATTAACTACGCAAGCTAATTAAATATTACAAATTCACTAAATTAATTAACAAATCAACTAGGTTAATTAAAACAGTAAATGCCTCGGGAAGAGGGCCGGATGCAGCACGCGCTCGGGACTGGCTCGGAACCGCACTGCCATGCATGATTGCCTCTGTTTTCCCTATTTCCTTCCTCTGAAAATTGCCAAAATTTCAAGAATACTTCCTTAGGCACTGGAGATCACCACCGGCTGGGGTAGAACACCACCGGCTAAAGGATGTGGCCACCGGCACTGAATTCATCCATCGACTGCCAGTATACTGCCGGTCGGCACTAAATACTGCCGGCCGGCACTTAATACCTGCAGAACCTGCAACTCACAGCAGCAGAGAGGAACAACTTGCATGGCAATGTGATTCAAGCCATTTATGCACCAAACACACTCCTTTATCATGTCATTGACTCAAAGGGGCATGTGCCTCGATTCCCGGACCACCAATCGCGCATTTCCATGCGTGACGGCCCGGAGAACCAAGTATGCAACTTTAGTTTCAAATGCAATGCAACCAAATAAACACACAAAAGTGCCCAACCTCTATCACATTTCACTTCAAGAGGCCAAACATGCATGCTCATGTGATGCAACTCTAAGCATGTTATCTAACATGCAACATGGATTATGCAAGCAAGCTAAACATGTTAAGTATGCAACCTAAGCGAAGAGGCATACAAGCCAAGCAATGGAGTGGACTAAAACATGAATTAGGCTACTCCTAATTGGCCTAAAATCAGTGGCCAAAGTGCCTAGAAATGGAGACTAAACACACACACACAAGCAAGTGTTATGATCCAAACCCAAGGCATAAACATGGAAACTCTCAAGCACACTTGAAGATACCAAACTAGGACGACGAGCATGCATTGTAAAGCTCTGAAAATCATGTTAAACATGGTGCCAAACCAACTAACAAAGCAAGCCAAACAAAGCATACGAATGGTCCAAGCATTAAGGTAAGCCAATGAGGCTTTGAACCACACCTAGAACAACCACTCATGGCAATACTTAAGCAACTAAATCAGAGTTTTAACACGTAAAACTAAGCCCAAAGGACCACCTAGATGACATCTAAATGACTCAAATACAAAGGCATGCATTAAAGCCAAAACATGGGGTATTCAAGACATGCTTTCAAAGCGTTAAAAAGGCGACTAAGGTGGGCATACGAGCACACCAAAGGGACTGAAACAGCATGCTAGGTGGTTCCAAACCATCAAAAGTGAAGCAAGCATGGCATACTACACATTCATGCTCTTAAGGCTAACAAGCCAAATGCAAAGGGGCTACAATATACGTGCTAAGATTGACCAAAATGACTATGGACAGAGCTAAAACATGTCAAAATAAGCATACAAGCTTCATGGATCTAGGCCTAAAACATGCTAGAAAGAAGGCATACAAACCTAGAGCAAGTTAAGGCAATACAAGGCATTACAAAGCATCTATGCGAAGCATGTAAGGAGTTCTAAAACCAACTTCAAATCATGTTATATCATGGCAATATAAGCATGAAAAACAAGCCAAACATGCTCAACATACAACCAAACATGGTGCTCCTTTGGAGGCCAAATCTTGCCCTTTTCAAGGACGTCAAGGAGAGGGGGTGGCCCTCTCCTTTTGGAGACTTCAAGGCACCATCTTCACCACTGAAATCCCTCAAGATTTCAATGGTGGAGAGGCCCAAGGAACAAAGTCTCGGAGCTCAACAAAATAGCACAAAAATGAGGCCTTTTCAAGGCCTAAGGGTGGTCAAACCTACCCAAACCACCAAGCACTCTTAATAAACAATAAAGAGGCTTAAAAAACAGAACTTTTATGTGTTATAGACTAAGCACAAAAACTGTTTTAAACTAGTCAAAAATGGAGTGCAAAAATGGGGTAAATAAAGCAAGTTTCTTACCCTTGAAGCTTTTCTTCACAAATGTTGAAGTTGTTGGTTCCTTGAGCTCCAAACCAGTCAAGAACACTAAGAACAAGCCCTTAGCACCTCAGTTCCAAGAGGAAGGTGAAACACTAGGTGTTGATGTGCAATAGTAAGGCACAAACACCTAGTGTACTAAACAAGAGGGAAGAAGAGAGATAGGATGTGTATCTATCCCAACCCTAAAAACCAGAGCTTGGTCTGTCTAAAATGCCTAAAATTTTGTAACCCTAAGCCAAGAAGAGGAGTGGTCCTCTTATAGGCAAGCCAAGCTTGCAAAGCTTACAAGCTAAGGCATCAAAGGGCTCATCCCTCCATACACGTGTATGGAGGGGAAACAAAAGGCATACAGCTGTCTAAAAATATCTCAGAAAGCAGCTGTAAAGTGGTCGGCAGGGCAAAATGGTAATTTTTCCAAAAAGAGTGCCGACCGGCACAAAATAGTGCCGACCGGCACAATATAGTGCCGATGGCAACACTAGCCAGCCGGTGGCCTCTAGCCACAGCCGGTGGTATGTGGGGATGCCTCACAAAGCATTCCCTGCCCTTCCAAGGCAAAACACAAGTGTTTGGTGCAAAACCGAACACAAAACAGTCAAGTTCGGAGGTCCTGAGGCAAGGCGCGTAACCGAGAACTCCGGGAACTCCAAACAAACACAAACATGGATAATCACCGAGTGTTCCAACGGTGACGTCCAAGTCTTGAGGACGGTCAAAAATGGGGTGTCTACAGCTGCCCCTCTTTTACAGAACTCGAAAGTCATAACGATGACGGGAGTGAATGTCAAAGCCCAGAGACGACCCATTTTTGACAAGGCCGAAGACTTGGACAAACGTGCAAGACAAAACAAGGTATGCGCCCGAAGGCAGGGGCAAAATGTAAGACGATGCAAGAAGCCGAGCATAACTTATGATCATGCAAAGAAAGCTGTAATGAAGCACACATGCAACAGTTATAAGCTAGCATATGCCAATCTACACTACAATGCAGAAAGGGTGTAAGAGAATTATGCAATTCTCAAAACGTCTCACTCGGAGGATACAATACCTGTGCGGCTCGTCCGGTTGCGCCGGCCTCAAATGAGTCGTACATACAATATCGTGCCTGCAAAGAAAGTAAACTTAACAGGTACAATATTGTTAGTCATATGCATGGCAATGCGAAATGCAAAATGATACTGGTGTCTACACCTACAGAGCAATTTCGCAGGGATACTGGTGGCCCTACATGCACGAAAACTCAGAGAAGTATGTTAAGAAGTGCGAGAAATGTCAGAAGTTCGCACACCAAATACATCAACCAGCCAGAGAGCTCCTACCATTAACTAGCCCATGGCCCTTCGCAATGTGGGGCTTGGATATAGTTGGACCACTTCCAACGGCATCCGGCAACAGAAAGTTCTTTTTAGCGGTGACAGACTACTTCACAAAGTGGGTGGAGGCGGAGGCACTAGCATCCATAAAGGAGAAAGATGTGAAGAAGTTCGTCTGGCAGAATATCATCACTCGGTTCGGCATACCAAAAGCTCTAATATCTGACAACGGCACTCAGTTTGATGGCAAAATCTTTAGAGGCTTTTGTGAAGAGTATAAGATAGAATTCTACAATTCTACACCAGCATACCCCCAAGCAAATGGCTAAGCAGAAACATCAAACAAAGTCATCTTGGATGGATTGAAGAAAAGGTTAGAGAAAGCAAAAGGCAAATGGGCACAGGAGCTCCCTTACGTTTTATGGGCTTACCGTACCACACCCCGGCGGTCTACTGGAGAAACACCATTTTCCTTGGCTTATGGCATGGAAGCAGTAATCCCATTAGAAATTGGCCTTCCCACAATTAGAAGTGAAAATTTTGATCCAGACTTAAACGGAGAAGCCATAGCATTGGAGCTCGACCTTGCAGAAGAAAGAAGAGAAAGAGCACTGGTTCATATTGCCTCGTACCAGCAAGAGTTATCTAGAAAGTATAATAAGACAGTACATCCACGGCAATTCAAGATTGGAGATTGGGTGCTACGCAAAGTAATGGGAAACATCCTGGTACCAGGAGATGGCAAGTTAGGGCCCAACTGGGAAGGACCTTACAAAGTGGTTGGATTAGTAGGAAAAGGGGCATACCACTTGGAAGATGAAGACAATAAAGCCATTCCCAGGCCATGGAACACTGCCAATCTCAAACTATTTTATTTTTAGCTTTTCTTTAAGCTCAGTTGTAGTTTTCCTTTCTCAATAAAACAAGCAGTTTCTGTTCAGCATAGTTATTTTCTTCTGTAAAAGATTGTTTTAGTGAGCTAGGGGCATTGAAAGCATTGTTGGCCGGAATAACCAACACCCCTCCTAAGCCCAGGATAAGGATCCAGGCTGCAGGACATTTGGTAGGAATAACCAAACACTCTACTCTAGGTTGGTAGTAATAACCAACTTAGAGGTTGGCTGGAATAACCTACACTCCTCCTAAGCCTAGGATAAGGATCCAGGCTGCAGGACGTTTGGCAGGAATAACCACACGCTTTACTCTAGGTTGGCAAGAATAACCAACTTAGAGGTTGATTGGAATAACCAACACCCCTTCTAAGCCCAGGATAAGGATCCAAGCTGCAGGATGTTTGGCAAGAATAACCAAACACTTCACTCAGGGTTGGCAGGAAAAACCAACTTTAAACTCTCTTCAGCTAAGATTAGGATCTAGGCTGAAGATGTTGGCTGGAAAAATCAACCGAGAAAAGGATTTAGGCTGAAGAATGGTTGGCTGGAAAAACCAACTTTTAGTACTCTTCAGCCAAGATAAGAATTTAGGCTGAAGAATGGTTGGCTGGAAAAACCAACTTTTAGTACTCTTCAGCCGAGATAAGGATCAAGGCTGAAGAAGTGGTTGGCTGGAATGACAATTTTTAGTGATCTTCAGTCGAGGTAAAAACCTAGGCTGAAAAAGGTTGGTTGGAAAAATCAACTTTTAGTACTCTTCAGCCGAGATAAGGATCAAGGCTGAAGAAGTGGTTGGCTGGAATAACAAAGTGATCTTTAGTCGAGGTAAAAACCTAGGCTGAAGAGGTTGGCAGGTATGAACAGGTAGATTTCAAGGTTAAAGACCGAGATAGGTATCTCGGCCAGGAAATATTATCTGTATCCAGATTACATTTGGAAAGCAAAATACAAAGCAGGAAAGTAAACCGAGACAACAATTGGAACAAAAGAAGATTTTTCATTGAATATTCAAGTCAAGTACAAAAGATGGGGCCTCAGCCCGGTTACAATTTCTTTCCAAAAGCCAAAAGAAGAAAATAAAAGATCAAGCAAATAGGTCATCAAGATCTGCATCCAAATCAACTCGGAGCCCGGTTTCAGCTGGAAGCTCGGTCGTCAAGTCTTCCACCGGCGGCTCCACCCGAGCTGACTGAAGAGCAGGATCATTGACAACGGTTGGGGCATTGTTGGGCTCGGTTTCTTCTTCATCATCATCATCAACTTGAAGGAATTTTTGTTGAATGGCTTGAGTATACTCCGCCATGTAGTTCGGTATTAAGTGCGGATGAGGGTTCAGGAAGATCTCGGTTTCACGACCGTGACCGAGCTATGCCACGGCTGCTTTCCATCCACACTTGAAGAAGATATCTTTTGCAGCCTCACATTGTTTGATATAGGTTATTTCACCTTCTTTATAACCACGGTCCACCGCATCTTCCATCTTCTTTTCAAGTGCGGTTATCTTAGCCTGTTTCCTCTATTCAACTGTGGTAAGCTCACACTGATAATGATCTTTCTGCTCGGTCAAAGCTTTTTGCTTATCTGCCTCCGCTGAGTCTACGACTCCGGTGAGCCTAGCGAGCTCTGTTTGTAGCTCGGCCATTTTTTGATTGGCCGTGTGTAGCTCGACCGACTTCTTATCAGCGTCAGCCAGAGCTTGCCTCATTGTTTTTGCGCAGCTCTAGCACAAGCTTATGTGCAATATGGTTTTTTTGCATGGCCTACATAAAAATACTAAGCAAATTTGAAGTCAGAACCGAGCTAACATATGCACAAAATAGGAAAACAAAGGAAAGAGTACTCACCAGCACCATTGATTTGGTGGCCGAGCGGATAGCTTTTAGCTTGGTGAGGTGGGCATGGTGATCCATGTCAGGGGCTAGGCACACGCTCTTAGCCAGGTTGAAGGCAAGCATGTGATCCTTGTCAGCCACCACGGAATCTGTCACTTTGATGGCTCGGTTATGGTAAGTCAATCTTGGTGCCCAATCTGAGTTAGCTCGGTCTGAGCTCTCAGGTTGTGGGCTCGGTGGTACGGTTGGTGGAAGCACAGGTTCGTCCTCATCAACAAGTCGTGGCTCGGTTGTAGAAGACCGAGCATGCTTGCAAGGCCGAGATGATGAAGGCAGGTGGGTTGGAAGTGCCACCACGGTCTCTTGAGCTTGGTTGTCTTGTTGTACCTCGGTTGGGTTTGTCTAGGTAATGAGCGCCCTGATAGCTCTTTTCTTGGCCATCTCTTGTTCGGCGGTTAGAAGGATAAGATTGATTTGAAGGAGGGTTGGATCAGGTTCAGGAGAGGGTTCCAACAAGAAATCAGTAACCCTGGTCTTCCTGCAGCTGCTGTATCGGTATGTCGGTTCAAAATTCAGTAGCTCGGCCCAACTTTTGTTTGGATATCGCAGTGTGGCACGAAGGGTGTTCAAGTTAGGGTAGCTATACTGGGACTTGAGAAAATTCAAATCTGCATGAAGTAAAAAAGACAACAGTTAGTACGGTTCAAAATAAGAAAACCGAGGTAGAAAAAAGCAGAAAACTAAGCCGAGGTAATTATACCGGCGGCTCCTTTATTCCAATTTATTTAGTCGCCCGGGATCTGGGCTTCTTGGTCTTTAAAGTTCCCAGAAACCCAGAAGAAATCATCATCGTTTACATCATTGTCTGGGGTATTCTTTATTATCTTCTCACGCCAGTGCCTTATTCTTAAATAGTAAACCCAGCCATCTTCATTTGAACCTATGGAATAGTGGTGGAAGAACTCGACTAAACCGAGATTAAGGCTAGCCCGACGGTTTAGCTCGGCGATGCCATTTATTATGCGGTATGAATTTGTGGAAAGCTGGGTAGGGTAGAGGTTGGTTTTTCTAAGGAACTCGCAGAGAAGAGGCTGTATAGGGAATCTAAGTCCGGTTTCTACAATGGAAAGAAGGTGAAGGGAACAAAGCCCTATTTTCCACAAGGAGTAGTATCTAGATCGGCTAAACTAAGGTGAACATCATCAGGGATGTCGTAGTCCCTTCGGAACTCGGCCATGGCACCTGGTGAGTTTACTAAGAACCTATATTTACCTATGAGGTCTTTAATAATGTATAAATTACCTGGAGTATTAGCTCGGTGCGGAGATGACGTTGGTTATCTCAGTTGGATGTTCAAAGGAGTGCCTGGGTAACCTAGTCAGAGTCTGCAAAGTGCAAAGGAAAAAGTGTTAAGCACAGATCGATGGACCGTGCTAAAAACAAAAAAGGGAACATAAATATTGTCTTAACTTGGCCACGTGAAATACTGTCCATTCGTAGCCCGGTTTGAGCATGAGACTTTAGCCTGGTTAAGTAATGAAAAGTTCGTAGCCTGGTTGTATCTTGTGGTGCAGCATTCTTAGTTCGGTTTTTTGACTAAGTTAGGGAGCCAGTTTGGCCCTAGGTTATAGTTTGGTCGGTGGTTGAGGATTTCTAGCACGGTATTACACAAACGTAGTGCAGATCGCTAGCTCGGCTAAGTGAATCAGAAGGTACCAAGACCTATTGGAACTACAGTTATGGCATGAAGTTTTAGTTCGGTCATTCAGCATGATAAGGTTTACACCTACTACAAACAACATCTTAGTCTGGTTGAAGTGTGATTTTGGATCAAACGCATCGTTCTTCAGGTTATTCGTAAATACAGTGGGTCTATTGCATGGTTTTTCCCAGAAAAATGGAAGCAAAAATGGTATGTGCTTTAAAAAACATACGAAATAACATGTTATGTATTGCAAAACATGTATGAAATCAACAGAAAGGAAGTAGATTTGAAGCACTTACCAGTTCAAGATGAAGGCACTGAAAATGAAGGTAGCAACGGCAAAAAACACGAGCTCTGCAAGTGTGAGGTTGAGAAGAAATGGAGGCTCAGAGAGTTTAGTGTAAAGAGAAGGTGAAATTGGGCGGGATTGTTCAAATCTCAGGAAGTACGAAGACGGCGTGACAGCTATACTTGACGAATAGAAGCTAGCCACGGGTCCAGGAAATAGAAAGTGATTTAGTTACAGCGGCTAAAAAGACGTTCTGACTGGACAGATTAGTGGCTCGGTGTAAATGTAGGCCGGTATGAATTTAGCTCGGTTAAAGGCTACAGGTCAGCTCGGTTGAAAAACTAAAGTTGGAAGCTCGGCTGGAAACGGTCCCGATCATGCTATGCAGATGGAATTAAGGGGCAATTAAGAGGGTAATTTATGAGTAAATTGGACTGAGCTGGGTAATGGGCCGTTCTATGGGCCATAGTAAGAAGGGCTTAGTAAGTGGACCACAGTCCAGGTGTCAGCTCGGTCCAGATATGGAATGGACCTAGCAAGTGTTAGCTCGGTCCAAGAATAATCACAAACACCACGGCCGGAGTGGAGATAGTTAGCTCGGTTAGGGTATTCGGAGCCGAGGTATGATGCTTTCACGTGATGGACCTCGCTCTGGTTAGCGCGGTGGTAGCTTGCTGAGGTTAGTTCGATCTCAATGGGCACAACCGAGGTACAAACAGATAAAGGAATGGACGAGCTAAGGTATAGCTCGGTCTAAGTTGTCATTTCAACATGACAATACTAGCTCGGTCTAAGTTGTCATTTTAACAAGACAATACTAGCTCGGTCGTTTAGTCGTACCACCGAGCTAGGACCATCTCACTTGGTTTAAGTAGTGAGGGGGGTGTTGAAGGATAAGCATTATCTTTCAGGAGTATGATTCCTAGGAGAACTCTACATGGAGGAGTAAAAGTCCTACTAGGATTGTGCCACGCGGAACCTATAAAAGCTCATGACATAACCTATGGAAGAGGTAACACAACTTTGATTCTCGAATACACAGAGCTTTTTGTCTATATGTCTATTTTGCTGACTTAGGCATCGGAGAGGTATCCGGCACACATCTGCCGGCTAGCTCACGTTTATGTTTTCAGGGAGTAAAGCGACGACGTTTGGAGGAGTGCAGACTTGATCAACAGGATTATACGAGAACATTATTATGTTTTAAATTTTTATCCATGTGTATCTATCAAAAAATATAACTAGTAGTCTACTCAAATATTTTCCATACACATCCATCCAAAAATATAACTACTAGTTTACCCAAATATTTTTCATACACATCTATCAAAAAAATATAATCCTTCAAAAAAAAGTAACAAGTGTCAACTAGTCGTATACAATTCAGTTTTGTACACGAATTCATCCATCTATACCAAAGAAAAAGAGAAATAATGTGATTTATTTCTTTTTATGAAAATATTTGCATATCAACTTATTGTAAAATTGGACAAAAAAGAAGAATGTCTATGGAAAGTAGGGGTATCAAGAACAAATTGTATGACTATCAATACCATTTTGTAAATAAAACAAAACGTTCATATGTATATATCTAACCAACATTACAATTCTATCAATATCATTATTTCTAATGTTGTTTGTCATCTAGTTTTAATACCAACCGCATTGGCCTCATCCCCATACTTCTTCATCTGTGGTATTTACTCAAATAAGGCTTCTTTTTATTGTTCTTTAAAGAAATGTTTGTTTTTATTACTATTTCTGGAACTATGTGAAAAAGGTGGTGTTTTGTTACTGGCTTGAGTTATTTTGAACTTAGAAGACACACTATTGTTTAAAGAGTCATTCTAAGTTGTGGTAGCCATTTCTAGGCTGAAGTCTAAAATTCTATCAATTGTAAGTCCATGTGATAGACAAGATTTTCAAAAAACATTTGGCTGGAGGCTTAAGGTAATTGAAATAACATGTACCCTTTTGCTATATGGTAATTTTGTGAATGTATTTTATTCAATACTGGTTATAACTCCTATTTCTATAGCTGTTGCGTCTCTGTGAAGCCGAAAGCATATCTTTCGTAGATAAGGCTGCCAAGAAAAGTCTGTTGCATTACAGGTTAACTCATGATATGTCCTTTTTTGCCTCTAACTACACATATTTTCACCTTTTCATGGACAATTTCTTGCATAAATCTGTAACCGTGCATCCTATTGTCAACTCACATAATCCATCTTGTCACATATAGGAATAAGACTATATATATCTGATCCTGTTGTAATAGTAGAAATTCTCCCTAACTAAAATATGTAGGGAAATTCTATAATATACCCCCATTTAGGGTGTGTACTATATGCATATTTAGTTACAACCTTTAAGTCAATGATTAGGACCAATTGTGTTGTTAGTTATGATATATTGTGATGTTGGTTATGATAAAATTTTAGTTATGATTTAAAAGTTGTTTATATACCTTGTGTATTGTTTAGTTATAACTCAATATATATATTTTTAATTATGACCCCTATAGTATTGAGTTATGTCATGTGTGATAATTAAACTTACAAATGGCATATATTGCATATGATGTGTACCATAGTATTTTTCAAAGGAGGATGGCAATGTTTGGCCCTGTGGAGCCCACCACGGATTCTGTTTCGATGATTCAAACTATTTATTTTTTGTATTTCATCCACACAAAAAATTAAGTTGATTCAATAACCGTAACTTATTCAATTAATTATGTTTGTTAGCAAAAAAACAAAATTGTCATATTTTTTTAGTGAAAAATGTGATAAATTGAACAAGCTACAGTTATCGACTCGACTTAAATTTTTTTTTTTATAGATAAAATAAACAAAATACCCAACAAAATGAATGGTTTGGATTATCGAAATGGAGCATGTGATGGAGCCCAAACAGCGTCAACCAGTCTAGATTTTTGACCAGAAGAGATCTACCTCCTTTCCGAAATATGTAATATATAAGGTCAGATTCAGCAGACCTTGGTGGTTTAGTGATTGTTCTGTGCTTCTTCTTTCCAAAACCTTGATAGAGCTAGCTCTGAGCACATCCTCCTTTTTTGTTCTAATTGGAATAGTTGCTTCTGCGCAATCTCCATTCAAGTACCATAACTGAGTAATTGGCTTAAGTATTCCTTCATTAGACTTTGGATTGGACACATTGCTCTCTTCAAATAGCCTTTTTGGGTAGTAACTTGGCCTCATCTATCATTAGCACAAAAAAATCCATTAGAAATGGGTTAACTTTAGCCCAACCGTAAGGTGTTTGGTTTGTTTTTCTGTTGGCACAAATTTGAGTCACATAAACAACTTATCCATAAATATCATTTTACTTTAGTATTAATTTAAACTAATATAATTTTTGATGGGTCATGTTATAAAAAATTTTAAAAAAACATAAAAATATGGTTTGGTTCCAATTTCCTAAATTCAATTTTCTAAAAGTAAAATTTTTTATTTTTCGTATTTCTTTATTTATAGTAAATATTTTTAATATTTTAAGCAAATTTTTTTTAAAACTCAATTTCTCCATCACGATTTTCTTGGAGAAACATACTATGAAAAAAAATGTAATTTGTTTTTTTAATACCGTTAGAAGCCAAGACCCATGTAGAGAGAGAGAGAGAGAGAGAGAGAGAGAGAGAGGCAACCTGAATGGTGTGGTTCTTGAGTAACGGATGGTCAAACACTGGCTGGTGATATTCGAGCAAGGCTCTGTAATGATATTCGATCTTTTTTGGTTGGCGGCTACCATTTTGTTTTTTGTCATTCATTTTGCTTTGCAGGGTCAGTTCAATTTGACTCAGCCTTGGATCTAATTGTGGATCTCTTTCCTCTCTGCAAGTTATGCTTTGCTAGCTGGCTATGAGCTGCCTGCTAATTTGCCTTTTTTGTATCGAATAAATCTAGTGTTTTTGTTTTTGTTTTTTTTTAATGAATAGAAATTTCTATTAAGACTGAAAAGCCAATAATTCACACAATTGTTTTTTTCTTTCACTTTCCCTTTCTCTATACAAATTCATAATCCAAGCACATACTGAAAGTAAGAGTTTTATTGTAAAAAATATTTAGAGACCAATTTTTTTTTTGTCGGAATAGTCTTCACTAAAAGATCCTCTCGACAAGGGAAAAAAAAAAAAAAAAAAAAAAAAAAAAAGTAACTTGTAGTGGCAAATTTGGAAAATATTAGTAATAAATACACTTTTGAGACAATAATTGGGTGCCAAATTTAGGCAATTTTGGTTCTGAAAAGACAATAATTTATTATTAAATGTCTAATTTTATTATTAAAAATACAATAATAATTGTAATAACTAAAATATTTCGTTATTAAAAAATAATTTCATCTGCAGATTATCTTCTTTTGGCCATGCCTATGATATGACTATAGTGACAGTGAACACTTCAACATGATCATGTCGAGTTAGAGGACGATAACTACTGGAAAATATATTTTTTAGCAAATTTAATTCTCAATTAAAGTGGGATTTAATCGTCGGTTGATGTGGATCTAAGTGATTTTGTATTCTCTTAAGTGAGAAGGTTACAACACAGAATGAGCCAAAACTATTAAGTTGAAAATGAAAATTGTTTCATAAAGTGGGTATCAACAAAAGTTGGGCTTGAATTTTTAGTTTTGGTTTGGACTGAATCTAGGCTTATGTATGTGTATGTGCATGTGCATGTGCATGTGTTGGGTTGTGCTTTGTTGGACTTAGCTGGTACATATGTTTGAGATTTGACTTGAATAAGCTACCCATCTTTTTGAATTATTCAAATATCATTATATACATATTTATTTGTATATATTAAGCTCATGAAAGTTTTGGACTTTTGTAACTCTAGCCCTAATGGCTAGATTTGATGGCATTTGTTAATGACATTTAATGACCCTCAAGATGATAGCCTTTATAGCTAAAGTTCTTCCCTACAAGTATAATTAAAGGCCTTTCCCTCCAATTTTTGGAGAATTTTAGAGATGAAAAATGGAGATGGTGTTTTGAAATAAAAAGAAAGAGACGAGTTTATATCAAAATAATTCTAGAAATTTTCACCTCCTTTTTGCTAGTCCTTTCATTTGGTTTTTGTTAGAGAGAGAGAGTACTATCAATGTTAAAGTTCCCCGGAACTGCTTCAGTGAGTGTTAATGTTGCACACGTTCAATTGTTTTATCTTGGAAGACAGGTGCCGACAGACCTCCGGCACTACCGGTGAGACGACAAATCTGTTTTAAGAAAACTGCGTAAAATACAATACTCGGTTTGCCTCCCTTGTCATTTATTCTTTATTTTTTGAAGATTAATCTTATTTCGACGAGTCCGAATAGTTATTTATCCATGTAACTAATTTGTTCTCCAAATTTTGGTTGATTCGAATCCATTATGCAATCTATTCATTTTGTCATATAGTCTATTCTATATTTCATTCTTTAATTAAAAAAAATAAGATTGTTTTGTCATTCCTATTTTATTTATTTTTCTTTTATCATCATAGAAAAATACCAACAATAACAAGGGTGTTGTTTAGTGAAATTCATGAGTTGTTTATAATTCCTTTTTTTTTAAGAGAAAAAAATTATTTCAGGAGTTTACACTAAATTGTTTGGTGTAAGTTTTATTTATAAACTATTAAATAGAAATAACTTAAATAACTAAAAAAAAATGATTAATAAAGGCTAAAAGTGATGCGCATTTGATTTTTAATTTTTTATTATCAATATCAAATTCTAGCACCACTCATGTGTAATATATTTCATCAGAATTTATAATCATTAAACAGAAAATTTATAGACATCAACTTGATTGAAAAGTTAGAGAGAATGCAATTTCTGAACAAGAACATATCACTGTGTTGCTATGATCAACATAAGATTATTGTTGGAGCATGTATAAATGTAGAATTCCACCTCAAATAAAGAATATAAAACAGATAGGTCTTAATATATATTAGATGTGCTCTCCATTTATAGGATTAAGTTTTAAATGAGTATATGTCTCAAACAATGTATGTTAGGTCTTGATTGATGTGACGCCCGTGAACTCTAGAATTTCTTCCTAATGAATTGGATTTGGATCAGTATTGTTGTGTACTTGTGGACTCCCTTATTCCCTAACAACTAATATCAGAGTTGATGACAGGCGATCTATGGTCGGACTCTCCTAGAGCATTTGAAAAACTCTTGATGGAGTAAGAAGAAAAATCTATGGTGACTCTTGATGGATCAAAATTCCTAGTGTACGTAGAGGTTGGATTGCGGCAAGGTGGCTCTCTCAATGAACTATGGTGGCTCATGATGGAGTTTGTATTGGTCGGTAGGTTCGGTTTGACTTGATGTTGGAGAGTTATAGATAAGGATTACGGAGGAGTGTGGGTAATCTATGATGAACTTGCGGATGAAGATCAACACTCAAGGGAGAGTAAGAAGAAGCCCGATGTTTGGTTCAAATGAATGGGAGATTGTTGGAGCATGTGTAAAGGTAGAGTTTCACATCAGATAAAGACTCAAAGAAATGGGTCTTAATAGATATTAAATGTGTTATCTACTTGTAGGTTTAAACTTTTAAGTAGGTATGAGTTTCAAACAATGTATGTTGAACCTTGACGTGGTGTCTGTAAACTTTAAAATTTCTCTGTAATAGATTGAGTCAGTAGTATTGTGCATTTGTGGGCTTCGTTATTCCCTAACAATTATTCTAATTCACAATTTATTACTTCAAAGGTGACTGTTTCTTTTAGTTTGAAGAAATTTTGAGCATTTCTCTGCATCCAACTTCTCATATTGGGAGCCTCAAGAAAGTGAAAACTTCCAACAAGATTCACATTTACTTGTTTTTATATTATAATAAGGACAAATTACAAATTTCACTCATATAGTGTAACAACCCCGATCCGTAATTAAGTGCTAATCTGTAATTCAAGATGTTAATTAAGTGATCAAAATAAATTATATGTATTGTGCATTTTGCATGATATTTGACTTTCTATCTGTTAATCGTAATAATATCTGTTTTGAAATCTGCTTTGATATGAAAATTGAAAGCCTTATCGGTATCCGAAACTGAAATTGGTTATATCAATATGTTATTTGGAATTTTTAGAACACTTGGCCAAATTTAATTAAAAATTGATTCAGTTTGACTAATTAAGTTGCGTTTGGTAAGTCTATGTTCTAATTAATGTATTATGACATCATAACTACATATGTGAGCTCTTAAGCTCATCATTGAGCTCAATTTGCTTCATTTAAGTGCTAAAATATGAGATTTGCATTTTAGAGAGAGAGAGAGAGAGAGAGAGAGAGAGAGAGAGAGAGAGAGAGAGATTGAAGGAATTGAAGATCTTGGCTTGAATCCATCAAAATTAAGCTAGAACAAAAGTAATTCAAGACTCTAGGTGAGCTTTTGACCACTAATTCATGAAGATTATGTGTGATAGAGATAAATTCATGGAGTTGTTATGATTATTTGCATGTATTTCACATAAGTTGTTAAGAGAATGAAGAATTGGATTGTAATTCATACATGCAGGCATGCATAAGTGTTAAATCATTATTTTGATCATGAGCTTCATCATTTGTGTTGAATTTGGAGCATGAGATGTACATGTATGTATATTCTACCAAGTTTTGAGAGTGAATTCCATGTTCATATAGTCTTAGAGGAGTATTGGGAGAAGGATTTTGCATACATGCATAAACATGTTGAGTTTTGACATGTCAAGTTTGATTTTGATCATTCATGTAGAAATTATGGATAATTGGTACATGCACGTTTGAATTATCATGTTTTGAACCTTTATTTCATGTTTCAAAAGGAATTTCTTACATGCATGGAGCTTATAAGCTCAATTTGCTAACTTCATAAGTTTTGGAGAAAAGAGTTTGAAAGGTTTTATATGCATGCTTTGTTTCTTAAGTTTCAAGATGAATTTTGAGCTATTGACAAGCTCTTGGGCCATAATTTCATGAAATAATCCTTAATTCATCATATTTTGCAAGTTTACAAATGTTATCTCAAGTTTTAGAGCCCAAGAGTTGAGTTTTGGAAAATTGAATTCTAGTTTGAGCTTGGAAGTGCAATATGGAAATCCTAGATTTTGCTTCCCCGCTCGATCGACGGATTCTCCGCTTGAGCGACCACTCTGTGACCTTGAACTTTCGCTCGAGTGACTAGAAGTTCGCTCGAGCATGAAATGCAAGCTCCTAGAAGTTTCGTGTCTTTGCAGACCGCTCGAGCAAAAAAAGTTGCGCTCGAGTGACCACTCACGTTTTGCATGTCCGCTTGAGCGAGGAAAACTACGCTCGAGCGGGGACCCTGTTTTCAGAAATTTGACCAAGTGTTTCAACTCATATTTTGGTATCCTCATTGCATCTTAGGCATTCTTAAGCCTTAATTAAGCCATAGTAATGAGGATATGAATTAGAGACACACTAAGAAAAGAATGTATTAAGTTAAGATATTACAAGAGTGTGTTTTGAGCAATGCGTTAAGCAAGAATAAGAAACCTATGTGAAGAAAGCTAAGCCGTAATGGCCAAGCACATGTATAATGATAAGACACATTTTGTGCTATGTACATTTGTGTTTGTAGGTCAACGCTTGAAAATTGATTGACTGTTTACGGGAGCCCACTGTGAGTGACGTTATTGTAAAGATATGTTCGTATGAATTATGTTCGAAATGATTTATGATAAGTTATGATTTTTGAAATAATATTGTTTATGTGAACGAATGTTCTATGTTTGAACTATTATAGCATCCATAGATGGTCCTAAGTCATGGAGGACTGCATGTTAATGCGGGTCCATGACATATATGTGATTACGAGATCTCGTTAGCCACTTTATTGTGGTGATATGTGTTTAATCGATGTCCGAAACCAATTACTCTAGTCGGATGATGATGTAATATGTTCTGTTGGATGTACCATTATTGTATTTGGATATAAGAATGATTATGTTATGATCTGTTTTATGAATATAATATGTTGGGAATTCGTTCACTAGCCCATTTACCTTAATGTTATTCATTGGGTTTTAGCTCACTGTGTGTGTATATATATATAGGCGAGCGTTTTGGAGATCAGGCCTGAAGACTTCTGTCTAGATTTGTGTTCTATTGTCAGCCAACCATTGTGCCTCATGTGGATGTTCCTGAAATATGATGTGTTATAAGCTCTGATTGTTTCTGTATATAAGACTTTATTTGTTTTTGTTGGTTGTGCTTAAAATACTATAGTTAAGTGTGTGGGTATAACGTAAGAATGACTTTTGGATATATATATAAAGTTTTGAATTTTCTGTTTTCATATAAGTTAACACAGCTCATTGGACCATTATATTTATGTATTTGCTTCCGCTAGCTCCTTAATTTGTTAATCTGTTTCAGAGGCCTTTGGTAATCTTAGAATTACTGGCCGGTTACGATACTAAACCAATAAGAGCGGGTTTGGGTCGTGATGTATAGTCTGACTTAAATTTCACTTTGATCCCTACACTATAAGTTTAATTTCAATTTTATCATTCCATTCAACTTACTGTCCAAATTTTCTATAGCAAATTATACTGGTAACCCTTGTATTTTGATCTTTATGTCATATTGATCCCTGTAATTTTAATTGACTCGATTTTGTCTTTGAATTTATGACGTCGTCTCAGTTTAGTCTAATTGAATAAAATCGTTAACATTTTTTTTAATAAAAATGCATCTATAAGTTGCATGTGTCATGATTTTAAGGGCAAAGTATAAGTTTGCTCAACTCAGTAAGTTAATCTCAATTAATTTAGTGATTATTTTTCGTCAAAAATACTAACGGTATTATCAATTGGACCAAATTGACACAAAATCTAAAATTAAGGGTCAAAATTGAGCTAAATGAAAGTAGAGGGACCAAAATGACACCAAAGGCAAAATGTAGAGACCACCAGTGTAATTTGTCCAATTTTCTATCTATACACCTAAGGTGCTTGAAACGTGTTACAAAATCATTAATTTTAATGCCAAATTTGAATTGAAGGACAAAATTAAAATTGTATTTAAAGCGTAAAGACCGAATTATTAAAATTAAAATAACGGGGATCGAAATAAAATTTTGATCAAATTACAACATTTAAAAGTGTAATTTACCCTTAAAATAATGTTAGTGTGATCACATTTAAATACCATATTTAAATATCATCTGACTAACCATTTTACATGGCATTATATCAGTTGCTATTTTAAATAAACATAAGTGGAGCTTATCAAATCAAGTGATATGTGGTTAATGTAATGTAAAACATCAAATCATATGTTTCTCAATTATGATATCCAAATTTGGTCATTATAATTATGATATCCAAATTTGGTCATTATAATTATTCTTTATAATATTCTAGTTTCATTCTTCATTTTTTCCACTTTGGTCATGGGCAATTAGGGTTTCTACCATTACAACCATAGTAAATGTAGTTGCCCCAGCCACTATTATTGCCCATTTGAACATTGGAGCAATTGGAATGCGAAGCAAAAGTGTTAACACCTATAGGAGCTATTAGATTGTTGGAACCATCTACTATTTGGATGTTCTTGATGTTACTAGCTTTTCCAAACCCTTCTTTGGGGAAATGACCACTCCCCATTTGGGTGGTGGTGTGTTGCCCACCTGACGCACGGTTCACCACCTCTCCTCCCCACTGAATCAGTGAAGCACTGTTAGCAAGGTATGAAAACAAGGAGGTTGGCCAGTAACCCACTACCTCATTCCTAAATTGCAACCACCAGGCACTTCTTGTTGCGTCCTATCAAATTACGACACCCATTATTAACAAAATCAAAAAGATGTTCAAGAGAGAAAAAAAAAAAAAATAAAGAGTTCGATAAAATATTTCAAAGAGTGGAAAAGTCATAAAATGAATAAGTCACTTTGGCGCTGACACTTCTTTGAAATTACGCAATGCTTTTTAATTTTTAAAAATTTTCAACAAAAATCACTTTTTAATTGTCTAAAAAAAATCATTTGTCTCAACTTGAAGAATAAAATAATAAAATTCACCATTTAAAATCAACCATCTATGTAATTGTTGCAGTAATTTTGTGCACCACTACTACTAAATATATATTTGTGTGTCTTTGGGTGTTGGCTTTTTAGTTACAGACATAAAACAAAAGGCGCCTTTGGGTGTTAGCTTTTTAATTAAAATAATTAAAAAGTCAAAATATCAAATCACATCTTTCTTTTTATTTTTATTTTTATTTTTTTTTTCGTGTCTTTTCATAAATTTTTTTTTAAAAATTAATGAAAATAGTCACTTTCTAATACCAAAGATTTTGAGGGTGTTTGGAAACTGATTATTTTAATTGATTTTTACACGAAATTATATTTTTGCCGACCATTTTTTCTGACTGAATAAATATTTGTCGGGAATATATCACATTAGCCAACTAAAAAAAATTTGGTAGCCAAAAGTTTATGCTTTTGCTGACTAACGTGATTTGCTTGTAGACATTTTGCGACTAATTTGAAATATTAGTCGGCAAAAATATAGGCATGAGGGTGAAAATAGGTGGGAGACGTTAAACTTTTAGAGACTAATGAAATTTAGTTGTAGTTAGCAAAACAATGTCGTTTCGCTTGTTGGACGCATATTGGGACAAATAAATGACACGTGGTAGGTAAAAGCATATATTTGCCAACCACAAAAAATATAGTAGCCAAAAGTTTTCATTTTCCACAACTAATGTGATTTAGTCACAGAAATATTGTGTTCCACAACTAATCGTGAAAACTAGAAGTGGGAAGGTGAAAAAAAAAAAAAAAAAAGGGCAGAAACCAAAAAAAATAAAAATAAAATTAGCGACTAATGAATTTTGGTCCCAAATATCAAAATGATGTCATTTTGATGGTTAGCATATCTATTGTATTATGTGGCGACAAAGTGATTGGTCGGGAAAATCAACTAATATATATGGCGACTAAATTTGTTAGTCAGTGTTTCACTACTCACCAACGTTTTTAAATATCGGATTGGTAAACAAATTAGAAAAGGGATTAGGTGAACGAGCCACTAGTTTAACTGTTAGGCCGAATTGGAATCAAATCGTGACATCATAATTATTTTATAAATATATTAAAAAGTATTTAATAATAACATAATAATTGAGATATATTTATTTAAATTATTTTTAAAATTTAAGATAAATTTATAATTCAATAAATATACTTATATTTATTATTTGTAAAAAATATTAATTATATGTAATGTTTGAAAGAAAATGTAATAAAGATATATATATATAGCAAATATAAACGAAAGTTGAATGTGACATAGTAGTTTGTCATACTTCCATGTGGTTCTATATTCAACTTTCCCAAGCAATATAATTTCACAAATTTAATTGCCATTTGGCAAAATGGAGGATCCTAGACCGGTCGACTGTTCAATTTGAACTGGCCAATCTAGTATGATTTTCAAAAGTTGCTACTCATATTTGGCAACCAAAGGTATTGGTCTGCTTATTGTTGGTCGGGGAAATAGTACTTTTGGCGACTAACATTTTTAGCTACCAAATGGTTTAGTCGCGGTAGTTATATGTTCAATGACTAAAAGTTTAATCGCCAAATACTTGCTTTTGCCGACTAATAATTTTTTTAGCCACAGGTTACTTTCCCCGACGATGTATTAACGACTAAAGTAACGACCAAATTTTTTGACGCAAAATGCTTTTGCCAATTAAAATAGCCTTTTACGACTAAAATTTTAGTCGACAAAAGGATAATTCCACTGCTGATGGCAAATTGGTATATTTGGCTTCATGGAAACAAGATTGTTTTTACCACAATGCCTAATGACATCACTAAGCCTTCGTTTGGGATGAACTTTTTTAGTCAGATTTTTTGGCTATTTGATTATTTGAGACTAACTAAAAAAGTTATATTTGGGATGATGATGGACTTTTTTTGCAATTGATTTTATGATTATGAGAGAAAAAATAAAATAATTATGATTTGGATTTAACATTTTGTCTTATTAGCTAAAATAGTCAATTTTGTCTTTATTGGTTATTATAACTCCAAACTCTCATTCTAAACAACCCCTAAATACGGAAACTTCCCCTCCTCTATCATTATTTCCAAAGCCTTTTGATTATTATTTTTTTCTTTTATAGTGAAGCCTCTTTTTTTCCCCAACCATAGAGAAACCATGCTAGTAGGTTGAGAACCACCAGCGTTGAGGCGCCTCAAACTTAACATTGATTAGGCCGTAAAGGGAAATCCGAGTTGGGCTAGTGGTGCTTGGTCAACAACAACTATAAGGCTGTGGTTGGTTAGAGGATTTGGAAAGGAAAATGGAAAAGATATGTGAAATTAGGTAAAATATACATTTCAAATATCTTTTCCTTTTCCCTTTTCATTTTTAAATTCCTTTCTAAATCCTCCAGCCAAAAACAATCTAATCGATTTTGGTGTAGATGGGTTTTCACTTGCATTGGTCCTTCGATTAGTAAACATGTTGAATTTTGGGCCCTACGAGATTGGCTTGTCATGACAACCAACCTTAACTTGAGCAGCATTGAATTAAAAGTGAATGCTAGTCTCATTGTGGACCTTGTAAATAACAACAATAATCCACAACATAGGATCATCAACAATATCCTTGATTGCATATTCGACATGTAGAAGTTAGGCTTAACAAAATTAAACACTACTAAGAAACAAATAATGAACAAATATGATGGCCAACATATGCAACAACATGGCGATAGGGTTTTATTTTTTTATGCAACTCCTAATTATATTTTAAATTAACTAACACTCAATGTTGGCAATCAAAGCTATGAAGTATAGGTATTTTGACAAATATGTTACGTACATATCGAGTATTTATCGGCTTATGATACTTCATATGGCATATTTGTATAGTACCAGGTACACGAAACACGTACTTAAATTTTTTCTTCTTAATTTTTGATATACCCAAACGTACCTAATATATACCCAAGCTGCATCGTATCTCAATTGAAATAACATTTTTTGCTACTATAGAGATAAAATTCATTTTACTAGACATTTTGTTTTATAATTTTTTTAGTTTTATACTTAGCATGAAAAAAAATTAAGTTATGGTTTGTAAGTTATTTAATATAATGACATTTAATTTTAGTTTATACCTTCACTTTTGACATTAAATGTTAATTGTAGGTTGGATCTTAACAAATTAAATCATTTGATTAATTTTTGCGTTACTTCAAATTAAAAATAAATATTTTTTATAAACGTATAAAGCCGTACCCGTATCTTAATTTTTTTATTATTTTATTATTTTTTAAATTTATCTTATCAACGTACCCATATTGTGATAACCAAGTCATGCACATCATTTTTGCATTCATTTATGTTAGTGACATTTTTATTTTTATTTTTGCGTTAAATGTGTGTGATATATTTGTTAGTGACTTTTGTTTGAATTAGAAATTGAACATCTAGATGACTTAGAAACCCCTAAGTGAGGAGCATAATAGTTTTAGTGTAATGAATAGAGCCTTCTGGGAACTTAATTAAAAATTAAGTGAGATTAGTAAAAATTATGAAAGATTAAATTAAGACTTAATTGAGATTAATTAGATTAAACTAGACATAATTGATTAGGATTAACAAATTATTAATTAAGTTAATAAGCAATTAGTGGGTGTAGACACCCCATTTTTGACTGCCCTCAAGACTTGGGCACTACTGATGGTTTACTTGTTGGAGAAAGGTGTGCAGGGCACAGGTTCAGTTTCTTCGGCAAGGAGAGAGGCGAATCTCAACTTCACACCCCATTTTGAATCAAAGCTATTTTGGATGGTTTTTAGACCTTAAAACCCTCTCTTTCAAAACATTTTTGAAGTAAAATTCCCACGATGTTCCGACGCTCGCATTTCGATAAATGATGCGCTTTTCGGTAAACCGAGCAAGGACAAAGTGGAAATGAATGAAAGAGAGATGAAATATTTGAAAAATCTTTCAAAACACCTTATTTAGGGGTTTGAAGTTGAAGAGAAGAGGAGAAGAAGGGAGAAAACTAGTTTGGGAGAAGTTCAGGATGAATCCGGATAGGAGAAAGACGAGCAGTCATCGCTAAATCAAGCTTATCTACCTATACACTTGGAGTTAAGCTATGAGGCCATAACCATTGGAAAGAATACTTCCGGGGCTTCATTTTTCACTCAAGAATCTCCCAAAGCCAAGTCTGGGTGGAGGAGATATGATTGGTTGAAGCTGGGCATCATCCCGTTTGGATCGAGTCTGCGCGGCTTCACCAAAAAGGGCATAACTTTTTCCACAGGAGGAATTTTAATGCAAGGATTGCGCCATTGGAAAGCTAACTTCTGGGGCTTCAATTTGCATACCCACCGGCCATATTTTGACCTAGGAATCACCTATCGGCACTCTATTTAGCCGACCGGCAGAAAATAGTGCCGACCAGCACTTTATTTTGGCCGACGACAAATTTTTCTGGCCGGTTTGCACCCTTTGCACCCTCCAAGCCTGGTGCATACTAGCTGTGCCAGCTGGGATGCACAGAACCAGATCCACGTGCATACATGTGCCTATTTTGCACCCTTTAACCACCTTTACCCCCTTTTGGTGCACCCTTTGCTCATGGCTTCTTGAGGAAGCCTTGACCCCTTGTCTTGGCTTCCTCAAGAAGCCTACCAGCTGTCCAAGCTTCTTGAATAAGCTTTGCACCCTTTGCCCCTTTGATTTAGCTTCTTGGAGAAGCTTGGAGCTTAGTCCATTGCCTATATAAGAGAGGTTCCTTCTCCTTTGTCTAGGGTTGGAGATTTTGAGCAAGAAAACCAGAAGATATACTGATATATCTGATATATACACATATATCCCACCTCCCTCTCTATATCTATCTTATCCAAGCTTCCAAACACCTTGGTTCTTGCATCATTTGCTCTACAACACCTAGCACAACACCTCCATCTTCCATTCCAGCACATTGGAGGTCATTTGCAGAGGTTAGGAGCTCAGAAACTTGGACCAAGAGGTGCTGGTTTGCTGCTCTTCAAGGGTAAGCATCCATTTCCCTTAAACTTGCATTTTTTAGCTTCATTGTTTAGCCCTATTTACAAGTATTTTTGGGCTTCAATGTAAACTGTAAAGAGGCTTGTTTTGAGCCCTTCTTCAACATTGAAGAAGGGCTCAACCTTGTTTGGGACCCCCATGTATGACTTGCTTCATTACCCCTCTTTGGTCCCCTTTTTTTGCATGTCTTTTTAGCCTACCATGCTTCTATTTTTGGGTCTTTGACAGGCCTGAAAAGGGTCTTAGTTTGACCCCCTTTACATGTCTCATGAACTGTATTTGGCTATTTGGTGCATCCTTTTGGTACTTCATGTTATACCCCTTTGTGGGCCTTAATCTTGCATTGTATTTTGAGCATGTGTGTATACTGTTTTGGGACTTGTCATCTACTGTAAATGTTTATATTTTTGGTCCCTCTTAAGTGTTGTAGAAGGACATTTTTCTGTTTGAGCATTGCATCTATTACTTGCCTCATTGCCTCCCTTGAGGAGCCATTTTTGCATGCCATGTTAGTCCCACTTGTGCTTACTGTCTTGCCATGCTTTGTACTATGAACATGCTTATTTTGGGGCTGTCTAGCTCCTGTCTTCATACTTCATGTTCATATCTTGCATATTTGATATAGCCATAAGCCATTTCATGTACCTAGTTTGCATTTCGGGAGCAATTCCATGCATTTGGTGCCATTTCGCCATGTTTCGGGGCTGTTTTGCCCCTCATTTTGCTGCTGAAATTTGCATGTTTTGTACGCCATATTCCATGTTATGCCATGTCTCATTAGAGTGCCATTTCGTGCCGTAGGCGCGGTCCTCGGTTTGCGTGCCCGTGTGCACGCATTTCGAGGCATCTCATTTTCATCTAACAGCCTCTTATGTGGGTGTGGCTGAGTCTCTCTCATGTTAGTGTAAGTCCATATTGCATTGCGTATGCCATTTCCTCGATTTGCGTGCCCGTGTGCACGTATTTTGAGGCATCTCATTTTCATCTCATGGCCGCTGATTTTGGCATGCTTGCGAGCTACCCATGTTAGTTTAAGTCCATCGTTGCATGTTGTTGCATGCCATGTTTGTTTACATGTTTAGGTTGCGAGCCTAGCATACATTGCTCATTTGCATGTTCATGTTGCATACTTAGCCGCCATGCCTAGGTTGCATTTCATTGAGCATGCATCCCTTGCCTCTTGATCAATCATGATAGGGGTTGGGGCCCTTTGATTTGTTTTGTGCTTGCATTCCATTTGATATCAAAGTTGCTAACTTGGCTTTCGGGCCATCATGCATTGAAATGCGTGATTGATGGCCCGGGGATCGAGGGCCATGCTCCCTTGAGTCCATTACATGATAGGGAGTGTGTCCACGCATACATTTGCCTAGAAATTCTATACCTTGCACTGCTGGTCTGCTATTGCTGTCAAAACTGTCTTCTGCAGGAATTTTGTGCCGACCGGCAGTATAGAGTGCCGACCGGCAATGTATTTATTGCCGATAGCTTCATTTCCAGCCGGTGGACTTCATACACGGCCGGTGGACATTCTATCCAGCCGGTGATGATCCTTAGGATTCAGGGAGCCTGTTCCAGGACTTTTGCAATTTTCCAGAGAAGCAGGACAGTGAAACAGAGGCAACAGTGGCATGGTGCGGATTTCTGGGCAAGTCGGACTGAAGCATACATCATTCGCGCATCCCGAGGCGGAGGCTGTGGCCATCTCTTCTTTGCATTTAATTTAATTAGATTAGAGGTCTTGTAATAATTTATTCGTTTATTTTTCTTGGACTGTATTATTATTTTGGTCCCTCCGAGCGAGGGCGAATCTGTAATAAGTGTGTGTGAGTGGTGTGCATGCCTTCCAACCCCCACTTCTTTCTTCCCTTTTATTTACCTGCTTATGATGGTAGATTAGGGAATATTTAATTTAGCATACCTTATGATAGCATGCGTGCATCCATACGTTTGTCTAACATGCACTGGGCTCGGTACATCATACAAACTGTATTGTATTTCAATTCCAAATTGAATACGTGATAGTTGTAGCATTTCACATGCCATGTCTAGGATAGCCGAGCCTGCCTAGATTACATCTTTGCATGTGTTGCATTAGACATTTCAGTATGCTTAG
This sequence comes from Camellia oleifera, assembly GCA_022316695.1. NCBI lineage: Eukaryota > Viridiplantae > Streptophyta > Magnoliopsida > Ericales > Theaceae > Camellia > Camellia oleifera. The sequence goes on from CM039305.1 coordinate 155,350,559, forward strand.
GTCCATGCATGGACTTCTAATAAAGCTTCTGTTTTGGCTTGGAGTACTAGGTGAGTTTTTATGCTTTAGCATCCTTGCATGTGTGTGAGTGTTGCCATAACAGTATGCTTACCATGCGGCTAAGTGCTTACATGAAATAAACTGTTTGAATGCCTGTGGGTGGAGGTTGGGTTGCTTGAGTTGGAAAACTCATTAAAATCCGTGTTTTTAGCCTACTTGCGAGTAGCAACTTCAAATTATTTTTCAAACAAACGGATATGCAATGTTTGTTTCCAATTTAGGCAATCTGGTCTATATTTGTTTGCTGCGCGCATAATATAGTAATTCTAGGCTAATAATTGGAATAAGAGCATGTAATGTTTTCAAAAACGGATATCACGGTTAGTAGAGGCCGGTCTTCGGACTGGGCGAAAGGGGGTGCTCATAGCTAACCTTCCCCGATCGTACCCAAGCTCCCGAGCCAAGACCACTTTGGTGATGACGGACATGTGGCCTTCGGCACCGAGTCAGGGTTTCCTAAATTTCCCATTTTAAAATATTTAGGTGGCGACTCTGTAATTTGGCAAAGCAGTCCATGTTTGGCACTACTTTTCAAAATCTGTTTTTCTTCAAAACGATTTGCTGGATTTGGACTCTTTGGTTCAGATTTAGAACCGACACAAATTGAGTCCGAACTGTAGCCGAGGTCCCCCGCGGCCGTGTTACAGTGGGTAATCTAATCCTATTCAATTAATAAAATGATGGAGTGTATTTGAGAGAGTTTTAGAGAGTGAGAAATAGAGTGGAGATTCATTTTGTTTTGCTGGAAAATATTGAAGGAGAACTCAAAGAAGAACCAAGGGAAGAGGAGAAGAGAGATTGAAGAATTCATCAAAGAATTCTTCTATTGAAGAACCTTAGGTAAGATTACTAACTTAATTCAGGTAGACAAGCCTTCTAATACTTGAAATCAAGGAGAAATTAGAATCAATTTAATGTAATTTGAAAGAAATAAAGAATAGATTGAAGAAATTGAGTTAGGTTAAAGAAATATGGAAAATAATTTAGAATTCCATCAATTGGAGTTTGCTTTTTGATATTGTTGATATATTTAAGTTTCATCTTCACGTGCACCATTGATTTCCAAGGGTTTTGACACTTTAATTTCATGTTTTGAAGGTAAGGAAGAAAAGTTTTGAAAATTGTTACATTCGTGAAGTTTTAACGTTAATCTTGGAATCAAAAGAAGTTTTTGATGCAAAAGATTTGAAAATTTATCATATTCTTTTGTTTATTACTGAATTCACATGATTTGGGATGAGTTTTGTATGAGTTTTAGCAAGAATTTGCGTTGTAGAAGCTTTGAACTTTGAAGAAATTTTGGATCACCTCGATTTAACCAGAACTGCACGTGCATCTGTGAGTCTCGTACGTGCAGCCAGTACCCCAAAACAGAGTGTTTGGTTTTGAAATAACTACACATGTGCTGACCTTCCTGCACATGTAGAAAATAGGGTTTTTACATTTTGAATCCTTTTCGATCCTTTTGACCTTTTGGACAACCCTATGCATGTATTAAGTCATAACGAGGGTTAAACATGACTAGAAACCGACTTAATTAAGTGGATTAGAAAAGAAAAAGTTAAGTTCAATTAGTTGTTGTACATTATCAATGTTTATATGTGTGTATCTGTAGACATCCCGTTTTTGACCGACCTTAAGACTCAGATGTCATTGTTTGTGCACGTAATGATTGCGCATGATTGTGCTCGTTTGGAGTTTCCGAGGGTTTCGGCTAAGCACCTTGTCTCGGGGCCTCTTAACTCTCTTCTTCTTGGCTTGTTTTTGGACCAAACCTTGGTGCCTTTGCCTGGAGGGAGAGAGAGGCCTATAGGCCACTTTTTGTAGCTGTAGGCTACTTATCTCTCTTCTTGGCCACTTGTAGTGGCTTGTAGGCTAGTTTTCGGGGCCTCCGGCTGAGTGCCTTGTCTTGTGGCCTCTTAACTCTCTTCTTTTTTGATTTTTTTTTGTGCCATACCTTGTTCTCCCTTGCCTAGAGGGAGTGGAGAGGCTGTCGGCCACTTTTGATGGTTGTAGGCCACTTTTTCCTCCTGTAGGCCACTTGAGGTGGCCGATGACCATTTTCTTGCTTTGGCAGATATTTTTATTGCCAGCTGTTGGACACAGAAGGCATCCTCCATACATGTGTATGGAGGGATTGCACCAAGCTTCTAGCTTATCCAATAAGCTTGAGGCTTGGAATTCTATAAGAGGGAAACTCTCTCTCCCTTTCCAGGGGTCATAAATTTTGAAGGGCAAAAAGATTTCCCTCTTTCTCTAGAATTCTCCCTCTCTCTTTATATTTGTGCCTTAAAGTGTTATTTCTTCATACTTTTGCATACAAACACCTACTCAAACACCTTCCTCTTGTTGCTGAGGTACTTGGAAGCCTTATTTGAGTGGTTTTAAGCTAGTTTTTGCCTCAGAGGTTGCTGTTTTGCTGTGGTTCTTCAAGGGTGAGTAGTTACCCTCTTTAAGCTTTGTTTTGCTTAAGTATTTGGCCATCCTTGCATGCTCTTTTAGGCCTTACTCTCAATTGCAAAAAATTTTGTTTCTAAGTGTTTAAGATGTTTGTTTGAGGCCTTGTTTGAGTTAGGGGCTGTCTACCCCCTTTTGTGCCTTATTTTGCTTTGTTTTGAGCTATCCTTTAAGGCCTTTGAGATCACCTTTGTTTGGCCTTTTCACCACTAAATTCTAGAGGAATTTCAGTGGTGGAAAGTGGGTTTTGAGACCCAAAATGGATGGGGGTGGTCCCCCCTTTTGTGTTTTGTTTGCATGTGTTGTTGGCTTAACACTTTGGCATGTTTTTCTACCCTCTTGAGGCTCTATCTTAGCATGTTTTAGGCCTTATTTTGCCATGTTATAACTCTATTTTGGGTTGGTTTGGTCTCTTGTTGTTTGCTTTTTGCAGTTGTAGTGTAAATTTGTTCACTAGCCTAACATGCTTCATGAGTTAGCTTGTTATTCTAGCATGTATTGGCTTCACTCCAGCATGTTTTTGTGACTTTTTGGACCTGCCCTAACTCTGTTTTGGGTTGGTTTGATCATTGGTTTCTTGCATCTTACACTTGTAGTGCAATCTTACTTTTTTGCCTAATATGCATCATGCTTTATGCCTCTCATTCTAGCTCACGTTAGCTCTATCTCAGCATGTTTTTGCCACTGATTTTCCATGTCATAACTTTGTTTTTGATTGGTTTGGTTGTCTCTTGCATGCTTCTTGCACTTGTAGTGCAATTTTGTTCACTAGCCTAGTGTATTTGGTGTTTTAGCCTATTGATCTAGCATGTGTATGCTCTGCCCCAGCACATTTTTGGCTATTTTTTAGCATGCCTTGGGTCTAATTTGAGTGGTTTTGATCATGCATGCTTGGCTTTGCATAGCTATAGTGTATTTGGCTTTGCTAGTCATGCACTTTGAGACCTCTAGCATGTCATATTTGAGCTTTTTGCATGGCATGGCATCATTTGGCATGTTATTTCAAGCCATATACCTCTGCCATATTCTTTCATTTATCGCCTTTTCATTGTGTTTGAGGGTTGAGCCTTATGCTTCACTTGTAAGCCAATACATATGCATGCTTGTCTAAGCTTTTGAGCTTCTATTTCAGCATGTTTTGGTCTTTGTTTTGGCCTAACTGAGCTCTATCCAGGTTTGGTTTGGACATTTGTGCTATGTATTGCATGCCTCTTGAGTAGTGATCTTTACTAGCCTTATGCTTTAGGCCTTCTAGCATACCTTATTTGCGATGTTCATGTGATATGGCATCATTTAACATGTTATTTCAGAGCATATAGCCTTGCCGTACTCTCTTATTCATCACTCTTTCATTTTGTTTGAGAGTTGTGTTTTATGCCTAGCTTGCGAGCCAATGCATGAGTATGTTGTTGTAGCTTTTGGTGCTTCATTTCCAGCATGACTTTGCCACTGTTTTGGCATGATATAGGTCTGTCCATATGTGGTTTGACTATTTGGGTTTGATAGCGTATGCCTCATGTGTAATGTTCTTCACTTGATTTAGTGCTCTTAGTCCCTTAACATGTTTTGCATGCATTGCCTATATGATAGAGCCTCGTGCATGCCACTCTAGCATTGATAGATAAGCATGTTGTTTGCATGTGTGATGCATTGCATGTGTTTGGATCGGACGTTGATCCAAACACGAGAAACGAGGGACGTTTCATACTTGAAGTGATGAAACGTGCCTCATTTCTTGGTCGTCCCCCTTGATTGTGCATGATAGGGTGTAGGCCTCTCGAGTCTTATGTGTTACTTGTGCATTTATCAACTTGTACAAACTCGGCTTTTCGGCCACCGTGCATTGCGATGCTCAGTTGGTGGCCCGAGAGGCGAGTTCCACACTTCTTTGAGCTTGAGAAATGATAAGAAGGGTGGTTGTACACACATACCCTGCAAATGCCTTGCTTTGCCCTTGTTGAACTCAAAAAAAAAAAAAAACTCTATTTGCAGCAAAATGGAAGTGTGCAGAAGCAACTGGCCGACTGGCCAGAAGAAGTGGCCGACCGGCCACTTTAAGTGGCCCACAGCCTCCTTAAGTGGCCGACAGGGGGCCTACAGTCTCTCCTGGTGGCCGGCAGTCCACCAGCTTGAAGATGGTTCAAAGTTGTTCTAGTTTTGGAGCAGAAGCAGTTTGGGAATTGGTTTGGTGTTTAGAATAAAAGCAAACGCAAGCAGAGGCAACCGGTGGCAAGGCGACGGGATTTCAGGAAGAAGCAACCGAGCATACATGCATTCCTTGCCCCGAGGCTCCTTTTAATTGCTTTGATTAACTAGTTAATTCGTCGATTTTATACTTAATTAGTTAATGTACTTAACTAATTGATTTGTGTTGTAATAACTAATTAGTTAACTAGAATAGTTAATTAGTTTTGTTTTGTAATAAGTAGTTTAGCTTAGCGTAGCTTAGCCTATTTATTCGGACCCTCCGTCGAGAGGGCAAATGTTGTAATAAGTGTGCGTGTGTGTGATGCATGTCTTCCAACCCCACTTCTTTCTCCTTTTTATTTACCCGCTTTTGGTGGTTAGATCAGGGCATATTTCAATTAGCATACCTTATGCTTTGCATGTTTGCATCATTCATCTATCTTGCATGCATTGGGCTCGACGCATCATTCAAACTGCATTGAATTTTAATACTTACTTGAATACGTGTTTCAAAGCATGTTATCGAGTGTTGCACTTATATGCCATCTTAGAATAGCCGAGCCTATTTAGTTGCATTTTGCATGTGTTGCATTAGGCATTTTATCATAGCTAGGATCATGCATTGATAACTAACTAGCTTCTGTTTTGGCTCAGAGTACTCGGTGAGTGTTTACGCTTTAGCATCTTGCATGAGTGTAAGTGTTGCTATGATAGCATGCTTACGATGAGGCTATTTGCTTAACTGCTATTAACTGCATGAATGCCTGTGGATGAAGGCTTGATTGCTTGAATTGGAATAATTCGTCAAAATGTGAGTTTTAAGCTCACTTGAAGTGGCAAATGATCATGTTTTAAGCCCACATTGTTTGGTGGCAAATCTGCATTTTAGCCTACTTGCGAATAGCATCTTCAAACCATTTTCGAAAAACAAACATGGGATGTTTTGTTCCAAATTGAGCGATTTAGTCTATACTTGTATGCTGTGCGCATCACGTAGTAAGTTAGCTAAATAACCGGAATAAGAACACATGTGTTTTCAAAAACAACATATCATGTTAGTAGAGGCCGATCCTTTGATCGAGCGAGCAGGGGTGCTCATTTCAGGACCTTCCCCTCTCGTACCCAAGTTCTTGAGCCGAGGCAACTTTGGTGATGACAGACACGTGGCCTTAGACATGAGTCAGGGTTCCTAAATTTTCCAAAACAAAATATTTAGGTGGTGACTCTGAAATCTGGCAAAGCAGTCCATGTTTAGCGTTTTTTGATAAAAATTGATTTTCCAAAAAGATTTGCCGGATTTGGACTCTTTGGTGATTTATCAGTTTTACATTGTATTTTGTGAGATTAGATTCAGAACCGTCACAGGAGTCCGAACTGTAGTAGCTAGAACCCAATTCGCACCCTCTTCGAAGGAGGGGCCCACGTGGAGCGAGTTCGGGCGGTCTACAGTATCATGTAGGTCGGACCACCAAGGAGTAATACTGGACTCAAATCAGCTGTGAGTAATATCTTTGTAAAGTTATTTTTGTATAAGTAATTTTGAAAGCGCTATAATGTGAATTGTTTTATGAAATCTGTATTTTATTGCTGGATGAATGAGTATTCCATTTTTGTTAAATCTAATGTTGTATCATTTAATGAGTCCCAGCGATCGGGAGACGTTCTTATGTACTTTGACTCACAAAGATCTATGTTTCATTCATAATATATATGGTTGTTCTGTTCTGTTCATGACCTAAAGTGGTCGTTCTATTATGCTTTATTAGATGTACCACATATTGAGTTTAATTTAAGAATGTTTTCATAAAGCTCTTTATCTCTATGTTGGAAATAAGGTCGGGTTTCGGACCTTGGTTTGGACGCCCATGGTGTTATGACCCATGATCCATTAAGTGACCCTGTCAGTTTGAATTTCAAACCACATTATATATCTTTGGGATAATGGTGAATAATCCACAATCTTATCTCTTGGGGAGACAAAGTTGTGAGTGGTACTTCTCTCTTTATAATCAACGATATGTATTATGTATTAGATTATGGGTTTTAATCGAATATAGAAAAAGACTTTTCTCTCTGTAGCTCTCTGCCATGGGAGAACAAGCATGCCTCTGTACTGTGAAAAGTGTGGGTAATTCTCTAGTAATTCTACCCCACTACTGGGAATTGTTTGAAGACATCAATGAAGACACGTAATTCACCCACATGATCCATGGATTCGGTTTGAGCATAAAAGGTATGTTTGAATGCATTTATTTTCGCTATGTATTGTTTCTTATTTTTTCTGCATTGGTATTAGAGCCATTATTGGGTGTTTTTATGTTATTTGTATATAAAAATATGTGTACCTGTGTTTTATAAATAAGAATTGATGTTTCTAACCGTCTCTGACCATCCTGAATTTTACATATGTTGTGGTCTATATTATTTATATCATATCTGTAAAGTTTTATAAAAATAGAACTATCGAATTTTGAAAAAATTGAAATTTGTATTTGATTTTTGTAACTTTGACTGCATGTTGTTTTTACGTGCTTCATTTTGATATTATAAAAATTATATATTTGAAATCTTTGTTTTGAGACCTTCGAAACGGTATATTGAAATATGCCCTAATCTAACCATCATAAGCAGGTAAATAAAAGGGAAGAAAGACGTGGGGTTGGAAGACATACATCACACACACGCACACTTATTACAATTATGCCCTCGCGCAGAGGGTCCGAATAAATATACAGTCCCGAATAAAAGAATAGTACAGTCCAAATAATACAGTCCAAATATGTACAAATTCCTAATTAATTAACAAATTAACTAAGAAAATAATAAACTGGCATGCAAGCCAGGGACTGCCTTGATTCTGCTCCGGATGATGAATGATGCATGTCCGGGTTGCCTTCGCGCGGAAATCCACTGCGATGCCCCAATTAGCCTCTGTTTCACAATGGTTTTTTGGAAAGCGCGCCAAGCCTCGGAAGACTGCTAATTCTTGATTTTGCTGCAACAGAGAGCAGGAAAGGGGTATAGCAATGTATTTTCACAAATGTATGCATGCCTCGATCCTCGTGCCACCAATCACACATCTCGATGCATGATGGCCGAGGATTCGAATTGCACAACTCGATATGGAATGAATGCACATGAAAACTTAACAAAATCTAACTCCATCATGGGTAATCCGGAGTGTCGGTGACCGGGGAATTGAGATACGTTTCGTCACTCGGAGTACGAAACACGCCTCGTTTCCCGTGCCCAGGTTAACTCCTATCCCGAACACAATGCAATATGCATGACATGCATGAAATGCAACTAAGATACAACCTAACATGCACAATGTTATGAAATGGCCTACACGGTGCACGATGCAACATGGCATACACAATGCTCTAATATACAACCTAGCATACACAAGGCTATGGAATGAAATGGCATACGCAATGCATAATGAACTTACACTAACATGAGTGGACCTCAGCCACACTCACACAAGAGGCCATAAGATGGAAATGAGACACTCGAAATGCGTGCACCCGTGCACGCAAACCGAGGACCGAACCTAAGGCACGAATGCCACTCTAACATGACATGGCAAAGCATGGATTATGAAATATTAACATGCAATTTTCAGAGGCAAAATGAGATGCAAAACAGCCCCGAAACATGGCGAAACAACACCCGAGGCATGGAATCAATCCCGAAACATGAAATTTGGCTCAAGGAATGACCTATAGCTATGCAATGCGTGCATTATTTGAACATGAGACCTAAATACAGAGGAAAGGCAGCCCCAAAAAAAGCATGTTTCTATTTCTAAGCAAGGCCAAACAGCGAGCACAAATAGGCCTAAGATAGCATGCAAAATTGACCAAAAAGAGAGAGGTAAGGAAACAAGTGGCAGCTGATGACTTCAAACACAAGAGGGCCTTTCAACAATGTTGAAGAGGGGTTCAAAATATGGCATTTTATAGTTTATGATCAGAGCCAAAACAGTGTAAAAGCATGCTCAAAATACGATGCAAAATAAGGCCAAAAAGAGGCTAAAACACAAAGTATACCAAGGGTGCCTCAAAAAGCCAAAGACCCTTAATGAGACATGAATAGGGGGTCAAAATAAGGCCATTTTAAGTTCGGACCAAAGTCCAAAAACAGAAGCACAATAGGCTAATGAATCATGCAAAAATGGGGCCCAAGGATGGATACAATGGCAAGTGATATATGGAGGCCCCAAACAGTGATTAGCCCTTCAAAAATATTGAATAAGGGCTCAAAATAATCCTATTTACAGTTTACATCATGCCTCAAAACAGATTAAAAATAGGCCAAAAATACTATGCAAAATTAGGGCCTAAGAAGGGACAAAGAATGAAGTAGTAGTAGGAAGTCCCAAACAAGTAAAAACCCTTAATCAAACAGAAAAATCAGCTAAAAAAAATGACATTTTCAGTTGGGGTCGGAGCCCAAAACAGCAAGCAAAAATGGCTAAGAAATGACACAAAATAAGCTCAAAAAAGGGGGGAATGGTACTCACCCTTGAAGACCAAACTTTAGCAAACTTTTGGCTCAAGAAATGGTGCCTCCAAAGCTTTGAGAAGGCCTTCCAAGCTGCTGGAATGGAGGTGGTGGTGTGGTGCTAGGTGGTGGTGTGGAAAAGGGGTTGGACTTGGAGAGTTTTGGTGCTTGAAGTGAGGGAAAGGGAGAGATATAATATAGGAGCTCAAGGGAAATTTTTCTAACCCAAAAACTAGAGCTGGAGGCTCTGTTATATAGGCAAATGAGGGGGATAAAGAGGGGGAAAACATTCAAGTTTCCCCCCAAAATTTTGGCCCCCCGGATACAAAATCTGGGGGGGGGGGAAATGTATAATTGTAATGTACTTACCCTGAGGAGCAAGGCCGGCCAGGTTTTGAAGCTGCAGGTGGCCGGCCGGCCCCCCCCATGGCCGGCCGGCAAGGGGTCAAAAAGGCCAATTGGAATTCGTGGCCGGCCACCACAGATTGGTGGCCTCCCATGTATGCTCAACACAGCCCTATGGTCAAAAATTGGCAACAATGAAGCAAGAGAGTGAATAGGCCACCTTTAGGAGGGGTTCAAAAGGTTCAAATGGAATTAATGGCCGGCCACCAAATATTGGTGGCCTCCCAGATGTGTACATCACAAATATGGGGGTTAGGGTTGAAGAAAATGGCCCAAGGGTGGTCAACATTGGCTTTGAAGTGAGAAAAACGGGCGTCGGGGGAGGCGATGATGGAATATAACTAGTTGTTGGAACAATTACTGGCCTCCCACCCTTCTATGACCTTCCTAGTGATGAAACAGAGGTCCCTGCAAAATATGAACACAAACCGATGCAAAATGAAGGTTCGGGGGCCGAAACGTGCAGTCCGAGGCCCCGAAAACTGACTGTTAGGCACCGGGAGTGGTGTTTGACCACGAAGTTGGTCTCTCGGACCTCAGTGTCCCTCAAAAGGGAGTAAATAAGATGCATGCCAAAAACCGGAGCAAACAGAGGTGGTTAGGCGGTCCCGAACTGAGGCACTCGGCCTGACGGCTCCGAAATGTAGCCCATGGCCACAAAATGTAGCCCACGGCCACTGAGAGATGGTCTACGAGACCTCTCCCTCCCCTCAGGAAGAGCAACAGAGAAAATCGAGCCTGGTTCGTAAACCGAGGCAAAGTATAGAAAAGCCCGGAAGTCCGGAGGCATGGCTCACAGCCGAGACTCTGAAACCTCTGGACGAGCACAATATGCAACATCACCAAGCACTCAATCAGTGATGTCTGAGTCTTAAGGTCGGTCAAAAATGGGGTGTCTACAATTACGTACCTGATTCCGACTTACGGATTAAGAGAAATCATGAATCCTAATTTGGGTTCGTTTTTATGTTATTGGTAGTTCATAGCAGAAGATGAATTGTAGAAAATCTACACTCCCACTCTCACTAGAGAGAGAGAGTGAATTACACTCCCTATTTTAAACTTGTCAAAATAAAAAACCGAGACCACCATTGGATTTCTCTCAAAAAATCAAGTCAAATGATGCCAAAATCGAGCTGAAATGGAGTCGCATGGGCCCTACATGCATAAAATTGTTTTGAGGCGCTTCCAATGCTGACATCATCTGCTGATGTAAGTGTCGACATCGGTGATGTAACTGATAAGGCTCTGTTTGTTGGTTTTTAATTTAAAAACTGCATTAATTATTTCTATATTATTCGTTATAATTCTGATTGAAACATGGCTTATACCATTGGACTCGTAATTCATTTTTATACATGTTAAAGTTTCATAATTTTATGGTAAGTAAAATATTTTTCATAAATGAATAATTCAATATTTTTAAGTTAAATTGCTCTTGGGAGAGCATGACTTGGATTCTGAACTTGAAATTTTTGTAGTACACTATTACAATAATCTTTTATTTATTAGTAGTATTGTTGTATTTTTCCAAATTCTTTAATATTTATTTATGATTTTCTGCATAGTTATTAATTACTTGTAATTCTCGAAAATTTCAAAAAATTATAGATATTATAGAAATTTGTTATAGCATTATTTAAATACTGTACACAACAAGTTAAGTTCTTTTAAATGCTTAGAATTTGTAGTATGTTATTTTAAATTGCATGATTTATTTATATTGGTTTTAATTCCAGGATTAAATTAATCTAACATATTTTGTTTTATGAATTCACATTAAGATACTATTATATGGAATTAATGTTTTATCATGATTCATACATGCCATAAATAGTGGGAGGTTGTTCGGTTGAGATAAATCTTTGTAAATTTACTCTTGAAAATTAATATTTTCCCCATAAATTAAATTAAATTATGGATAATTGTTACTTGTGACGCAAGAGATGATTACGAGCATAGTGGATTTTCGATTTTACGCCTTATGTAATATTGTCACTATTTAATTTGAATTTTTGTAGCAAAATTAACTTGTGATATGCTAATCCAATTAATCTCAATGCGCATTTTTCTTCTAATTGACTTAGCTTATGAAATTTAATTTGGTTGACTTAAACTTAATGGAGATGTTCAATTGTGAACAATGTAATCCTTTCTTTAGATGAGTAGAAATCAAGGAGACTTTAGATCAAATGTTAGTTGAGCCAAAGTAAAAAAATACGACTCAATGTCGTCGTGATTTTGTTGCCTTAATTGATGCAATAAAAACTGATGTGTGCACTGTGATTTGCAGCATGCTAAGCAGTTTTGATTAGCAAGTTTGGAAATATGAAATTAGTAAGCCCTCAGTAGATCTAGATGTGATCATGATTATTGAGTTGTGCGGATTGACTTTGTAATTTGACTTGTAATAATGTTGAATCATTGGATGAAGCAACATCCAAGAATCACGTCATTCAAGGAATGTGAGCTTGAATGAGTTAGTCATTAAGTGTAAGACACGTAGCTAGTATGAGCAGTGTTTTTCTCTTTACCCAACTGATAGAAGTGGATGGAGTAAAATTTCATGCACTATGATAGTATGAGTTGAAGTGTCACTTACAGTTAAGAGATTATAGAAGATGAAAAATCTATTAACATCAAGTGAGAAGATTAGTGCATAGTGGCTACAAAAATCTATTAGTACTGCCAACTTGTCTAAGTCCGAACACTCACTATTTCCACACTTGAGTGTGAAACATGAGGAAGTGCTTCTTTGTATGATTCCTTAGCTAGTCTTACGCCTTTGAATGGCGTTTATCACTAAGCGCAAAAGTTGTAGCATAGTGATTAAAATGTCAAGGCCAAGTTGGTTGTTATGACTCTAAGAATTTGATGTATCACTCGTGAGAGCATTGTGTTGAATTAGACTCTTTAGCCTAATTTGTGCTTAAGTTACTTCAGGAGCAATCATAGGTTAGTTTCTTATTCTCTCCTTGTAATGGACAGTAGAATTATGAGAAACTAACTATGAAGCGAGAAATGGAGATGGCAAATCGTCATGTTTCAACTAGATGCATTAAAGTGTATGGAGAATAAAACTGACTTGAAGGTGTAGGGGGATTAGCACTTACTAGTTAAATTTGTGACTTATGCACACTTGGTATCTCCATGACATCCTTTTATGATCTAGTGAGTGTGAGTTAGTCATGAGTCATTGCCTAGTTGGACGTAAGCCTTTACACTTGTCTTCAAGAACTCACACATTAGGATGATTAGAATTATTTTATGACATTGGTCATAAACAAGTGGCTTATTGTACTTAATCACACTGACGAAAGGATGCATAGATGATTTGAGTAGGCCCTCTTAGGCCCACTCGCTTGCAGCATCTTGCTCCCATGTGAATGTGCAACTTTGTTCGCAATGGCTACACACAAGTAAGTTAGAAAGCCACAAACGAGCATTTGTATTGGCGTATTTGGCCAGATAGAGTTTTCTTAGCAGTGGTGACGCAAATAGATTTGTGGAACTCTATAAGATAGAGAATTCTAAGTATGACGCTTTGCATAGCCTAGTTGAGAATGGAAAGAATTTTCCAATATCCTGGGAACAGTGGGAGCAGTGTCCCTACTAGTGGATTACTCCATTAAAGAAGAATACTCTAAAATTTTAGTTACGGGATAGCAAATGTGGAATTATTCCACGTCGTCATTGGTTGATTGAGAGGAAAACATTCATGATTGCTCTACAAGATAATAAAGAGCCTAGGATATTTTCAAAAGCTCTCGAGTCTCTTGATTTTAGAAACTAGATCAATGTTGCGCATTTAAGATGAAATCTTTAAGGATTAACCATTTCTAGGTTGACTTTCTACTGTGACATGAAACTGTTCTAAAGTTATGTGCGATTTAGTTAGTCATTTTTTTTAGGCATAAGTCTCACTAAATACCAAAAAGTCGCACCATTGAGGAAGTGTAGACTATGAGAAAACTTCCTCTTGGGGAGTAAGGTTACTTCAACTTAGGCTATGATCAACATGAGTTCGAAACTTTACTTTGTGGACACTGTGACTCAACTTCTTATTGGAGAGTTGGATAAGTAGATGCGTAGCGATTTATCTTCTGCTTTTATAGCAAAAAGTTAGGAGCACAAAACATTGCTAGTTCCAATAAATCTTTTATGACCTAAAGTAGTTATCCAATTAGTGGTTCTTAGATTTCATTAAGCCATGATGGGCCATCGATGATTGATGATTACCACTAAGGCATGATCAATGGTCCAAAAAGAAGTTTTTTTTCCTTATGTAGTCATTATAAGCTAGGAATTTATAGGGTTGTCGCCACCTAGGGTTGGCAGTCCTCTGTTTTATACATGATAGACATAGGTGATGCAATTTATATGCTCAAATGTATTGTCCTTAGGGATTGTTATGGGAGAATTCTCTGTTTGCCTTTGATGACTTACATAAGGAATACTCTCGAATGATTTTAGATGCAAAATTACAAACTTATTGACTTACCTATTAGTAAAAGCTAAATCCTCAGGTATTGAGTGAATCTTCAGATTGTCTCGTAGTGAAACAAATGATCTATATTCCTCGATCTTTTCTTGTGGGAGCTTGAAGTATGCTATGTGGGTATATTTGACATGATGAGTGTTACCTTTTGTAAATAGTCAACTGAGTAATTTAGATATTGACCTTGCTCACTAGACTATGGATAGGATACTTTATTGTTAGTGTATAAATTTGCCCTTACAAGATTTAATGTGCTAGTTGGATACATCTTGAATGAACGCAAATTGGTCACCAGAATGTCTTTTGAGAGGTAGTTGTGCAAGAGATAGTGATCATGAACCACTTCATGTGAGGCGCACACTTTGGATTCCGTTTTATATGCTTGTTGCAAGAGGTGCTAACAAGACCTATGTTTGGAATCTAGAATTGCACAAACTGTAGATGTGTTTTTCAGTCGATCTCTTGTTTTTGTGACATTATGGGATATTGATGGTATTATAGTTTGTGTCATAATGATTAGCAAATGGTGATGTCAGCAGGTAAGATTGGCTCACTCATACGAGCAATCACCCTTGGCGCTTGAGAGTGAGTAAGGATGAGACTAATGGTTAATTTTATATAGAGCCAAGAGAGGCTTAAAATTATCCACTATGTATGTTGCCTTGGTTGCAACTAAGATGAAATTGTGTTAAAGACCAAACATGGATGTTAGTACCCACTTTCCATGTTCTGCTTGTTATGATTAGGCTGATGCGAGATCTCATTTAGCGCACGGAAAGCAAGCAAATTGAGAATCCGGGTTAGGTGCTAGAAAGCAACTTATATACTTAAGAGCGACTAGACTAAGTTCTGTATGGTGTATCGAGTATGACGTCACTCTTTGGAAGAGTTACTCCATCGTAGTATGTATTCATACTATATGTGCTTGGCGACTGAGTAATGAGGTGAGAGAATGGATCCCTACTTCCTCATCATATGAGTAATGCGTGTCATTATTGATATGACTTTCACTTTTGTACTCTTTTGTGACCTTTGACTATCTCATAAGTTGAGAGGTTGATGTTTTGCGACTTTGGTATGTTGCTTGCAGTCATGTATGATTCGGCCTTACGGGACATGACTGGAAAAAAATCAATCCTAAACTAAATGGCATGAGGGCAAAGAGAATATCATCTATTATTACACCTCTGTTGTATATTCATTGTCATTAACTCACATCTCTCCACATGAGAGGTGGACTGAGTGTGAATATATTGCATGATATGAGAGGGTCAAGCTTGTTCTGTGAGTGATTAGAGATGTTTGGACTGGTGTAATTGGATGGGTCTAGGATATATGAGACACTATTTTTATCTTTAGGTTGATGTCTCTATGTTGGCTCTTTTGAGTTTCTAGTATAGAACTGCCACATGCAGGTGTTCTTAGTAGTCGCATAGTCCATTGGCAAGTATGAGTTTGTTCGATGTTTGGGCAGATTGAGAATGAGATAAAGATATGGCACTGTCATGCCAACCCATGTACGAGTGGGAGATGTTGGAAATTGGGTTGGGTTTTAGACCTGAGTTTGGGTACTCATAGTGGCATGACCCATGACCCATTAAGTGACCTTGTCAGTTTGAATTTCAAACCACCTTATCTTGGGAATAAGGGTGAATAACCCACAATCTCATCTCCTAGGGAGATAGAGTTGAGGGTGGTTACATCTCTCTCTTTATAATCATTGATACGTATTACGTATTAGATTATGCATTTTAATGAAATATGGAAAAAGATTTTTGTCAATTCAGCTCTTTGTCGTGGGATGCCTTTGTATTGTGAAGAGTGTGGGTAGTTCTCTGGTAGTTCTACCCCACTGTTGGGAATTGTTTAAAGACATCAATGAAGGAACGTGATTCACTCACATAATCACTAGATTCAGTTTGAGTATAAAATGTATACCTGAATCCGTTTATTTTTGCTATGTATTATTTCTTATTTTTTCTACACAAACGTATTATGAAAATGTTAAGAATGTTTAGAACCCATCCATTAACCACTTTACTCTGATATTACTCATTATGTTTTAGCTTACCCCTGTCCTCTATAAATATGTTGATGATCAACAAGAGAATCAAGCCTAGAGTTTTGCATATGACGATCCTTTTGTGAAATTTTTGTTGATGGCGTTTCCGAGTTGAGGCTTTTGTTTTACCTCATTCTGAAAAACTTTTAGAAGATCATGACTTGTATTTAAGTTTATAAATGTTGTACCTTTATACTTAATGTAATTATGTAAGTTAAGTAATGATATGTGTGCTATTTCATGTCATTTATGCACTGCTCAATGGTTCGCACTACTTTTGTTAGAATGCTTCCACTTAAGGCCTTATCATATTATTAAATATTTTGTGATTTGTCAAGATAGGCCTTTGGTAATCTAAGATTACCTGCCGGTCATCTCTCTAACCTCTAGAAATGGGTTAGGGACGTGACACGAATCGTGCCAGTACCAATACTCGTATTTGTACTAGTGCTTCATAGAACACAAGTAAACATGATTATTTAATTTTCATGTAATACCAGTTTAAACCTCCCCTCCTGGAAGTAAAAGTAAAAAATAAAATATAAGTAAAAAAAAAAATAGAAAAAAGAAAATCATGATGGTATTAGCATATGTGATGTCAAAGATTCTCCGAATGTTTCTATAATCTACTATTTTGAAATTTAACTACCATTATAAGGGAGCAACATTAGAATATTTGCTTTTACTTTATTTTGTATAAGAGTACTCTAAATATTTAAACAATAAAAAGAAGTGTGTAATGTAAAAGTCCACTGTTCTTAATGTATGAAATGTTACCTTCCAAACTAGAAAGTTGTATTCATATTGGGAAGCACCATAAGCAGAAATAGGTGAGATGGTGCCCCCTAGTGCCATTTTATTGCTAGTTTGAATAAAGCCTGAGTAGAACAAGTTGTAGCATCCTGTGGTGTTATATGCATCTCTCTGTCATTTAACATTAACCAATTTCACCATTAAACACGTGTATATATATATATATATATATTAACACTACCCTAGAGAAAAAAGAAACTCAAAAGAACATTACTGGAAAAAAAATTAAAATAATTAAAGACTCATGGTCCAGTAGATGAAAAGTCTGGGGTTGTCATCTCCATACAAATCTCGGTAAACCAGGTTTTTTTTTTTCGCCCCCTCATTGAGAGGGAGACATAAATGAAATGAAGTGAAACACAAAGGTAAAAGATACTGACACAAAAAATGGGAAACAAAAGTAAAGTGTACGACTAATATTTTAAATTTAGTGTGATGATAATTTGTGTGTGTGTGGGGGGATCATCACTCGTGGCAAAGATGATTAATGGTAAATTATATTTCGCACCTCTATACTTTCACCAACATGTCAATCTAGCCTTCTTATCATTATTTATAATTGTTAATTCCTTATGCTTTCAATCAAATAATAATAAACCATTTTGTCCATTTGATATATATGACGTTGAATAAAAATTGGCATGTGTGTCACACTTGACATTTATTTAAGGGCATAAAGAAATGACAAACTACATTGATAATTTCTGCATTTTATCTCTTGTGTCATTTAGGACACTATCATTTCAATTAGCTTAATTTTGATTCTTAATTTTAAATTTTGTGTGAATTTAGATTAATTGATAATGCCAATTAAGTTTTTTGAAAGAAAATAATTAGTGAGTTTGTTAAGATTAACTCACTAAATTAAATAAGTTTATAATTTTACCTATAAAACATGATACATGCCACTTATGTACACATTTTTCATAAAAAAAAATACTAATAATTGTAATTAATTAGACAAAATTTTGACAAAATCATAATTTTATGGTCAAAATCAAACTAATTGAAATTATAAAGACCAAAATGACATAAAGACTAAAATATAGAGATTGCCGGTGTAATTTCTCTAAATAAAAAGTAGAATTTTAGTAAAAGTGAATGGACCAAAATGAGATTTTACTAAAAATAGGGATGCTAATCAAATGGGGAAATGCAGTAATAAATTAGATTATATGTAGTATTTTTCGTTATAGAAACAAAAGGGAAGAATAACAAGAAAATCTACAATATAATCAAATTAATGTGAAAGTGTACCTGCCAACCAGCTTTAATAGTGTTGAGATCTGAAGGACAAGAACCTGCCACGATCTAGAGCTGGGACAAGCTAAATTCATTGGATTGCTGGACTATGGGTTTCCAAACATTCATGGTTGCCTTTGTTCCATAATACTTGTTCCCTTGAACATTAACTATTGCATACTAAAACAACTCCAAAATAACATAAATAAAAATCATAAACAGAAAAATAAAATAAAAAATAACACTAAAATAAAAAGAAAAAAAGAAAATAAGGGGTTGGGATTCTCTCTAGTTGAGTTTCCCGACTAATCATGGACCCATCTTAATAATCCAAACTGTTTCCCTTGTAAGGTCCTCCAAATAGATCATTTATGTAGAAAATCATATTAATTAGAAAGTTGTAGTCTCATGAATAAATCATACAGTCTTCAAAAAATTGAACGGTCTTTTCTCAATATTTTTTTTTGGGTTAGTAGTCCAATTATAGTTACAATTATCTAGTTAGCCAAACACTATTTTACATATAAATGGGCACCTTATCTATGTGGGGCCTTAAGTGGTGAGTTTACAAGCCTAGTGAACAAGCCGCAATTGTTCACGCACAAAGAAAACACTGTGTGTATCTCAATTAGGAAGAGTAATTTGGCTGCTGCTTGCTAAAGGTTTTTTTGGTTGTTATCCTGTTAGTGGGCTAGTGTTGAATATTGTTGTTTATTGCCTACTAGGGGCTTGTCATTTACTTTGTTTCCTCTTCCACTGTTGGTTTCTCACCAACTCTTTTGGTTGAACTAGCATCTGATTAGGTGTTCTTCTTGGTTCTAATCTAGTTGGGATTAGAAAGTTATACTATAATGTTTTTTTGCTGTTACCTTCCCCTTTATTGATGTATAACATATGTTGTGATAACCCTGCTCCGTATTATGCTAATTAATCTTAATTGTGATTGTGATTGTGATTATGTATTTGATATGATTTTGAGTGCCATTTATATGAATGTATGTGGTTTTGAATTTCGATCTGTTCACCGTAGGAATATCTGTTCAACTTACTGTTATAAACTGAAAATTGAAGGCCTTATTGGCCACAGAAACCAAAATTGACTACGCCATTGTAATTAGTGTAATTTTTAGAGCCTACGGTGAAATTTAATTGAAAATTGATTTGGATCAAAATAATTAGATTCAGAACGATTAATTAAGTACCATTAATTGGCTATAATCAAATTGGATTAAGAGAGGCTTATATAAGGGCCATTATACACTCTCATTTTGTTTCTTTTGAGCTCAACATATGAAATTATACTCTAGAGAGAGAGAGGGGGACCGAATTTAGAGAGAGAGAGGAAGCTCAAGATAGAGATTTGGCTAAGGAGCTTGGTGATCTTGAAGCTACATTCAAGAATTAACCATAATTTGGAAGATTTGAGCCTCTAGGTGAGTAAATTCATGGATTTTAATTTGTAACTTTGTGAATTCAAAGTTGAATGATGATCAAGAACAAGAATTGTGTTATAAGTGATGAATTTGAAGCTAATATGTACATGCATGTATAGAATTACCATGATTTGGCATAATCAAGCATGTATTAAGTTGAATATGGGAATATGAGCATTGAAGCATACATGCAAGTATAGTTTTGTTGATTTTCATGTTTATGAGCATCATTGGTACTATTTGAAAGGGAATTGAAGTCAAAAATTGACATGCATGTTTGGTTGTTGGAAATATGGAGCTTACATGAGATTTGAAGGCATGAATTTGATTATACAAAAGAAGTGTTGAATAATTTGATTATACAGAAGAAGTGCTGAATAATTTGAGAATGTGACCATGATTTTGAGCAATTGACCTCATCTTGCTTGTATACTCATGATATATAATGTAATTGCATGTTTTGAAACCAAAATTATGAGTTTTGGACCTTTGGAGGTCGAGTTTGAACTTGAAGAACAATTCTGGATTTTTCAGAATTTGGCATGTCTGCTTGAGCGGGAAAGGCGCCGCTCGAGCAGGAAATACGAGCTCCCAGAAGTTTTGCAGACATGGGTGTCCGCTCGAGCGGGGAGCCATGTAGTGAGACCTACAGTTCGAGCGTCCGAATTCACGCTCGAGCGTAAAAATGAGGCAACCAGTACTTTTGTAGACCTAATGGGTCTGCTCGAGCGGGAAAGTCCACGCTCGAGCGGGGACCCTTGTGTAAGAAATTTTGTAAAGATGTTCTGTGTTTCATTTTCCGTTCTCTTTCACTTCTAAGCACTCTTGGGCATGCATTGAGCATTATGAATGAATTACAAGGATAAGAAAGAAGCCTAAGAGGAATGTATGAATTAAGAACGGATCGAATCGTTTATGACCCATATGTGTTATGTAATGTGTAGGGTCGAGCTCAATGGTGAATCCACCAGCAGAACACTGTGAGTAATATCTTAACAAAGATATCTGAAGTATGTTATTTGTCCAATTGCTTACTTTCATACAAGTCTTGTAAATTTGTTACATTGAGTAAAGGACAAATATTTGTTATGCCATGTGATTGGGCCAAAGGCCGTTGGATACAGTTGATTGGGCCGAAGGCCGTTTGACATGGATGATTGGGCCAAAGGCCGTCTGATACGAATGATAGTCTGACATGATTGATAGTATGACATATGAATGAATGGGCCAGAGGCCGCATGACACGAATAAATGGGCCAGAGGCCGCCTGACACGAACGAATGGGCCATAGGCCGTTTGACACGAATGATTGGACCAAAGGCCGTCGGATAGGAACGGTTGGGCCAAAGGCCATCAGGTATGAGTTAATTGGGCCCGAGACCATTTGACACGTTTGGAACTTTAGTCGAGTGATACATTAAATAGAAACATGAATTGGGCCTAAGGCCGTTTGATGTAACTGTTTCAAAGACTGTTCATGTATCTTCCTTATTAATATAATTCACTATGCTTTCACTCATGCTCATTCATGTCTATGTAGATGAGCCAGGGAACGTCCAAACCCAGCCTCGGTAAAATATGTGAGAAACAGTCAAGTTTTGAAGAGTCAGCCCAATGTCCCACGCACGAGACTTGTCTTCGCCTCTTTTGTTCTTTTGTTCTTTTGTTATAGTTTTGTTATGTTGGCGAAAAAATTGGATTACTTTATATATAAACTTTGGGTTTGACTGACTTAGACTTAAATGGTCCTGTATGTACAGTTTGTATGTTAACTTCCCTTTGATGTGAGTTATTGACGAATACCTACGTGAAATGTTATGGTGTGCATATAAGCACAGCTCTATGGACAAAGTTTTAAATTGCTTCTGTTTGGCCCATTTACTCTGATGAGTTATGTCTGATTTGGTTTGAGGCTGTAGGTAATCATTTGATTACTGACCGGTTATGTCCTTAAACCATAAGGGTGGGTTCGGGTCATGACATATGTAATGTATGCTGATTTTATCAATAAAGTCCATTTCTTTTACTGATAAAAAAAAAAAAAGACTCTGTATATCTAACAACACAGTAACCTTACACTCAAATTCTCCTGTACTAAAATATTTTGTTAGAATATATTCTATATATTCCATTTGTAGAGGGTTTGATTTAGTTAGATTCGATTTCATTCTGTTACTATAGATTGGTTATTTGCATTACCATAGTTAAGCCTTATCCTTCACTATATGAAACACATTTATATGTTTATTATTTAATTTTTCACTGATTCTCTCATTTGTTTATTCTGGTATCAGAGCCAAAGGTGAAAATCATTGCTCATCTTTCTTAAATCTGGGAGTACAAACTACGGTCCCCGCACAAACACTACGCCCCACATACTGTCACCAACCATCACATCTAAACATAGACTCAAAATCTCTATTCTTCTAACCTACCCAAAAACCGAAGTTGTCCAAATCAACTTCTAATTGCATCAAATTCTCCATCTCATTCTCAAGAGTCCAACGGTGCAAAACTAAGGAAAATCGATGTAACACGCATCCACACGCGTTGCCTAAAGTTTAGCGCATAATTCAACGCGTAGCACGTGCCTTCACGGGCCTCAGTTGTTGTGTCTCCCCTGATGTCAACCTACGCGTCACTACACTATCCACCCAACTTCCCCAAAGTCGCGTGCCACCACGCTTTGCTTCTACCTCAGTCGTTTACCATTTTGGCTTCTGTCTGTCTTACATAAGCCATATGCCTTGTTAGTTTCTATCTCAACCGACTCTGTCCTCGGCTTCCGCCCGGCTTACTCTAGCCGTGTCCCACATCAACCTTGTTTCTTGCTACTGTGAGCTGTGCCTTCTCAGCGCTACTGTGCGGCGTGCCCACTTATGCTAATGTATACCATGCCTTCTTTAACCCCAGTTTGCTAACATCAGCCTTAGCCTCAATCCACTATTTATTTATTTCTTTATTAAAAAAAAAAAGAAAAAATAGTGGTTCTCAGATGTCACTCCATGGATTGTTTAGACATTTCTCCTCAATAGGGTCCATCTCCTTTATTTTCTCAACAAGATATGTCAGCCATGTTCGTTGGTTTCTCTCACATTCTAGTACTTCTTTAACTACTGCTTTATCAATCACCTCGATACATCTTCTTGGTACTTTGACTCCGCATGCTATTGCCACATGACTTCTAATTCTTCTAATTCTTCTACTCTTTTTTCACTTTCCTCCTCTTCCTATATTTCCTCCACTTATATTGCTAATAGTTTTTGTGTGTTAGTTCGTCATATTGGTCATGTTTCTACATCTAATCTATCTTTACCTAATGTTTATTTTATACCTACTGTAGAGGAAAAAAATATGAGCCCAAGCCCAAGCCCAACCATGCTAGCGCAAAACAAAAAGTAGTTATTCCAAACCGGTCCCTTGTAGCCCACAAAGGACAACTGGAAGTAACTTGGCATCCAATTAAGGTGCGTGGAAGGGACAACCAAGATATAGAAGATAAGCGTCTAGAAGGTAAATCTACAAAATAAATAGGGGATTAGTTACAAAATAAATGGGCGATGATAAGTGTAGAACAGACAAAACTAAGGCATATGTTGGACTTAGTAAGAGGCAGAGCCATTTGATCAACTTGATCCTACGGACGTAATGCTCGGCGAGCTAGCTACTAATGTCTAACATCATCCAAGTCGTCCATACGGTAGAGATCCAATGATAAAGGAGAAGGGCTACTCGGCAAGTTACCCGACCAAAGCTAGTAATAGGCAAAACCCTTCGATTAAAACAAGATCCGATGGATGAGATTTGAGTCATAATAACTATAAATGGGTAAGCAAGCGAAACATAAAGGACAAGTGAATGAATCCTATTTGCTCCAACTATACTCAATCTTAATCAACTTTTACTTCAGAAATATTTCCTTTTTTACACTTATGTGTTATGGTCGATCAGTGTACTGACTTGATCATCGGAGGGTCCTCCAGACTAACTCTGGTCGGGAGTGATCACTAACGTTTTGATTTTTCTTTACAGAGTGAAAAGGATTGGACGTATCATTTCATTTTTTTTTTTTGTAGAGATAATTTCACCGTCCACACTTGCTTTTACCTTAAATCTCATTTCCATTGGTCAACTATGTGAACTTGGTCTTAATGTAACCTTTTTTTGCTAATGGTTGTCTGGTGCAGGACCCCTGGACAAGACAGACTATTGGAATGGTCGTAAGCATGGATATCTTTATGAACTCATTCATCTTCATGTCCCCACTTCTACCCAACATGCTACTTTTACTTCCACTATATCTTCTTTTCATCTTTGGCATTCTCGTTTATGACACATTTCTTTTGGTCTTTTAAAATATTTAATTTCCAGTGGTTAATTAGGGCATGTTGTTTCTGACACTACAGATGGCTTATCTTGTCAACTGAAAAACAACCTGCTTTATCTTTTACTAAAAGTGACTATGTCTTGATGGCACCTTTTGATCTTATCCATTATGATATTTGGGGTCCATCAGCTAGTTTTCTTGTCTAATTAAAGTTTTTCATTCTGATAATGCCATGGAATACAAAGATTTGATTTTCTCTCTTTTTTACAAAGTCATGGTACTTAGCCTCATCATTCCCGTTCCAACACATCTCAACAAAATGGACGTGTCGAACGGCAATACTACTTGAGCCCTTCTTCTCTTATCTTCTTGTCTTGAAAAGTTTGGGGCGAAGCTGCCTTCACTATTGTTTTTAGAATCAACCATGTTTTTTTGTCCTGATTACACCACTCTCTAAGTCTTTTGGTTCTGCATATTTTGTGTTGTTGCAACCTCATGAACATACAAAACTAGAGCTTCATTCTCGTCTATGTTGTTTTCTACAGTATGGCATTGGACACAAAGGATATCGTTATAGCGACCCTATTTTTAAATGTCTTCGCATTTCTTGCCATGTTGTCTTTTGGGAACACAAAATATTTTCATCTCTATCTAAATTTCACTTATCTCATCCCAGTACTTCTATACTCTTCACTAATCCTTCCCTAGATTTGTTTTCTGCTAAGATTGATATAGATGATTCTCCAGCCTCTACGAAGATGCTCTTCCCTATAGTCAACCCCGTGGTGCCTTCCCATTTCAACCTCCTGAGGATGTTGCTCCACCTGCTAGTCTTACCTCCATCATCTTTCATAGTGAGCCTCTTGTATCCCTTGATTCCATTGAATCATCTTCTAATCCTGACTCTTCTCTTCGTCATTCTACTCAGGAAAAATAACTTCCTCTCCATCTTTATGATTATCATTGTTATTATACTATTCTTTCTTAGCATGAATCTCATTCTTACCGTGATGCCAGTTACAATCCTCTTTGGCAACAAGCAATGACTAATGAATTACAGGCTTTGGCCAAAAATCATACCTGGGATTTGGTGGACTTTCCTTTTAGCAAGACTGCTATTAGATGTAAATGGGTCTACAAGATCAAAACTTGTTCTAACAACACTATTGAATGCTACAAAGAACCCTTAGTTGCTCGAGGCTTCACTCAAGAGTATGACATTGACTATGAGGAGAAATTTGCTCATAATCCTCGTCTTACTTCCGTTCGTAGTCTCATTGTCATTGATGTTGTCTGCAAGTGGGCCTGTATCAAATGGATATAAAAAAATTCCTTTCTCAATGGGGATCTCATTGAAGATATATATATGCAATCTCCTTCTAGCTATGATTATCCTTCTCAAAAGGTTTGTAAACTTCAGCGTGCTCTCTATGGTCAAGCTCCTCGCGCTTAGTTTTCCAAGTTTAGTATCACTATTGCACAGTTTGGCTTTGCTTCTAGTCCATATGATTACATTATTTTCATTCACAAGACTAATCATGGCACCACTCATCTTTTTCTTTATGTTGATGGCATGATCATTACTGGTGATGATGTTACTGGTATAGTTAAGTTGAAGCACTCCCTCAGTAGTTATTGTGGGATGAAGGATCTAGGGCCTTTCAACTATTTTTTGGATCTTGAAATCTCTTCCGACTCTAGTGGCTATTATGTCTCTCAAGCAAAGTATGCCTCTGATTTACTCACCCGTGTTGGTCTCACTGATAGTGTCACGCCCCAAACCCGCCCCTAAAAGTTTGGGCATGACCCATTCGAAACCAGCCACTAAACCTGTTATACATATCTTATGGGGCCTGAACGGAAGCATGCAATAATATAAAATACATCGAATAACATCCATTGAGCTACTTCTAACATGCCAGGATCTCAACATCACATCAAATAACCAATATACAGAAAATATACACCCATATACATCGAATCAGCCCACAATTGGGCGTAGGACAAAACATTTTAAGGAAAGACAACCAAGCATAAATCCCCAAAATATAACCACACTTTACACAATACACAGGCTTCAGTTAGTGCCTGGACACATCGTGGTTGACAAGAGGGAGACGAATCTTAAGGGTTGGGACTGGCTTCTCGGTTGATGACCTACAGAAACAGACAAGATACAAAATGAGTAAAACTCAGTGAATAATAGTACATGAATAATGTAAAGTACACCAGAAATAATAAAGTATATAACTGCGAAGCATATGATTAACTACACGCTGTAATTATATCTCAACAGACAAGAGTCCAGAAATATACATAGAGCGGCCCTCGGCCCAGAATGATATAGAACGTCACAAAATGGCCCTCGGCCCAGAATGTTACACATGTCACAAAATGGCCCTCGGCCCAGAATGTTACACAGAATGTTACACATGTCACAAAATGGCCCTCGGCCCAGAATGTTACACAGAATGTTACATAATGGCCCCCGGCCCAGACAGAATGTTACCAAACAGAATGTTACATAATGGCCCCCGGCCCAGACAGAATTTTACCACACAGAATGTTACATAATGGCCCCCGGCCCAGACAGAATGTTACCAAACAAAATGTTACATAATGGCCCCCGGCCCAGACAGAATGTTACCAAACAGAATGTTACATAATGGCCCCCGGCCCAGACAGAATTTTACCAAACAGAATGTTCATGAATTCTTTCCACAATTTCACTTACACCACGTTTCGGTCACGATTATATACTGTAGGAACTTACAGAAAACAAACATAAACAAAACATTACTGATAATTGTTATATCATTGTTCCCTACCATAACTCAATAGACCTCGGGACAACCCACAAAGCAGAAGAACTTTAAATAACTTTAAAACTGATTAATCTTAAGGTTGTACAAAGGCACTTAAATCCTTTCAACCATTACATGAGTTATGCAGTCAGTTTATAGCAATCGTTAACAACAAGTAAAGCATACTCCACAAATCATATATGTATCCTCACAATATTATTTGTAAGAACAAAAAGTGACAAAGCAAAATGATTCACGATATCCAAGCATCGTTATTCTATTTGATTATCATGCGTCCTCCTTTCGCTTGAGTGCGCTAATACTCAATAAAACTTGTATCAGATATAAAAACATAAGTATTGCAGAAACCACATAAGTAGTCTGAATCCATAATTCATTGACAGAATGATTTTGTCGGTTCACAACTTCACAATTTGGCCCTTGGCCACATCATGTAATACCTTCACAATTTCTTTTGATGCTTTCATAATTCACAATGTTCCCCACATAGCATACACTTTTAATGTTTCCACAATTTCACAATATTTCTTACAACGGAGGATATAACGTCAATAACAATAATTATTAACAGTAAAAAAAAAATACATCGAGTACTATTACTCACAGTGGTCAGGTGCTTGGTCCACCCCTGTCGCTAATCCTACACGATTCACATAATTCAAACATAATCCATCATAATATAACATCATTTAGTTCAACATTATTCAACACAACATAACTTCAACAAAAGTCAACATTTAGTTCATCAAGACCATTTGTAATTTAACATAATTCAAATAAATCATTGAATCTCATTTCAACACTCCAAAACCAAGTTTATATCATTCACACTACTAATAGATTATTTCTCCAATTTTTCCTTTACATTATAGCATGAATTCCAACATTTATAGCACAATTCATTCGCAAATTTTAAACATAATTCCAAAACATTTCCAAATTCCAATTAAACTTGTACATATACAATTCAATACCTCAATTTCATTATTCTACCTTCAATTTGGGCCAATTCATTAGTTATCATCATTACTCAACCTAGGGTTTTAAAGAAAATTGGGAGTTTTCCTCTTTTCTTAGTTAAATCTTTAAATCAACAATTACTATATATCAATATGCTAAAAACACACAACATCCTTTGAAAATTGGAGTGGAAGCCCCCTTTTTGTGAATAAACAACAAGCCATTAATGTTTCCAACCCATAATCAACTCAAACTTCCAAAATGTCAACAAAATCCCAAAGTGACAACAAAATTACTTCAAAACATAAACATTCAAGGCCAAGAGAACCCCCTACCTCAAGATTGGAAGCAAAGAAGCTAGATCAGAAGCGTCCTCTCCAAAATCTCAAAATCCAATCGGTTGGAAAAGTTGATCTTCACTCCTTCTTCATCCTTGATGCACGATCCATGGTGGTTTGTTGGTGAGAATGACTGAAATCAAAGGTTTGAGGGTTAGGGTTTCGAACCTAGGAAGGGAGGAAGGAAGAGGGAAGAAGAAAAATGTAAGAAATGATCCAAAATCCCGTTTTTAACGCTGCTGTCCTGCAATTCCCGCTCGAGCGGACTGATTCCCGCTCGAGCGGACCTGCCCTCAGCACAGATGTCGAAACTTTGAACAGGTATAACTTTCCCATCCGGACTCCGTTTTAGGTCATTCTTGTGTCCAAATTGAAGCCCCGGAAATAAGCTTTCCAGTGGTTCTAACCTCATATCCAAATTCAAAGTGTGGAAAAAGAAAAGGGCAAAAGAGTGACGGCTGATCGTAGGCGAATTATTCGAATTAAAGTTTTTGGTCCAATCTTACTTTACCATCACACCACTACCTCAATCAATACCCCAAAATAGATAGAACATTCTCAATTCCAATGGATATAGTTGAATTAAAACACATTAACCCCTAATTAAATAAGGACGACTTTTGGGGTCATTACAGATAGCAAGACTGCCTCCACATCTATTGAGACAAATGTTCGTCTCATTTCTCCAGATGACATTCCTCTCTCTAATTTCACCATTCATTAACACTTAGTTGGTAATCTAGTCTATTTCAGTGTTACCTGATCGGATATCGCCTATGTTGTTTATCTTGTCAACCAATTTTTGGCATCTTCACACTCCACTCATTATATTGTTGTCCTTCATATCCTTTGAACGTAAAAGGTACTTTATTTCATCGACTTCATATTCTGCTCATTCTATCTTGGAGCTGCATACCTATATTCTAATGTCGATTGGACAGATAATCCTACTGATCGCCACTCTACCACTGGATATTTTTTTCTTTCTCTTTGATTCCTTGATTTCCTAGTGTAGCAAGAAGCAAACTATTATTTCCAGATCCAATACGGAGGGGGAGTATCGTGCTCTTGCAAACACTATGCAATAATTATTATGGCTTCGCTGGTTACTCAAAGATTTGGGGATTACTCATTCCTCCGCTACTGTCCTTTGTTATGACAGCTGTAGTGCGATTCAAATTGCTCAAATGATGTGTTTCGTGATTGTACCAAACATATTGAAATCGATTATCACTTTATTCGTGAGCATGTTGTTCGTGGTACTAGTCGCCTTCGTTCTATTTCTTCTGTCGATCAAACTGCTAATACCTTTACCAAAGCACATCGACCTGGACGTTTTCATGCTCTACTTGACAAACTCAAGTTGTTTGCTCAACTACATTGAGTTTGAGGAGGGAAGTTAGAATGCGGGTGTTGTTGGAGGTTTTTTTTTTTTTTGCTAAAATAGCCAATAAAGATAAAATATGCTAAAATAACTAATAAGATAAAATGTCATATCCGAACCATAATGATTTCACTTTTTCTCTCACAACCATCAAATCAGCTACCAAAAATAAAAAAATAAAAAAATCAACTATCATTCCAAACATAACTTTTTGAACTAGGTTAAAATAGTAAAAAAAGCCAACTAAAATAGTCAAGTTACCAAATCAACACAATATATTATATATATATATATATATATTATGATATTATCGAATAATATCTATTATATATATATATGTGTGTGTGTGTGTAATATTATATATAATTCGATTTGTAGAGGATTTGATTTAGTTAAATTCGATTTCATTCTATTACTGTAGATAAGTTATCTATATTATATATATTATTTAATTTAATAAATATTCACTCATTCTCTCATTTGTTTATCATATTTAAATACATACATACATATATTCATGCACAAAGATTGTATATGGTAGTGACTGTACCTGGTGATTGATGGGTTTAGCTTGAGTAGAAATTGCTGGTTCAGGGATGATTCCATGCTGCTTCTTTCCAAAACTCATGATAGAGCTTGCTCTAAGTATTTCCTCCTTTTTTGTTCTTCGAATGGGAATAGTTCCTTCTAGGCACCGTCCATTTAAGTGCCATAGCTGAGTAATTGACTTTGATATTCCTTCATTGGACTTTGGAATGGATTCTTTGTTCTCTTCAAATAGCCCTTCTGGGTGGTAACTTGGCCTCATCTATTATTGGCACAAAACACTCCATTAGAAATGGGTAAGCTTTAGCCCAAACGGTAAGGCTCTTTTAGTTAATATTTGGAACAGACTTGAGAAACAAAAACATTAAAAATGGGTAAGTTTTCACTCTAATTGTAAGACTTGTAGTTAGTGTCTGAATTGGTGGGGTGGTCCGTCCATTAGGTAGTTAAACAACTGGCTAAGCGTCCATGCTTGAAAAGATCTCAAGTTTTTAAGACTCTTTTAATATTAATATTATATACGGTGCTATTAAGCAAAAGGTTAGATGAATCTTGTTTTTGTTTTTGTTTTTGTTTTTGTTTTTTTATTTTATTTGTTCAAGTTTAAAAATAAAGTTGGCAAGGTCTCACCTACTCAAATCATTCCATATTTGTACTTGATATATACTAAAATATTCTAGATAAAATGAAATTTATATTCTGGCCCCAAAAATAGTCATGTGTTAGAAACCTAACATCTTCTCTCTAAAGTTGATTGTAAAATTATTTGGTAAATTGAAAAACTATGTCAGAAATTTTTATTGTAAACACTTAATTAGTAATTTAGTATCTTGAAAAACAATAAAAGTTTTACTATTAGAAAATTTAATTAATCTCATTTAAATTTAAATAAATACCAGAAAGTCTCCATTTAAAATTTTGCTTGATATCGCCACAAATAGTTGAGTCGCCTTACTGGTGCAAATTTGAGTCACATAATAAATAATTTCTCCACCAATACAAATAATATTGTGTATATCTCGTTGATTAAAAAAAAAAAGTTATGTATACCTTGTCCTTCACTAATGCTATACTTATCACCTTTTTACACAAGCTATCGTGTGCACCAAACATTAAAATTTATACGAGATCATATAAATTTAACACAAAAGGCTATTATGTGCATCTAAAAAGAGTGCATATATGATATGCACTTTATATACATAAATTATAACATTTTTGTTATTCACAAAAAATATAACTTTTATCATAAAAAATATGACTTGGGCAATCATAACTTAACTCAAGGGGTACACATTCGATAATGATTTTTTGGTAACTTTAATTTGAAATTAAAGTAGGACCCAACTGCTGGTTGAGGTAAGTCAGAGTGGTTTTGTATTATATTAAGTGAGAAGATTGCAATACAAAAATAATGAGCTGAAACCATTAAGTGGTAAATAAGAATTGTCTCATAAAGTGGGCATGAACAAAGTTAGGCTTAGATTTGGACTGGGCCTAAGCTTGTGCTTGTGCATTGGAGGAGTTCTAAGAGTTGTTCTTTTGGGCATGGGCATTTGGGTTGGTCTTGGACTTGGACTTGGACTTGGACTTAATCTTGAGCTTGAGCTTGAGCTGAGCTATGTTGTGTTTGGCTTAGCTTGTGCATGTGTTTGAGAATTGGGCTTAGATCGGGTTGTGACACAACATTAGTATCCATTTTGTGACCCATCTAGTTGGTTAATTCAAACATCATTATATACATATTTATTTGTATATATGAAGCACATGAGAAATGTAAATATTTGTAACTCTTTTTTATTGTTTATTTTTTTATTTTTATGATGGAGTTGATGACAATATTAGTGGTCATAGGTTTTCAACCTTTGTAACTCTAATGCTAATAGCTAAAGTTGATGGCCTTGATTAATGGCATTTGATGGCCATATTGATGTATAGCCTCCATGGCTACCCCTATTTGTATAAATAAAGGTATTTCCCTTCCAACTTGGTGTGGGCTCGACTTTTTTCGCCCCCCGCCTTTCAGAGAGCTCGAATTGGTCTTACAATTCGGACTCCTGTCACGGTTCTGAATCTAATCTTATAAAGTGCAATATGAAACTGATAAACACCAAAGAGTCTAATCCAGCAAGTCATTTTGGAAAATTGATTTTAGATCAAATAATCCCAAAACTGGACTGCTTTGCCAGATTACAGAGTTGCTACCTAAATATTTTATTTTTGGAAAATTTAGGAAACCCTGACTTGTGCCAAAGGCCATGTGTCTGTCATCACCAAAGTTGTCTTGGTTCGGGAACTTGGGTACGAGAGAGGAAGGTCTTGAAATGGGTACCCCCGCTCCCCCGATCAAAGATCGGCCTCTACTAAACATGATATGTTTTTTTATAAACCTCATGTGTTCTTGTTCTGATTATTAAACTAACTTTACTATTTGATGCACACAAGCAAGTATAGACTAAGTCGCAAGACTTGGAACGAATTCAACTCATGTTTGCTTTTGAAAATGGTTTGAAGTTGCCACCCTGAAGTAGGCTAAAATGCGGATTTGCCAGCTCAAGTGGGCTTAAAACATGATTTGCCACTTCGCAAAGTGGGCTTAAAACATTCATTCATTGAATTGTTCCAATTCATGCAGCAAAGCCTTCATCCACAGGCATTCATTCAGTTTAGCAAATAAGCACATAGTCTCATGGCAAGCATGCGAAACATGGCAATATGGCAATCACACTCATGCAAGTATGCTAAAGCGTAAAAGCTTACCGAGTACTCCAAGCCAAAACAAAAGTTAGTTAGAAACAATGCATGATCCTAACTATACAAGATGCCTAATGCAACACATGCAACAATGCAACTAAATAGGCTCGGTTACCTAATCATGGTATTTGCAACACTTTGCTAGCATACTTTGAAACACGTATTCAAGTAAATATTGAAATAACAATGCAATTTGAATGATGCGCCGAGTCTCGGTGCATGCAAGACAAATGAATGATTCAAACATGTAAGTATAAGGTATGCTAATCGAAACATGACCCTAAACTAACCATCGAAAGCGGTTAAATAAAAGGGAGAAAGAAGTGGGGCTGGAAGACATGCACACACGCATGCACGCTTATTACAACATTATGCCCTCTCGAAGGAGGGTCTGAATAAATAAGCTAAGTTACACTAAGCTGAGCTAATTATTACAAAATGAAACTAATTAACTATTCTAGTTAATTAATTATTACAACACCAAACTAAAGAATTAGTTACACTAATTAAATACAACATCATTGAATAATTAGCTATGCTAACTAATTAAAGCAATTAAGTGGCCTCGGGGGCGAGGGAGACATGCATGCTCAGTTGGCTTCCTCTCGAAAATCCACCGTCTTGCCATCGGTTGCCACTATTTGCACTTACTTTGATCTCTGAACATTGTACCAACTTCTAGATTGCCTCTGCTCCAACTCAAGAACACTTTGAACAACTTTTCCACTGATGGCCGATTGGCTACCATAGGTGGCTGTCGGCCACTACTACTGGTCGGTCAGCCACCCTTTCCCTGGAATTCTCCTTTTTTACTGCAATAGAGAGCAAACAGAGGAAAAGTAGTGTATTCTTAAACAATATATGTACTATTACCCTCCTTATCATTTCTCAAGCTCAAATGAGTGTAATTCTTGGCTCTCAAGCCATCAACCAAGCATTTCCAATGCATGATGGCCAAAGAACCAAGCTTGTACAAGGTCAATGAATGCACAAACAAGACCAAAGCAACCACCACCCTATCATGCATGATCAAGGGTGACAGCGACCAAGAAATGTGACACGTTTCATCACTTTGAGTATGAAACGTCCCACATTTTTTGTGTTTGGATTAACATCCGATCCAAACACATGCAATGCAACGTAACATGCTTAACTTGCTCAAGTTTTACTTGCCATGTTTTATTTACACATTTTACATTACCAATTAGTCCTTTAATTGATTAAGTCCAAAGGTGATTGTCCTCTAATGAGAGAGGGATCAACCAAAGCATGGTTTAAGACATGAGAGAGATTATGCCTTTGGTTAGTAGAAACCCTCAAAAGAGGATTAAAACCATTGAGCACAAGTCTCAATCTCAAGCTTAAACACAACCTTAAGGCTAGCCAACCCTCAAAACAAATGAAAAAGTGAAGAAATGAGGAAGGTGGCAGATATTTCAGTGATAAAATGTCATGAAAAATAATACTACAACATGCAAGCAACTCATGCACAACATGTTTAAAAGCCTAACTCATTAAGCTAGTGAGGGAGATTGCACCACAACCACACAATACATGCCTCAAAGGACCAAACCAACTCAAAATAGAGTTAAAACATGCCAAAATAGTAGCTAAAACTTGTTGAAATTGAGGCACAAAATGCTAGAAAAATATTCTCGCATGCTAGCTTGTAAACAAGACTCAAGACACAACTCTCAAAAGCAATGAAATAATGAAATGAAGGAGCATGTGACAGAGCTATGAACACTGAAATTACATGCAAAATGATGCTACAACATGCAAGCCACTCAAAAACTTCATCCTAAAAGCCTTAAACAATGAGCTAGTGAAGACCGCTTCAGTATAGCCATGCAATATAAGCCTCGAAGGACTTAACCAGCCCAAAACAGAGTTAAAGTAGGCCAAAATAGTAGCTGAAACAACTTGAAGTTAAGCTAACACAAGCTACAAAAATAGGCTAAACCATTAGGCATGTTAGACTAGTAAGCACAATTGCACTACAAGTACAAAAAGCAAGCAACAAGTGCTCCAACCAACCCAAAATAGAGTCAAAACATGTAAAAACAGAGCCTAAAACATGCTTGAACTAAGCTAACACAAGCTACAAAAACATGTTACCATGCAATGCTAACTACGCATGCAAAAAAGACAAGGAGGGGAGGCTAACTCCTCTATTTTTGGACTTCAAAACATACTTTTTACCACTGAAATAACTCTGAATTTCAGTGGTTTAAAGGCCTAAAAATTTGAATTTAAAGGTGGAAAGAAATGGCACAAAAGGTTTCACAAGCCAAAGAGCAAAAAAAAAGAGACAACCCCCTAATTCACCAAGACTTAAACCACTATTTTGAAACCTTAAAAATAGAGTTTTTTATGGTTGAAAAACCAGGTCAAAACAGTGTAAAAAGATGGCAAAGCAAGCAACTAAAACAAAACTTAAATGAGGTAAGCCTTATACCTTTGAAGCACAACACTAAACAACCACAATTCTGAGCTAAAACTAGCCTTAAAAGCTCAAACCAAGCCTCAAAGAACCTCAGCTCCAAGATGAAGATGTTTGGTTAAGGGTTTTAGTGCAAAAGTGTAGAGAATTCTCACTTTCAAGCACAAAATAGGGAGAGAGAGAGAGAGTTCTAGAGAGAGAGAGAGAGAGAGAGGAAAATTGCTCACAAATTTTTCTAACCTCTCAAATGGGGGAGAGACCTCCCTCATTATATAGAAAAACAAGCCAAAGGCTTGTCTTCATCCCTCCATACACGTGTATGGAGATGAGCATCAGTGATCAACAGCTGGCACAACTGGCAAATAAATATCTGAAAAAGGAGAAAAATGGTCGTCGGCCACCATCAGTGGCCGACCGGCCATCAATGTAGCTGATCGGCCATCAACATAGCTGACCGGCCACCACTGGTGGTCGGTAGGCACAAGTCTTGGCCGACAGGCTAAGGGGATGGCCGACAAGTCACCATTTCCTCCAGAAGTGAAGAAACAAGCTCTTGGCCCACAACCAAGCATAAAACAAACAAGATTAGAGGCTCCAAGGCAAAGCGCTCAGCCGAGACCTTCAGGGGTTCAAAACGAACATGAGCGAGCATAATCATTGAGTATTCAAACAATGACGTCCAAGTCTTGAGGACGATCAAAAATGGGGTGTCTACACTTGGTAGGATAATTTTGGAGAAATTTGAACGGAAAATGGAAATCGTATTTTGAGATAAAAAGTTGGAGATTTATTTTTTATTTTTACACCAAAGAAAATGTTTCCTATCTTCTTTTGTTAGCCACATCTTTGGTTCTTGTTAGAGAGAGTGCAACCATTATCAAGTTCGCTAAAACTATTTAGAAGGTGCTTCTGCATTATCTGGTTTCGACCGTGGTATCTTGGGAGACAGACGTCGGCATACCTCCAATATCCATCGGGAGACGTTGAATCTGTTTTAAGGAAATTGTGATATTATACATGCTTTGGTTTTCTTCTTTTCTTATCATTTATTCTTAAATTTTTCAAAATTTAGTTTACCTCTATGAGTTATAATCTTTAGTTATCCATGTTAATAGTTTGTTCTATTAGTAATATAATCTAATTCATTTATGTATTTTTAGTTGTGTAGTTTATTATGTATTTCATTCTTTAATAAATAAATAAATAATTTGTTTTTGTCATTTGTATTTAATTCATTTTATATATTTTTCTTGTACTTTTATAGAAAAATACTAACACAAATTACAACTTTCACTACAAAAATTTCAACTTTTCCTATGATGTGCATTTATTTAGAGGTGTGCATTGTTACATTTCCCAAATTTTATATATTTGCCATTATATTGACAAAATTAATTCAAAATAATCAAATTGCAGCCAAAAACAAAATATTGGGACATCAATACCACAGCTTCAATAAAATAGTCAATAAAACTCGTGTATTCTTTTTTGCTCTCTAATGTGAAACTTATAATATAATTAAAATAGATTATGTTTCAGTTTTTAAAATGCATTATTGCATGCCATATGAATTAGTAAAATATTTAGATTGTATAATATTTTTGTCTAAAAGACTGAAAAAAATTGTATAAATTTGATTGCTATTTTTACATCTGCTGTAAACGCCAAAACGATTTTATTTATCTTTTTGTTTCCCCGGATTCAATCTGTTATAATCCAAAACTTTTGAATAAAACTATACATATATTACTAAACCTTTTTGGAAGTCCAATGTAGCTCTACCCTTGCATATGTCATCATATTATTGATGTAATGAATCCCACCATTCATGTTTTTCTCTAATACACTGTTCACATATGATATGGTACACTAATCGTGGTGTTAAAGGGGAAAATATTATGCACCATGAAATTGTGTTTTGAATTTTATCTCAAAAATAAGATAGATGATATAAATTGAAAATTAGTAAGTGTCGTACTTGAATGATTATGATTTATAGATGTGCTTTCTACCTAATATTTTGTTTTGTTTTTTTTTTAAAAAAAAATTCCTTATATTATTGATAGAAAAAAAAGGAGATAAATGTAGCATTACTATGTGTACTTAACAATCAACTTTTTTTTTGATCAACAAAGAGAATCTTTATTGATGACGAAACCATACAATACATATGGGGGAACATCAATAAAGATGAGAATGAAGAAAGGAGAAAAAGGAAAATCAAGCAAAATGTTGGTGAGGAACCAACAGAAGCACACTCAGAACAACACCCAGAACAGCAAAAGGATAACATTACTCTCCACCCCTCAGCAAGCTTCATAGCAAGATAGCAGCCTCCACAAAAAACAACAAAAAACAACCAAAGCCCAAGTGCAGAAATAGAACAGAAGAGCTATATAGAGCAGCATATGCAATTATACATCAAAACACCAAACACAAGACCATTGTAGCAGTCCACTGCAACATATCAGAGCACCTCCCCCTTCTGTCAACCAGCACAACACCTCTACACTCCTGGTACTTCAAAGCAACCTGGTTTGGTGTAGATTGGATACATTGTCATGAACTGAGTAATCCATCTTCAAATGCCATTTGGTCCATAAAGCAATCTACATCTTAACTTTTTCACAAAATACTTGAAAATTAGGACGGGCACCCTTGAACAAACACTCATTCCTCAAATTCCAGATAGACCAAAATACAACAGAAGGGATGATCTGCCAAATTTTGAGTACCCAAGACTTGAATTTAAATTTGCCAGCAGACCACCAATGTAGCAACCCTGCTACTGAACTTGGTATAGCCCAGACCTGATCCCACCAATCTACCAAATGAGACCAGCACTTCCACACCAGAGGACAGAATAGAAGCACATGATCAACAGCTTCGACCTCAGCTTGGCAGAAAGCACACAAGTTATTAGCACTCACTGCAATAGCCCCTATTCTTTGAAGGAAGGAAGCTGTTTTAACCCTGTCTCGCCAAGCCAACCAACAAAGAAATTGCATTTTTGGAGGGGCAAAACTCACCCAAACCCCTGTTAGGACTGCCAGACTAGGCTTTCTAGCTGCAACCCACCACCTCCACACAAAAGCTACTATGAACTTCTTTGTCCTCTCTGCTAACCAGGAACACGAGTCCTCTATACTGAATCTGAGACAAGGGGATGATTCTAGCATGCCTAACAGCCTCTATAATTCCTCTTCTTCCCATGCTAATAAATTCCTTCTAAATTGAAGTTGCCACCCTCTTGTGACACCAATTTTTGCCTTGATCTGCTACAAAGATTCCTCATTCTCTATGGATAAATTGAACAATCTGGGAAATTTCTCTTTCAAACCTCTGTTAACTAACCAGGCATCGTACCTGAACTTTATTCTCCTCCTATTGCCAACTATAATTTTGACCTGGTCACTAAAAAATTCACCCAGTTGTTGGTTAACCTCAGATAGCTGCGAGATATCCTTCCAAACTATTGAGGCCCCTGTTGATTGATTCATTGAAGGAGTCTATCCCCCACAAATTCTACCATACCTGGAACATACCATAGATTTCCACAAAGCTTTATCATCATAGCCATACTTCCACCACCACTTTAATAGCAGGCAGTCATTAACCTCGCCTAAGTCCCTCACACCTAAACCTCCTTGGTTCTTGCTATTGGTGACCTCCCTCCATTTGACTTGGTGCACTTTCCTAATGCATTCAATCCCTCCCCACAGAAAATTGGCCTGAAGTTTAGATATAGATTTGACAACCCCCTTAGGCATTTTAAAGATAGAAAGAAAATAGATTGGTAAATTGGATAGGGCTGATTTGATAAGAGTCAATCTACCAGCAAAAGACAACAATTTCCTCTTCCAAGAAGACTCTTCCTTTGGATCTTATCCACAACTAGAGACCAAGTGCTCTTCCTTCTAGGATTGGCCCTTAAAAGCAAGCCTAAAAAAATTAAATGGCAACTTCTTAGACAGACAATTCAAAGCTTCATGTAGCGACCCTAATTTTCTTAAGTAATTATTTATTATTATTATGATTATTATTATCTTATTTTATTTTTGGCTTTATTAATTGTGTGGTCACATGAGAATTCAATGTGATATTTAATGAATTTAATGTGGTAATTAATTAATTTAATGTGTTATTTAATTATATATAATTAATCTAAATATTTAAATATTAATATTTGTTATATAAAAAAAGGTGATATATATATATATATAATCTTATATTTATATTTATATATACTATAATTATGTTGTATTATATAATATAATATTATATAATAGTCATATTAGATGAGAATAGGAAATTAGGTTATTATATATATAATATAATATAGGTATTCAACTAGGTTTGGAAGTTCTTAAGAATCCTACAATTGATAGTAGCAGCCACAGGGAAAAGGGCGTGAGAGAGAGAGAGAGAGAGAGAGAGAGAGAGAGAGAGAGAGAGAGGAGCAAAGAGAGAGGGATGGCGGGAGGAGAGGAGGAGAAGAAAAAAAAAATTAGGGTTTTGTTTTGGTGGCTCCATTAGTTCTTCAAATAATTCTTTGATCTTCAAAAAAAATATTGTGAGTACAAAACTCAATTCTCTTGATTTATGTTTAATTCGTTGTTTTTATTTATTTATTTGATGTTAGTTTGATTTTGTTAGTACATAAAGATGATAGATTGATTTTAATTATTTTGTTTAGTTATGTATGTAACGTTTAGGATTTTTAGATGATTTATTGATTTTAATTATTTTGTTTAGTTGTATATGCCAAGTTTAAGGTTTTTATATGGATTTATTTTATGGTTGTAATCATACTCATGGTTATATGAAATTAAAATTAATTAAGAACCCATAGATAAATTTCTTACACTCCACCATGACTCCATGGATTGTTGTTTTATTTGAGTGATGGTGAGAAAGAGTATAAAAAAAAGGTGAGGATTATGAGATTTATTTGAATGCCTTAGGCTTGGCATTATTATGTTGTTCTCATGAGTGAGATGTTTTGTATATGTATATTGTTGCCTCGTTCTTATGAGTAAACGAGTGCTTTGATTTACGTGCATACGTATATGCTAACCATTTGGGAAGTGTGAGTCAAACTCGGGACGATATTCCAGTGCAAGTTTGGCTTCGGAGCGGTGTTAGGTATACGAGAGGCACATGGGATATATGTGTAGGCCAGAAGTGGAGGCCGAAGTAGTGGAGTTAAGGTACAAAGAATTTAATTATGAGATGATTGTTATAGTGTGTATTGTATTGATTTGTACAAGATGAAAAATAGTAAACGACCTCGATAAATTATGAAATTTGAGCAGAGGCATGTATACGTGATTTTAGGCAACTTTTGTGTTTTAGCTTGTTATTAAAAAGATCGATTAGAACTTATAATAAGATGATCTTGGTTATTGTCAGTTTGATTCATTTTAGCAACGAGGATTTTAGAGGCTGTTTTAACCCATGAAACGGGCTCATTTTTATTAGTTTCGTGTAAATTGAAGTATCTGCACACTTTTCATGTTTTGAGCTTTTTCGAAAAAAATCATCTTAGGGCAGTTTTTGTTCGTTTTCAGCTTCAGATTTTTCAATTGAATTCCATTTAGGTTTTTCTATCAAGCTTTTCTCTCAACCTGTTCAGTTTTTGTTAAATTCATTTGCTTCGTCCTTTAGGAAATTTGATTCTGTACAACTTTCATTCTTTGAGTTTTGGTCAATTCAAATTATTTAAACATGAAACGGTGCATTTTTATACTTCTTTAGCAAGTTACTTATGATTAAATTATACTAACTTTATTTTGCTGGATGGTGGGTCTTACTAATTTATTTTTTTTTATTTTTTATTTTATTTTTTTTATGCAGGGCTGACCCACCATATTTTTTTTTCTATTTTTTTAATTTTATAATCAATTTATATTTCATTGTGTACGGACAAGAAACTAAATGCCATCGTATCTCGGGAAACTATCCATTTGTTTCGGTGCGGTTGGAACTGCTTGTCTTGTCCCGTGATAAGAATTTAATGCATTTTTGTTTTTTGTCTGGTGGACACGTGGGTGTTGAATCTTGTACTCATACCAGTATATCTTTATACTGACCCGTTTTGTCTCTTGGCAACTCGGGTGCGTTCTGTTTGAGCGCTGCCGAGCTTCCTTTGTAGGATTAGTTGGGGCTATGGTACTGACGTAGAATAACTATAGTTGTTCGACCTGTCTCTTGGATTTATTTTGTTTTCTTGAGCTTAGGGTTGATATTAGTTTATGTATTTATTATTTTTTTTATGACTTTAGTATTGAAATAATTTAGCATGGTTTGTAACTGTACATTATTTAAGTTGTTTTGACTATTTATTGTTACTTTAATGTTGGAGGTATTGAATAGTTATGAGATTATGGTAGATGGTTTGGTTGGCGTTTAGTTTTTTTTTTTTTTTTTTTTTTTTTTTTTTTTTTTCACCCCTAGGATTTGGATGATGGAATATTAATTGGGGTTTAGTTTTAATTTAATATTTAATTGTCCGAATTTTAGGGCGTGACAGTTTGGTATCAGAGCTCTAGGTTACCCTAGACTTGTGAGAGTTTAGGTGATCCTTGGATTGTAGAAACATGGCTTAGCTGGTTTAAGTTGGTGGTTGAATTTATTCTAAGTATTTATGAACAAATTTTTTTTGTGTGTTTAACTTGAAGGTGATGGCTGGAAGGTATCTTTAATTTTTTTTTTAGAACCCATTAGAGTACTTTTTGATACTGGTGCCTCTCGTTCTTTTATATCTAGACAGTTTGTAGAAAGAGAAAATATTGTAACCACCTCATTGTCTAGACCTATTCGTGTTGAGACCCCTTTATGAGGGGCAGTTACTCTTTATGAGATATGTAAAGATTTTGAGATTGATTTTGCGGGTAGAGTCTGGTATGCAGACCTAATTGTTTTAGGGTTTGAGGGGTTTACAATTATTTTGGGTATGGATTGGCTGTGAAAACACTTTGTGACTCTAGATTGTGCTGGAAGGACTGTAAATGTAGATATTCCTAGTATGCCACGGCTTACCCACACTTCTAGCGATGGAGAAGAGTCAGTGATGACGAGTTTTCTATGCTCGGTAGAAATCTCTAAGCAGGATATTAGTGAGGTAGATGTGGTGCGTGAATTTGAGGATGTATTTCAGGAGATACCTAAACCTCCACCTCGATGGGTAGTAGAATTTCGCATTGACCTGGTGCCAGAAACTGCACCGATTTATAAGGCAGCATATAGAATGGTGCCTAAGGAGCTTGTGGAGATGAAAAAGCAGCAGAAAGAGATGCTTCGAAAAGGGTTCATTCGTTCAAGTAACTCCCCATGGGGAGTACTTGTGATCTTTGTCTCCAAGAAAGATGGCACTCTCTGTATGTGCATAGATTACAGAAAGCTAACCAAGGTGACTATCAAGAACAAATATTCACTACCTAAAATTGATGACTTGTTTGATCAGTTGAAGGGGGCAGCCATGGTCTTACTGCTTGATCTTAGAACGAGTTACCATCAGATGGCTGTGTCAGAGGAAAGTATATCGCTTACTGCTTTTCGGACCCGGTATGGGTTGTACGAATTTCCTATAATGCCTTTTGGTTTGACCAATGCTCCTGTCTATTTCATGGACTTGATGAACATAATTTTTCAACCGTATCTAGATAAGTTTGTGATTATCTTCATAGATGATATCTTGGTGTATTCTAAGAATGAGGAGGAACACAGAGGACACTTGAAAGTTGTATTGCAGACTTTGAGGGAGCAACAGTTATATGCTAAGTTCAGTAAGTGTCACTTTTGGGAGAAAAAAGTTTGATTTTTGGGGCATGTTTAGTCCAATCAGGAAATAGTGGTAGATCTTGAGAAAGTTGTTGCGGTCAAAGAATGGAAGCAGCCTACGAACCCTATAGAGGTGAGAAGTTTTTTAGGACTAGCCGGTTATTACAGGAGATTTATAGAGAAGTTTTCCACTATTACAGTACCCATGACCAAGTTGACCCACAAGAATGTGAAGTTTGTATGGACACATGATTATGAGAAAGCTTTCCAGGAGTTAAAGCAACGGTTGACTACAACACCAGTGTTAACTATACCAGTACAAGGTGAAAAGTTAGCAGTGTTTACTGATGCAAGTGGAACTGGGTTGGGATGTGTATTGATGCAGCATCAGAAGGTTATATCTTATGTTTCTCGACAATTGAAACCTCATGAGAGACGATACCCTACTCATGACTTAGAGTTGGTAGTAGTTGTTTTTGCGTTGAAAGTGTGGCAACACTACTTGTTTGGGGAGCACTTTGAGTTGTACACAGATCACAAGAGCCTCAAATATCTCTTTTCTCAAAAAGAGTTGAACATGAGGCAATAGAGGTGGGTTGAATTCATTAGTGGTTATCATTTCGAGATCCTTTACCACCTAGGGAAATGAAATGTGGTCGCAAATGCACTTAGTCGACAATATGGGATTATAGCTTCTTTGATGATTTAGGAATGGAAGTCCTTGGAGTTAATTTCAATGCATGATGTTCAACCAATAGAGAGTGCTGAGAGGGCATACATTGGTAGTTTGACCGTGCAGCCGACGTTACTGGGTAAAGTTCGT
Organism: Camellia oleifera; assembly: GCA_022316695.1. Classification (NCBI taxonomy): domain Eukaryota; kingdom Viridiplantae; phylum Streptophyta; class Magnoliopsida; order Ericales; family Theaceae; genus Camellia; species Camellia oleifera. The sequence continues at coordinate 155,394,404 of CM039305.1, forward strand.
TAGATGCAAAATTTAGATGGGTTTCTCGTCAGCAAGCTCGATGACCTTGTAGTGGATTTGATCGATGATTGTCCTACTGATTGGTCTGTGGACTTTGATGGGGGATGGCGATTTAAGGGCAGGTTGTGTGTACCTAACATTGTTGAATTGAGGAAAGAGATTATGGATGATGCCTATAGGTTCCAATATACCATTCACCCTGGTGGGACTAAGATGTATCATGACCTAAAGAGGATGTTTTGGTGGGAAGGTATGAAGAAGGACGTAGGAGAGTATGTTTCTCGATGTTATGTGTGCCAACAGGTTAAGGCAGAACGCCAACAACCGTTTGGACTTTTGCAGCCTCTTGAGATTCCTATTTGGAAATGAGAGTACATCTCTATGGACTTCGTGGATGGATTGTCGCAGTCTAAGCGAGGCAATGAATCTATTTGGGTGATAGTGGATCAACTCACCAAGTCTGCTTATTTTATTCCTTTCAGTGTTCACTGAATTGCGGATAAACTAGCTAAGCTGTATGTTCAGGAGGTGGTGTGACTTCATGGCGCACCAGTTTCTATAGTTTCGGATCATGATCCATTGTTTGTGGTAGAGTTTTGGGAGAGTTTTCAGCATGCTTTGGGTGCTAGATTAGACTTGAGCACGGCTTATCATCCTCAGACAGATGGGCAAACTGAGCGAGTAAATCAGATCTTGGAGGATATGTTGAGAGCTTGTGTCCTTGATCTTGGTGGTAGTTGGGAAGAACACTTGCCATTGGTGAGTTTGCTTATAATAATAGCTATCACTCCAGTATCGGGATGGCACCTTTTGAGGCTTTGTATAAGAGGCCATGTCGATCACTTGTTTGTTGGATGGAGGTAGGAGATGCACCGTTATTAGGGCAAAAGTTGGTGAGAGAGACCACGGAGAAGGTGAACATTATTCGGCAACGTATTAAGATTGCACAGAGTCGTCAGAAGAATTACGCTGATAGAAAATGTAAGGGGGTTGAGTTGAATGTTAGAGATTTTGTGTTTTTGAAGGTCTCGCCGATGAAGGGTATCATGCGGTTCAGAAAGAAGGGAAAGTTGGCACCTAGATTTGTGGGACCATATGAAATCACTGAGAAGATTGGTAATGTGGCTTACAAATTAGACCTACCACCTGCTTTAGCTATGATTCACAATGTGTTCCACGTATCCTTATTGCAGAAGTGCGTGTAAGATCCTTCCCAAGTAGTATCACCAGAAGTGTTGGAGATTAGTGATGATCTAACGTATGTGGTGCGACCGGTTACTATTTTAGATCGGGATGTAAAGCAGTTGCGGCGCAAGAAAGTAAACTTGATGAAAGTGCAATGGAGTGAAGATGAGAACGATATTACTTGGGAGTTAGAAGAGAAAGTTCGGCGTATGCACTCAGAACTTTTTGTTTAGTACTCTCTCCTATCGAATCTCAGGACGAGATTCTTTTGAGGTGTGTATATTGTAGCGACCCTAATTTTCTTAAGTTATTATTTATTATTATTATGATGATTATTATTATCTTATTTTATTTTTGGCTTTATTAATTGTGTGGTCATATGAGAATTTAATGTGATATTTAATGAATTTAATGTGGTAATTAATTAATTTAATGTATTATTTAATTATATATAATTAATCCAAATATTTAAATATTTATATTTGTTACATATATAAAAAAAAGAGGTGATATATATATATAATCTTATATTTATATTTATATATATTATAATTATGTTGTATTTTATAATATAATATTATATAATAGTCATATTAAATGAGATTAGGAAATTAGGTTATTATATATATAATATAATATAGGTATTCAACTAGGTTTAGAAGTTCTTAAGAATCCTACAATTGATAGTAGCAACCACAAGGAAAAGGGCCGGGGTAAAGAGAGAGAGAGAGAGAGAGAGAGAGAGAGAGAGCAAAGAAAGAGGGACGGCGGGAGAAGAGGAGGAGAAGAAAAAAAATTAGGGTTTTGTTTTGGTGGCTCTATTATTTTTTTAAATAATTCTTTGATCTTCAAAAAAAATATTGTTAGTAAAAAATCCAATTCCCTTGATTTATGTTTAATTCGTTATTTTTATTTATTTATTTGATGCTAGTTTGATTTTGTTGGTACATAAAGATGATAGATTGATTTTAATTATTTTGTTTAGTTATGCATGTAAAGTTTAGGATTTTTAGATGATTGATTGATTTAATTATTTTGATTAGTTGTGTATGCTAGGTTTAGGGGTTTTATATGCATTTATTTTATAGTTGTAATCATACTCATGGTTATATGAAATTAAAATTAATTAGGAACCCATAGATAAATTCCTTACACTCCACCATAACTCTATGGATTGTTGTTTTATTTTAGTGATGGTGAGAAAGAGTGTATAAAAAAAAACGTGAGGACTATGAGATTTATTTGAATGTCTTAGGCTTGGCATTGTTATGTTGTTCTCATGAGTGAGATATTTTGTATATGTATATTGTTGCCTCGTTCTCATGAGTAGACGAGTGCTTTGATTTACGCGTGTACGTATATGCTAACTATCCGGGGAGTGTGAGTCAAACTCGGGACGATATCCCCATGCAAGTTTGTCTTAGGAGCTGTGTTAGCTATACAAGAGGCACATGAGATATATGTGTAAGCCGGAAGTGGAGGCCAAAGTGGTTGAGTTAAGGTACAAAGAATTTAATTATGCGATGATTGTTATAGTGTGTATTGTATTGACTTGTACAGGATGAAAAATAGTAAACGACCTCAATAAATTATGAAATTTGAGCAGAGGCATGTATACGTGATTCTAGACAACTTTTGTGTTTTAGCTTGTCATTAAAAAGATCGATTAGAATTTATAATAAGATGATTTTGGTTATTGTCGGTTTGATTCATTTCAGCAATGAAGATTTTAGAGGCTGTTTTAACCTATAAAACGAGCTCATTTTTATTGGTGTTGCGCACACTAAAGTAAAACATTATTCTGCACACTTTTCGTGTTTTGAACTTTTTCGAAAAAAATCATCTTAGGACAGTTTTTGTTCATTTTCAGCTTCAGATTTTTCGATTGAATTCCGTTTAGATTTTTCTATCAAACTTTTCTCTCAATCTGTTCAGTTTCTGTTAAATTTGTTCACTTTGTCATTTAGGAAATTTGATTATGTACAGCTTTCGTTCTTTGAGTTTAAGTCAATTCAAATTATTTAAGCATGAAACGGTGTATTTTTATACTTCTTTAGCAAGTTACTTATGATTAAATTATACTAACTTTATTTTGTAGGATGGTGGGTCTTATTAATTTTTTTTTTTATGCAGGGCTAACCCGCCATATTTTTTTTTCTATTTTGTTTATTTTATAATCAATTTATATTTCGTTATGTACGGACAAGAAACTAAATGCCACCGTATATCAGGAAACTACCCATTTGTCTCGGTGCGGTTGGAACTACTTGTCTTGTCCTGTAATAAGAATTTAATGTATTTTTGTTTGTGTCTGGTGGACACATGGGTGTTGAATCTTGTACTCATACCAGTATATCTGTATGCTGACCCGTTTTGTCTCTTGGCAACTCGAGTGCGTTTTGTTTGAGCGCAGCCGAGCTCCCTTTGCATGATTAGTTGGGGCTACGGTGGTGACGTGGAATAACTATAGTTGTTGGACCTGTCTCTTGGATTTCTTTTGTTTTCTTGAGCTTAGGGTTGATATTAGTTTATGTATTTTTTTTTTATGACTTTAGTATTGGAATAATTTGGCATGGTTTGTAACCGTATATTATTTAAGTTTGTTTGACTATTTATTGTTACTTTAATGTTATAGGTATTGAATAGTTATGAGATTATGGTGGATGGTTTGGTTGGCGTTTAGTTTTTTTTGTTTCACCCCTAAGATTTGGATGATGGAATATTAATTGGGATTTAGTTCTAATTTAATATTTAATTGTCTGAATTTTGGGGCGTGACAGTTCAGCAAATACCTTAGTTTGTTCCTCTTGAATACCCATCCCAGAAACAACAATTTTATGGTAATTGATCCTTAATCCAGTTATCACCTCAAAGCACCTCAATACCCTCTTTATGTTCAGAACTTCCTCTATGTCACCTTCACAAAAAATGATAGTGTCATCTGCAAATTGAAGATGTGAAATACCCAACTGATCAAAGCCTACTGAATCACCCTTGATCAAGCTCTTCTCTATAGCCCTTGTCAATAAGAGGTTAAGACCTTCAGTAGCAACTATGAACAAAAATGGAGATAATGGGTCTCCTTTCCTTAGCCCCTTCTGTGGTAGAAACTCCTCAGTGGCTGCGCCATTGACCAATATAGACACCTTAGCTGTTGTGATACAAGTCTTCATCCACCTAATCCACCTTGTGCCAAAACCAGAATTTCCCAACATTGACAGCAAAAATTCCCAATTTAATGAGTCATATGCTTTCTCAAAATCCAATTTCAGGATTATACCTTTCTTCTTAGCTCTGTGCCACCCATCGACAACTTCATTAGTTATCATCACACCATCTAGGATGTGTCTACCACTGACAAATGCTGACTGTACCTCACTAATCACAGCTGGAAGCACCTCATTCATTCTTCTGGACAATACCTTGGCCAAGATCTTATAGATGGAGCTAACCAAACTAATGGGCCTATAGTCACCCAATCCCGAAGGATTATCTTTCTTAGGAATAAGCACAATGAAGGAGCTATTGACCCCACTTGACATTTTATTTGTATGAAATTCTTGAATCATTTGGATAATCTCACTTTTCATAACAAGCTAACACTTTTGAATGCATGCAAGATTAAAACCATCTGGTCCAGGGGCCTTACACCTATCACAATCTTGAAGAGCTGCCCAAATCTCATCTGCAGAGAACTTTACTTCCAAATTGGCTGCTGCCTTTGGGCTAATAACATTAAAAGGACCTGAAATCTTTGGCCTCATAGTCCAAGACTCTGAAAACTGATGCTTAAAATGCCTAACCATGACTTGTTTAATCTAAATAGGGTTTTCAAAGGTCACCCCCTCCACACAAACTGAATCTAACAAATTCTTCCTCTGTCTCCTGATGGCCATGATGTAGAAAAATCTAGTGTTTTTATCATTATTTCGAGCCCATAGCATTCTGGACTTTTGCAGCCACAACCTTTCTTTATCTCTGCTTAATTTCCCCACCAGACTTCTAGCTTCTCTTATTTTTCTGAGTTACACATCAGCCAGAGTTCTAGATTCTGCCTTCAAATCCCAATCATGCAACTCCTCCTCAGCTGACTTGAAAAGATTATCAATATTACCAAACACCTCCTTATTCCACACTCTTAGGTGAGATTTTAATTCTTTCAATTTCCTCATTAATCTATACCCTGCCCATCCTGATACTTGAATATTCTCCCAAATCTGTTTAACTTCAGGCATAAAGGAAGGGTGTGAAAGCCAAGGACTTAAGAACTTAAAGGGTTTGGGACCCCAATCCCTTTTATCCTCATTCAACAGAATGGGACAATGATCTGATATGGTTCTAGGTAGACCCCATTGCTTGAGAGAGAACTTTTCCAACCACCTTGAATCCAACAGGAATCTATCTATCCTGTTCTATCTTTCCCCATCCAGTGCATTACACCAGGTAAATTGTCTACCTAGCATAGGCAAATCTGACAATTCCAACTTGTTAATAAACTTATTGAAATCCTTCATCCCCCTGTCCCTTCTAAAGAACCCTTTCCTCTCACACATGAGCCTAATTTCATTGAAATCCCCACCCACACACCAAGGATTTGAATAATGTGGGTATATATTAACTAGAAGCTCACATAGTTGTCTCCTACACACAATCTCATTCGGGGCATATATATTGACAATGACACACTCAAAAGAATAGCATGATGTACCTGATAGAAGAATAAAATTCTTACCACAGCAGCAGTCTCTAAGCTTGAAAATGCCTGGCCTCCAAATGCACAATAATCCACCCGCACTACTATCTGACTCCACCTCCATAAAATCCATCTCCTCATAAAGCCAAATAGTTTTCACAAAACAATCATCCATAGTATTTCTTTTTGTTTCTTGGAGCAATAAAACATCTACATTCCTAACTTTCACCAAGTGCTTAATTTTTCCCTTTTTGTCTGGCCATCTCAGCCCTCTAACATTCCAAGGTCATATTTTCATGAAGAAATTGACATATCGCCCCCATAGCCCCTGTTAACAAACAATTAGTTTCTGTTTGTCCTATCCACACCTATAAGTCTCTCCAAATCATTCTCCTCCAATTCCACTATTTTGCTCACAACCTCTTCTTCTTGACCATGGTACTGTAGCCCCAAAGTTGTTCCTACCTTCAGAGTTGTCTGTGCCTCTTCAATTAAATTTCTCCTTCTAATCCTCGAGAGACTCTGAGAGGATGACAAAGAGAAAGCTACTGTTGCTACTGTGGCTCTGAAAATAGCCCCTCTTTGGAATCTAAGGCTATCGACCACACCTTTTTGTTGGCTAAGACCTCCAGCTAACCTGCTGCCCCTTCTTGAAACAAAGCCTTTTTTTCCACGTATAATGGGTTTTTGGACTGCTACTTCCTTACCTTTTCTGCTTGCACCAGCCTTCTTCCCTACCTGCTTTTGTATAGTTTGAACCAGATTGGTTCTGAGGCTAGGCTGGGCTACACTATCACCCAAGCATAAAACCACCCTATTATTTGGACCACTGGGCTCAGGCCCAACCTGTACCCCTTCAAGTAATATTTCCAGATTAATGTTGGACCCTGCCCTCTCCAGCTCACTCATCTCCCTTAGATGTCCTGAAGTGCCTACTGACCCATTTATATGTTGAATATTGTTCATCATTGCCTTTTATGAAGTGACTACTTGAATTAGACTTTCCTTCTTGGAGCATGCACCTATAAAACCATTCCCCATACAACTCTATATATCAACTTCAGCTGTTGCATTCTTTCCATCATTTCCCCTACCCAACACCTCTGAGCTGGTTGGCACTGTCTCCAACACCCTATTCACCTCACCAGAGCCTCCCCTTATGTCTTCTTCCTTTGCTGAATTATCTAGCTGAGCACTCCCTCTACAACCTCCATTGCCAGACAACTGATCCACTTCTTCTTTGTCTTTTGATTGAAGTTGAACATAGTCCTTCCCTCTGCTGGAGTTAGGGCTAGAACATAAACACCTTGGGAATTCCTCACAGACTTTCACTGGAATACGAATACCCTTACACACCAGATAAACAATCGTATTAATCATCTCCATACACCTCGTAAGCACTCGAACTCTGCCTCGGTGAAAGGTTTGAGGATTATTTATGTCATCTTCAAATTGGACCACCAATCCCTAATGACTGGCTATACGACGAAAGGTTGTTACACTCTAGAGGTTGATTGGAATGCTGAAGTAATACACCCATATGCACCTCTCTTGCTCTACAAATTGACCTTCCTCCAATTCTTCAACTGAGTCACACCACTTCTGACTCCACTTCCCCAGCTGAACCTTCTATTCCTTCACCTACTGAACTGAGTTGAAAGTTAGCAGCACGATTCTGCCTCCACACTCCCTTGCAACTACATCCTTCATCCCTCTGTTGCATAACTCTGCTCTAAAATCCTTGAAGGCAAAAAAGCTGCTCATTTTCACTATTAAGGTTTCGTATCACCACCTATTTCCTTCCTCATGAACCTTAATTATCACCTTCTCACATTCACTTGATCCTTCACCTACTGATGCCTCTACAAAAGACTTATTTCCTCCCTGGCTCTGCCTCTGCTGCAGATGGATCCTCTGCCTTATCCTCGCCCCAACCTCACCTTTACGTAACCCCCTATGATCCTTTGAATCAGGACTTTGGGTCTTATGACACTCTGCTCTTTTCACCATCAGGGCCTTGTTGTCGCACCACAATCTGTCTATCTTCTTAATCGCCATCTTTGTAGCCACTTCACAATCATATCTAAAAAAACCAAATCTAGATCTTGTTGCTTGCCTTCTCTTCCCTAGAATGAACATATCCTTTACTATGCCAAACTTGTGGAATAAATTGAATAGTCCTTTAGGATCTAAGGATTCTAGAATATTATCCACGCAAATGGTGATCAGCCCTGCCTTCTTTTGTAGCCCTCTCTGCCATCCCACTTTTCTCCTGTAGATCACTGGGTTCCAACCGCCTCTCTCCATCACTTCCGTTTTGTGCATATTTTTATCTTTGTTTTTTGAAAATTTTGTTTGTTTGTAGCATTACTGCTACTTAACAGTCAACTTTACTAGTATGTAATTTTATTTATTTTTTTAATTTTTTTGAGGCAAAATTCATTTTACTCTCTTGTAATTTGATCTCAAAATACTTTACCTTCTATCATTTAAAAATAGTCAAAGAGATTCCATGTGATTTTGATCATCTTGTAGTTAACCTTACTATTGTTATTTATTTTGTCAAACATGATAAAATTTACAAAAACACATGCCAACTTTGAGAGTGGATACAAAAAGCAATGTCAAATTCTATTGTAAAAGGTCAAATCTACCCTTTCTCCATTTTCTTCATCTTCTTCATACTTCAAAACCCAAACCCTAATACACTCAACTCCTCGATTCACTTCCCTCTTCCGCAACCCCCTTACCCTCTCATATCAAACCATTTTCTCTCATACTAATCGCTGCCAACTCTCCCTATCCCAAATCCATGATTTGTTCATATCATAGTTCGTAATATCGGCCGGTATGTACTGGACCGGCCAATTCGTACCGGAAAATCAGAGCACTAGTTCGGATATAGACCGGTATACCGGTGATAATGAAATTCGCAGCCGTAGCGGTTGAGTCCCGGTACGTAGCGGCTTGAATCCGTTACATAGGGCGATATAGGTCGGTTGTCACCGGTACAGATGAAAATCAGCGCAGAAAACTACTCGTGGCTCCGATGCTGTTTATGGTTTTGGATTGCTGGTCTTCGCTAAAGTGAGAGTGCAACTATGAGGTTCATGAGGAGGTCGTGCTGTCCTTTGGCGGCTTCCGGCGTGTTTCAAAATGCTTTTCTGATCGTGCGTTGTTGAGCGAAGCTTTGAGGCTACAGCAGGCAAGATATGATACAGCACATAGGGCGCAGAGTATATGTTTTATATTTATATTTTATTAAAATGTATATTGATAGTTTTGGGCCAAGATATTTTGCTGAAGACGGTTGGTTGTTTTGAGCAATCTTAGGCCCATGTGTTTCTTTAACCAACTTGTGGGTCTAGTTGGTGCACTGTTGTTGATTTATTTTAAATTGTAGATAATTGAAAGTTATAACTGAGACTAAAATAAATTATATTATTTAGTTGAAAATGAGTCAAAAGTATTTATACATATCAAAATTTTGATTAAAATGTGACAAATTAAGGCTAAAAGAGTCACAAAAAAAAAAAAAAAAAAGGCATAAAATTGATTTTTGGAGGATTGCTAATAATTTTTAAAATTTCACGGCCGTGACACCCGATTCCCGATAAGTACCAACCGATACTACCAATACTACCGATACCAATACTCCGCGATCGATATCGTTACGTTACGCAATACCCCGATTTAGAACTATGGTTCATATTGATTTTTTTATGGGAAAAGTTAGGGATCATGAAAATTTTGTCATGAAAATGATCATGAAAAATTTATGATCTTTGGATTACCTTGATTAGTGTGTGGTGTTTTATTCTAAGTGTAATCGAAGGGTTACAAACCTTTCATGATTATTTTCATGAAAGGTTTTTCATGATATCTAGCATTGCTGTTTTTTTATTATTTATTTGCGTCAATAGAATAAAGACGTTGACAGTTGCAATATTGAGTTAATGGTGGTAGCTAAGAACTAATATTGCACATATTCTATAAAGAGATTAGATAGATTTAAAGATTCAATTGAACAGGACCTCCCCTTCACTGATTTCACTACAGGAAAAACGAGTATTAGCGGCGTTTTAAAAACGCCGCTAAAAGCCTGAAAAACGCTGCAAAATGATACAGCGACGTTTAAATTTGTCGTCGTTGATACGGCCGTCGTAATAGCTTTGCAACGTTTACAAAACGTCGCTGAAAATATTAGACGTCGTTTTTTAAAACGCCGCAAAATCTTTGACATCCGTCTCAACTTCCGTCCCAAACTAACGGATGACGTCACAATGACGTCATTTAGTGGCCTTTTTTGAGAAACGCCACTTTTTTTTTTTAAATAAAATTATTATTATTATGAAATGGAATGAAATATCAAAGTTAGTGGCATTTTTCAAAAAACGCTAGTTTTCTTTTGTTTTTTTTATTTTATTATTATTATGAAATGAAATATCAATTCCACCCCCACCCCCACCTCCACCTCCACCTCCACCTCCACCTATGCTGCTGCTGCTGCTGCTGGCACAAAAGAATATGAAAAAAATACCAAAGTTGGCATTCTCTGTTCATACTAGAACTTTGGAAACAAAGTCAAAGAATTTAACTAATTGCACATTTCATACACAAAATACAATCCAGGTTTTCAAAAACAGAATCCCAAAACATTAAAAACAAAGTTCACTAGAACAATTACAACAAAAATACGCAAAACAATCATCAAACAAGCCTTTATCCCATGAAAATTATGAAACTAAAAAGGATTATAGAACTAGCTGCCACAGCCTCCCTAATCGCACCTCTAGCCATCTCTTTCCTCCCCTGATGTTCCCTTCTTTCATGTTCTTCTGGCACTGCCCAATAAAACTCTTCCTGGATGGTTTCCGTAGGCTTCTCTACCACTTCTCCACCACTTCTCCACTGCCACATTCTTGCTCTCCAGTTTCTTCTCCCTGTATGATATCAAATGATGCTATGCTCTATAAGATGTTACCCATGTTCACCGTACCATTAGTTCATGCAAATGATAACATGCTTGAATATGTAGGCTCACTCACTAGATCTCCTAGTTCACCTTGAAAAGGGGAAACTATTTTGCTTGATTATATTCAACAACAAATTAGATATATGCTTGGTCTCACATGCCACTGATTGTCCTAGAGATGTATAGTTTAATTCCAGAGAAAAATTAATTTGATCTCTCCCTGTTTATAAATTGATTTTAAAATAAAATTTATAATCATAAATGAACATAATAGCAGTTTAATGGGTACCCAAGAAACATTTGAACAATTGGACTGAGGAATTATTCAACTTCATCAAAAGAGAATTATCAAGGGTCAGTTAAGACAAGAATCTTCTAAACAAACTACAAATGGATTACCACAGGGACATAAAGCACTATTTATTTATTTATTTTTTATTTTTTTTGGATAAATCAGAAAGCACTATTTGCTAATAAAGAGCATGAATTTCTGTATTTGATATTCTCAAAAGGATGTAAGCCCCTAAAATAATTAAATAAAGCATAATAATTTCCAAGGGGGAGAAGGACAACTTCCTCAAATTCTATCTTCAGCTCTTTGAAAGGAAATACTAGTTCATACAGAATATGCATATCTTTAGTTGCAACACTAGAAAAGATTGTGAAGAGTTGCTGTTTAGAAGAAAAGTAGGGAAAAAAAAGGAGACAATAAAGGAGCGTTTAACCTATAAACAGAAATCTTTCACACACAGGTTTCGCCACACTAAAATCAACCGTTGAAGTCTAGTTATGAAATGCAATGTAAAATCAACACCTCAACATGCTCTCCAAGTGCAAATGCACTACAATCTGTTGATTTTTTTTTAATTATTTTCATGTCAGAAGAGTGCATCGCATACTTGTGTCTATGAATTGGATATTTAGCTTAGGTAATGCCAAAGGTTGATTGACATAATGGAAGCATTACTCAAGTTTTATCATTACTTTATTTGTAAGAGAACAGGGAGAAAGGTGGATACAGGGAGAAAGGTGGAAATTAGTAGCAAAAATATTTCATCTAAGAAACACACATCACTTTCCTGTGACAAGACAAGAAAACTGTGAAGCAAAATGTCAAGGAAATAGAAAAAATTTAGAAGATGATCAATAGTACATAAATTCTGTGACACTAATTCAATGCAAAAGACTAGTTGATGCTAAAACTATGTTTAGCAAAATCTATACCTTTTGCAGGGGTGAATAATTACAAGATTCTGACAGAAAACAATGTTAAATTCTATATACTATTACTATTAGTAATAAGGCAGCATCGATTCAATTGACTCGAGTAACACTTGCAAAATTGGACCCATATAAAAATATTATTATAGAATCAACATTATCATTGGGCGTATTTTAAGTTGTAGGTTGCAGATCACACACCTGTTGACGATGCAATGCCAGAAAGACTGCCACAGGCAAGGCTAACCATGCTAGGAGAATCATCAGGCTTGATGTCAAGATGCTAAAAAGTCAGAAACCATACACCAGAACACTAAGGAGCAATCAGATATAGCTTGGCATAAGAAATTCCATTTTTGATAGAAAGAACTAGGAGTCCTCACCTTTGAGAGTGCCAATAAGATCTCAATGTCTCATAAACAGAAACACACAACTAACTTGAATCCACCAGCGTTAATAAATAAATAAAAAGGTTATCAAATACAAGAGGCTCCCGCTAAAGTGGGGTCTGGAGTAAGACGGTAATGGCACGTCTTTACCATTGGGCCAAACCATTCCTTAAGGTTCTAAATAATAGTTTAATTTTAATTAGAAATTTTTCCAAGCATTCTATATGGTTTCTGACATTGTCGTTATTCATTAATTTCTTCCTAGTCCCCCGTAAGTCCTTAAAACTACATTTTGATCCTACTTTTGTTATCCTTCAAGTTTAGAAATATATAGAGATCATCAAAAATATTCAAGGTTCATTGTGACTACTGTCATTTCAGCCAACACCCAAGATGAGACTTTAGTTCTATTGAGCAGCTTTTTGCAAAACAAAGGGGGAATCATTAAGATGTCAAAGAAGTAAAATACACAAGATAAAAAAGATAGATTGCTTAGGCTAAATATGACTTGAGACCAAAACTTCATAATACTTTTGTAAAAATTTTCAGGAATTTTTGGGTGCTTACACTCTTGTAGCATAATAATAAGAATTTTTTCTGCAAATAAACATATCTTTGAACCCTAAATGTATCTGGATCACTCCAGACCTTTCTCTCTATGCATTCTAGCATATTAAGCTTGCAAACATTATCATGAAGAAAAAGAAATAGAAAAGCCTACATGTATTGCCACCATAAAAAAATTTTTAAAAAAAGGGTGGAGACAGAATATACCTTTGTACAGCCTTGGGCTGGTCCTTTTAAATAAACCACCTTTAAGGGTCCTCACTGACAAAGCAGGCTCTAAAATTCTAACAATGCAAACACAGTCAAAATTTAAATAGTCCTTAATTAATGAAGAGTAACAAAAACAAACAAAGCCATAGATGGGTTGCAGACTAGACTCAGAAGAAAATTCATTCGTAGATCCAAAAGTGAAGGCTGCTCTGCCATTCTGCGACACCTTCTGGGAACCACAGCGCAATCTCCTTTCTTGCACTCTCAACTGCATCACTCCCATGGATGACATTCCTGCAAGCCACAACAAAATATATCTGCATAAGATATTTCCCAAATAGTAGCAGCTAATGGTAGGGCAGTGTTTACAAGCAGATTTTCTGAACAATTCAAATGAACTAAAGATTATAATACAATCTACAAAGAATTTTGAAGGAGATCATATTCAAGCACACAAATCTCAAATCTTTTTAGAGAATAATATCTCCAAATTAAGCGCTCAGAGCATTTTCTCCAACAGAGATTGTGCACATCAATTTGCTCGTGATTTCAGTAGCTGCTAAAAAAAGGTGTTTCAGAGGATGAGACAGGCCTACTTACCACACAATCCATTGTGTTATTTCAAATCAATCTTGATTAATTAGGCAGTTAGAGATGGTAGGGCATGCACAACTAATTATCCTAAAAAGTAACGTGAGCTATTGACTACAACCATATATATATGAATTAAGCAAGTGATCAGTAAGATATCCCATTTTGCTAACAAGATGTTAGGTAAAGTACGTAATCATTGGTAGGTGAAGTTTTCATATCCACATTCCATTTTTACAATAGAAAAAGAGGGGGGGGGTGGATTGCATATTTATGTTATTTTAACAAGAAAGATATTTATCAAATACACATATGAAATGTCATATACCAACAATATCTAGCAATAGAACCAATTACAAATGTCATTAATAAGAAGTTTCAAAAATATTTAAATTGTTATATTAAGCAAAAGGGAGGGTATTATCTACTCCAATTTGCTATCACAATCATATCTCTTAGCTACATTGATGCAAATTAAATGATGGCATATCATGGTCATGTCATCCTATATCTAAGGTTAATTTTTACTTCTAGGATTCTCGACCAATTTCATACTTTCTTTATATTGTGCTTACCTAGTGACGCTAGTCATAAAAATTGATCAGTAACCATACAGCCACATGTGTATTGATGACAAAGACAATATTCATATATCTAAGAAATACTAGATACAGAAACAGCAAGTTACCTGCCAATCTCAACTGCAAAATCTCCACGGATGGTACCAGGAGCAGAGTCAGAGGGGTTAGTGGCTCCAATAATCTTACGACCTGTTGTCACTACATTCTTACCCTCCCAAACCATTGCAACAACAGGACCAGAGATGATGTATTCAACCAACCCATTAAAGAAGGGTTTTGAAGACAAGTCCGCATAGTGCTTCTCAGCAAAAGCATGCTCCACAGACTGGAGTTTCAAACCTGAAACCAAAACCAATTACCAAATTACAAAGTAGTATGCTGACCAAAATGACAACTGCATGTTAAGAAAAAATAGCTATTATTAAACTAAAACCGATTATAAACCAAAATTCAAGTTTGAAACTTATGTAGTTGACTTCTTTTGGTTAGCCTGAAAAAAATGTTTGCCTAACATCGAACAAGATCCAAGAACAAGATAAAGATTAGTTGATGGTAAATGAAATTAAGGGCTCAGCTCAAGTAATTATCTCCAATATGGCTCACTATTGACTATGTCACTAATAATCAGCATCAGAACAACGACTCAAGATATG
This sequence comes from Camellia oleifera, assembly GCA_022316695.1. NCBI lineage: Eukaryota > Viridiplantae > Streptophyta > Magnoliopsida > Ericales > Theaceae > Camellia > Camellia oleifera. The sequence goes on from CM039305.1 coordinate 155,409,469, forward strand.
ATTCAATTCATGGGTCTCATTTAGCAACCAATTACTCAAAAGTCAGCTTAATCAGATGCCTGTTAACCATCTATGTTGCATATGCTTCTGTCAAAATAGAAAATGGATAAAGAATATTTTGAAGTTGTGAAATGCTATATATCACCTATTTTTTTTCACCAATATCACGGGGTGCATGGCAGGATACCATTTGTCATCACTATTTCCTTAATAGTTATTTTCAAACAAGAAACTAAACATAAATATCCATGCAAGGAGTGATACAAACCAATGATAAAAAAAAATAAAATCGATGACATATAGCATTCCTCTTTGAAGTTTTTCAACCAGATTAATAAGAATTAGTCGGAGTAAATATAACTGTTTACATCAACTCTAGCTGAGTTTTATTCTTGACAGGACCGCCCCCATCATAGTGGATAACATATTAGCAAGATCTTATTGGTATTTAAGCAGCACACTGAAAGCAAGCGAATTCTAAAAAGGGGGGAAATTACCTTTCAAAGTGAAGCCTTTCTTCTCAAATCTGCAAATAATCTACAAACATGGGAGTATAGAAGGGTGGAAATAGAAAAGCCTACATGTATTGCCAATGGCCCACGTATCAGATATTAAACTGATAAGAACAGATACTACACTTGATCTTAGCCAAAAGGCCTAGAAAGGTATGATTTGTACAGCCTTGGGCTGGTCCTTTTAAAACCCACTACACCTGTCCTCTTTCTCCTTCTTTCTCAATGTGGGACTACATAAGTGTTTCACCATTAGTGCTTCACTGGAACTCAGAAAGAGTACTCTGCTAATTGGATATGCAAACGAAAAAAAAATCATACTAATAAGGTTAATGTATCTGTTATCGATATACCAATGATGGATTATAAACCGATGTGTTATTGAGTGTTGTGGATGGCTGGGTGGTACAGGGCATATTGGCAATGTATCATCTCTGTGTTCTATCTAAAGAACAAAAGGATTATAAAATATCATTGACCAACATTAAACCTGTAAGTCATGCCTTGGAACAACAAATAGTTGCTTCTATAAGATAAATCTTTCAGAATTATCTTGTTTTAGTAGCTTTTTAAGTGATTAGGAATGAGGTTTTCCTTTGATTACATGATAGCTTCTATAGTATGAGCTATCTAATCCCAAACTGTCTTGCAAATTAGAGAGTTAATTGATTTGAAAAACAAACAAAGTAATGAAAAACAAACAAACCTACCAGCAGATTTGATCGATCTGGTTCAACGATCTGATCTGATCTAATCTGAAAATGAAAAAATTAGAGAGTTAATCAGCAGATTTGACAATGAGAAAGTAGACCAACAGAGATCGATCTGGTTCAAACTCGAACACTGATTAAGAGAATGAAAATTGTACCTGAGATAAGAGCAACAGAGATCGATCTGGTTCGAGAATGATATCGATTTTGGATCTGCGATTTGATGAAGAACAGATCGAGTTTGAGTTCAAGTTCGATGAAGCGACTGATCAAAGCTGTCCAGCGACAGATTGATGAAGAGCAACAGAGATCGAGAGTTCGACGCATATACAATGCAAAATCTGCAATCGAGCGAGAGAGAGAGAGTGTGTGTGTGTGTGTCTTTGATCTGGATCGATGAATATCAGTCGAGGGCTTTGGAAGAGAGAGAGAGAGAGAGAGAGAGAGAGAGAGAGACCAAGCTATGGAAGAGACAGAGAGAAAGTGAAAGACAGAAAGTGAGAGACGGAGTAGGGACGGTGTCAACATATACACCCAATACGATGCCGTTCAACTGAGCTCTAAGACAACATTTTTAAAACGTTGTCTTTCATCGATCTATAATGGCGTTTCCCAAAACGCCATAAAAGAAACGTTGCAATAAACCATTTTTCCTGTAGTGTTTGCAGCCCCATTATATATATATGTATATATGTATGTATACATTTATATGTATAACTTTGTGTATTTATATGTATGCATGTATATATTTATAGTTCAAATTTTGATGCTGCTTCCATTAAAATTCAATACAAAAATATTTTTTATTCAATTAAATACAAAAATGCAATAAGATTTCCTTTAAAATTGATGGTGGGGCTTGGGTCAAATACATAAATGGTGATTGTATTTTTTTTTTCTTCTTTTAATAGAAGAAGAAAGGGGAAATACACAATTACAAAAATGATGGTCAAGAACAGCGGCAGAATTAAGAAATTAAATCAGCAGGGACACTTATCAATTACAACATTAAAAAAAATTTCAAAAATATTTTACATAAATTTTTATGATTGACATTAAAAAATATATTAAAAAACTATTATTTGTAACACGAGTATTATGGACAATATAAAAAAAAAAAAGTCATGGATATAATTTTTAAAAAAATTATGTAATGATAAAGTAATTTTTTATACAAATTTGAGTAAAAATTTAATATAATAGTAATATCATGCTATTATTGACATATGATTTTTTGGGTAAGTAATTATTGACATATGATATCACCAACTAATAATAGAGAAACACATGGAGAATAAACTCCACATGTCAAATGTAACTAACGATCTAATAAATTCTATATCTTTATTGAGATTAATTATATTTGCATGTCAATAATGATAAATATCACTATTATATTGAAATTTTCATAGATAATAATATGACTTATCATAATTTCTTTATTTTCAATCAAAATAACTATTATTATTTTTATAATTTTAAAAATATTATTGACATTTCACTCTAAAATAATAATTTTATAAATTTTTATTTAAAATATTATCTTTATGTTTAAAAAAAAAAAAATCCAAAACCCAAGATGGACGTGACTCCGTGAGCCCCTCTATGCTTCCGCCACTAGTCAAGAAGTCTTTTTTTTTTTTTTGACAATGTTAATTATACATTTTAGTTCAAAATCACGCATAGGAGGTATTTGCATGTTTTTAAAACACATAGGAGTAAAGTGGTGTGGAGCATACATAGAGATATAAAGTGAATTTTACACTTTATTTTTTAGACGCCATTAGGAACCAACACACGCACACGGAGGGATGGAGGGAGAGGGAGAGAGAGTGGCCTGAATGGTGTGGTTCTTCAGTAAAGGATGATCAAAAGCTAGCTGATGAGATATATGGACACAGTCAATTATATCTCCATCTGGACTCTTCTTTTTTTTACAACAAAACATTAATGGAAAATCAATACATACATACAAAAACATGCAAATATACATATATATATATATATATAGAGAGAGAGAGAGAGAGAGAGAAGAAAAGGGTGTTGAAGAGAGGACCTTGATGGATTTCAGAGCAGGCTTGTTCAAGTGCTTCAACTGCTTGTGAACATCATCAAGTTTCTGACCAGAAATGCTGACTATGCCACTATAACACAGTGGCAGCAGCACTACTATAAGCACCAATAACCACCGCCCACTACAACAAAATTGGGCTATAACCACGTTTTTTAGACAACGTTTTTCTAAAAAACGTTGTGCAAGAGCTAAAGTGAAATTAAAAAGACGCGTATTTCACTTTATAACGGTGCTCCGTCTCCTTCTGCCCCCATTTCTCTTTCCGTCATTTTGTTTTCTCTCTCCATTTTCTCTATCGTTTTCTGTCTCCGTCCTAGATCTAGGGTTTTCTCTATCTGCACATGCTCCTTGAGAGATTCACCAGAGTTCAAATCTAATTCTAAATCCATCGATTTTGTTGAAATTTCTTGATGGTTTTTGGTTTTCTTGATTCTGATTCTGATGATTTTGTAGAGGAAGATGGTTCGGTTGAGTAGCACAAATCGGCGGGGTTACGAGACCGAGGAATGAAGAAGGATCAAGATCATCGTGATCGAGACCGATCCAGTCGGAGCAAGAGGAAACCAACCGATGAAATGATAGGCTTTTCTGTTCCAAGAAAAGCTCAAGCGCGATGGCATTGGATGCGCTCTACCTGTTGAAGCTCCTCCTCAGGTCTGGTCCTCCCGTCGCTACCATCCCTCAAGTCCTCTCTCTCTCTATTGCTCCATCAAATCTTCGATCTGGCCTCCCTTCATTCGAATTTTACTCTTTTTAATCTTTTCACTTGCTATTTTTGGTTCGCTCTCTTTTCAATAGAATCTCATTCACTTTGATCTTTTGTTTTCAATCTAACTATTTTCAATTTTTTCAATCTATTTTTGGTCTTCTGTTAGATTGGTTTGTCTCTGTATTTGGCTTTCATTATATTTTTGTATCTCCCGTATTTGTTTGTGTTTGTCAGAAGGTTATTATCCTACATTTTCAGGTTGGCAAGGGAAATGCAGAGGTGGCTCTGTCTCTGGTTGGATACGATCAGGAACTGAAGGTATAATTCAATTGTGTGTGCTGGAATGTTTCTTAATGTTATATCATTGTAAGTCATGTTCATCAGCAATGGATGGGCCAAAATCTTATTCACATTCGTGCGATTTTGTTTTTGGTTGGATAAAAGAACTTTGGCTTGGGTTAGTTATATTTTGTTTTTAAAGAGAGTTTATATGTGTTGCAGAGTGCTATGGAATGTGTATTTGGTTCAACATTTGTTTCCCAATCCACCACCTTGCGTGACCTAGTTTATCCCCAAAAACAAACACTGCGTACTAGAGAGAAAAAGAGAGAGATTCATGGTAGAAATAGAAAAAGAAGATGGAAGAGGTGGGAGGTGACAATGATGAAGGATAGGTGTTGAATCTAGGGAGTTGGAGAGGAGGATTGGCAACGAGGGAGGGGCGACCAAAGGGGGGGTTGATGAAAGAAAGGAGTGATGGGGGGGATCGTGATGGTCGGAGAGGTGGGAGGTGACGACAATGAAGGGTAGGTGTCAAATCTGGAGTGTGGAGGAGCATTGGGGAGGGGAGCATCGCGATGGTTAGAGGTGGCGATCGTAAGGGGGTGGCAGTGTCGAGGAGGTCACTGGTGGGAGCAGGGCTAGATGTTTGTGGTTGAGGATGGTGGTCGTGGCTGTTGGAGGTGCTGGAGGTGATGATTGGGGGGTGGGGTAGAGTTAGGGTTTGTTAGGTTTGGAATGCAAGGATGATGGTTGTGATTGGTATTATGCTGATTGTGAAAAGATAAAATCATAAATTTAAATTTTTCTACATGGTGTACCAAGAAATGGAGTGTAATGAGAAATTTTGTTGTGCAAGTAGAATTACTAAAAGCATCCCTATGCTATTAATGTTATGTATTTGAAGTTTCAGTTTTAGCCCCCCAAAAGCATCAAGTTGCCCTCACCCTACATTGAAGTCCAATGTAGAAAACATTAGGCATTAACATCCCTGGTCTGGCTATAGGATATAGATGATAATGGGCCCAAACATCTAGAGGTGGTACTGTGATGCTCCACTTGACTTTTGCATCCCATCTGTTTGAAACTGATTTTGCCTTTTGCTCCTTTTATGGAACAATATATACCCCACATAATGTAAGACATTGTTGACTCACTTCTCTATTACCTGAGGTAGTGTTTAATGGAATTGTAATACATCGTATAAGTGTATCAGATCCAAGTTGCAATTGCATACTATTTATGCCCAAGGCTTTTAGATTCTCTTTGTCAATACAGTTGATTTAAGCCCTAGCTAGTAGGATACTAAAAACGAAATGCAAAAACTTGTGAGCTTTATTATAATTGTTTAAATTCAATTAGGGTTGAATTATAATAATAAGAAGTTTAAATTTTCCCAGATCATTATAAATTTGTTGTTATGTTTCTAAATTATTCAAATCCATATATATTTGTTCATTCTTTCTAAGGACATGTAAAAGAAAATTCTGGTTTTGGAATGTTTTTACAGAAGTAGGCTTCAGCAATTGTGAAAGTAAAAGAACAAAAAAAAAAAAAAATTATTATTTTCCCAGATCACTTTTGGATAAAGAAAAATGTTAGTGGTCAATGGTGCTTACTAAATGGACAATGGACATCAATCCTGCAATGAATAATATGGCATTTATTTTAATGTTGGTCCTATAAAGGACTTCGCTTATGGTTTAAGGATTAATGCTGATCCAAATGCGGTGGGAATTGCTAAGCAAAGTAATTATGAACTGGTTGGTTTCTATTTCTTCAAACTTGATGCTAATAATAAGGTTTAGGGCATTAATTTGATCATGCTTCTGCTATCTGGTTATACATGTTATTGAGTACAGTTGCTGTTAAATGCTATTATTTGAAACTCTTTTATTAAATTATTATTTTTTGCTTCTTATTAATCCATACTGGACTGACATTCCTAGAGCAGCAAATCATACAATTCTAATGGTTTATTGCTTTGTACATTTGTAATATGGTAACCTTTCTTACTTATCAAGAAGAAAAAAAAAATGGTAGCTTTGTTGTTTTCATTTGGGTGTACTTTTCAGGTGTGTTGTTCTGGTCATGGTAAGAATGGTGCTCTCTGCGTGCTTCAACAGTCAATTCGGCCAGAAATGATGACTCAGGTATGTCCTAATACTATAGTTTGATGTACTTGATGAATACTTTGTCTCCTATTTTGGTGTTTTGGTCCTTTTTCACCCCTTGTATATACTTTTAATAACAGTTAAGGTGGATTGTTTCTAGATATTTACCTTTGTTTAACCAGTTTATTTACTTTTGATAAGGAACATTATTACAGATCAGATCCTATAACATAGGTGTTTGTGTAGAACATTATTTTAGGTCTTATATCAATTTGTCATGTAACATATATTACAGATCAGATCCATTCGAGTTGAGAGTGATTAGGAAAATGATGCTCTGCTCCTTATTCACTTCTTGTTTGTCAAATGAGCTCCAAAAAGCTGAGCCTGTGGTTGGTTGAATAATGGCAAGGTGAGCCTGAAGGAGGTTGGCAACCTCACTTTAGTTCAAATCAAGCTCGAACACCCCTACATCTTCAACACCTGGCTTGATTGTTTAAGTTGCAGTCATTGTTGTCATGATTATAGGGATTGTATTATGTTGATGTTATGTTGATCAGGAAGTAGTACTGAAATCCGAGCTGCTCAGTGTCAATGTGGTTGTTTATCTCTCTTTATTGTGTTGTTCACTCTGCTCTGCATGCATAATATTTTCTTGTAGCTACAGTTACTTTACATTGATCTGGCCCACTTTATGGAAATGGTGATGGTTCTCTGAATTGATAGAATTTACAGGAGATATCTCCGCTTTGTACTTTGAATTTTATCAATCATCAGATGTCCTAACTGCTTCATTCTTCAGGAAATGTATAAAAATAATCACCGTAGAAAGGTTGTGGTGACTTGATGCAGGCTGTTCTTCCCTTAAGGGGTAAAATTTTGAACATTGAAAGAAGGGATGAAGCAGCAATGTACAAGAACGAAGAGATTCAAAATCTTATTCTAGCTCTGGGACTTGGAGTAAAGGTTGACTTATATTATGCTATTTTATTTCTTGTGAACTGTTTCACCAATTTCATTGACTGAAATTTCCGGGTTTCAGGGAGAAGATTTTAAAAAGGAGGCTCTCCATTATCATAAAATCATAATCTTGACTGATGCTGATGTAGATGGCGCTCATATCCGAACATTATTATTGACATTTTTCTTTAGATATCAGGTACATAATTGATAGAATCCTTGTTTACATTTACTGGTGCGTAAAAGAGTAGAAATTATAAAGGTATTCTGTAAATGCTTGGGGGGAATTAGTTACACTTTGGTTTATGGAGTTTTTTTATTCCTTGCAAAGGGCTTTATTTGATAAAGGATACATTTATGTTGGTGTCCCGCCTTTGTACAAGGTTTGCCTTCAAATTTGATAGGTTCAGCTGACTTCTGGAATAGTAACTTCCATAATTTTTTTCAGTTCTCTTTGTTGAAATAATTAGGTTGAAAGGGGAAAGCAAGCATATTATTGCTATGACGAAGCAGATCTGAAACGACTACAGGGTTCGTTCCCTCCAAATGCATCATATAACATTTAGAGGTTCAAAGGTAACATGAAAAGTATGATATTCTTTATTCTCCACATCATGTTTAGAAGGAAATGGAGTAGGGATGTCATATATCTACATCGATATCAGCATATTCTGAATGTGGTGGGTTGCGTGTATTTTAGTTGAAGTAAGACGATCTCTATTGTATCAAGGGTCGTACACAAAGAAAGAGCTCTCTGAGCCTAATGCTAGATTAGCTTTCCATGTGTCTTTCATTGCAGCTCACAGTGTTGATAGTGCTGAGAGTATTACTTAATTTAACTCCAGCTTCATTTCATTCAGTGAAAAAAACAAAATTGGGAAATAGAATGTGTAATGATGGTATTGTGTCCAATGATTGGAGCATTATTCATGTTGTGATGATGTGCCCAGCAATTATGCCAATAAATAAAACTTCAAATTTATGGAAGCCATTTTCCTTTAATTCAGAGCTATGTAGAGTTTTTTATTGAGCAAGCTGTCATTTGATTCAATTGGAACACATGTATGCTCCAAGAACTCTATAATTTCTGTGAGTCTTTTGGTTCATGCCAAAATTTGAAATATCCATGAACAGCAAAGACATGATGTGAATTCACATCTTCCATCTGTTCTTGTATTGGGTTGATTCAAGAGGAAACCCTTCTTATTTGGAGTTCCATTTCTCATGGGCAATGTCCATGATTCCAAATTCATTTCTTTCAAGTGGCAATATATTTTGGTTGTTTATGCCAATTTTTATTTTTTGAATTGCAAAAAAAAAAAAAAAAAAAGGTGATTCACGTGTTCATTGTGCTTGTCCTTGAGGGGACACATTTTCTGTGGCCAGCACAAACTTCTATATGCTTTTTTAATTTGAGCATTCAACTCGTGCAAGATATTATGTCATTCCTAATTTTAGTCTTCATCTAATGATCCCAAACTGTTTTCATTGAAGTTGCTTTGGAAGTAGATTCATGTTCCATCCTTTCCACTTGTTTTTCACTTTATATGTATAAATAAATGGAAATCAGGTTTAGGAGAGATGATGCCTTTACAATTATGAGAGACAACACTTGATCCAGAGAGAAGATTGCTAAAGCAACTAGTGGTTGAGGATGCAGCAGAAGCAAATGTTGTTTTCTCCTCTCTTATGGGTTCCCGGGTAAGCAGATGCATTAATTATTTATTTATATTGAATGGAAACAAAAGAGAAATAATGTTAAAGAGAAAAAAATGAATTACAAGAGAGTTGAAGGACAAGAAGTCCTCCAAAAAGCAAAAAAGAAAAAAACAATATCACAAATTACATGTCACGACACGCTATACATCATTGATTCTTTAGGAAACAAAAGTGTTAACACAGCTTCAGAAAGTCGGAAACACCAAAATGGGGTTCTCCCATTATATATAAATGATTTTACAATCTTTTGATCCAGATTCTGTGTTGTAGTGGTCATGCTTTCAATTAATGTTTGAAATATGGTTTGTAAAATGTGGGTAGTCATGCATCAGTTAGTAATTTTGGCATCTGGTACAAGTGGGTGTTTATTTTATGCAAATTGTTATTTGTTATTAAGCCTTTGTTGCTTACTAATGCAACACATAGAAGCATTGCATCTTAATTTTTATTTTGTTTCTCATTTCAATCCCTACAGTGAATTGGAAACATGTGATCACTTCAATTGTATGCTGGACTTTAATGGTTTCCCTGCTTTTCTACCTATCCACGGTGTTTGGGTCTGTCCAAATGCTTAGACTCTATGGTGTTTGTAGATTTTAGGCTGCTAGGCACCAACCTAGTGGGTTGGCCCCTAAATGGCTCATAGCTCTAATATCTGAATGTGCCAAAATAATATAAATGGGAACCATTTTCACCATAGCTTGTGCCAAGCATATTTTCCAGATTTATTGCTAGGATCGACTAAATTGAACATACATCTAACCAGGAAATGGGAGAACAAAAATAGTGGGGCATCGTTGCATTGATAACTTCAAAGCATTCTATTGTGCTTCCAAGCATTCCTTTCCTGGGTGTTTTTTTTTTTTCCTCTTGCATTGTGATTGTTGTGCTAACTTTTTGCTGACTTTATTATTGGCAATGATTATAATTTGTTAAACTTTTTATTTTATTTTATTTTATTTTTGGGTTAGTTTCTCTATTTTTTGATGACTGATTCCAGTGTTTTTTTGTAGGAGTATTGGCCAGCCTCTTCCTTGAAATAAGCATTGGCCCGTGAATGAGTTATTCAATATTTTGATGGTTTTATTAACATTTTTTTGGGGTATGGTTTGTGCTTGAATATAAATAGGTAGGAAATGTTATAATTTTTTTATATTGTTTGTCAAATGTAAAATTGTAGTCACTTTGACGAGGAATTAAATTTGTTTGGTTTATTTTTTGTTTATTTTCATTTATGTGCTTCTGTATAGAATCCTTGCCTTTCAGAGTTGATCTTATTTAGCTAATAATGCAATTTGACAATTGAATACTTATTTTGCAGAATTTTTTTTTTTTTTTTGAGAAGCATTATTTTGCAGATTTAGTACAATGAAATTTATTTATATTTTTTTTCTTTCTATAAATAGCAGTGTAAATTTTTTTTTTTTGTAAAAAAAAAGAGAAAAAATGGCGTTTTTGAAAAAACGTCACTAAGTGTCGTCATATGACGTCAGCATTTAACTGTGACGGTTTTTAGATAACGGATGTATGAGGTTTTACGGCGTTTTAAAAAAACGCCGGCTAAAGTCATTAGCGACGTTTAATAAACGTCATATACCTAAGACGGCGGCCGTATCTGCGACGAAAGTTATAAACGTCATTTTAGACTTTAACGGCGTTTTTAAGACTTATAGTGGCGTTTTTTAAACGTCGCAAATTCTAAAAATTCCTGCAGTGCGCCGCACCACCACAACAACACCATGAGTGATCATGATGATGAACACAATACACTCTCTCTCAACACTGACTCTGCTACTGCTTATCCTACAAGTTCGTACCCACACACGAATTCCTCTATAAATATCAATGAGGAATACAATGGAAAATTAGTTGTTACTCTTGGAGCATATTTATATAGTTTTGAACTGATTCAATACTTTTGGTTAGTTTCTAGTAAAAAATATTGACCAGTGTCGTTCTATGAATGGTGATGAACAATGTTCCAAGGTCTGTGCGATACTGTTTGAACGATTTGAAAATAAAATTATAAATCGAATGGCAGATTAACGGATTGGCAAATTGTGATTTAGCTGATTTTGGGCAGATTGGCGGATTAAAAAATATTTTACCCAATTGTGAAATATTTGGATAACATATAATACTAATTTGCATAATATTTTTCATATTTATAACACAAACTAATTTTACTTAATATGTTTCATACATATAATTACTAATTTGTAACAAATTTCATATTTTAAATCTCTCTCACACTTATTTTTACTTTAATATTTCATTAAAGGTTAAAAAATATATATGTATTAATTATAGCGGAGTGGGAGAGTTTCAAAGACAGATTATAAATTTTAAAGTTTAATCCGCATTTAACAGATAGAGTTTTACGGATTGATATATATTGGTACGATTTTAACAGATTGAATCATATTTTTACCAGATTAGTTGATATTTTGCACGACCCTACTTATAATAATAAAGACATACCTAAATCAAAATGTGTTTTTGAGTTGAATCCTACCAAAGTACAACATTAATTGAGATAAACTTTTTATTTTTATTTTTATTTATTAAGAAATGGGGACACAACTAAACAACTTATTAATCAACTTTTTAAATTTGACTTTTAACTTTTAACTTTTGATTTTGAGCGGCCCTATCGTTAGGGGGATTCTATTTACAATCAAAAAATTATTAAGTACTCTCAATTTTTAAATATATCCTGTTTAATTATTTAAAATTTTATTTTACTCTTATTATACCCTATTATTTTTTCCAAATTACCCTCAAGGTAAACCCAAATAATAAATAATAAACAAATTAAAAAAACTAAATTATTTCAAATCTTTTCAATATATATTTTTTTTTGATCAGCAAAAAAACAAGACCTTTATTGATGAAAAAATGCACCTTACATGCAAAAAGACATCAACAAAGCCTGGAATTGGTGAGAATTGGTGAGAGACCAATCCAGACCAAACCAGAGGAACTATAGAAAGATACAGGACAAACTGTGAGGTTTTAACAACACACCAACTTATCTCCCATACACCTGAAAAAACATTCATACGGCCAGCTCTTACTCAGCAAACTCCTTTTCCTCTTCTATATTTCTAGAGCAACTTCATCAGCACAACATCTCTGCAGCAAACAGCTCTGGAACTTCTAGCCTCATGAATAGCAGACCTCAGCAACTAGCCATCCTGCAGCAGAACACAATTACCACCTCCCATGCAGCTGCAAAAAGCATTACTAATCACCACCCATCCATCCTGCAGCAGAACACAGCACTTGACTAAGGTTCCCCAGCCTCATGAAGAGCAGACACCAAACAAACCCAGCAACTCCTAGACACTGCTTACCACCTAGCAGAACATAGCAGGCATCCATTTCCCAACTTCTCAGATACATAACAACACCTGACTTAGGTTCTCCACTATGTGGTGCACTGAGTAATGGACAATAGGCAGAGAAGCTCTAACCCACAGCCCCACCCTCACTTTTACTAACTCACCAAGCTCCATCATATCTGGTATATGGCCCTTGAACACAACCTCATTCCTAAGCCTCCACGTTGACCACAACATTGCCACTGGAACCATCACCCAGATTTTCTTTGCTACTTTCCTATGCTTAGTGCCCAGCCACCAAGACAGCACTCCATCCACTGTAGGTGGGGATACCCAGCTTAAGTTCTACCACTGCAGTAACCTTCCCCAAACCTTCCATATTTCAGGACACTGCACCAAAAGGTGATCTGCTGATTCTTCCGCAACAGAACAGAAAGGGCAGGCAACACTTGCACTACCACCTAACACCCCTAATCTCTGCAAAACAACTGCAGACTTAACCCTTCCTCTTCAAGCCAACCAACTCAAGAATTGGGCTTTAGGTGGTGCTAGATTACACCAAAGCATCCTAGTGACCTTTAAGCTAGTACCAGAATTTTTCTGAAGCCAAGCTCTCACAGATGCCACTGTGAACACCCTAGTTGAGGATGCTGTCCACTGTATACCATCACACAGTTTAACATTGAGCCTGGGCACATCCTTTGTTATCTCTTGCAACTTTTTAACCTCCTCTACCTCCCAAGCAAACAAAGGTCTTCTAAACTGAAAACTCCAAAGACCATCTCTGTCCCTCCTCTGCACAAAGTGACTTAGCTTTTCTTCTTTCTCCATAGAAAGCCTAAACAACCTAGGAAATTCCTTTTTCAATTTCAAATTCATGCACCACCTATCATGCCAAAACTTAATCCTACACCCATCTCCTACCACAATCTTAGACTTGGAAACAAAAAATTGATACAACTCAAGATTTAATGCAGCCACACTCAGAATATCTCTCCACACAATGGATTCCTTACCTGCCCCATTCTGCCTTGGTAGCCACCTGCCCCCATCAGCCCCATACTTGCTGATAACAACCCTTTTCCACAGAGAATCATCCTCCACCCCATACCTCCACCACCACTTTAGTAACAAACAATCATTCATTTCCTTGGCCTTCCTGATACCCAGCCCTCCCTTAGCTTTACTCAGAGTTACATCCTTCCACTTTACCATATGTATCTTCCTCCGTAACTCAGAGCTGCCCCATAAAAAAGCGGCCTTCAACTTATTAATTTCCTTCGCTATGCCCTTGGGCAATTTGAAAATGAAATATAATACCCCGGTAAACTATCCATCACTGATTTAACCAATGTTAGCCTACCAGCAAATGACAAAAGCTTCCTTTTCCAGAGAGCTAATCTTGACTTCACCTTATCCACCACATGTTTCCAAGTTTGTTTTCTTTTCGGATTTGCCCTAAGTGGTAGACCTAAATACTTGATGGGTAACTTCTGAGATAAACAATGCAATAACGTACCAAAATCTTGAACTTGCTCATCACTCATTCCGACACCACACACCACACTTTTATGAAAATTGATTGTCAAACCTGACATAACCTCAAAGCATCTAAGAATTCTTTTAACATTGACAATCTCCCCCCACTCTGCTGCACAAAACAGAATAGTATCATCTACAAACTGAAGGTGAGATGGGTTCACTCCTGCAGATCCAACAGAAACTCCTTTAATTACACCCAAACTCTTAGCCCTTTCCAGCAACAGATTCAACCCTTCTGCTGCAATATTGAACAAGAAGGGTGACAAAGGGTTTCCCTGTCGCAACCTCTTTTTTGGGCTAAATTCTTCAGTGGGAGATCCATTAACTAAGACAGAAACTCTTGCTGTGGTGACACACGTTTTTATCCATCTAGTCCATCTTTCTCCAAATCCCAAATTTGCCATCATGGAAAATAGATACTCCCAATTAATTGAGTCATATGCCTTTTCAAAATCAAGCTTTAAAATCACTCCCTTCTCTTTTGACTTCTTCCACCAATCCACAACTTCATTAGCAATCATGACACCATCAAAGATATTTCTTCCCCCCAAAAAAGCTGTCTGAACTTCACTGATGACTTATGGTATCACCTTCTTCAATCTTCTTGACAGCACCTTTGCTAATATTTTATAAGCTACCCCCACCAAGCTAATAGGTCGATAATCTGACAAACCATTAAGACACTCTTTTTTGGGGACAAGTGCAATAAAGGAGCTGTTTAGGCCTCTAACCAGTTTACCATGGTGGTAGAATTCCTTCATAAACTCAAACATGTCTTTCTTCATGAACTTCTAACACTTCTGAATGCAAGCCAAGTTGAATCCATCCGGCCCTGGCGCTTTATTCCCATCACACTCTTTCACAGCTTCCCAGACTTCTTCCATAGTAAACTCAGATTCAAGCACCTCCTCCCTTTGTGCATTACTGATTGATGCAAAATTTCTAGACAACTTTGGCCTGGATGGCCACTCTTCTGCAAAAGCCTTCGAGAAATGTCTAACAACTTCAAGCCTCACAAGTTCAGGATCTTCAATGCTAACCCCATTTACTACCACTAAGTCCACCATATTCCTTCTATGCCTCTTACTTGCACAAATGTGAAAAAACCTCGAGTTCCTATCACCGTGTTGAGCCCAATTCAACCTAGACTTTTGAAACCAAAGCCAGTCCTTTCTTCTTCTAAGCTTCCACTCCAGATGTTTTGCCTCCCTTATAGATTCGATTTTAATGGATGCCAACTCCCTGGATTCGGCTAATAAGTCAAAGTCATGCAATTCCTCCTCTGCTTTTTTTAGTTGTTCCTCAACCAATCCAAACACTTCCAAGTTCCATCTTTTCAGTTCTACTTTCAACCCACCTAACTTTCTTAGCACTCTATACCCAGCCCAGCCTTGTACCTGATGCTCCAACCAAGCTTTTTTAGCTACTGACAGGAAACCAGGGTGTAGTGTCCAAGCATTAAGGAACCTAAAAGGCCTAGGCCCCCAATTCCTCTCATCTTCCTTTAGCAAAATAGGACAATGATCAGACACCAATCTAGGTAAACCCCACAGCTGAAACCTAAACTTTTCCAACCAAACTGCATCCAGCAAAAACCTATCAATCCTACTCCACCGCTCCCCTTCCATGGAGTTACACCAAGTAAATCTTCTGCCTAATAGAGGAATTTCTACTAACTCCATCTGATCGATAAAATTATTAAATTCTACCATTCCTCTGTCACTCCTAGCACAACCTCTTCTATCCTCAATCTTTCTAATTTCATTATAATCCCCTCCCATACACCAAGGCTTTTGGAAACTAGATCTAATATTAACAATAATGTTCCATAACCCTGCTCTTTTGGACACATCATTAGGGCCGTAGACATTTAAAAAAACACATTCAAATGACCCGAGAACTACACCTGATAATAGGAGGAAGTTTCTATGACCACAACAATCCAGTAGGTGAAATACCTCTGGATTCCAAATACTCAATAACCCTCCAGCACTACCTTCTGAACCAACCTCCAAAAATTCCATCCTCTCCTACGGCCACAATGAACGAACAAAAAACTCTTCCACACTACTTTTTTTTGTTTCTTGAAGAAGCAGAACATCCACATTTCTATCTTGCAACACCTGTCTAACTCTATGCCGTTTTTCTGCTCTGCCCAACCCTCTAACATTCCAAGACATTACCTTCATCGATCACTATTTTCTGCTCCAAAAACCCCCAAGCTTTTGGTCAATTAATTATGACCCAGCACACCCCTTATCTCCTTTTCAAATCGTTCTTCATCTTGTTGTTCCAACAGAACAAGCCTTTGGCCCTGTTTGTCAGGGCTTAATTTCAGCTTTCAGCTTAATTTAAGCTGTTTTGATATGTTTGGGTTAGCTTATGCTTATAGCTTATAGCTTTGTGGAAGTTGAAAATCAGCTTATTCTGTGAGCTGGGCTGGATATGCTTTGAGAAAAAGCTGGAAATCAGCTTAAGCTGAAAGTTATAAGCTATAAGCTGTTTGGGCATAAGCTATAAGCAGCTTCCCACAGCTCTACCAAACAGGGCCTTTGAATTACTTCAGCCTCTTTGCCTTCACAGCTCATCCCCAGTCTTCGACCAAGCTGCACGGTTGCTCGTGCTTCCTTCACGCTCTTCTTCCTCCTCCTACTCACCTAACTTTCATTTGAAATAGACTGAGCTAGAACCGCCGCTGCTGCCCTGAAGATTGCTCCTCTTTGAAACCCAGATACGAACGAAGCTTGACTTCTATTAGCTCTCCTCTCCCTCCTTCTGCTGTTACCTCCAGCTCTACCCATTTTCCCTCGCAGACTAGTATTTCTCTCCACCAAATCTGAATTGTTTACAGGTAACTGCACTTCCTTATTACATGGGCCACCTAACACCCTCGCTGGATTTAGATTGGGCTGAGCCCCGACCCCATCATCTTGGCCAAATCCCCTATTATTATTAACTTTTACCTCAGACCCACTTGGATCACCACTTACCCGGGCCCCTTCTAACACTACTTGAGTGTTGATACTCGGCCCAATTTCTTCAGACCCAACGTTCTCTAGGTTATTAGTGGGCTTACTTAGACCAAAATTTGATTGGGCTTCATCCAACACAACCTCTATATTTATTCCAGGTCTGTGAATAGCATCCCCACTCAGACTATGCATATACCCAGGCGTGATAACATTCTCTACCTCGTCATCCTCAGCACCGCCCTTAGCTCTCTGAGACACCAGCAATCCATCAGCCTTTGCACGACTTTTATGAACCTCTGCCTCATTTTTGTTTCCCCTACATTCACTTTTCGATTCCACCACAATGGATGGGAAGGTACCGGCTTTCACACCTTCACTGGCATTGGCCCCACTAAGAGACACCTTATTCCGTTGAACAGTTACCACCTCTTCCTCACTAGCCACATCATGAGATTCATCACCAGCCACCTCAGCATCATCTTCCTCATCACTGTTACCATATTCACCTTCCAACTGCTCAAACTTATTTGAGCTATAGCAATCATGTATGGCACACTTACAATCCACCTGCACTACTTTGGACACAATGACTTGCTCCTCACACACCCTTACAGGGTACCTCCTATCCCCACTTAGAACTTGAATACTTGAATTAATAGAGTCCATGAATTTAGTGGCAATCTTCACTCTACCACACAAGAAGGATGATAATTGAACTATTTCGTCATCAACCTTTAAAACCTCCCCCCAAATTCTACCAATCTTACTAAACGTATCCGCACTCCATAGGTTAAAAGGTACACCATAACAGCATATCCATACTTCTCTCTCCTGCTCAACATAATCACCTTTCTTCCATTCAACTACTGATTCACACCATTCCTGCCAACAATCCTGAAGTAGTAACTGATTTTCCTCCATGTGGTCTCGAGAAGAAAATGAAATAATGGTGTGTCTTCCCCCTCTCCCTTTCCTTACGATAACCTCACCCGACCCTTTAGCCAGTACTGCCATTCGAAACTCAGAAAAGACATGATAACTTTTTAACTTCACAATGAGGCTGTCAAATAACCAACCATTCCCTGCTTCAGTGGCAATAATCTCATGCTTCACCACCTCACGACACTGCCCACCTTGGACAACATCAGCATAAGACTTAACACCAACATTTGCCTTTTCTGGGTGCCTTGTAAACATGGTTGTATTTGTTTGAGCGGGTAAGATCTTTCCCCATTTTAGACCTATTGTTCCTCTAGTGTCTACTAATACCCTTCTTTCGAACTCCGCGGCCTTCACCTTGAGGGCTCTGTCGTCACACCACAATCCATTGGCCTTTCGGATTGCCACTGCTGCGGCAATACTGCAGCCATACCTAACAAAGCCAAACCTTGATCTAGTTGCTTTCCTAGTCTTATTCGGAATAAATACATCGCTAACAACTCCGAATTTCCCAAACAGAGAATGCAGATTCTTCGGGCTCATAGACCATGGAATATTGTCAACGAACACAGTGTAGATCTCATTTCCCCTGGTATTAGCCACCTTTCCTTTTCCAGCAGACATTCCTCGCCTGTATACCACCGGCTTCCAACCACCTTTGTCACCACCGGATGCCATCAATCTTTAGTATGCTCTTCTTTAACAATACTCATCAATGAAAATTCTCTCTCTCTCTCTCTCTCTCTATAAAATAATTCTTAAATACAGAAAGAAAACCCAAACTTATAAGCACATAAGCATTACAAAAACAAAAAAAAAACCAAATTTTTACATAAACATTATAAAACTTTTCAATATAGCAAAAAAAAAAAAAAAACAACTTTTACATTGTAAATTATCCACAAGAATACTCGTGGAAAAAAAAAACCAAACTTATAATCACATAAGCATTAGGCACTAACAAAAAAGAATAATTCTCAAATAATGTACTATTGAAATGACAAAATAAAAACAACTCCAATAATATGTTATTGTTAATTTAATTACTAGGCCCTTTAATTTTTGTCAAAAAATGATATAGAAAATACTTGATGGTGCTCTATAAAAATTATGAAACCCGTTTATATAAATACTTACCTCATTTTTGATAGGTTACATCAAAAAACTATTTTGATTATTACTCTCATCCATTATTTGATTTTGTTCAAATTTTCTTCTGGAATTTAGGGTTACAAAATAATTAAAAACAAGGATGTTGATGATGATGGTGAGTTTTGATAGGGTAGATTGGAGTTTTGGAGGGAGGAGGAGGAAGAAGAAGAAGAAGAAGAGATTTGAATAGAAATAACTTATTAGGGTGTACCATGAGAAAAAAATATATTTTGACATTTAATATGTGTTGTCTTTATTAGTAAATTCATATTAAGATATATTAGGATTTAAAATTTATGAATTTAAATCTGGCATACTGAGACATATTTTGGGTTCAAATAGAATCCCCCTATTGTTAGGACTAGCCTATTTGTTTGTGTGGGACATTTTTAAAAAAAAAGTAAATTAATCAAAATGGACTTCTATAATATTTTAGTAATCTAATTAAGAACAATTTTATCCAATTCACAAAATATTGTCTTGGCAACAGGATGAATTTTCTTAGTAATAAGATGCATGAAGAGGACAATTTGCAAAATTTTTGGGTGTATTTAGCACCACCAATCTAGAGAGTTTTGAGAGGCATCACCTAGTTCATCAAGACGGACCCTTTTTTTTACTTCATAATATTCATAATGTCAAACAACAAACGAACGGCTTAATTGTCTACTTCTACATGATTACTTATAACTATTATCTAATTTTGACAGTCTTATGTTCTGTTTTGTATACATGAAGGCAAACTAAGCGATACGTTTTCTGGCAAAGAGAACTTCTTCCTTGCTGATTATGTCAAGAAGCACCTCTTGGCTTAGTGACCGTTCTTTAGCGTGATGTTAATGGCCCTTTTTTTAGATTTGTTGTAACTTTTACTTCTTTGAATTTTAATAAAATTATGCTTTCCTGTTCCAAAATGAAAACTTCTGATTGAAAAGACAATACCGTCCTTTAAAAAATGTCTTATAATATAGGAAGGATATTGCTAAGCACTGTTAAATAGCCATTGGTTAAGATGCAATTAATGTTAAAAAAATTACAAGTCAAATATATATTTTACATCTGTAAATCATAAAGTATTATAATGCAGCGGGAAAAATTTCATAGTCATACCTTTTAGTAGAGCTTGAAGCAAAGAATCTCGTGGGTAAATCACGTGTTTCCAGGATGTGAATAACCAACCCAGCAATGGAGTGATACTACAAAAGTAGTATCACCCACACAAGTCACAGTGCAGAAGCTGGATCGCTCTCATATGGGAGAGAGTTAGAGAGAGAGAGAGTCTAGAAAAAAAAGTTATGGGTAAAAACCACATAACGTATCTGATATCGATATATTATTCCCATCATATCAGATGTATATAATCAAATATATAATAACCAATATCTATCTATCCATCTATCCATATCTATTGATATGATAGATATAGATATCCTGAATGGTTATCCAAATAAGTTTTGAATTCAAATTCAAACTTACATGGATAAGGTTCAAAAGGTTCAGGTTCAAAAGGTTAGAAGGGTCATGCCACATGGGCGCCCAATTTCTAACATCTCTCACTCGCACATGAGTTGGCATGGCATTGCCACATCTCTATCTCAATCTCCCCAAAAATGAACATTCTCATACTAGCCAATGTACCGTGCGACTGTTGAGAACACCTGCATATGGGAGCTCTATACTAGAAACTCAAAATGAGCCAACATAGAGACATCAATCCAAAAAGAACAGAAATAGTGTCTCATATACCTCAGACCCATCTAATTACACCAGTCCAAAAAACATCTCTAATCCCTCAAAAAGAGCATGTTTGACCCTCTCAATTCTTGCAATATATTCACACTCAATCCGCCTCTCATACGGAGCGATGTGAGTTGCCGGCACTGAATATACAACAGTGGTGTAATACTAGATGATCTTCCCTTTGCCCTCATGCCATTTAGTTTACGATTGACCGCTTTCCCAGTGATGTCCCTTAAGGCCGAATCATACAAGATCGTAAGCAACATACTAAAGTAGCAGAACAGCAACCCCTTACCTTATGACATAGTCAAAAGTCACAAAAGGGTACATAAATGAAAGTCATATCAATAATGACACGTAAGACTCACACGATGAGGAAACATGGATCCATTCTCTCACCTCATTACTCGGTCGCCAAACACATATAGTATGAATACATGCTACGGTGGAGTAACTCTTCCAAAAGAGTGACGTCACACTGTAGACGTCCCCGAACGCCCCGGGAGGGATGACTCCCGTTCCGTTCATTTTGGGCTCACTACAGTTCAGGACTCAATTTGTCACAATTCGTAATCTGAACCAAAAAGTCCAAATCCGGCAAATCGTTTTGAGAAAACAGATTTTTGAAAGAAGTGCCAAACATGGACTGCTTTGCCAGATACAGAGTCGCCACCTAAATATTTTATTTTGGGAAATTTAGGAAACACTGACTTGTGCCTAAGGCCACGTGTTCGTCATCACCAAAGTTGCCTCGGCTTGGGAGCTTGGGTACGATTGGGGAAGGTCACTTCATGAGCACCCTCGCTCGCCCGATCAAAGATCGGCCTCTACTAACCATGATATCTAGTTTTGAAAACATTATGCATTCTTATTCCGGTTATTAGCCTAGATTTACTATGTGATGCGCACAACAGACAAGTATAGACTGGATCACCTGAATTGGAACAAAATATTTCATGTTTGTTTTAGGAAGATGGTTTGCTACTTGCAAGTAGGCTTAAAATGTAGATTTTGCCACCCTCGGGTGGGCTTAGAAAAGATGGTTTTGCCACTATCTAGTGGGCTTAAAACTCACAGTCAATGCATTGTTCCAAGCCAAATAACCCAACCTTCACCCACAGGCATTCAGGCAGTTATATCACATAAACAAATAGCCTCATGGTAAGCATGCTATCATGGCAGTCACTCACACACATGCGAGGATGCTAAAGCGTAAAAACTTACCGAGTACTCCAAGCCAAAACAGAAACTATGTTAGAAATCCACGCATGATGCTAAGTATACAGAAATGCCTAATGCAACACATGCAGGAATGCAACTAAGATATGTTCGGCTATTCTAAACATGGCATATGGAATGCTACAGCTAACATGTATTCAACTCGGAATTGAAATACAATGCAGTGAGTATGATGCGCCGAGCCTGGTGCATGCAAAACAGATGAATGAATGCAAACATGCTATCATACTGTTTGCTAATTGAAACATGCCCTATTCTAACCATCATAAGCTGGTAAATAAAAGGGAGAGAAAGACGTGGGGTTGGAAGACATACATCAGACGCACACACACTTATTACAGCATTGCCCTCGCTCGGAGGGTCCAAATAAATAATATACAGTCCCAAATAAATAATACAGTCCCGATAAGTACAAAATCCTAATTAATTAACAAATTAATCTAGGAAAGCAGTAAATGGCACGCAAATCCATGGACCGCCTCGGCTCTGTTCCAAATGATGAATGATGCATGCTCGGGTTGCTTGGCGCAGAAATCCATTGCGATGCCCCAATTAGCCTCTGTTTTACAATTAAGCCCGGAATATTGCGCGAAGCCCCAAAAGATTGCCGGTTTCTGATTTGCTGCAACAGAGGGCAGGAAAGGGGCATGGCAATGTATTTTCACATATGTATGCTTGACTACTCTTCAGGGAGCGTAGTCCTCGATCCTCGTGCCACCAATCACGCATATCGATGCATGATGGCCGAGGAGTCGAATTGCACGACTTAATATGAAATGAATGCACACATAAACACAACAAGACCAAGACTCCATCATGGATAATCCGGAGTGTCGGTGACCGGGAATTGAGACACGTTCCGTCACTCAAAGTACGAAACGTCCCTCGTTTCCCGTGCTCGGGCTAACTCCTATCCCAAACACAATGCAAATGAGATGGCATGCACTATGCAACTAATATGCAACCTAGCATGCACAATGCTATGAAATGGCATATACAATGCACGATGTAACATCGCATACACGATGCTCTAACATGCAACCTAGCATACGCAATGCTATGAAATGAAATGGCATACGCAATGCTCGATGGACTTACACTAATATGAGTGGACCTCAGCCACACTCACATCAGTGGCCATAAGATGAAAATGAGACACTCGAGATGTGTGCACACGTGTACGCAAACCGATGACCGAACCTAAGGCACAAATGCCACTCTAACAAGGCATGGCGAGGCATGAAATATGGCATACAAACATGCAAGTTCCAGCACTGAAATGTGATGCAAAATGATTCCAAAACATGGAAACATGGCACCCGATGCATGGAATGGTCCCGAAACACAAAACTAGGCACATGTGTTGACCTATAGCTATACAAAGCATGCATTATTTGATCATGAAGCATAAAGAAAGAACCAAGGCAGTCCCAAAACTTGAAGAATTCTAGTTCAAAGCATGGCCAAAAGATGCTAGCAAGATGGACTAAAATAGCATGCGATTTCGACTAGCAAACATGATTTACATGGCATGTATATGAAGCAAGTGAGAACTCATCAAACCAGAAAAAATCAGTGAATAAAACTTGCCAAAACATGCCCAAATAACCTTTGAAATGCAACCAACAAATGCACAAATGATGGGTTCTTTTAGAGGACATACAAAGGGGTTATTAAGCACATGCATCAAGGACACTTAGCATAGCTAAATCAACTCTGAAAATCAAATATGATAGCCCTAAAACTCACCAAATTGGCCCTGAAATCAGTGAGCAAGGCATGCAAGATAGGGCCTCTTTGGAAGGCCAAAAAGACCATCAAACAAAACAAGGTGAGAGGGGGTCACCCTGCTCTGATTTTGAGGTTCAAAAATGCATCAAAGCCACTGCGAATCCACTTTTGTAAGGCGGTGTAGTGGCCCTCTCTTTCTTTGGACTTGACAATCATGTCGTCCACATACACCTCAACCTCTTTGTGGATCATGTCATGCAATATTGTGGTCGCGGCTCGTTGATAAGTAGCTCCAGCATTCTTTAACCCAAATGGCATCACTCTGTAGCAGTATATCCCCCACAGAGTGGTGAATGTAGTTTTTTCCCGGTCTTCCGGTGCCATCACTATCTGATTGTACCCTGAAAAGCCATCCATGAATGAAAGCAAAGCATGCCCCGCTGTAAAGTCCACTAACTCATCAATATGTGGCAAGGGAAAGTCGTTCTTCGAACTGGCTCTGTTCAAATCCCTGAAATCCATGTATACCCGGAATCCTGCCATCCTTCTTCGGTACCGGAGCAATGTTGGCTAACCAAGTCGGGTATTCGGATACCAGCAGGAAGCCTGCATCGATTTGCTTGGTGACCTCTTCCTTAATCTTGAGAGCCCAATCCGGGCGGATCCTCCTGAGTTTTTGTTTGACAGGTCGGGCCTCGGGGTCAAGGGGGATCTGGTGCTGTACAATCTCAGGATCGATCCCAGGCATGTCTTCGTAGGACCACGCGAAAACATCTTTGAAATCTTTTAATAAAACGACTAAGCGCTCGCGTTCCTCCGAAGACAACGTGGACTCGATCTGGACCAGCCGCGGGTCCTCCTTAGTACCAATATTCACGGTAGTGATTTCATCCATTAAAGGTTTAACAAATCTCTTCTACTCTTGTTCAATTAAGCGTTGCAAAACTGGAGGAATTTCTTCCTCGTCGTTTTCATCAAAATTTTGAAAGTCTGAGTTAATGCAACAAATCAAGGGCACAGAAAAGCACTCAGAAACCACAATTACTTGATTCTCATTAAGCACATCTAAATCGTCCGACTCTTCGGTTACAACAGACTCGAAAGAGAAAGAAAAAGACGACCTGGACAAGACTGTAGCATCCGGGTTATCATCCCCAGGATTACCAGACTCAGACTCAGCCGAGCTGGAACCTAATTTTGACTCATAAGACTCTGTGGAATCAGATTCCGGCTCACTACCTGACCCAGTGCTGCTGGACAAAAATCCTTCTTCGTATTGCCAAGTGAGAGAGGGTCCGATAGATGCATCCAAAATAGTTGCTGGTAGGCCCATAGCCATTTCATTCCCAATCATGGAAACCGAGAAGTTATCCCTCAAGCACTTATGGTCGATCGGAGGATCTGGAAGTAGACATGCCAATGCTACCCCCATTTCAATTTCAGTGCCCTCGGAGTCCACTGCCTTATACTGCTCAACCTCAGTTGATGGGTCTGTCTGCTCTTCGGCAACGTCATCCCCAGATAATTGTAGGTCAAATAAAATCTCGAAACCTGGTACGCGCTTCTTCTCCGCGTTCAGCCACGGCTCAAGGAAGCCACAAAACGGAAAGTCCTCCCCCTCCCGGCCGAAACGTCCGTTTAGGGTACCCTGAAGGGGCCTATGTATCAGTTCAAAAGGCTTCCCAGCCTTCTTCGC
This sequence comes from Camellia oleifera, assembly GCA_022316695.1. Taxonomy (NCBI): domain Eukaryota; kingdom Viridiplantae; phylum Streptophyta; class Magnoliopsida; order Ericales; family Theaceae; genus Camellia; species Camellia oleifera. The sequence goes on from CM039305.1 coordinate 155,434,901, forward strand.
TTTGGCTCTCCCAGCCATTTCCTTCCCCTTTCTTATCCAATCTTCTTTGGTGGGCTGATAACCCAATCCAAAGGTATGAGGGTTATGTGGCACTTCGGCTAATACTGCGACGCCCTTCCGGTCGCTCCTTCCTAATCCCATCTCGGGGATGTGTTATCGCTTGTTCATGAGGTATACAGATTGAGCACTGACATACACTCTCTCATTAATAGCCATGATGTTTTGCACAACCTGAGCCTCAGCTAAGGTAAACCCTGACATAAACACGTCCTCCATACCGTACTCGATTTCTAGGATTGGTGTAGATACCTCCGGAGGTAGATGGATAGATGAATTCCCGAAAACAATGGCTACTCCCTTTCCATAGGGGTATTTCACCATCTGATGCAAAGTGGAAGAGACTGCCTTCACTTGGTGCAACCACGGTCGCCCCAAGAGTAGATTGAAGGTTGCAGGAACGTCCAAGACATGGAATTCAATGTTGTGTTGTCCTGGACCAACCTGGATCTGAATTTTGACAGTCCTCATCATCTCCCTGCTGGTGTTATCATAAGCTCTGATTACTTGAGTAGTCGGCACGAAGTCCGCGGGCTTTAACCCGATTGCATATGCCGTCCTTGACGGGCACACATTAATGGCAGATCCCGTGTGGACAAGAACCACTGGCACCCACTTGTCTCTACATTCCACAGAGATGTAGAGGGGTTTGTTATGATTTACGCCCTTAGGCGGTAGTTCTTTGTCCGAAAAGGTTAACGTCGGGGAACCTCCTCCCGGAAAGACCAATCCAACTAGCTGCTCTGGTGTGGTATCTATAGAGAGTTTAGCCTTGTCCATAGCAGATAGGACAGCCTGTCTGTGCACTCGTGACGCCATAAGCAGTCCCCAGATGGAGATGTCTGCTTGTATCTTCTTCAGCTACTTTAGTACAGCTTCTTCTTCAATCTGCTTCTCTTTCTGCTTTTCCGTTTCTTTATCCTTCCTAGATGCCTCTGGTTGGTCCAGGTGCGGGGGCTTGAAATACCGCCCGCTTCTCGTCATGTGATCAACCTCATCGAGATACCAGGTGTCGTCTAGTTGATTGCTCTCCCAATCCTTGTCTGTGTGGGCAAGACATAAATCATCGTCTTCCCACCATATTCCGTTGGCATTCAAACGGCACCTGTCTGGCTCTGGCATGATTGTACTCGCAGCACTTTTAGCCCACATGCTCACAGCATCTTCTGTCCTTGTGCCCACAACATTTTTAGTCCCTTCATGGGATTTGGCTTCCCCGATTCTCATAGAACCCTGTTGTTCTACCTGCGTCAGCGCAGTTTGTTGTTCAGCTTTCCCTGTATTCACAATGTTCCTGTCCTGAGTGAAATTCTTCGTACCGGCGCTCTTCGGCAATGTACTCTGACTTCTGGCCCTTTCGGCCACAATTGATATCCTCGCCCCTGCCGGGCCCTGTTGGAACTCTACAACATTCGGTTGATCATCCAGCCATCCAGTAGCCTTTGCCGATTCCTCATATTCAAACCAGTTGACTGCCGCATCCCCTGATTCTTGGTCATTGAAAAACTGGAGGTTGGCAAAACCCTCTTCTACGACCGTCAGATCATCCGTTCCCTGCTCAAATCCATCATCCTGGATCACACACAGTTCTGCTCTCTCTAGCAATTCTACACTTGGCTCAAACTGGCCTGTTGACAGGATGTAATCACTTGGATCGTAGGCTTCTCCAGCAAAATTCCTAGACTACTCAAACCCTGACTCAACCATTCCATCCTCTTTTGCAATCTCCCATGTACTCTCTTCAACGGCCACCACCATTGGCTCAGGTTGGGTTGTGGAGGTGTCTATCATGCACAAAAGGTCAGTGCAATCTGGAAGGAGCACCTCTGGCTTAAGTAGATGGGAAGGAGTGATATAGATGCTAGGATCGTAAGACACGACCCCAGTTTGGATAAAGTTAATTCTTTTGGGAGGTGGAGCTTGGTTGTGTGTATGGAGTGGGTTGGTTGTGACATTGGGTCTTTCTGGTGGTAAAATCACCTGTTTGTCAACAAGATCTTGAATCTCGTGACGCAACCTGAAACATTGGTTGGTGTCATGACCATGTTGCTGGTGATATGGACAATATTTGGTTGGGTTGTGAGTGGGGGGTAGTGGATTTGGTAACGGCCTCGGCTCCAAGGGTTTTAGATGCCCTTTTCTGATTAAGACCCCTAGAGCCTTGGACAGGGGCATGTACAATGGAGTGAAGGTTCTTTGGTCTCTGGGTTAGTATTTAGTTGTCTGTGTATTGCTTCCGGATACACCGGAGAAGGGTGTGGCTGCCATGGGCCTTGGAAGGGGAGGGGGAATGGTGGCGACCATGCTCACCTCCGAAGTTCTTGCAGTCGCAGCGCCACTCGGGCCTGCATTGTTGTTGCGGTTAAAGGTTCTCCAGGGTTGCTCCCTGTCTTGGTCAATCAGACCCTGTTTCATCGCATCTTCAATTTGTACCCCCATCTCGTGCAGATCCGAAAAGGTGGAGAAGGGGAGCACAATCATTTTTTGCATCAGTTTTGGCTGGAGATTAATCATCCTAATTTGATCCTTATCGGTGGGCCTTAAAGTCATCATCGAGGCCTTCGCCCTCCTCTGGGTCACAAAATCCGAGAAGCTCTCTTTGGGCTCCTGCCTTGTTGTTTCGAGATCACGAGTTGTAATCTCAATTTGGGTGTTGTAAGAGTATTGCGCAACAAAGGCCTCGGTCATTTCATCCCAACTCCGCTTGACATCATCCTCCAACTTCGCATACCAGATAGCGGCCACACCCGACAGGGTCCGACCGAATAGTGAAAGCTTCTGGGGTCTGGTGAGGCCCATTGGTCGTAATATATCTGAGAATAGCCGGAGGTGGACCATGGGATCACTAGATCCGTCGAAGCGATCGATCTGCGGCATTTTGAATCTATCCGGCATCGTCACAGCCACATCGATATATCCGTCCTTGATATTCGGGATAGCTTTTACCCCCTGGGATTTTTTGAATAGCTTCTCGAGCTTGCTTAATTTCAGTGCTGTAGGGTCTACTTCGAACTCGAAGGGAGAGTCCGGGTGGTTGACGTTTGTATGTACTTTGGATAATTGGGGTGGAAGCGGGGGCAGAGTCGGCCCTGTTGGGATGTTTGTGTCCTTCTAGATGTTCTGGACATTTGGCAAGGTGTTTTGGATGTTTGGCAGGACATTCTGGGTAGTTGGTGTCTGCTCGGGTATTGGGACCCCTGGTGGAGGAGGAATTGGATGTGAGGCTGATGCTCCGGCTTGCTGCTGTAGCCGGGTAATTAGCTCCGCCTGCTGGGCCATGATTGTGGCCTGCTGTTTAGAGAACTCCGCTTGGCGGACAGCATCCTCCGGCATTTGCTTCATACTCTCTTGGAGTTGGCGCATCATTTCTTCCATTCCAGCCATATTCTGCTGGTCTTGCCGATTGACTGGTATGTGTATCTCTATGGCAGAAACTGAGACCTCAGCCCGACTATTTACTGCTAGGGTAGACCACTGCTCTGGTAACCTCTGCTCAGACACACTACGCTTTCTCGGCCTTCTTCTGACGATCGGGGGTAGAGAATGGAACACTGGCTATCCGTCAACTAGATCCTCAGATCGATTGAGCCGACGACCTCTTGTCCGAAGTGCTTGGGGAATATCTGCTGGGTTTGAAGCAATTGTGCTAAAACTGTCCCTAGCAAAAAGATAAACAAAGCAATAAGGAAATAAATAACCAGATAAACGAACAGTATAACAGCTTAAAATAAATACACAACACACAGTTGGGCATAACAACACATGGTCGATAAGTTGAATACACACTGTCCTCAGACACTGATCACTATCCTTGAATCACTGTCCCCAAAGACTGAATCTGATACCCGCAGATAACTGATTCTCAAACACTAACTGATGCCCGCAGGCCTGATGCCCAAACTCGCAAACTGATACATGCATTTCCCTGTAGAGACGCACTCTAAAAGCACATAACAGATAAGTGAGAGCCAAAACACCCCTATGTTGGGGTAGGGTTTCCCTGTCCTATTTTGTCAGGAGTTAGGGTTTCACTATGCACGCAGCGGTTTCAAACAACCTATATTGGGTAAGCAACCTATCCTAGCTTGGAATGGTCACTATGGATTCCGAATATGCACTAGGTCGAATGGTCAAAAGGGTACCTCGGTAAAACCAGGGTTTGTGTTCCCATACTGGCAGAGCCCGTAACCGGTAAGCCTTATGGCACGCAGCCTTTGGTAAACCGCTCAGGAATAGCAGATGGCAAACACAGTGTCCTAGGCACACCAATGCAAATGCAATGCGAAGAAACACACAAGTGTAGTCAAAACCAGATATCATGACTTCGAGTCAAGTTCTCTAAATCCCCAATGAAGTCGCCAGAAACTGTAGATGTCCCCGAACGCCCCGGGAGGGATGACTCCCGTTCCGTTCATTTTGGGCTCACTACAGTTCAGGACTCAATTTGTCACAGTTCATAATCTGAACTAAAGAGTACAAATCCGGCAAATCGTTTTGAGAAAACAGATTTTTGAAAGAAGTGCCAAACATGGATTGCTTTGCCAGATACAGAGTCGCCACTTAAATATTTTATTTTGGGAAATTTAGGAAACCCTGACTCGTGCCTAAGGCCACGTGTCCGTCATCACCAAAGTTGCCTCGGCTTGGGAACTTGGGTAAGATTGGGGAAGGTCACTTCGTGAGCACCCCCGCTCGCCCGATCAAAGATCGGCCTCTACTAACCATGATATCTAGTTTTGAAAACATTATGCATTCTTATTCCGATTATTAGCCTGGATTTACTATGTGATGCGCACAGCATACAAGTATAGACTAGATCGCCTGAATTGGAACAAAATATTTCATGTTTGTTTTAGGAAGATGGTTTGCTACTTGCAAGTAGGCTTAAAATGTAGATTTTGCCACCCTCAGGTGGGCTTAGAAAAGATGGTTTTGCCACTATCTAGTGGGCTTAAAACTCACAGTCAATGCATTGTTCCAAGCCAAATAACCCAACCTTCACCCACAGGCATTCAGGCAGTTATATCACATAAACAAATAGCCTCATGGTAAGCATGCTATCATGGCAGTCACTCACACACATGCGAGGATGCTAAAGCGTAAAAACTTACCGAGTACTCCAAGCCAAAACAGAAACTATGTTAGAAATCCACGCATGATGCTAAGTATACAGAAATGCCTAATGCAACACATGCAGGAATGCAACTAAGATAGGCTCGGCTATTCTAAACATGGCATATGGAATGCTACAACTAACATGTATTCAACTCGGAATAGAAATACAATGCAGTGAGTATAATGCGCCGAGCCTGGTGCATGCAAAACAGATGAATGAATGCAAACATGCTATCATACTGTTTGCTAATTGAAACATGCCCTATTCTAACCATCATAAGCTGGTAAATAAAAGGGAGAGAAAGACGTGGGGTTGGAAGACATACATCAGACGCACACACACTTATCACAGCATTGCCTTCGCTCGGAGGATCCAAATAAATAATATACAGTCCCAAATAAATAATACAGTCCCGATAAGTACAAAATCCTAATTAATTAACAAATTAATCTAGGAAAGCAGTAAATGGCACGCAAATCCATGGACCGCCTCGGCTCTGTTCCAAATGATGAATGATGCATGCTCGGGTTGCTTGGCGCAGAAATCCATTGCGGTGCCCCAATTAGCCTCTGTTTTACAATTAAGCCCGGAATATTGCGCGAAGCCCCAAAAGATTGCCGGTTTCTGATTTGCTACAACAGAGGGCAGGAAAGGGACATGGCAATGTATTTTCACATATGTATGCTTGACTACTCTTCAGGGAGGGTAGTCCTCGATCCTCGTGCCACCAATCACGCATATCGATGCATGATGGCCGAGGAGTCGAATTGCACGACTTAATATGAAATGAATGCACACATAAACACAACAAGACCGAGACACCATCATGGATAATTTGGAGTGTCGGTGACCGGGAATTGAGACACGTTCCGTCACTCAAAGTACGAAACGTCCCTCGTTTCCCGTGCTCGGGCTAACTCCTATCCCAAACACAATGCAAATGAGATGGCATGCACTATGCAACTAATATACAACTTAGCATGCACAATGCTATGAAATGGCATACACAATGCACGATGTAACATCGCATACACGATGCTCTAACATGCAACCTAGCATACGTAATGCTATGAAATGAAATGGCATACGCAATGCACGATGGACTTACACTAATATGAGTGGACCTCAGCCACACTCACATTAGTGGCCATAAGATGAAAATGAGACACTCGAGATGCGTGCACACGTGTACGCAAACCGAGGACCGAACCTAAGGCACAAATGCCACTCTAACAAGGCATGGCGAGGCATGAAACATGGCATACAAACATGTAAGTTCCAGCACTGAAATGTGATGCAAAATGATCCCGAAACATGGAAACATGGCACCCGATGCATGGAATGGTCCCGAAACACAAAACTAGGCACATGTGTTGACCTATAGCTATATAAAGCATGCATTATTTGATCATGAAGCATAAAGAAAGAACCAAGGCAGTCCGAAAACATGAACAATTCTAGTTCAAAGCATGGCCAAAAGATGCTAGCAAGATGGACTAAAATAGCATGCGATTTCGACTAGCAAACATGATTTACATGGCATGTATATGAAGCAAGTGAGAACTCATCAAACCAAAAAAAATCAGTGAATAAAACATGCTGAAACATGCCCAAATAACCTTTGAAATGCAACCAACACATGCACAAATGATGGGTTCTTTTAGAGGACATACAAAGGGGTTATTAAGCACATGGATCAAGGACACTTAGCATAGATAAATAAACTCTGAAAATCAAATATGATAGCCCTAAAACTCACCAAATTGGCCCTGAAATCAGTGAACAAGGCATGCAAGATAGGGCCTCTTTGGAAGGCCAAAAAGACCATCAAATAAAACAAGGTGAGAGGGGGTCACCCCCCTCTGATTTTGAGGTTCAAAAATGCATCAAAGCCACTGCGAATCCATTGGATTTCAGTGGCTAGAAGGTCAAACAAAGCATGTAACAAGGGCTTAGTTGTAAGGCCCAAAATAAGAGACAATCAAGTATAGAAGGGAGCATATGGCCTCAAATAGAGAATAGACCTTAATAAAACATGAATATGATATTAAAACAAGACTTTTTTCAGTTTAGGTCGAGGTCCAAAAAGGATCACAAGTAAGGCTAATGTATCATGCAAAAATAGCCCTAAAGGAGAGATTAGAGACAAGGGACAGTAGATTGCCTCAAACAATAAAGAGCCCTTCAACAAAGTTTAAGAGAGACTCAAAATAAGACACTTTAAAGTTCATGGAAAAACCCAAATATGCTCACAAGTAAGGCTACAATATGATGCAAAAATGGCCCTAAAAGAGAGATAGAGAGTAAGAGCCAGTAGCTGGCCTCAAACAGTGAAGAGCCCTTCAACAAAGTTTAAGAGAGGATCAAAATAAGGCACTTTAAAGTTTGTCTCGAAGCCCATAAATGCTTATAAATAGGGCTAATATATCATGCAAGAAATAGGCCTAAAAGAGGGATAAAGGGAAAGGGGTAGCAAATGGCCTCAAACAGAGAAAGTTCCTTGATCAAACATGAAGATGAGCTTAAAATAAGACTATTTCCAGTTTGGGTTGGAGCCCAAAAATGTAAGAAAATATGGCTTATAGATGAAGCAAGAAAAGACTAGAAAAGGGGAAGAGAGAACTCACCCTTGAAGAGCAGCAAGCCAGCAGCTTTTGGACCAAATTTGTGAGCTTCCAACCTTTGCAAATGACTTCCAAAGGGATGGAATGGATGATGGTGGTGTGGTGCTATGGGTTGTAGGGTAAAAATGGCCAAGAAACTAGGGTTTTGGAGCTTGGATGAGAGAGATATGGAAGTTGTATGTATAATGCTTTAACCAAATTTTCTAACCCTTAGTAATGGAAGGGAGAGGCTGGTTATATAGAGGGAGAGGGGTGGAGAAATGGGGGGAAAACAAATTCAAATTTCCCCTCTCCAAAAGGGCAGATCCCTGGGCAGGGGTCTGGGTCAAAACAGCTGGCACAGCTCAAAGGAACCAGGAGAGAGAAATTTGGCCGGCCAGGTTTAGGAGGTTCAGGTGGCTGGCTGGCCACCTCCCCTGGCCGGCCGGCCAGGGTCAAAAGGGTCAACCAAGATTAGTGGCCGGGCACCCCAAAAAGGTGGCCTCCCATGTGTGCACAACACAGCTGTATGGTCAAAACTCAGAAAAAGTGATCCAGGAGAGAGAAAAACCAACTTTTTAGAGGAGTTCAAAAGGGTCAGGAAGAGTTGATGGATGGCCTATCCATATTGGTGGCCTCCCAGGTGTGTACAACACAATGGTGTGGAGGAAAGTCAGAAAAAGTGGCCCGAGAATGGAAAAAGTCAGCTTTCTAGTGAAGAAAACGGGCGATGAAGAGCGATGAAGGAATAAAGCTGGTCTTCAGAACAATTGCTGGCCTCCCACCCTTCTACAACCTTCCTAACAATGAAAATAAAGTCTCCGCCAAAAATGAACCCAAACCGATGCAAAACGAAGGTTCGGGGGCCAAAACGCGCAGCCCGGGGCGCCGAAAACTGACTGTTAAGCACCGAAGGTGGCGTTCGACCACGAAGTTGGTCTCTCGGGCCACAGTGTCCCTCAAAAGGGAGGAAACAAGGTGTATGCCAAAAAATGGAGCAAACAGAGGTGGTTAAGCGGTCCCAAACCGAGGTACACGGCCGACGGCTCCAAAAATCGGGAACCGGGCTCCAAACGGGAAAAATGGCCTATGACCACGAAATGTAGCCTACGGCCACTGAGAGATGATCTACGGGACCTCTCCCTCTCTTTGGGAAGAGAAAACAGAGAAAACAAAACTCGGTTCGCAAACCGAGGCAAAGCACAAAAGAGTCCGGAAGTCCGGAGGCAAGGCTCGCAGCCGTGACTTCACAACTTCAGAACGAGCACAATATGCAACATCACCGAGCGCTCAGTTCGTGACATCTGAGTCTTAAGGTCGGTCAAAAATGGGGTGTCTACACACACTCGATACACCGTACAGATATTAGTCTAGTCGCTTTCTAGCGCCTAACCCGAATTCTCTATTTGCTCGCCTTCCAGACGCCAAATGAGATCTCGCATCTAGCTAATCATAACAGGCACAACATAGAAAGTGGGTACTAACATCCATATTTGGTCCTTAACATGACCTCATCTTGGTTGTAACCAAGGCGACATGCATAGTGGATAATTTAAGCCTCTCTTGACTCCAAATAAAAAATAAACTACTAGTCTCATCCTTGCTCGCTCCCAAGCGCCAAGGGCGATTGCTCGTGTGAGTGAGCCAATCTTTCATGCTGACATCATAATCTGATAATCATTATGACACAAACCATAATAGTGTCAACATCCTATCATCTCTCAACAAATAAGTGATCGATCTAAAAAACATGACCACAGCTTGCACAATTCTAGATTCCAAACATAAGCCTTACCAGCACCTCTTGCGATAAGCATAGACAACGGAATCCTCCATGTGCACCTGTAATAACCTTGACCCCAGATTAATGTTAATTCGTGCTTAGTTAAGCCTAACAATAATTTAGGAAGGATCTGGAACTAATTTTCATGAGTATTGTATCATTTTTGTGTTTATATCTGTTAGGCGTAGAAACATCTGTTCATGTTTTAGTTTTGAATTGCGAATTGAAAGCCTTATCGACGTCCGGCTCAGAAATTGACTTGATATATGTGCTAGTTAGAATTTATAGAATTTTATGGGAGGCTTAATTAAAATTTGGTTCGAAAACGATTAAATTTGATTAAAATAATGACATTTGTTTATTGTGAGCCATTACCACTTATTTGGCTAATTGAGCCCACTCATCTCCTTTAGTCATTCTTTATCATTCTTGGGCTTTGAGAGGAAGAAATGTGGGAGAGAGTGAGAGAGGGAAGGAATTGGGATCAAGCTTGAGGATTGGGAGAAATTGCTAGGAGACCTTGGTGGTTTGCTCAAGAACATCTCTAACCATAAGGAATTGAGAACTTTAGGTAAGAGTGTTAGTTTCTAGCCTTGTAAATTAGTTGATTAATGCTTGCAATTAGTTATGTAGGCAAATTAACGTATGAATTGAATTAAAGGTTGGGAATTAAGAATGAATTCATGCATGCATGCATGTTTCATGGCATTTTAGAGAATTATTTCAAGAATTCTTCCATGCATGTGTTAATTTCACTCACATTGTGGTCATTCAACTTGTTTTCTATCAAATTATTAAGTTTGGTTATGTTTTGGAAGGTTTGAATTCAAGGGGAATCCTTGCATGTTGGATTCATAGCATATTCATGGAGTTCATGTTGATTTTGCACAAATTGGGTTGCTCTTGGGCCATGATTTCTTGAATTGATCCTTTAAACATGTTGTTTTATGAGTCTTCATGTGCTTCCTTAATTTTGGGCCCAGGAAAATGAGTTTTGGATGGTTGTAGGTTGAGTTTCATGCTTGGAGGTCAATCTGGATTTTCCATAAATTTGACCCACACTCGAGCGAGGACTTTCACGCTTGAGTGTGAAGCCTGAGTACATGCACTTCCACTCGAGCGGCGAGAGTCACGCTCGAGCGTAAAATGCGTATACCTAGAAGTTTGTGTGTTTTGCAGTCCGCTCGAGCGGGGGAAGCCACGCTCGAGCGAGGGTCTGTGTCACAAGCTCGAGGGGGGGTAGAGCACCCGTCGAGCGTGAATTTCATGCATCCAGCACTTTTTCATGAGTTTACAGTCCGCTCAAGCAGGGAAGTCCACGCTCGAGTGGAGATTCATTGTCTGCATGTCCGCTCGAGCGGGGAAATCTACACTCGAGCGTGGACCTTATCTTTAGCAAAATTTGAGAAATGGTTTTCAATGCATTTCTGCATCCTGATTCCACCATAGGCATTTCTAAGCTATGTTTAAGACTCCATAATGAGGGTAAAGGTTGGAAACACACTAAGAGCAAACGACATAAATTATGTACAATTCGAACGTGTGTTTCAAGTGTGTGTTTGTATGTGTGTTTATGAAGGTCACGTGCCTCAGAACAAGTGAAGGGCCGCCTTGCCATCTAGTTAGGGCTACCAATCATCTATGAGTAATAACTTTGTAAAGTTATGTTCAATGTTAAATATTTTCTGAACATTATGACATAAAATGATTAGTTTTCTAAAATGCTAAGCTATGTTTTGAATGAATGAATGATTGTCTAAGATTCTGAAAGTTATTCGTGGCAACCTTAGCTTCATATGATATGCGTCCCTTCATGGGTCATCAAGTCCCTTCATGGGTCATCAGGTCCCTTTATGGGTCATCAGAAACGTCTCTGTGCACATGAGTCACTAGAATGCCTTCAAGGCTATCCCTTTATGGGTTATCAGATTTGTTAACGCTAATGGATGTGCCACGTATGATTATATGCAAAATCTAAATATGGAAATGATTATGAATATGTATATGAATCTGTTTCTGATAAGAATTTCATTTCTAACTCTGTGATGGACATCATTCATTAAATCCTTTACCCTGTTATTATTCATTGGGCTTTCCGCTCACAGTTTATACTATATATGTAGGTGAGCCGGCATGTGACCAGGGCCAAAGTTGACGTCCTTCATTCCTATTTTTTTCAGCCAACCGTTGTGCCTCCCGAGGAGTTTCCGATCGAAGTCTAGTTGCTATGGCTGTTTTTTTTTTTTTGCTAATCTCTGTATGTGTTTTGTAAGGACAGGTCTTGGGATGTACACTTTTGTAAATATTGGTGTCCTTTGACTAGCATGCTTATGTATATAAATAAGTTTTAAAATGTTCTGTCCCATGTACGTTATCATCGCTCATTGGACCTTGTCTAATTTTGCATAATTGCTTCCGCAACCCCTTATCTTGTGCTTATCTGTTCAGAGGCCTTTGGTAATCCACGGATTACTGGCCAGTTACGGTGCTAAACCTACAGGGGCGAGTTTGGGTCGTGACAACGCCTCACATGAAGTGATTCAAGATCACTACCTCTTGCGCAATAACCTCTCTAAAGATATTTTGGTGACCAATTTGCGTTCATTCTTGATGCGCCCAACTAGCGCATTGAATCTTACAAGGAGCAAATTAATATACTACTAGTAAAGCATTCAATTCACAGTATAATGAGCAAGGTCAATGTCTAAACAACTCAGTTGACCATTTACCAAAGATAACACTTATCATGCCGAATACGCCCACATAGCGTACTTTAGGCTCCCACAACAAAGAAAAGATCAAGGAATATAGGTCATCTGTTTCTCCCAAAGACAATCTGAGGATTCACTCAATAGCTAAGGCTCTGGCTTTTACCGATAGGTAAGTCAATGGATTTGCAATTTTGCATCTAGAATCGTTCTAGGATATTCCTTATGTAAGTCATCGAAGGCAAAACAGGAATTCTCCCAAAACAATCCCTAAGGATTGTACATCCGAGCATATAAATTACATCACCCATGTCCATCATATCTAAAACAGAGGACTGCCCACCCTAGGTGGCTATAACCCTATAAATTCCTGGCTCATAATGACTAAGTAAGGAAAAACTTCTTTTGGACCATTGATCATGCCTCAGTGGTCTTCATCGATCATCGTTGGCCTATCATGGCTTGACGAAATCTAAGAACCACTATTTGGATAACTGTTTTAGGCTGTAAAAGATTTATTGCAACTAGCAACCTTCTTGCACTCCTAACTTTTCACCATAAAAGTAGAAGGTAAATCCCTACGGATCTACTTATCCAATTCTCTAACGAGAAAGTTGGGTCACAATGTCCACAAATCAATGTTCCGAACTTATGTCAATCATAGCCTAAGTCAAAATAACAATGACTATCCAAATTACGCATAACTTTAGAATAGTTTCGCGTCATAATAGAAAGTCAACCAAATTATAGAAATGGTTAATCCTCAAAGACTTTGACTTAAACTACGCAACATTGATCTATTTTCTAAAAACAGAGGACTAGAGCCTTTGGCATTATCCTAGGCTCTTTATCATCTTGCGGAGCAATCATGAATGTTTCCTTCTCAATCACCCAGTGATAACGTGGAAAACTTTCACATTCGCTACCACGTAACTAAAAATTTAGAGTATTCTTCTCTAATGGAGTAATCCAGTAGTAGGCACATCGCTCCCACTGTCCCTAGAATATTCGAAATTTCTTTCTATTCTCAACTAGGCTACATAAAAGTGCTATGCATAGAATTCTCTATCTTATAGAATTCCAAAACTCTATTCACGTCACATTTACTAAGAAAACTTTATGTGACTTAGTTACACTACCAGAAAGCTGCTTACCTATATGCACATGACCCGGAGGGTTTACATGACTGCATACAATAATGCGCCACACGACCCTATGTGTTTATAAGACAGCATACAATAATGTGCTATAGAACCCCAGTGAGAAGTAAAATAAAGATAAGCTGTTGTAGACACTCCATTTTTGACCGACTTTAAGACTCAGACGTCATCTATTGAGCGCTCGGTGATTGCGCATATTGTGCTCATTCTGAGGTTACAGAGTCTCGGCTGAGATCCTTGCCTCCAGACTTCGAGACTCTTTTGTGCTTTGCCTCGGTTTGTGAACCAGGTTCTATTTTCTCTTCCCGAAGGGAGGGAGAGGTCTCGTAGGCCATCTTTCAGTGGTTGTGGGCTACGTTTCATGGTCATAGGCCACTTTTCCCGTTTGGAGACCAGTTTTCGATTTTCGGAGCTGACGGCCGTGCGCCTCGGTTCGGGACCGCCTAACTTTCTCTGTTTGCTCCGGTTTTTGGCACACACTTTGTTTCCTCTCTCTAGAGGGACACTGTGGCCCAGGAGACCACCTTCGTGGTCGCACGCCACCTTCGATGCTCAACAGTCAGTTTTAGGGGCCTCCGGCCACGCGTTTTGACCCCCGAACCCTCGTTTTGCATCGGTGTGGGTTCATTTTTGGCATGGACCCTATTTTCATTGTTTGGAAGGTGGTATGGGGGTGGGAGACTAGCAATTCTCTTGGAGACCACCTCTTCTCCCGTCGGCCGATTTTTCTTGACAGGTAGGTGGTCTCCCTTACTTTTGAGCCACAATTTCTGGTCTCCCATACTACCATTGAGTTGCATTCACCTAGGAGACCACCAATATGGCTGGCCGACCACCTTTTCAGCTTCAACCTTTTGACCCCTGGTCGGCTGACCAGGGCAAGTGGTCAGCCGACCACTTGAACTGGTCGGCCAGCCTTCTGCTTTTTTGTCTCTTTGAGTGCTATCCAGCCGTGCTAGCTGGGAGGCATTTGCCCCATCCTCCGAGGATTGACCCTCTTGTTTTGGCTTCTTAAAGAAGCTTGGTCCCTTTTGCTTAGCTTCTAAGAGAAGCTTGACCTTTTGTTGAGCTTCTTAAGGAAGCTTTACCCCTTTGGTCTAGCTTCCTCAAGAAGCTTGACCTTTTTGGTTTAGCATCCTTTAGAAGCTTAGCCTCTTTGCTCTAAGCTTCTTAGAGAAGCTATGGACCTCCTCTTCTATAAGAGGGAGCCTCTCCCTCAAGAGCCAAGGTTGAGAAATTTTGGCTAAGGCATATACATACACCTCTCTCTATCTCTCTACATCCAAGCTCCAAAGCTCCATTGTTCTTGCACCATTGCACTACACCTCCTATCCTAACACCTCCACTATCACTCTAAGCACCTTGAAGCTGGTTTTCAGAGGTTGAAGGCTTACTATTTTGGTCCAGAAGCTGCTGGCCTTCTTCTCTACAAGGCAAATCGGAATCCAGCAGCAAAAACTAGTCAGCAGCCTTCGAAAGTTTTGTATAGTGTTCTAGGACCAATTGCAAAACAGAGGCAAATCGAGCATCGCAAGGAATTTCCCGACAAAGCGACCCGAGCTGAGGCAATCCATTTTATAGCTTGCATGTTAGTTTATTCGCTTTCCTAGTTAATTTGTAAATTAATTAGGGTTTTGTAATATTTAATTAGTTAGAGTAGTTAATTATTTATTCGGACCCTCCGAGGAGGGCAATGTTGTAATAAGTGTGCATGTGTGTGTGATGCATGTCTTCCAACCCCAAGTCTTTCTCCCTTTTATTTACCAGCTTATTATCGTTAGTTTTAGGACATGTTTCAAGTAGCATACTTATGCTCGCATGTTTGCATCCATTCATCTGTCTTACATGCACCGGGCTCGGCACATCATACTAACTGCATTGTATTTCAATTCCAAGTTGAATATATGTTATTTGTTACATTTCATATGCCATGTTTAGAATAGCCGAGCCTATCTTAGTTGCATTTTGCATGTGTTGCATTAGCCATCTTAACATGAACTAGGATCATGCATTGATTACTAACTAGTTTCTGTTTTCGCTTGGAGTACTCCGTGCATGCGTGTGAGTGACTGCCATGATAACATACTTACCATGAGGCTATTTGCTTATGTGATATAACTACCTGAATCCCTGTAGGTGAAGGTTGGGTTATTTGAATTGGAGCAATTCACTAATTGAGAGTTTTAAGCCCACTTGAGAGTGGCAAAATCATGTTTTTCTAAGCCCACCCGAGGGTGGCAAAATCCACGTCTTAGCCTACTTGCAAGTAGCACCTTCAAACCGTTTTTCAAAACGAACATGAGATGTTTTGTTCCAATTCAGGCAACCCAGTCTATACTTGTATGCTATGCGCAACACATAGTAATTCTAGGCTAATAACCGGAATAAGAACACATAATGTTTTGAAAACTTGATATCATGGTTAGTAGAGGTCGATCTTTGATCGGGCGAGCAGGGGTGCTCACGAAGTGACCTTCCCCAATCATACCCAAGTTCCCGAGTCGAGGCAACTTTGGTGATGACGGACACATGGCCTTAAGCACGAGTCAGGGTTTCTTAAATTCTCCCAAAACAAAATATTTAGGTGGCGACTCTGTATCTGGAAAAGCAGTCCATGTTTGGCACTTCTTTCAAAAAATCCGTTTTCAAAAACGATTTGGCGGATTTGGACTCTTTGATGATTCATCGGTCTTGCATTGCACTTTGCGAGATTAGATACAGGACCGTGACATTGAGTCCTGAACTGTAGTGAGCCCAAATGAACAAAACAGGATTCCCTCCCGGGACGTTTGGAGATGTATACAGTTTCTGCCGACTCTGCTGGGGATGTTAGAGAACTTGACTCGAACTCATGATATCTTGTTTTGATTACACTTATGTGTTTCTTTGCATTGCATGTACATTGGTGCGCCTAGGACACCGTGTTTGCCATGTGCTATTCTTGAATGGATCATTCTCATATGGGAGAGAGTTGGAGAGAGAGTCTGGGAAAAAAGGTTATGGGTAAAAACCACATAACGTATCTGATATCGATATATTATTCCCATCATATCAGATGTATATAATCAAATATATAATAACCAATATCTATCTATCCATCTATCCATATCTATTGATATAATAGATATAGATATCCTGAATGGTTATCTAAATAAGTTTTGAACTCAAATTCAAACTTACATGGATAAGGTTCAAAAGGTTCAGATTAAAAGGTTCAAAGGGTCATGCCACATGGGCGCCTAATTTCTAACATCTTTTAATATGTATATTGTCACGACCCAAAACTCGCCCCTAAAAGTTTTGGGCATGACCTATTCAGAAACGGACCCTTAACCTGTTATATATAACATATGGGGCTTGAGCGGAAGTATTATCAATATAAAATAACATAAAACATCATCCATTGAGCTACCACTACCATGTCAGGATCGCACACACATTGCATTAGATACACAATATATATAGAAACATACACCCGAACTTCGGTTACACACTTATACATTCATACTTAAACCCACAATTGGGCGAGTAACGAAAATATTAAGGAAAGACAACCAAAGCATAAATCAATAACCTAACAATACTTTACAGAATGCACGGTTTCAGGTGGTGCCTGGACGTATCAAAGCTGACAAGAGAAAGACGAGCCTTAAAGGTTAGGCCTGAACTCCCGGTTGATTACCTACAGAATAGACAGACAAAATACAAAATGAGCGAACTCAGTGAATAATAGTATATAAATAATGCCATAACCATGTGATTTGTCTGTTTTTGTAACTTTGTAGGACAACTTTGTCAATTCACAATTCTACAATTTGGCCCTTGGCCTGAGGAGTTCACACATTCACAAAAGGGCCATTGAGTTTCATAGATTCACAATTTATCATATTGGACCTCAGTCCTTTGGATTCACAAGTTCACAAGTGAGTTCACACATTCACAAAAGGGCCATTGAGTTTCATAGATTCATAATTTATCATATTGGACCTCAGTCCTTTGGATTCACAAGTTCACAAGTTCATAAATTCATATTTCACATATTGGCCCTTGGCCTCATAGCTTCATAGCTCACAAATGACCCTTGGCTATATAGGTTCATAGCGCACAATTCTTTTGATACCTTCCATAATTTCACAAGGTGTCACATATAGCTTACATAACTTCACAACCTCTTTTGATGTTTCCATAATTTCATAATTCACAGGTTGGCTCTTGGCCTCATAATTTCATAATTCACAAGTTGGCTCTTGGCCTCATAATTTCATAATTCACAAGTTTCTACTTTTCATATCTTCACAAATTTTCTTTAAGCCCAGTAATGTACAAAACGTCCATAGGTCTAGAAATATCGAAACGGCTTAGTGGCCCCGAAATAACATATGTATGGACTCAAGAGGTGGCTCGTACGGATTCTAGAGGTGGCTCCCACCAAAGTGTAGCACTTAGTTCCGTACAACACTTTGTTCCATAACATAAATCCATAAGTCTCATCATGTCATAATATAAACGAAACGAACATCATAACAAAATAACCACAGATATTATCATAATAGAATGGTCTTATAGTCATTCAGAGGCACATAGATTATTCTAATCATTTACATGAATTAATGTAGTCAGTTTACGTGTAACAGAATACTAATGATAATCATTAGCAATACGTATAACGTATCTCACAAATTGTACAGGTGCCATCACAATGCTATTTGCAGGGACAAAATAATTACCTCATACCAGTCTTAACCATCCTCGATAAAGCTGAATAGTTCGGGATACATAAGCATCATTGTTCCATTTGTTCACCATGAATCATTAAGCTTAATCTACGGATAACAGAATGTTAATAATGTCTTTTAAACACACTGCTCTATAGATTATAGCACATTACCGAAATCATTAATCATAGACAGAATACAGAATAGTTTCAGAGTCATATCAATGGATGCTAATTCCTTCTATATTCACACCAATTTTCAAATACAAACATGTTAACATAATTACCATGGAAAAATGAATATTAATAATAATACTCATTATTAACAGTAATTGATGTACGTTTGTAGTACTATTACTCACAGTGTTCAGGTGCTTGGTCCGCCCCTGTAGCTGACCCTACACAATTCACGTAAGTCAAACATAATTTATCATAGTACATCACCATTCAATTCAACATTTTCAGCACAACATAACTTCAACAAAAGTCAACATTTAGTTCATCAACACCATTTATAATTTAACATAATTCAAAATAAATCCTTGAATCCCATTTCAACATTCCAAAGCCAAGTTCATATCATTCATACCATTAATAGATTATTTCCAAAATTTTCCTTCACATAAAAGCATGAATTCCAATGTTCATAACAAAGTTCATTCGCAAAGTTTAAACATAATTCTCAAACATTTCCAAATTCTAATTAAACTTGAACACATATAATTCAATACCTCAATTTCATTATTCTACTTTCAATTTGGGCCAATTCATTGGTTATCATCATTAATCAACCTAGGGTTTCAAGAAAATATTGAAATTTCAAGAAAAATTCTAACTTATTAACCCATTACTTTTTATTCCAATTTTCCCAATGATTATACATCTAGGATTCACAATCCATCATTTTAACCCACCAATTTAACTTCCAACATCTCCAACTCTAAACCCCCAATTCTCATAATCAACACTACACTAGATGTTCAAAACAAATATGGGTTTTACATTTATATACTCAAAAGTATCACAAATCTATCTATCAATGGAAGCATGAAGGAGAACTAGGACCCTACCTCAAGAAACAAGCAAAGGGACGGAGCTTTAATGAGAATCCTTCGCAAATCTAAGTTCCAACCGGCTAAGAATGTTGATCCTTTCTTGTTCTCCATCCTTGATGCAAGAACCATGGTGGATTGTTAATCAAAGTAAAGGAAATCAAGGTTTTGGGGGCTAGGGTTTCGGACCTAGAAGGAGAGGAAGGAGGAAGGAGATGAAAAATGCCAAAAGTGATCTAGAAATGCGATTTAAACTTGCTGAATTCGCGTCCCCCGCTCGAGCGTCTCTTCCCACGCTCGAGCGTACCTGCTTTCAGCACAGATTCCAAAACTTTGAACAGGCGTAACTCTCTTATCCGGACTCCGTTTTAGGTCATTCTTGTGGGCAAATTGAAGCCCCGGAGATAAGCTTTCCAATGGTTCTAACCTCATATCCAAATTCAAATTGTGGAAAAAGAAAAGGGCAAAAGAGTGACGGCTGGTCAAAAATTCAAACTCAAATTTGGGACTTTTTATCTAATCTTATCTATATATCTTATTAAGGCTTCAATCATGGTTCCAAACATTATCCAAGGGTCCTCAATTATAATATTTAAAGTTCACTTACTAACCCATCAATATCAAGAGTCCGACAACCATACAAATTTTAAGGTGATAGGTACCACTATACATCAATTTAAAATCCGGATCGTTATATATATACTTTTCATATATTTATATAATTTATACATATTGTGTGTGTTAATTTCTGACCTTACAACCAAACAGGAAACTTAGTTAGAAAGCACGCGGCAGAATAGATTAAACCAAACATCTGTATAGAAGAACATGAGAATACTATAGTGGCTCGTCCACTCAAGATACTCTGACAATCAAATCAATTGACTTATCTCTTAAAGATAACAACTCAATTAACAGTGTACAAGCAAAAGTATACTTTGAACCCATGGGGTGCCTTACGTTTATAATATACAATGCCCTTGTCCCCTACAAGTATCATTTCATAGGACTCAAGCATAACACTTATCTCGAACTCTTAGCTAGAAAAGAATAATCCTTTTAAGAGTCTCATCTCTATCCAAACTAAACACCTCCACTTATCTAGGATTCTTGTTCCCTACTGAATATCCCGGATTCTGATGTTACCGTACCATATCTCGAAAATATCTCAATAACCTCGGCATCACCGTTCGTCCACGTGACACCTCAACTAACCACTTCGACCACATGACATTCTAAAAATGTACCCACACATATATACTGAGGTTATTCACCACCAACCATTGAAGGGTGGTTAATATTTTTCATATACAAAGGCAATATGTCAATTTGGCTTTTTTTTTTTTAAAGTATTATTATTATTATTATTATTATTATTATTATTATTATTATTATTATTATTATTATTATTAAAAGTCTAGTAGGGGCCTCTACAATAGAACCAACATCAATAACGTGACCCCATTATTCACCAGCTCGAGGCTAGTAGGGTTCCTCTAACTTCTTCAAAATCGGTTAATAGATGATATTGATTGACTAATAGCATGGCTTTAATTACTTAGCGTTAACTTACAATTGGATTCATGTGAGCCTTTTACACACAATTTGAATGCAGGTTAATTGATAGAATTTTTATTTATTTTTTTATTTTTTATGTTCAAGGTATAAATGTAAGTTATGAAACATTTGTACGGCTATAAGTACTGGTACGATATGAGTACATCGATATGGTAAATTTTTTTAAAAAAAGTACAATATAGATACAATTGGATACATTTGCAAAAAAAATATTCATTTTTAAATTAGAATAATGTAAAAATTAGTTGAATGGTTTAATATGTTAAAATCCTGCCTATAATTCATATTTAGTGTCAGAAGTTAAGGTATAAACCAAAATTAAATGTCATTAGATTAGATAACTTACAAACTATAGTTTCATTTTTAAATCATCAAAAGTATAAAAATAAAAAATAAAATAAAAAGTGTAATGAAATTAATTTTTTCTTTGTGTTACTATTTCGACTGAGATATGGTACGGTTTGAGTATATACTGGATATACCAAAAATTAAGAAGAAAAAATTTGGATACATGTTTTATGCATCGATACGTATACAAAAGTATCATACAAAATACCAATACACAGTAAGTATCCGGTACGAATATGATATATTTGTCAAAATACCTATGCTTTATAATATGTAAGAAATGGTGAAAATAATAAGAAATTGTAAGAAAGAAAGCTCTCTTCTTTTACCTGTTTTATTTCTCACTAAAAATAATGTGTTTTGGCGAGAAACAAATCCATTGGCCATAAAATATTTATAAGGGAAAAATTCACTTTATCCCCTTATAATTTTGCCTCGGAGTACTTTATCATCCTATAGTTTAAATATAGGTAGAGAACCCTTTATGGTTTTAGACTAAAATGCAAAGCAAACTTTGTAATATTACTGACTGAAATTACCAAAATACTCTAATGCCATATTTCTCTTTCCTAATATATATAATTTTCTATCTTAATCACATATTTAACAAATTAAATTAAATTAGCCTTAAAATCCTAATTTATTATCATAGAATTGGTACATATGTGATTAAGATAGAAAATTGGTACATAATCCTAATTTAAGAGAGAGGGAGACTACGGTTATTCTTCTACCTCTCTGATCTCCCTCCCCTTTTCTCCAATTCTCATCAAACCAGATTTGATGTTTACTTCTTCTTCTTTTTTTTTTTTTTTGATAAGCAAAGATAACTTTATTGATGAAGTGTAGCATACAAAGTATGTTAAAACATCAATAAAGGGGAAAGAATAGAGCTAACAACAGTACAGAGTTTGCAACTTGAATCCCACTCAGTGCACAACAAGAGAGGACCCAAAAACTGAAAGCTAACCAACACCCCAACAGTTGGCAAGAAACCAACCATGGAAAATACCAAAAGCCAAAGAAACAATAACAAAAAATCAGACAGCTAACTTGATCTGGTGGAGATTGGATAAAATGTCATGCACTGAATAATCTACTTTCAAGTGCCATTTGGACCACAAAGCTATCTGCACTTTAATCTTTTTGCATAATACTTGAATATCATGGTGAGCTCCCTTAAACAAACATTCATTCTGCAACTTCCATACAGACCAAAAAACGACAGAGGGAGATAATCTACCAGACTTTACCAATCCATGACTTGAGCTTACCACCAAACCACCAATGCAAGCAAACCTACAACTGAACCAGGTATAGCCCAGACCTGACCCAACCAACATACCATGTAAGACAAACACTTCCAAACCTAAAGGACAGTACAAGAGCACATGATCAACAGACTCCTCCACAGTATGACAGAATACACACAATTTATTAACACCCACATCAAGGAACCCCAATCATTTGGAGGAAGGTTGAGGTTTTGACCCTACCTCGCCAAGCCAACCAACAAAAAAACTGCATTTTTGGAGGACCTAAGTTCACCCACACCCCTGGTGGTACTGCCATACCTTGCCCTGTAGCTGTATCCCACCACCTCCCCACAGAAGAGACTGTGAACTGCCTAGACCTCTCTGCTGCCCAAGAACAAGAGTCCTCAAGCCCAACTCTAAGGATTGAGGATACCACCAGCAGACCACTCAACCTCTGCAGCTCCTTCTCTTCCCAGGCTAATAGACTCCTTCTAAATTGGAGCTTGCCACCCCCCTGATAGACTTTTCTTCATATTGATTTGGTGAAGAGTCTCCTCATTCTCTGTGGATAGGCTGAATAATCTAGGAAATTCAGATTTCAAGTCTCTAGAACTCAACCAGGCATCATGCCAGAACTGAATTCTTCTCCCATTACCAACAATGATTTTTATTTGGCCTCCAAAAAACTCACCCAGTTGGTGATTATTCTCAGTTATTTGTGTAATGTCCTTTCAAAACCATGGAAGCCCCTGCTAACTGATTCACTGAAGGGATCCAAGCCCCACCAATTCTGCCATACTTAGAACACATCACTGATTTCCAAAGAGCCTTATCCTCACTGCAAAACCTCCACCACCACTTTAGTGACAAACATGCATTAACCTCACCTAAGTTCCTCACACCCAAACCACCTTGGCTCTTGCTTTTTGTGACCTCCTTCCATTTGACCAGATGCACTTTTCTATTAATTTCATTCACTCCTCACAGAAAGTTGGACTAAAGCTTAGTTATAATCTTAATAATCCCCTTTGGCATCTTAAAAATAGAAAGAAAATAGATTGGTAAATTGGCCAAGGTTGATTTGATTAGTGACAATCTTCCGCAAAAGACAACAACTTTCTCTTCCAAGAAGAGAGCTTCTTCTTGACCTTAACCACAACTGGTAGCCATGTACTCTTCCTTTTGGGATTAGCCTCTAAAGGCAAGCCTAAAAAATTAGAAGGCAACTTCTTTGACAGACAGTTCAAATCCTTAGCCAAGTCCTTGGTTTGGTCTTCATTATACCCAACCCCACAGACAAAGCTTTTGTGGAAGTTGATCTTTAATCCAGACATCACCTCAAAGCACCTCAATACTCTCTTAATGTTCAGAACTTCCTCCTTAGCCCCTTCACAAAAAATGATAGTGTCATTTGCGAATTGAAGATGTGAAATTCCAGAGTGATTCGAGCCTACAGTGGCACCTTTAATCAGACCCATCTCTATGGCCCTCTTCAATAACAGATTTAGACCTTCAGCTACTATAATAAACAAAAAAATGAGATAAGGGGTCCCCCTGCCTTAACCCCTTTTGTGGTTGAAACTCTTCAGTTGGAGCACCATTGACCAAAATAGATACCTTAGCTGTAGTAATACAAGACTTCATCCACCTTACCCATCTTGCCCCAAAACCGAAACATATCCAACATTGATAGTAAAAACTCCAAATTTAAAGAATCATAGGCTTTCTCAAAATCCAATTTCAAAATTATACCTTTCTTCTTAGCACTTGTGCCACCCATATACAACTTCATTGGCTATCAACACACCATCTAGGATGTGCCTACCACTGACAAATGCTAATTGCACTTCACTGATCACCTCTGGAAGCACCTACTTCAACCTTCTAGATAATACCTTGGCCAAGATCTTATAGATGGAGCTAACCAAGCTAATTGGCCTATAATCACCCAAGCCTATAGGATTATCCTTCTTGGGTACCAGCACAATGAAGGAGCTATTTACCCTACTAGATAGTTTCGCATTTGCATAGAATTCATGAATCATTTGTACTATCTCACATTTCATGACTGTCCAACACTTCTTGATACAAGCAAGATTAAAACCATCTGATCCTGGGGCTTTGTTCCCATCGTAATCTTGAAGAGCTGACATAATTTCATCTTCAGTAAACATTACTTCCAGATTCACTGCTACCCCCGAGCTAATGACATTAAAGGGACCTGAAATCATAGGCCTAACAGTCCAATTCTCTAAGAACTACTGCCTAAAATGGCTAACCACAGCTTGTTTAACCTGATCAGGATCTTCAAGACTCATCCCCACAACAAGGACTGAATCTAATATATTTTTTCTCTGCCTCCTACTAGCCATGATATGGAAGAATCTAGTGTTTTTATCACCATTACAAGCCCATAGCATTCTGGACTTTTGATGCCACAACCTTTCCTTATCTCTACTTATTTTCCACACCAGACTTGTAGCTTCCTTTCTCCTTTTAAGTTCCACATTATCTAGAGGCCTAGATTCTGCTTTCAAATCGCACTCATGCATGTCCTCTTCAACTGATTTTAGGAGAGAATCAATATTACCAAACACTTCCTTGTTCCACACCCTTAAATGAGATCTTATGACTTTTAATTTTCTCCTATAGTCTATACCCTACCCATCCTGATACTTGTGTATTTTCCCAAATAAGTTTAACTTTAGATATAAAGGTAGGGTGTGAAAGCCAAGGATTTAAGAACTTAAAAGGTTTAGGTCCCCGAATCCCTTTTATCTTCTTTCAATAAAATTAGGCAGTGATCAGGTATAGTTCTAGGTAAACCCCATAGTTTGAAAGAAAATTTTGCCAACCACCTTGAATCCATCATAAATTTATCTATCCTACTCCATCTATCCCCATCCACTGCATTACACTAGGTAAACTTCTTACCTAGCATAGGCAAATCAGACAACCCCAACTTATCAATAAACTCATTAAAGTCCTTCATACCTGTAGACTGCACCCTTGGGATTCATGCTACAGTTCAGACTCAATGTCACGGTTCTTAATCTGATCTCGCAAAGTGTAATGCAAGACTGATAAATCACCAAAGAGTCCAAATCCAGCAAATCATTTTGGAAAACTGATTGTTAAGAAAGAAGTGCCAAACATGGACTGTTTTTCCAAATACAGAGTCACCACCTAAATATTTTATTTTGGGAGAATTTAGGAAACCCTAACTCGTGCCTAAGGCCACGTGTCCGTCATCACTAAAGTTGCCTCAGCTCGAGAACTTGGGTACAATTGGGGAAGGTCATGCAATGAGCACCCCCACTCGCCCGATCAAAGATCGGCCTGTACTAAGCATGATATCTTATTTTTGAAAACATATGCATTCTTATTCCGGTTATTAGCTAGAATTTACTATGTGATGCGCACAACACACAAGTATAGACTAGATCGCCTAATTTGGAACAAAGCATTGCATTTTCATTTGTTTGAAAATGGTTTGAAGTTTGCTACTCACGAGTAGGCTAAAATGCAAGATTTCAATTAATTGTCCTAATTCAAGTAATCCAACCTTCACCCACAGGCATTCAGGCAAGTTATATCATATAAGTGATTAGCCTCATAGCAAGCATGCTGTCATGGAAAAACTCACACTCATGCAAGATGCCAAAGCATAAACACACACAGTGTGCTCCGAGCCAAAACAAGAAACTAGTTAGAAATCATGCATGATCCTAGTTCATGTTAAAATGGCTAATGCATCGCATGCAAAGTGCAACTAGAATAGGCTCGGCTAATCTAAAATGGCATATGAGATGCGACAATTCGATACATGTATTCAACTTGAAATTGAAATGCAATGCAGTTAGTATGATGCGCTGAGCCCAGTGCATGCAATACAGATGAATGGTGCAAACATGCATAGCATAAGGATGCTAATTGAAATATGCTCTAGAACTAACCACTAAAAGCAGGTAAGTAAAAAGGAGAAAGAAGTGGGGGTTAGAAGACATGCATCACACACACGCACTGCTTATTACATAATTGCGCCCTCTCGACGGAGGGACCAAAAGAATAATACAAATCATCTAATTAACTAACTAACAAGCTAATTAATTAATTACACAACCAAATTGAAATAAATAACTATTCTAAGTTATTAAAACACTGAAATGGCCTCGAGACGAAAGATGAATGCATGCTTGCTCGGACGGCTTCGCTCAGAAATCCATCGCCATGCTTCATGTTGCCTCTGTTTGCACTGCTATGTACCTCTGAAAATTGTGCCAACTTCTGTGACACTTCTAAACCATCTTGTGTACACTGTGGGAGGTCATCGACCAAGAGATGATGCCATCGACCAAGATAGGAAGGTCATCGACCAAATATAAGTCTCTCGGCCAAATGTTTGTTGCCAATCGGCACTGAATTTGGTCGATCAACCATCTCTTCCTGTGAAAACCTTATGTTGCTGCAGCAAAAGACAAACAGAGCATGGCAATACATTTACATGACAATGTCTGCACAACTACACCCCTTATCATGTTTAAGGCTCAAAGGTATGTAGTTCTCGACCCTCGGAGCACCAATCACGCATTTTAATGCATGATGGCCAAAGGAGCCAAGTGTGCAATTCAATATCAAATGAAATGCACAAAAAAACACATAAGGGGCCCCAACCTCTATCATGCTTGATCAAGAGGCAAGGAAATACACACACAATGCAATGCAACCTAAGCATGCAAGCAAGCTAATGCAACATGAGCATGAAAGCAAGCGATATGCAACCTAAGCATGCAAACATGCATGCATACAATGTAATAGGCATGCAATAACAATACCAATAACAAACATGCAACAACATGTAATCTAACAAGTATGCAAGATGGATGAGCATGCAACAACATGTCAATTAGCAAGCATGCAACAAGCATGTAAGCATAATGTAATAGGACCTAGCATGCCACAACATGCAAGGGAACTAATATGCAACAACATATAATGTACCAAGTATGCAACAAGCATGCGACAACATGTGAGGTAAACATGCAACAACATGCAACATGATGGACTTAAACTAAAGTGGACAGCTCTTAAACATGCCCAAATCAGTGGCTGAAATGCTATGGAAATGAAGACAAAGGTACATACAAACATGCATGCCAATTGGCCTATCACCTAAGCATAGGAGAGAAACTTTCAAGAACACTTAAAAGGGGACAAATATGGACATGTGACATACATTGTAAGCTCTGAAATCATGTTAGGAAAGGTGCCAAACAAAGCAAGCAAGTCATGCAAAAAGGCCTAAAGCTTGAAACTAGCCAAGGGACTCAAACCAAGGCTAAGCAAAATCTGAAGCAAATGACAAGTATAATCCAAAACAATCCTAGATCATGCCAAAATGAGCCTAAAACATACAAGGACCAGAGCCTAAACATACAAGGACCAGAGCCTAAAACATGCAAGGACCAAAGCCAAAATAAGCTAGAACAAAGGGCCAAAAGCATGAGGCATGCAAGGCTACAAAAGAGGTGTTACACTACACCTATCAAAACCAAACATGGCATGACTTAAGCAGTGAAAAATAGAGTTATGGCATGGTAAAACAAGACCAAAAACCCACTTAGATGGCATCCCAAAGACCTAAACATGATGGCAAACACAATGACCCATTCATAAGGCATAAAACATCAACTCTTTAAAGCATTAAAGGAGTGACAAGTGCAAGTGTTTGAGCATGAAACATGGACTGAAATAGTATAACAAATGATGCCAAATCATTGAAATGGTCCAAGTAAAGCATGCTAGTGACTTGGACACTTAAGGCTAACAAGCTAGAATGCCTTATGGCTATACAAAGCATGGCATATATGGTCAAAACAACTCAAATTAGAGCTTAAGCATGTTACAACAAGGCTAAAAGCTTCATGGAGTCGAGCCAAAATCATGCTAGAAACATGGCTTAAAGTATGATGCATGTTAAGGCAAATGAAAAGATTGCAAGGCAAGTACATGAAGCATACATGATATGTCCAAACCAAGTCAAAATAGTGTTATACCATGGCAAAACAAAGCCTAATACATTCTAAAATGAAGCTAAAACAAGCCAAGCAAACATGCTATCCAATATAAGCCATTTATACTAGCATTCAAGACAACAAGGAGAGGGGATGACCCTCTCCTATTTAGGACTCCAAAACCACCTTCCCACCACTGAAAATTCTCTAGATTTCAGGGGTAGTAATGTCATGCAAAGCCAAGAACAAGGGCCAAAAGGGATGGCCTAAAACAAGGCCTAACAAGGCCTAAGAGGAGGGAAACAACCTCAAACCAAAAAGTGATCTTAAACAAAGATCTAAAGCATCAAAAATCAGAACTTATTGTAGTTTAGAGTTAAACTTAAAACAATAAGCAAGAAGGTCTAAAAGCTTAAGCAAGAAAGGGGTATTAAAAGCAAGAATGCTCACCCTTAAAGAACACTTTCAAGAACAAAGCTCCAGTAGGTTTTCCAAGCTCAAACCAACCCAAGAACTTTGAAATCAACCTCAAGGGACCTCAGCTCCAAGAGGATGGTGTTCTAGTGTGTGTTTGTGTACAATAGTAAGACAATACTACACTTTTGAGTACAAAACAAGGCTAAACAAAGAAGAATAGATACAAAAGTATATCTATCCCTCAAGACTCAATTTTTTGAACCCTTGAGGAGGGAGGAGATGGTTCTCTCTTATAGAGAACCAAAAGCAAAGCTTCTTAAGGAAACTAAGCAAAGGGGCAAATCCCTCCATACACGTGTATGGATGGGGTGAATTGTGCATGCCAGTTGGGACAGCTGGCATAAAATATCTGCAAAAACCAGATGAACAGGGTTTGGCCAGAAAACATGGCCGATCGACCAACATAAGTGCCGGCCGACCAAATAATGTGCTGATCGGCCAACAATTTTGGCCGATGGCAAGAAAACAAGGCCGATGGCTTCAAGCCTTGGCCGATGGGTTGAGGGGATGGCAAACAAGCCACCCACTTCCCTCAAAAGCAAAAACACAAGTGCTTGGTCCACAACCAAGCACAAAATAGACAAGTTGAGAGATCTTGAGGCAAGGCGCGCAACCGAGGCCTCTGGGAACTCAAAACGAACACAGGCATGGATGATCATCGAGTGTTCAAACGATGACGTCCAAGTCTTGAGGACAATAAAAAATGGGGTGTCTACAATACCCCTTCTCTTCTTAAGCATCCTTTCCTCTCACACATGAGCCTAATTTCATTAAAATCCCCACCCAAGCACCAAGGGCTAGGATAGTGATGATAAACAGTGGCCAGAGCTTCCCACAACTGACTCATTTTCAGAACCTCATTAGGTGCATAAATATTGACAATGACACATTCAAAAGAAGAGCATGAGGAACCTGACAGTAGAATGAAATTCCTACTGTAACAACAATCTTTGAGCATGAAAACATTTGGCTTCCATATGCACAAAAAGTCCACCTACATCCACTTGCACTGCTCCTGATTTGATGTTTACTTTACCAATTCGACCATCACTGCCTTACTTTCTCCACCATCAAGCCCAAAACTTTATGATCTACCTTCAGATCTTCTCACAATCCGAAGGCTGATACTAGATAACGCATTCGTTTTACGTTAAGTGACCACCTTAATTTTAATATTTTCTCTTGATTAGCGGTTGTGTAGTCTTCATATTCCAAGTTATAGGTTGCAAGTAGAGTTTTTAATGAATTTGGTGGTGGCTTGGATTTGGGATTTTTTATGTTTGATTTTCTTAATTCTTAATTTATTGATGTAATAATGTTTCCTACGTGGAAGTTTGTTTTTCTCCCTTGGAGGACATTTTCTCCTCCTCTATAGAGACTTGGATCCTTCATTCTATGAAGGTTGTTTGTCTCTTTTAAGATATTGTGATATCGTTGTACCAGATTGATCCAAATCTTTTGTCAATTTTGCAATGAAAATTTTCTTCCCAATAAAAATAAATAAATAAAAACTTATTTTTTATTTAATGACATTTTAAATTAAATTATTGATAGAAGAGAACATTTAGGGTTAGAGTTAGGGTTAATATTTGGTTAGAGATATGACTTAATTTTGAAATGAAGATGTTGTTGGGGGTATTTTTGACATTTGATTCAATTATTGACTTTGATTTGGGATTGTTGCATTACCTCCGCTATCAATTTGGGAGAGTATATCACACATTCCATTACTTTTAGTGGAAAAAAATGATAGCACTTTAGTCTAAAACCATAAAAGGATTCTCTACATATACTTGAATCATAAGGAGATAAAGTGCTCCAAAACAGAATCACAAGAGGGTAAAGTGAATTTACCCTATTTAAAATACCAAGATTATACCTAAAAATACAAAGAAAACAAAAAAGAGAAGAAATATCACCCATATTCGTATTCACATGTTTTGTTTTCTTACTTATCTAAATATGATAGTGAAAAACTACAATTATTTCTTTTCTTTTCCCACCTAAAGAAAGGTTAAAATCAAATTTTTTTTTTCGTCATCCTTCAATCCAAACTAACTGTTAATTTTTGATCCGATCATATTGACAAATTGATGGACAATCGTGAACAGTATGACCCTATAAGTTAAAAAATTGGTAACCCATCGCATAGAGAAATTATTCAGTACTATTAGGGTATGTTTGATTGGGTGGATTAGAATATAGGATTGAGATTATTAATTCGTGGGTCCAATTATCCTATGTTTGTTTTAAAAGTCTAGAAGGGGCCCCTACAATAGAACCAACATCAATAACGTGACCCCATTATTCACCAGCTCGATGCTAGTAGGGTTCCCCTAACTTCTTCAAAATCTGTTAATAGATGATATTGATTGACTAATAGCATGGCTTTAATTACTTAGCGTTAACTTACAATTGGATTAATGTGAGCCTTTTACACACAATTTGAATGCGGTTAATTGATAGAATTTTTATTTATTTATTTATTTTTTATGTTCAAGGTATAAATGTAAGTTATGAAACATTTGTACGGCTATAAGTACTGGTACAATATGAGTACATCGATACGGTAAAAAATTTTAAAAAGTACAATATAGATACAATTGGATACATTTGCAAAAAAAATATTCATTTTTAAATTAGAATAATGTAAAAATTAGTTGAATGGTTTAATATGTTAAAATCCTGCCTATAATTCATATTTAGTGTCAAAAGTAAGGGTATAAACCAAAATTAAATGTCATTAGATTAGATAACTTACAAACTATAGTTTCATTTTTAAATCATCAAAAGTATAAAAATAAAAAATAAAATAAAAAGTGTAATGAAATTAATTTTTTCTTTGTATTACTATTTCGACTGAGATACGATACGGTTTGAGTATATACTGGATATACCAAAAATTAAGAAGAAAAAATTTGGATACATGTTTTATGCGTCGATACGTATACAAAAGTATCATACAAAATACCAATACACAGTAAGTACCCGGTATGAATACGATATATTTGTCAAAATACCCATGCTTCAGAATATGTAAGAAATGGTGAAAATAATAAGAAATTGTAAGAAAGAAAGCTCTCTTCTTTTACCTGTTTTATTTCTCACTAAAAATAATGTGTTTTGGCGAGAAACAAATCCATTGGCCATAAAATATTTATAAGGGCAAAATTCACTTTATCCCCTTATAATTTTGCGTCGGAGTAAAACGCAAAGCAAACTTTGTTAATATTACTGACGAAATTACCAAAATACTCTAATGCCATATTCTCTTTCCTAATATATATAATTTTCTATCTTAATCACATATTTAACAAATTAAATTAAAGTAGCCTTAAAATCGTAATTTATTATCATAGAGAGAGAGAGAATATAAATTAGGATTATGTACCAAAATTTGCTTATGCACCAATTTTAAGGAGAATATAAAAAAGGGGAAAGAATCCCACTCAAACAATAAAAGACAAATCGACACAATAATTTTACGTGGAAAAACCACAATTGGACACCTCCAACTGTGATTAAAAAACCACGGGCAATAGCCACAAAACAATCCACTAAGAAGATTTAAAGGAATTACACAGGTATACTCTCAATTACCTAGCGAATCCACGCCTAATTGAACCAACCTCTATGTGCCTCTTCCAACCCCATCTTCACCTCGGAATTGTCTTTACGATGAGCCACTCCAGAATCCACCAAAGTTTCAAGCTCGAATTCTTCAGAATCCACCGAAGAACAACTCTCTCTCTCTCTCTCTCTCTCTCTCTCTCTCTCTCTCTCTCTCTCTCTCTCTCTTGTGTATAACAAACAAAACCTTTGATGTACTCTCTTTAAACCATGAGTAGAATACTCAATAAAATATCAAAGAAAACTAACAAAATATCCCCAGATATAAACCTTAATATCCAACAAGAAGATCTAGAGGAATTAATTTAGTTTTGGGAGAAAACCAACTACTTATAGAAAATAAGAGTAATCCTAGTTTTGGAAGAAATCCAATTACTTATAGAAATCCAAAAGTAATCCTAGTTTTGGAAGAAATCCAATTACCTATAGAAATCCAAAAGTAATCATTGTGAAATGGGATTTCCAATAATAAAACCTAACAATCTCCCCCTTTGGCAATGCCGTGACAAAACACACCTAACAAATAAAATCCTAATCACCCCAACCCATTACAACCAACAAACACAAACTTCTTTCTCAAGATTAAGATCTGCAAAACAGCTATTAGTGCCACAATCTCCAAAATAACTATTAGTGCCACAAGAGTATATGAAAAAGCAATAAACATATGACAAGATTATCTTGAAGCATGAGATGTAAAACATGAATAGATGCGGCTTGAAGATTTTAAGAACATGTAGCATGGATAGATGAAAACTAAGACTTATGCACCCGACACATGACATGAATACATGAAATCCTAAGCCACACCAGACAACATTAATCCCGCTTTTTTTTTCACGAATCGACAAAGGAAGCTCAAACAATAAAGAAGCCAATGCAAAGCAACATGCAAACCAACTAATGCCAATCTCCCGTACCAAACAAAACAAAGTGTTCATACTAACAAACTCTTACAATGATAAACCAAACTCCCCCTCACTAAAAACAATGAACAAGGAAAAAAAAGGACAAAAATAATATGGTGGAGCAAGCAAGGAATTCCAGATGTGTACCTTAAAAACACACAAGATGATCGAAGAACCACAATTACTAGAAAACACAATGTGCACAATCTATAAAAGATTCCTCATGAAAGAAAGTGATGCATTATGTGAAAAGTATAGATCCCATAATAAAAGTGTGTGTGTGACTCTTAGAGTTCGACAAATATTAGATTCAAATCTTAGTAGTGATATGAAAGCTAGACCTCCAACAAGAGAATCTAAGCGTAACTACGGAAAGTCAAACCACTAGGAATCAAGGGGTATTTGGTGAGTAAAAGCAGAGGCTCCCCCTCAATCAATGAATCCTTTATTTTTTTTTCTTTTTTTTTTTACATCTTTTTCTTTTCTTTCTTTTGCACATTTTTTTTTCTTTCTTTTGCACACACATTGGCGGCTGACGTGCTCAAGAGTATAGAAACCGAACCAGAGAAACATGGATATAATAAGGATGGCCTGGTTGGTGACTTTGGGGTATCCTTTTTCTCATGGCTGGACTACAAAGAATAGAGGGGAAAGCCATGAAGATGCAAAAAGATGGAAGATGGTTAAGAAACTCAACATCACCCATGATATGCTAGTATAGGTCAATTCCTCTAGAAAAGCAGAAGATACAATGCCAGAAGTCCATAGAGAAAAAATAATCACTAAGGCGGAAGACTCCGATATTTGCTAATCTAAGAGTGTGTACAGAATGAGACATACTAATCAAAGAACACACACTCCAAAATGAGTAATGACCACAGAAAGTACACACATATTAACATGTAATGGTTATTCTCATCAATTCCAATATGCACCAAGGACTACTCAAAAATTTCAAGCTTGCAAAACTATATAAGAAAATCTTTATGGGTTTTTTTTTTTTTTTTTTTCATTGAAAAAAACCACACAGAGACCCAAAAAACTAAAAAGAGTAAACACACTAACATAAGTCAAGTTTTCTCACCCAAATCTTTTTTGTCTTAACAAAACCAGGTCTAGCGGTCTTGGAAAGTGTCGTGGTGTTGTGAACACCCTCATGAATCTTGGTATTCCGCCTAGATATGTAAGTCGAATTTCTATCCTTTTGAGGCACACTCCCATGCAACTTATAACAATGAGGGCGAATATGACCACGCATACCACAATGATGACAAATAAAAACAGGGTGTACCTTCTTTTCTTTTACCTTACCAACTCTAGGTAGTTTGAGAAGTCCATTCTTATGTTGAATTTTTTGTTTTCCCTTTCCTTGAGTTCTTGTATCATGAGATGTGGAAGCACTCTATTTTTGCTCTTTCTTACCATCAAAACCAATGCCACTCTTGTCAGAACAAATTTGTTGAGACCCAATGATATTGTCCAAAGTATTTGATCCTCTGTTCCAAAGACCAATGGTAGCCATAGCACACTTGAGTTCTTCCTCTTTCTTGATCATTAGTTCTTCCAAAGCAACTTGAGACATCTCGAGAGTTTCAATCCTTTCGTCATATATTGCATAAATTTGCTGTAGCTCATTCCTCTCTGTCTCACAAGTCAAGAGTTTTGCACAAAGAGCTTGTCGATCATTAGAAATCTTAAGGGCATCATTCCTAGCCTCGGAAATCTCTTTTTTTAACTTGAAATTCTCGCTTTCACATGTTTTGAGTTTCTTTGTGAGTTTGTCATTCAATTTGAATAAGTTAAGAGACTCCTTATACAACTTTTGACATGCTTGCTGAAGTTCTTCATCTTCACTCCCCGAGGATTCATCAAGTAGGGGTGGTCGAACCATAGAATTTCCCTCACGAATTGAATCCATTATCACAAATCAAACAAGATCTCGTTCTAAAATAATTTTTTTGAAAAAAAAATAGAACGACCTGCTCTGATACCAATTGAAAAATCTAGAAACCCTAGATGTTGATTTGTAATTATGTACCAATTTTAAGCAAAATATAAAAATCCCAAGCAAACAATAAAAGACAAATCGACACAACGATTTTACGTGGAAAAACCATAATTGGACACCTCCAACTGTGATTAAAAAACCACGGGCAACAGCCACAAAACAATCCATTAAGAAGATTTAAAGGAATTACACAGGTATACTCTCAATTACCTAGCGAATCCACGCCTAATTGAACCAACCTCTATGTGCCTCTTCCAACCCCGTCTTCACCTCGAAATTGTCTTTATGACGAGCCACTCAGAACAACTCTCTCTCTCTCTCTCTCTCTCTCTCTCGTGTATAACAAACAAAACCTTTGATGTACTCTCTTTAAACCATGAGTTGAATACTCAATAAAATATCAAAGAAAACTAACAAAATATCCCCAGATATAAACCTTAATATCCAACAAGAAGATCTGGAGGAATTAATTTAGTTTTGGGAGAAAACCAACTACTTATAGAAAATAAAAGTAATCCTAGTTTTGGAAGAAATCCAATTACTTACAAAAATCCAAAAGTAATCCTAGTTTTGGAAGAAATCCAATTACTTATAGAAATCCAAAAGTAATCCTTGTCAAACGGGATTGCCAATAATAAAACCTAACAATCTCCCCCTTTGGCAATGGCGTGACAAAACACGCCTAACAAATAAAATCCTAATCACCCCAACCCATTACAACCAACAAACACAAACTTCTTTCTCAAGATTAAGATCTGCAAAATAGCTATTAGTGCCACAATCTCCAAAATAACTATTAGTGCCACAAGAGTATATGAAAAAGCAATAAACATATGACAAGATTGTCTTGAAGCATGAGATGGAAAACATGAATAGATGCGGCTTGAAGATTTTAAGAACATGTAGCATGGATAGATGAAAACTAAGACTTATGCACCCGACACATGACATGAATACATGAAATCCTAAGACACACTGGACAACATTAATCCCCCCCCCCTTTTTTCACGAATTGACAAAGGAAGCTCAAACAATAAAGAAGCCAATGCAAAGCAACATGCAAACCAACTAATGCCAATCTCCCGTACAAACAAAACAAAGTGTTCATGCTAACAAACTCTTACAATGATAGACCAAAATCCCCCTCACGAAAAACAATGAATAAGGAAAAAAAAACGACAAAAATAATATGGTGGAGCAAGCAAGGAATTCCAGATGTGTACCTTAAAAACACACAAGATGATCCAAGAGCCACAATTACTAGAAAACACAATGTGCACAATCTATAAAAGATTCATCATGAAAGAAAGTGATGCATTATGTGAAAAGTATAGATCCCATGATAAAAGTGTGTGTGTGACTCTTAGAGTTCGACAAATATTAGATTCAAATCTTAGTAGTGATATGAAAGCTGGACCTCCAACAAGAGAATCTAAGCGTAACTACAGAAAGTCAAACCACTAGGAATCAAGGGGTATTTGGTGAGTAAAAGCGGAGGCTCCCCCTCAATTAATGAATCCTTTATTTTTTTTTTCTTTATTTTTTTTACATCTTTTTCTTTTCTTTCGTTTGCACATTTTTTTTTTCTTTCTTTTGCACACACATTAGCGGCTGACGTGCTCAAGAGTATAGAAACCGAACCAGAGAAACATGGATATAATAAGGATGGCCTGGTTGGTGACTTTGAGGTATCCTTTTTCTCATAGCTGGACTACAAAGAATAGAGGGGAAAGCCATGGAGATGCAAAAAGATGGAAGATGGTTAAGAAACTCAACATCACCCATGATATGCTAGTATAGGTCAATTCCTCTAGAAAAGCAGAAGATACAATGCCAGAAGTCCATAGAGAAAAAATAATCACTAAGGCGGAAGACTCCGATATTTGCCAATCCAAGAGTGTGTACAGAATGAGACATACTAATCAAAGAACACACACTCCAAAATGAGTAATGACCACAAAAAGCACACACATATTAACATGTAATGGTTGTTCTCATCAATTCCAATATGCACCAAGGACTACTCAAAAATTTCAAGCTTGCAAAACTATATAGAAAATCTTTTTGGGATTTTTTTTTTTTTTCATTGAAAAAAACCACACAGAGACCCAAAAAACTAAAAAGAGTAAACACACTAACATAAGTCAAGTTTTCTCACCCAAATCTTTTGGTCTTAACAAAACCAGGTCTAGCGGTCTTGGTAAGTGTCGTGGTGTTGTGAACACCCTCATGAATCTTGGTATTCCGCCTAGATATGTAAGTCGAATTTCTATCCTTTTGAGGCACACTCCCATGCAACTTATAACAATGAGGGCGAATATGACCATGCATACCACAATGATGACAAATAAAAACAGGGTGTACCTTCTTTTCTTTTACCTTACCAACTCTAGGTAGTTTGAGAAGTCCATCCTTATGTTGAATTTTTTGTTTTCCCTTTCCTTGAGTTCTTGTATCATGAGATGTGGAAGCACTCTATTTTTGCTCTTTCTTACCATCAAAACCAATGCCACTCTTGTCAGAACAAATTTGTTGAGACCCAATGATATTGTCCAAAGTATTTGATCCTCTGTTCCAAAGACCAATGGTAGCCATAGCACACTTGAGTTCTTCCTCTTTCTTGATCATTAGTTCTTTCAAAGCAACTTGAGACATCTTGAGAGTTTCAATCCTTTCTTCATATGTTGCATAAATTTGTTGTAGCTCATTCCTCTATGTCTAACAAGTCAAGAGTTTTGCACAAAGAGCTTGTCAATCATTAGAAATCTTAAGGGCATCATTTCTAGCCTCGGAAATCTCTTTTTTTTAACTTGAAATTCTCGCTTTCACATGTTTTGAGTTTCTTTGTGAGTTTGTCATTCAATTTGAATAAGTTAAGAGACTCCTTATACAACTTTTGATATGCTTGCTGAAGTTCTTCATCTTCACTCCCCGAGGATTCGTCAAGTAGGGGTGGTCGAACCATAGAATTTCCCTCACGAATTGAATCCATTATCACAAATCAAACAAGATCTCGTTCTAAAATAATTTTTTTGAAAAAAAAATAGAACGACCTGCTCTGATACCAATTGAAAAATCTAGAAACCCTAGATGTTGATTTGTGATTATGTACCAATTTTAAACAGAATATAAAAATCCCAATCAAACAATAAAAGACAAATCGACACAACGATTTTACGTGGAAAAACCACAATTGGACACCTCCAACTGTGATTAAAAAACCACGGGCAACAGCCACAAAACAATCCACTAAGATGATTTAAAGGAATGACACAGGTATACTCTCAATTACCTAGCGAATCCACGCCTAATTGAACTAACCTCTATGTGCCTCTTCCAACCTCGTCTTCACCTTGGAATTATCTTTACGATGAGCCACTCCAGAATCCACCGATGCTTCAGGCTCGAATTCTTCAGAATCCACCGAAGAACAACTCTCTCTCTCTCTCTCTCTCTCTCTCTCTCTCTCTCTCTCTCTCTTGTGTATAACAAACAAAACCTTTGATGTACTCTCTTTAAACCATGAGTTGAATACTCAATAAAATATCAAAGAAAACTAACAAAATATCTCTAGATATAAACCTTAATATCCAACAAGAAGATCTGGAGGAATTAATTTAGTTTTGGGAGAAAACCAACTACTTATAGAAAATAAAAGTAATCCTAGTTTTGGAAGAAATCCAATTACTTATAGAAATCCAAAAGTAATCCTAGTTTTGGAAGGAATCCATTTACTTATAGAAATCCAAAAGTAATCCTTGTCAAACGGGATTGCCAATAATAAAACCTAACAGGGAATTGTAGCAAAGTCGAAATAATAATAATAATTACAAAAAACATATGAGGTTGTTACGACTCTAACCAACTCCAAACAAGTTGGTGCAATGATCGGCCAGTTGTTGCGAACTACCAATGGCCTAACTTACAAAAAAGCCAAACTCTTAGTATAATTGGGACAAGTTTTCCATTTTTGAGCGTGGAAGACATTAATTGCTTATTTGAAACATCTATTCAGAGCTCTTGAACTATCACCTTACATTATTA
The DNA here is from genome assembly GCA_022316695.1 of Camellia oleifera. Lineage (NCBI taxonomy): Eukaryota > Viridiplantae > Streptophyta > Magnoliopsida > Ericales > Theaceae > Camellia > Camellia oleifera. The sequence goes on from CM039305.1 coordinate 155,474,357, forward strand.
CATGACTTAAACGATAAAATAAAATACAACACTTATGATATAACTTTACAAAACTAGTACAAGCACACAAGACCGACTTTTAAGCAACTTCTCTTTGTACCCGGACTCTTCATTACCTACATACATATAAGAGAGAGGGGTGAGCCATTGCCCAGTGAATAGTAATAAAGTAAAGTAGTAAACCAATGAACACCGATGATTTTTAACAAAACATGGCATAATTCATAATTTGAACATCATATAATTTTGTATGAATAGTTCAAAACTTGACTTGTAAACATTTACATAGCGATGAACATTCCAAAGATATTAGCATGAGTCCCTGGATAAGAACATCGGTATTATCCCCCAGACAAGGACATACTCAGCTTAACCCCCGGTAAGGTCATACCAGTTTACTCCCTGGTAAAGTCGTACCTGGCGTAACCCCTGATAGGGTCATACTCTGAGGATGTTATCTTAATATATGATACAAAAATATAATATATTTATTCATAACCAATCATAGCATAGCTTTCATAAACATAAATAAGTTTTGCATTTGAAACATAGTTTGTCAAATATAGCGTTCCTAAATTACTACTCACAAATAACTCTTGACTAAGGATTTCTTATCCAAGTGCTTAACCTACACAAAGTATAAGCAAGACATTGAAAATATCATTACTTGCAAGTTTTAACATTAACTCAAGTGCTTTAATCTTGTTTAATGTTTTCCAATTTCTTTTTTAAATTATTCAAAGCTTGATCATAACTTAACTTGTAAGCTTCTAAATTAATTAGAGTGTTCGAAGTGGCTTGATGTTTCCCCATTCATATTCAAATTGTTTTGTGTTCAAACCTTTAAATTCAAGGCATTGAAGTGTAGCTTGCACAAACATAATAATTTGAGCATTTAAACTTACTTTAATGTTTTCCTAAATTTTTTCGGGTGTCAAGTACTTTTCTAGGTTTAATTCAAGTCTTAAACAAGTATTAAACAAGTGTTAAATGAAAGCATGAAAGGGTCCTAATCAAGCCAAGGAAAGCAAGAAAACCAAGAAAAAGGCTATCAACTCAATGGATGAGTGGCTAAGGCTACTCTCTCCACATCCATGAGGACTTACAACAATTACATAATGCAAATGAAAGCTAAAATGAAAGAAAATGCAAGAGGATAAGATCAAAGATGCTAAGGATTCACTTATTGAAGAGGATGAGCATTTCTTATTCACAAACTCCCCTTTAAGGTCCCTCAAGAGTTTTTAAGGGTGTCATTTAATGTCCAAAATTCTTTGTCCAGAGCTTAGGATCAATCTTTAATAGGGAAATTAGTGTTAAGGTTGAACGTGGTAAGTGAGAGGTAAGAAAGAAAAGAGAGAAAGCTCTCAATCCTTACTATCCCTTAGGCAAGTTTTTTTTTTCCAACCCTTCGAAAAGAGCTGGCAAGCTCTATCTATAGAGCCCAGGTTATAAATATCTGAGATATTTGTGGTAGGTAAGCAAAAAAAAAACAAAAAAACAAAAAAACAAAACAAAAACAAAAACAAAAAAAACACAAAGATGAAATCCCTGAAAATGCTTTGTACCTGGAACATTTAGTTGGCCGAGCTTCTTGATGATCGGCTTAGTGCTTTTGTGGCCGGCCATCATTTGGTGTTTGGCCAGCCAGTGGGCACATCGTCAGATCAACAAGAGTAGGTTAACCTAAATTGGGGGGAGAAACATGCATTTCAGAGTATTTTATCATTCCCATTCACTTCCACTATATTCTTCACTCTGTTTGTTTGAAATAATACAATTCTTTGACTTTAAAAACATAAGACTCAGAACATTGTGGTAATGTTTAGGGTTGCACCACTAAAACTCATTTTGAAAGAGGTTTCCATTTTGGTCGAAAACATTTTGGCCAAAACATGTCGTTGGAGGGGTTAAAGTTTGATCCATAGAACTCCTACTGTGGAACTTACAAAGATTAAAACCTCTCATTTTCATCATTGAGAACTCAAAAGGGAGCGCCCAAGTCTCAAGGCTAGTAAAAAATAGGTTGTCTACAAGCCTTTAGCTCCATAATTCTCCCAAGCTAATTCTGGTGGAGGCATACCATCAGCACCTAAAAGTTAGTTTCCATATAGGGTGAGCTAATGCCTAGTAGAGATAAATTTAATGTTCTGTATGATGCTTAATAAAGCCATATGGTGAATGTATATAAATGTCATTTACCAAAACAATATACGTTTTCTCTTTCAAATAATGCAATACCATGTTTATAATTCAATTGATAAATCGTTACTTCCAAAACAAAAAATAGGGTAGTGGATACACACATAAGGAATCTCTAGGTACACGTTCGCCAGTAGGCTATACAAGTACTACCAAAAGTCATTTTACCAGTACTAATTGGAAGGATCAGCACCTAACTACACAGGTTTCTGAACTTTCACTAAGGACACATAGGCCAATATAATAATAACCATAACCACACCTCCTAACCATATTTACCATGGTATTCATCCATTTTTTTCAAAACGATACATTTTCAATGTATAAATATGAAACAAGTATTCAAATGCAATGCATGAGTGAGTGGTTTCAATTAACCTAGTTCTCATGCAATTTTTATAACAATCAATGCTATCATCCACTGATAGCCAAAACAGATATCTCTATTCAAAAGATAAATTTCAAAAGAAAGACATAATTTCATAGTTTCGATATAGGAGTAACAATACATGTTCAACTCCACTTTCTAACCCAACAGATATTATCCAAAATATCATTTCAAAGATCTCAACTTCCCCTTTTTCCTTAGTTCAAATCTTGAACCTCTAAGAATTTCCAAATCTCAAAAACAAATATTCCTTTCAACATTTCATATTTTAAAAGCAATATTCTAAAATTTCAATGTCACAAACAATTCTAATATTATTTCAAAGAAAACCCCTCTTTTATAACCCAAATCTAAACCCAAAACTCTCAAAATACTACTCTATTCAAGAGCACAAAACAAAACTAAGAACCATGCAAAACATTAAAGAAATCTCTACTTCAATAGAAGAAAGAGAGAGAAACGAAACCCTGAATTTGATGGAGACCAAAAGCCAAACTTTTCAAATTAAAAGGACCACATCATCACGCTCTACATTTTATCCCAAAGCACCAAAGTAGTGAGATTCACAGATTGGAGTGTACAATGAGGTTTATGCAAGAATTTTGAGAAAGAGAGATAAGAGGATTTGGTTCAAAAAGTAAAGAGAGATAGAGAGACAAAGACAGGGATAAAAATAAGAAAAGATCTTTTTTCCATAGCTTTATACAAACAGACCACTCGAGCGACCAAAACATAGCTTGAGCATCAGACACAGAACATTGTTCAAGTGACCAAAATGTGGCTCCAGTGAAGAAACCAAACTCTCAGAGGATTAATCTTGCAGAACAGACCACTAAAGCAACCAAAACACTGCTTGAGTGAAGAATAGAAACTCTCAATACAGACTGCAACTAGACTGCTCGAGCGAAGAAAACATTGCTCAAGCGAAGAATAACTGCCTCCTAGAATCGCAGACTGCAAACACAAAATCTAGAGAAATGAAATTCCGCTCAAGCGATCAATTCACTGCTCGAGTGAATCCAAGAACAAAGAGACAAAATCTCTCCAGAAAATACAAAGCCCAACCTGTTCAAAACAAGCTCAAAACTACATTCTTAACTCCCAATAGATAATATAGGACTAGAACAAATATAAACCACAATAATAGATACCAGACTCCAAATCAAAGAGTATAAAAGTGTTAGGTCTTAACTCGGGATGCTATAGGTCATGGGTTTAACTCCCCTTATGGATGTTGAATTAAGGGAGTGCAAGCATTTAGGTGGTTTGCCAAAAGTGGGAAGGTTTTCTTCTATAAGTGCTAATCTAATAACTAACAATTAACATTTGGCGATGAAAAGAAAAAAAGAAAAAGAAAAAAAGGCACTTCTTTGTGATAGTGACAATCAACACAATATAGTGATAAATATAGCAGTAAATAACATATTTTAAACCTAGTTGAACAAGTTCATTAGATTAGCTAGACAAAGTTTAAAAAATCTTTCCTTTTTTAAAAAAATATATAAATAATGCTTAATGTTTCATATTAAAGCGAGGGATGGCTCTCTTTCCCCCCTCCCACCCCCCTTTCAAAAAAAAAAAGTTTTAGTATGGTTGAGCATTATTTTCTTAAAAGGTTGACATTAAATCACCTAAAAGGCTAACAATAAATGCATCTTTACTGTACTCATTACCATGTTAAAGTTTTTAACAGAGCCAACACAAACTAATCTCACTCTTGAGAGGTCTTGTTCGTAAGGTGTTTCTTTTACTTCTTCTCTTTCTTCTAGTAGATTGGGGTGTAATTTGGGTTATCCTTAGTGGATAGTTTTGTTTGTGAGAGATAAGTCGTGCTTCTAGAGTCATCTATTCGTGGTTTCTTTTTTGAGTTGGTTAGTAGTTTGGTGTTGCAGGCTCCGTTGGTAGTGGTGAGCTATGTGTAAAAGTGGCTGTCACACCCTGGATTTCCAAAGTCTGACTCAAGTGAATACAATAAATAATAGATAAAAGGACAATTAATACAAGTAAATAAAATGGTGAACTCTTATACATGCTTAATCAACATTATCCATTCCATAACATAACTCCATTACATATATCATATATTCAAGTTTTAGGTGAAATGAATATATAGTATGTAAATCAAGCTATTAGAGTTAACTGTACAGTAAAATTGCTCTAAGGCTTACAGGACAAAAAGGATTCAGCCCTTAATAAAAAAATGGCTGATGACCTAAATAAAATATGGGCCCTAGGCCTGGACATCAAAAGGTTCCTGAAGCTCAAACACACATTCTGGCACATTTCCTCAAAGTCGGGGCATGCCATTAACACTTGAAAAGATTTCAACCACGTAGGGTGAACATATAGTCCAGTAGGGAACATTTCATACACATATAACATGTTTAAAATGTTTTGATTAAACCACCATTTTCCAATATCAACTCCCAGACTCGATGAATCCTCTTGAGCCTATGTATTTGCTAGTAGTCATCGGTAAGCATCACCTAATTTAGTGCACTGTAAGAAGTTACACTCTACCAATGACCATCACTAAGTGTCACCTAACCATCAAATTTACCGGGTACTAATCGGAGGACTGTAGCACCTAACCACGCGGGTTTTAAGTCTTTACCATAGACTGTAGAGCCAAATTAACCAATGATCGTCCCAATCATATATGACCCGGATTCACCCAAACTATTTAATTCAAACCATGTTGTTTAACATTATCAATGCAATAATAATATGATCATATCTTGCAAAACAGGCTCAATGCACCACCGATTAACAACGAGGTCTCATTCTCAACAACATCTCAAAAAGTATGAAATGATAATAGTTAATAATAATTAATTTCACCATCTTTTCCAACACACCAACAACCACTTCTCAAATCCCAAATGCACAAATTTATAGGGTTTTCTTATACCATTTAGGGCTTACTCAGGCCAAGTTTGGCATCTACTAAATAATATAAAAAGTTAAAAAGTTACTATCCTATTTAAGTCACATCATCTTATTTAAATCACATCACTTCTCTAATACATCACATCAAACCCAACCCAAACTCAACCCATATAAGTCAATAAGTCAAAAAGTACACTTTTTTAAAGCATCCCAAACCAACAAAATAAAGCACCCACATGCAGTTGGTTATAATAGAAATAGGTTTGATAAGAAACAACCAAGAAAACCCACACAAATCACCAAACTCTAATCTCAAAAAACATGTTTTTTTTTTCCAAATCAACAACGTCAACAACATCAACATCTAGATTTTATATTGAAACTACCACAAGTACACCAATAAACTCATATAGAGTTAATGAAATAGTATGCTACCTCTTATAGAGAAGAAGAGAATTTAGGAACAATGACGAATGAGAGAGAGTGCAGAAAGTTGGAGCAAATGTGATATTTTCGTGCACTGCTATGATTTCATAGAAAACAGACCACGAGAGTGAACTTTAACACTGCTGCATGAAAGACATGATTGTGGGCATGACTGAACTCCTCGTGAGTCCACAATTACACACAGAAAAAAGTACTAGGAGGTGGTTTTGGTTCGGGCGATATCGCGGGTGCAAACCCAACTCGCGGGCACCAAAATGCAAATCACGGGCCACCAACACGGCCAGGCCATGCAATTTCTCAAGGTCTAAGGATTTGAAGATGTGTTTTGGTTGTGTCCTAGTTATGGGCGCGATATACATATACCGCAGGCGCGATAATGCCCAGAACAGAATCTCACTCTATTTTGTTGGGACAGTTCAATGTGTAAATAACAACTCTCAACAATATACAGAGTAGCAAAAGAAGGAAATAAGATAGTAACAACATCATTCATCCATTCATAAGCCCACAAATGTGTTGAGGCATCCATACAAGTGGGTTTCAAATTGAGTCTTAGAACTAGGACATTATAGTGGCAATCCCATTTTCCGTCATTTTTGTTTTTCTGGATTTAAACTGATAACTGAGAGTTTGATGCGTAAAGGTAGGTTGACGAATTGTAATGATACACAATTTAGAAGCAAATATTCGAATGATCGTTGTACTATTACTTCCAACCCTATTTCAGTCCCCTTTGAGAATGTTCATGCTAGTCACGATCTTCGTGTGGCACTAACTGATAAGGTATGGGATATTGGTGAACAACTTTATCAACATTATGTAGAGGGATTTATCCATTATAGAAGGAAATTTCAGTCTTATCTGTTGCAATGCTTCATAGATTGACATTGGTCTCGTCACGGGGAAATGACTGTCATTTGTTAGTGTTTTATGTTTTTTTATTTCGATTTAGTATCTAATATGCATAAAGTTTCCATTCAAGGTTCGTATGCTATAGAAGTTACTCTATTAGTAGCTAAGTATTGGAGATCGGGCTTGGGACTTGATCAATACACCATAGCTACGTTCACAGTATGAGTTTGTCCTGTAGGTCTTCTTCTAGAATGCTATATAGAGGAAGAGGGCTTTAGTCATGGTCAACCTATTGGTGAAGTGATCGGGGTGGATCTAGGTGTTGCTACTTCTCGTAATATCTGATTTCTATGTATAAAAGTTTAGATTTCGATGGACACATCGTTGAATAGCGCATTCTTTCTACAATGTCATAATAGACAAGTTCGATAGATTGAATGTCAATATGAGAGGGTGTTTAAGGTTTGTTATAACTATGGACAGGTCGACTACACATTTAACTAGTGGAAAACTTTATTCGAACTGACCTAAGAAGCAATTGATGCAACACTTGATGCACGAAGCTAACATTTGGATATTGTGGTGATCAACCATAATTGAAGCTTGACGTATACCTTGTGAGAATTAAAATAATTTTAATTCAGAAAGAAGAATACCTCCTGCCATGATGTTCAAGCCTTTGAATCTTTATCCTTTGAATGATCAAATCTTGAATGTATAAACAAAACCCACTCAATGAACACTTTTACAGAACCATATGGGAAAAGTGGAAGGAACAGAGTTTCAAGCCTATTCTATTCACAAAAACAATGTCTGTATTTGATGGCTATCACAGGCATATATATAGATAGAGTTGGACCCATATCCAAGTGTAACTCCTTATAACTCAACTTCTCACCATCAAGGAAGTTGTAAAGCCTCATGAAATCACCACATGGGATAGTGAACAGACATTAGTTACCCATTAGCCATTAAACCAATTAAATATATATAATATAAATAAATAAATAAATAAAACAAACATGTGGTATATGAGTACTTTATGGATATTCTTACATTCTTCCACTTGGCACATATAACACACGTTGTTGACTGTCGGGTAACTAACAAACTGATTATGGCCATTAAATAGAAATACCCAAACCTTAGAGTTATAATACACAAATCATGGCGGTTGTACTCTATCAATTAAGTATTCCCTTCCATGTATTACATTGTATCACACACTCAACTCTATGTGGTGTCATTCTTTATGAATAACTTCTAATAAGTTATTATGGGTCCAATGATCCCTATGGATCCATAGTTCCAATAGACTACATAGCATCACAAATACTTTAGGTGCACAGAATGATGCTTTTCACTAATAATAATCAAAATGTCATGTTAAAACAAAATAAAACAACAACTAGAAAAATTATTGAGCTAACCAATCAGTCCCATGCCCTCAACGTGTTTTGAAAACACCTTTATAGAAAGACCTTTGGTCATGGAATCTGCAACCATTATAGTGGTACTAATATGCTCAATGTTGATTTCTTGCTTCTTAACACGGTCTCGAACAGCAAGATACTTTATGTCAATATGCTTGCTTCGACTACCACTTTTGTTGTTGTTAGAGAAGAAAACCACAGCCGAATTATCACAGTAAACCTTTAATGGCCTAGAAATTGAATCCACAATTCGAAGCCCTGTGATAAAATTTCTTAACCAAATAGCCTGTGAGGTTGCTTCAAAGCATGCGATAAACTCTGCTTCCATTGTTGACGATGCAATTATAGTCTCTTTGGCGCTCTTCCATGAAACACCACCGCTTGCTAGCAGATAGACATATCCTAAAGTGGATTTTCTGGAATCTTGATAACCCGCAAAATCCGAGTCTGAATATCCAACCACCTCAAGACAGTCAACATGCTTGTTAGTAAGCATGTAGTCCTTGGTTCCCTTTAAGTACCTCATGATTTTCTTTGCAGCCTTCCAATGTTCCATCCATGGATTACTTTGGTATCTTCCAGGCATCCTAACTGCAAATGCAATGTCAGGTCGTGTACAAACCAGAGCATGCATTAAACTACCTACGGCAGACGCATAGGGAATGCTAACCATTTGTTCCTTTTTCCAAATCATTTTTCGGACATTGATTTAAACTAAATTTGTCACCCTTTAAAATGGGCGCTGCATTAGGAGTGCAATCACTCATCTTGAATTTCTCCAAAACTCTTTCAATGTAGGCTTTATGAGACAATCCTAATGTCCTTTTGGACCTATCTCTGTGAATCTCTATGCCAATGACATAAGAAACTTCACCTATGTCCTTCATTTCAAAATTTTGCACAAGAAATTGTTTAGTATCATGCAACAATCCCAAATAATTAGATGCAAGTAAAATGTCATCCACATATAGAACTAGAAAAAATGTATTTGCTCCCACTAACCTTAAGGTATATATAGTTGTCCACAACATTCTCCGTAAAACCATAGGAAGTAATAACATTGTGGAACTTTAAATACCACTGTCGGGAAGCTTGTTTTAGTCCATATATGGATTTCTTGAGCTTGTAAACTAAGTGACTATCTTTATCAGAACAAAAACCTTCAGGTTGGTTCATGTATACTTCTTCCTCAAGATCCCCATTTAAAAATGTCGTTTTCACATCCATTTGATGTAGCTCTAAATCAAAATAAGCTACTAATGCCATGATAATTCGAAATGAATCCTACTTAGAAACTGGAGAAAATGTATTATGATAATCAATGCCTTCTCTTTGAGTGAAACATTTAGTTACGAGTCTGGCTTTATATCGTTCGACATTGCCATTTGAGTCTTTCTTGGTCTTATAGACCTATTTATAGCCAACCGCTTTAACTCCTTTAGGCAACTTGACAATTTACCAAACTTGATTCTTAGCCATAGATTCCAACTCTTCCTTCATGGCGTCATACCATAATTTAGAATCATCCCTATTCATGGCATTGGAAAATGAAATAGGATCATCTTTAGGTCTGATGTCAAAATCAAACTCCATTGAGTATACAAAATAATCACCAGAAAATGCTGACTTTTTAGCTCGTGAGGATCTCCTTAATTCTGTAGTCTCAATTGGGACTTGAGCTACAAGCTCTATGTTGACTTGTTCCTCTTGTGGTAAAAGTTCTTGAATTTGTTGATTTTCAAGAATATCAGGTTGATTATCTTGAAAGACAACCAATTCACCTATATTCATGGGTGTTGTATCCGGATCCCGTGATTCCTTCCACTCTATCTTTTGAGGGTAACTCCCACTAGGGTCAACTTCCTCAATAAACTTAGCATTTATGGCTTCAACAATTCTAAGTGAATTTGAAGGACAATAAAATATGTAACCCTTGGAGTTTTCCGCATAGCCTATAAAAAAAAAAAAAACCACTAACTGTTCTGGGGTCTAATTTCTTTAAATGTGGGTTATACACCCTTACTTCAACTAGACAACCCCAAACGTGTAAGTGTCTTAAACTTGGCTTCCATCATTTCCATAACTCAAATGGTGTTTTGGGAACAACTTTAGATGGAACCCTGTTTAAGATATACATAGCGGTTTTCAAAGCTTCACTTCATAAATTTATAGACACATTAGAATAACTAAGCATGCTCCTTACCATGTCCATAAGTGTTCGGTTCCTTCTTTCAATAACTCCATTTTTGTTGTGGTGTGCTAGGCATTGAATATTATGCAATAATGCCTTCTTCCTTAAGGAACTTAGCAAATGGACCTGGTAATTGTCCCAATTCTGTGTACCTCCCATAATATTCTTCACCCTTGTCTGGCCTCACAATTTTAATTTGCTTTTCTATTTGTTTCTCTACCTCTACTTTATAAACTTTAAAGGCATCAAGTGCCTCCACCTTATCAAGCAAGAGGTAGAGATACATGTATCGTGTGAAGTCATCAATAAATGAGATAAAATATCTTTGACCATTCAGACAAGGTGAAGTAAATGGTCCACAAATATCAGTGTGTATGATTCCAAGAATTTCCTCACTCCTTTTGGCATCTTTACTGGTCTTGTTGGTCTGCTTTCCCTTTATGTAGTCCACACAAGTACCAAAGTTGGTAAAATCAAGAGTCAGAAGGACTTCATCATTAACCAACCTCTTTTATCTCTCAATGGAGATACGCCCCAATCTCTTATGCCAAAGAATCAACAATATTACGCTTAATGCCAATATCACCATGCAAGGTTAAAAGATTTTGTTCAAAAACAGGATCCAGATTTAATTTGTACAAACCATTAATTAAAGTACCAAATCCTACAAAAACAGAGTCCTTAAACAAACTAAAATCTGCACCAACAAACTAAAATTCAAATCCAAACGGTACTAGTCTAGAAACATAAATTAAATTTTTTGAAAAAGATGGAATGTAAAATGCATTTTCAAGATCCAAAACAAAACCATTTTTTATAACAAGTCTGAAAGTTCCAACAGCTTCGACGTGCAAACGCATCCCATTGCCTGAATAGACGCCTTGTTCACTTCCCGTCGGTTTCCTTAGGCTGAGGAAGCCCTGCATGGTATTAGCAATGGGAATTGTAGAACCCGAATCAATCCACCAATCATATTGATGAGTATTAACAAAATTAGATTCATAACACAAGAGATATGAGATTACCTTTCTTCTCAATCTCTGAGAACTTAAGACGAGCTACAATGTTCCTTATTTCCATAATGTGCTCACGCACATTCCTAGAATTGTTATACTTCATCCTAATAGTTTGTTCATTAGGGTGTTTGCCAATACTTTGTCAAAACTAACAAATTGTTCTTCAATAGCCCTCATGTAGTTCTTGACCTTATCAGATGGTGGGATTGAGCCCCTAATGCTCTGGCTAATATGTGACTTTATGAGCATTAGGCTTAAGCAATTGGATCGTACCCACTTATCATAAGTACTATTTTCTGCAGCGGAACTCTAGGCCGTGAGTTCAGGAGGTTCATCCACACGGAGTACCAGATCGAGGTCCATGCACCCTAATGTTAGAAGGATTTTGTCCTTCCAGTCCGAAAAATTATCACCGTTCAAGAGTGGAATATGAGAAGACTCATTAGATAGTACAGAGGTAGAAATCACTGCAATTACCAAGAACATTATTAATGCTTTGAAACAATAGCTATATTCTGAATCAACCAATGTCAAATTCAGTAACAAATGTAAACTTTCTTGTTGGTAGAGGTCACTAAACTATATTAGATTTGCTATTACTTTATAATAAGACTAATGGGTTCCGAAATATTTAAGGAAAAGAAAACTCAAACCTATGGGTTTAGAGTGTTCAATCTCTTTAATACCCAATCTATTATCTTATTCCAATTAAATTTCATAAATAATTACTTTCCTGTGGAACCAAGAAATTATTTATAAAACAAAATTGCAATGTAAAAATGCCAAATTAATTTTTAACTTTATGTGATCAAAAAACTGAGGACCACATCTTTATGTCTTAAGATGCTGTGGCTACTCTTAAAACAGAATAAAATTTTTAAATATGGCATAATTTATTAATGAGAGCAAATTCTTATAGTCACAACAAATACATAATCTTTTAATGCATATAATGTATAATACATACAATCAGAGTGATATCACATGAAAAATCTCAAAACCAAACACATGTAATTCAACCTTATACTAGATTTTGCTTAAAAATTGGACCAAAATAAATTCCATAAGCCCAACACATAGTGTATACATGCTCTTATTTCACATAAATTTTCAACGCATAAATAATTACCTTAATGCATGTAATATAATATTACATTATTTTAGATAACATGCTAATGAATCTCAAAATTTATAAAAATTATAAAGGAACATGTTATAATTCACTGTATGAAATTCAATTAAATTTGCTCATTACTTTCACTTGCAACTACAATAAAATGTCTTTCATAACATGTCATTCCTACTATAATATTTAACAATAAATTAAACTGGCGTAGGTTTCAAAGGTTAAGGCTAAATATGGATCTACTCATAACCACATATACAGGACTAATTGTCTAATGCATATAAAGTTATCAGAATGCATAGTATTTGATCAACAGTAAAACCATAATCACAAAAGTCCAAAAATAAAGGAATCAATTATAAATCAATGTGATCTCCACAAGTAAAACCTAATATAAGTTGATCATCTGCTACTTTCCACGTTTATTATACATATAAATCCACTAAATCAATGGAAAGAAAAATAGATTTTTAAAGAATAAAATTTTAATTTTAATAGAGCTGATCCCACTGGAAATCTATTATCACAGATGATGAATAAAAACCAGAAACAATTTGGTGATTCAATCCTTCCTTCCTCCTTTTTTTTTTTTTTTAGCAAGATATGCTTTATACCCATATAGGTATTAACCAATCTAAAGTAGAATTAAAATAAACAAGTTTCATGAATTCTCAAAACTGAGTATAATAATTAAAAATAATTTTGGTTCTCTGATTCCTTATGCCACAGTAGTGTGCTAGTGATTAGGCTATTATATTATATGGATAGCATAAACGAAAACAAAATAAAAATGATCTAACAAGATTTGGCCTCCATAAATTGCAGTAATGATGAACAACAAATAGAAGGTGACTCTGATACCAATTGTGAGAATTAAAATAATTTTAATCCAGAAAAAAGAATACCTCCTGCCATGATGTTCAAGCCTTTGAATCTTTAGCCTTTGAATGATCAAAGCTTGAATGTATAAACAAAACCCACTCACTGAACACTTTTACAGAACTATATGAGAAAAGTGGAAGGAACAGAGTTTCAAGCCTATTTTATTCACAAAAACAACGTCTGTGTTTGATGGCTATCATAGACATATATATAGATAGGCTTGGATCCATATCCACGTGTAACTCTTTATAACTTTCCATCATCAGGGAAGTTGTAAAACCCGATAAAACCACCATATGAAATAGTGAACAGACATTAGTTACCCATTAGCCATTAAACCAATTAATACATATAATATAAATAAATAAATAAATAAAACAAACATGTGACATATGGACCACTTTATGAATATTCTTACACTCCTATATACGTGCCTATGTGCACCATGAGAAGTAACACACTTCACCTTTGCTTGGGCCTTTGAAATTCTCATTGATCATCTTGTCGATAGTGAAATGTTCATGAATGTGGATGAACTAGAGACGGTGCCCTAGCAGGTCAACTTTGATAAATTTCACGATGTGTATGAACATAATTGGGACCGTACGTTAGAACATGAGCATGAGCAATTGTTTACATTAGGGGTAACCACAATGATGGGATCATCAGTATCAGATCATGACGATTAGGTAGAAATTGACTATACAGTGGAGATTGTTCGTAGTAGGATTCCTTGCAATCCTCTACTTTTGATTTGGATTGGTGAATTGATCAACATTATAGCCAGTTCAATGGATGACTGGGTTAGTCAATGGTCATAATTATTGCATGTTAATGGTGCTTCAGTTGGTTGGTGGCTCCCCATTGACCAAGAAGAGCAATTTTTCAAAGATGGCGATCAGGTTCGGTGACAAAGGTCCTTTATCTTTCAATTTGATTTGGCCTTAGTCTTCGATGATGGAGGCAAAATATTACAATTACATAGTCTCTTTTTCGATTTCAACCAGATTTCTTGTGTCCCTAGTTCGGCCCTAGCCCACAGTATGCCACCTCCGAAGGTGAATCCAACCCAACTTGGATTGGGCCCAAATCTATGTCTTTCTTAGTCTACTCCCACTGGGTTGTTATTAGAGAGCGCAATACTATTTATTTACCTAGCCCAAGCTAGCACAGTATTGTTGTGTAGTTGGGCCCAACTAAGAGCAAGTATCCAACCTAGTCCAGTGGAGATATGTTTTAGGAGGACCAAGCCAAGCCCATTGACCTCTGAAGAAACACATTCTTCAAGCTTTTCTTGATGAAAGTTGTTCCTTACATACCTCAAGACAGTTCACTCCAAGCTCAGGCTTCTCCGATGATCTTAGAGGCTCAATTTGCTTCTATTTCGTCTATTACTACTTCGGGTTAAGGTCGTTGGCGACGATGGTGGTCAACTTCAACATGTCGATTCAAGCTAGTGGGGGCGCGTTGTTGACTTCGTTTTGCAACCCAAATAACTACTAATCCATAGTCTCATCCATCTACCCTAGCTCAAACATAGAGTGAAGTAGTCGTTCTCCAAAATGGAAAAAATCCCCGGAAGACCGGCATGGAAGGTTATGACACCCTTGAAGGTGGCAATGAAGGTGAAGACCAGGCTCATGGATGATGGTGATGGTTAGGGTGAACACGAAGAAGGTAGTTGCTACTAACTCTGTAAGTGCTGCTCTCCACATCTGAAGGCTTGAAATAAGTTTCACACAAGTTTCATTTATTGCTAGGAGTTTTCTTAGGTGTGCAATCCACAAAAAGTGTAAGTGGGTGCCACTCACACAAAAGGTGTAAGTGTAAGGTGTAAGTGTAAGTGGAAGGTATAAATGAAATGTATAAGTTGCACACCATGTGCCACTTACACAAAAGGTGTAAGTGCAAGGTAAAATAGGTGTAAGTATAAGGTGTAAGTGAACACAAAAAGGTGTAAGGTGTAAGTTGCACACTATAGCATTACCCTTATTGCTATCTAATTGCAATGTTTTCTGTATTTTCAGTTTCTAACTTTATTTATTTTTTATTTTTTTGTTTTTATCTTTGTTTGACTTGTAGAACATGACAATGTTTGTAAAAATATACAAAATCAAATTTAATAAAAAAAAATTATGAAAATATTACAACCAAAAGAAAACAAAAACTAAATAAAAATTTAAAACGAATCTACAACATGTTTCTTTGAGTGTACAAATTTAGTTAATTTGCAGATTTTATAAAAAATGCATTTGGGCTAACAATTAACTTTGATAATTTTTAGATTTAAAATAACAACTATTACCTAACTTTTAAAAAATCCTATCTGGATACAACTATGTCAAAATTATTGGCTAAATTTGAAAAATCCAAAAGCTAAATTTGTTTATTTTAACTTTTAAAAAATTAAAAAGAATAACCATTGACGAACCTCCTCATTAGTTGTAGATTTATCCAAATTATATTAGTAAAATTTGTTTGACTTGGAATTAAAAAATAAAAAACAATGGGTAAGCTCTTTTTAAATCTTACTCAATTCATGGCAAATTTATTACTTTTGATTTTAAATAAATAAATAAATAAATAAATAAATAAATAACACCTATTAGATGTCATTTTTTAAAATATTACATAATTACAATCTTATCAAATCTATTTACTATTGCAACTTTTTAAAAAAATTTAAAACATATATATTGATTTTGATTTTTCATTTTTGATTTTTGATTTAAGAAAATACTACTAAATTTGTTTTTAGTGGAATCTACAAAAAAAATAAATAAATAAATAAATAAATAAATAAAATTATGAGCATTATAAAATCAGAAAATGTATTAAATTATTTGTCAATTAAACTCTTACTTTTTCCTAATTTTATACAACTCTTAAATATAAATTAGAGACAAGATAGTTGGCTTAGTGGTTCATGTAACTGTTCATATGACAGGATCCTTTATTGTAATCTAACTCACTAACTCCTAACAACCTATCGTATAACAAATATATATATATATATATATATAATTTGTATTTACAAAGGAAATTATGATAAAAATTAGAAATAATTGGTGAAAAGTCTATATGTTATTTGGTTTAAGATTTGATCTTTCTGGTGAAGAAGACATATTTAATGAAATTATTTTGTGAGAATTATTTATGACAAGTCAATTTTTTTTAATTGGTCAAAATCAAAATGGATAGAATTTTCAAAACTCATACTAAAATATTAGAATTCAACTCATTTAAATTATGGGTCATACTTAGAGCCAATGGCCTGTAACGCCCTATCCGTTTCACAACAATGTTACAATAGATCACAATCTCATAATTTTTATCCATTCACTCTCTCATGATTTTAAAAGGTGGCATATATGCAATATATATTCACAAATTCTAAATTATGAATCTATAACATATGGCAAGGATATATACAAGAGTAAAAAAGGAAATAAAATCAAATAATGAAATGCCGTAATGGCTACAACTTCCCAGGATGGTACTTGGTTACAACAAAATGAGTTTAAACTCAATACAAATAAAGCCTGAGGCTTAAACAGAAATGATTACATCAAGAAACCAACAAGGAAGCCTTAAGCTCCTAGTCCTCCCAAACTATATCCTTGGCGGATGCATATCATCAACAAATGAAAATTATTTTCCATATAAGGTGAGTCAAAGCGCAGTAGAGATTCTCTACCATAACATATGAATTTTAGCAAAATTATAAGGTAAATGCACGTGTATGTCATTTGTCAAACATTCCTCGTTTTCTATCTCAAAACAATGCAATGCCAGATTAAATATCAATTCATGAAAAATAATCCTTTTACACAGAAAATAGGGTAGTGGATACAAAACACTAAGAATCTCTAGATACGTGTTTGCCAGTAGGCTGTACAAGCACTGCCAAAGCCATTTTACCGATACTAACTAGAAGGATCGGCATCTAACCGCGTAAGTTTCTAGACTTTCACCAAGGATACACAGGCCAACATCAAAACCACAACCACACCCCCTAATCAGATTCACCAAGATATTCACCCATTTTTCTCAAAACTAGTACATTTACAATGTTCAATGTGTAATGATGCTCAATGCACAATGGATGAGAAATTAGTTTCAATTTAACTTAATCCTCATGCAATGTCTACAACAATCAAGACTATCTGTCACCGATAGCCCAAAATAGATATTCCTATTCAATAGATAAATTCTAATTAAAAGATACAATTTCACCAATTTCAATATGAGTGATACTACATATCCAATTCCACTATCATCATCAATGTAACCATTGTTCCAATTTCACAAAACAATAATAATTTTTCATTTTTTCCTTTTCACAATTCCAAATATCCGAAATTAGGGCAAAACCTCCCTTTTTTTTTTACTGTAGACACCCCATTTTTGACCGACCTTAAGACTCAGATGTCATCGATTGAGTGCTCGATGATAGTGCATGTTGCGCTCGTTTTGAGGTTTTGGAGTTTTGGCTGAGAGCTTTGCCTCCGAGCCTCTAAACTCTTTGTGCTTCGGCTCGGTTTGCGGACCAGGCCTTGTTTTCCCTGCCTGAGGGAGGGAGAGGTTTTGTAGACCATCTCTTTGTGGTCGTAGACCACTTTTCACGATCGTAGACCACTTTTCCCATTTGGAGACTAGTTTCTAGTTTTTGGAGCCTTCGGCCGCGCGCCTTGTCTCGGGACCGCTTAACTTTCTCCGTTTGGTGTGGTTTTTGAACCACACCTTGTTTCCTTGGCCTAGAGGGCCACTGTGGTTTGAGAGACCACGTTTGTGGTCTTAAACCACTTTTGGTGCTTGTCAACTAGTTTTGAGGCTCCAGGCTGCGTGCTTTGCCTTCCGAACTTTCGTCTTGTATCCGTTTTGGTTTGTTTTTGGTACAAACCTTATTTTCCTTGTTTGGAAGGTGGTACAAGGGTGGGAAACCAGTATTTCTCCTTGGAGACCACTTTTCTTCCCGCCAGCCAGTTTTCTGATCTGACAACTGATCTCCTAGGTCTTTGGGCCACCTTTTCTGGTCAGCCACCCCTCTCCTGGCTTATTTTAAGTGTGCTGATCATCTCCTACCATGGCCGACCAGTTGTCTTCTTGGGAGACCACTTAAAGTGGTTGGCCAACCACTTGAAGTAGCTGGCCGACCACTTCAAGTGGTCGGTTGCTTTTTGCTACCTATTTGGAGATATTTTCCTCCAGCTGGCACAGCTGGAGGGGCACTGAAGCTATCCTCCATACACGTGTATGAAGGGATTGCCTTGAACGTTAGCTTCCTCAAGAAGCTTTGCTTTTGGTTCTCTATAAGAGAGAACCATCTCCTCCCTCCTCTAGGTTCAGAAATTAGAGGTGGGAGTGATACATATAGCTTTGTATCTATGTCTCTTTATTTGATCTTATTT
The DNA here is from genome assembly GCA_022316695.1 of Camellia oleifera. Lineage (NCBI taxonomy): Eukaryota > Viridiplantae > Streptophyta > Magnoliopsida > Ericales > Theaceae > Camellia > Camellia oleifera. Next base: position 155,493,194 of record CM039305.1, read on the forward strand.
TGTGCATAAAAGTGTCATTTTGTCTCACTTTAACACACAAACACACACTCAAGCACCTTGCTTGTGTTGCTGAGGCTTCTTGAAGTTGTTTTTAGTGTTCTTGGGCTGGTTTGAGCTCAAAGAGATTACTGGAGTTGCAGTAGTAAAGAAGGTCTTCAAGGGTGAGTCTTTAACCCTTAAATCTCCCATTCTTGCTTAAACTTTTTGACCCTCTTGCATGCTATTTTAAGCTTAACTTCCTACTGCAAAAAGTTCTGTTTTTGTGTGCTTTAAATCTTTGTTTAAGGTCACTTTTGTTTTTGGTGTTATTTACCCCCTTTTAGGCCTTGTTTGGCCTTGCTTTTGTGCCTTCTTTGCGAGCCTTTGGGACCACCTTGTTTTGGCCTTCTCACCACTAAAACTCAGAGGAATTTCAGTGGTGAGAAGGGTGTTTTAAGGTCCCAAATGGGAGAGGGTCATCCCCTTTCCTTGTGTCTTCAATACTTGTCTTGAATGCCTCATGTGTGAGCATGTTTGTTAAGCTTATGTTGGCCATATCTTAGCTTGTATTTGTGGTTATTTTGCTGTGGCATGCCACTGTTTTTGCTTGGTTTTGTCACTCCATGCATGCCTAATACACTTGTAGTGTAAATCATATAAACTAGTCTTGTATGCTTCATGAAGTAGCATGTCATTCTAGCTTGTTTTCTTTCCATTTCAGCATGTTTTTGGTGATGTCTTGCCATGTCATACATCTGTTAGGGTTTGGTTTGGTTAGCCTTTGCATGCTCTTTGCACTTGTAGTGCATTTCTATGAAATAGCCTAACAAGCATCATGCTTTGACATGTCATTCTAGCATGCTTTTGGCTTAACTTCAAGAAGCTTTTGTCCATGTTTTAACATGATTTAGCTTTGATTTTGGTTGTTTTGGCCATGCATGACTTGCTTTGTATAGCCATGGTTCAATCTAGCTTGCTAGCTTTGTGCATCAAGTCTACTAGCATGCATTACTTGGACTATTTGAATGATTTGGCATCATTTATAATGTGATTTCAGTCCATGTTTCATGGTCTTGCACTTTCATTTTTGTGCTCTTTCAATGTGTTGGAGAGTTGGCGGGTTGGCCCTTTTATGCCGTAACATGAGTCATTGTGTTTGCCTTCATGCCTAAGCTTGCGAGCCATCATTTTAGTGTGTTTTTGGGGTTATTATGCCATGATATAACTCTGATTTTTGTTGGTTAAGTCATCCCATGCTTGGTCTTAATAGGTGTAGTGTAATCCACCTTATTTATCTTGTACGCATCATGTCTTATACCCCTCATGCTAGCATGTTTTGGCTTTCTTCCATACATGTTTTAGACTCATTTTGACATATTCTAGGACTATTTTGGGTTTCCTTAGCCATATGCTTCATGTTTTGTATAGCTATAGTACAAGTGCTCTTGCTTGCTTCAAGCTTTGAGCATCATAGCATGCTTCATTTGTGTCGTATACATGATTTGGCATCACTTAACATGACATTTCAGAGCATTTAGGACTGCCATGTTCCCACTTCTTTCATGCTTTGAATGCCTTTGAGTATTGTGCATTGTTGCCTTACTTGTAGCCTAGCTTGTATGCTTGCATGCCTAGGCCTTTGAGCCTGCATCTTAGCATGTTTTGGTCCATGTTTTGACCTATTTCAGTTCTGTCCATGGTTGGTTCATGCATTTGTGCCATGTATTGCATGTCTCTAGAGTAATCCTCTTTGTTAGCTTTCATGCTTTAGGATTCTTGCATGCTTCACTTGCTTTGTTTGAATGATTTGGCATCATTTTTTACCTAATTTCAGTGCATTTAGTGTTGCTACACTTCCACTTTTGTAATTCTTTGAGCACTCTTGAGAGTTGTGCTCTTTAGCCTAATTGGTGAGCCAATTGGCATGCATGCTTATATATGCCTTTGGTGCCTTGGTTTCATCATTATGGCCACTGATTTAGGCATGACTGAGGTCTACCCTTTTTGGTTTAAGTCCATTTAGCATGTTCACTTGCATGTTGCTTGCATGCTTATCTTACTTCGCATTGTGTATGCTATGTAGTCCTTTGCATTGTGTATGCCAAGTTGTTCCTTGCATTGAGTATGCATGTTCCTAACATTGTTAGGTTACCCTTGTTGCATGGCATCATGAATGCATGCTTTACATTGTGTTTAGAACCTTATGATTTCCTTGCATTAAGTATGCCATCTAAGTCCTAGCGTTTAGCATTGTGTGTGCCATGTCACCTTGCATTGAGAATGCTATCTTACATTAAGCATTGAGCATGTCATGTAGTTCATAGCATTGAGTATGCCATGATTGTTTGCATGTAGTTCATAGCATTGTGTATGCCATGTTGTTTGCATGCTTAGGTTACATCGCATTGTGTATGCTATGTTGTCCATTTGCATTGTGAATGCTAGTTGTTACATGCATTAGCATTGTGCATGTCATTAGCCTTGTTAGGTTGTTCATGTTGCATTGCACACTTGCATGCTTGAGTCGCATTGTGTATGCCCTGTTTTGCATGGTTGTTTGGATTAAGTGTTAATCCGAGCACGGGAAAAGAGGGACGTTTTATACTTAGAGTGATGAAACGTGCCTCAATTCCTAGTCGCCGACGTTCTTGATCATACATGATAGAGTTTTTAGGCTTATGTGTTTACTTGTGCATTCATTTTATATTGAATTGTGCAACTTCGCCTCTCGGCCATTATGCATTGAAATGCATGATTAGTGGCCTGAGGGTCGAGAACCGCACTTCCTTGAGTTCATGATATGATAGGGAGAGTGGTTGTGCACACATACCTTGCAAATACATTGCTATGCCCTTTCTTGCTCTCTGTTGCAGCAAACTAGAATTCAGCAGCAACAACTGGTCGGCCAGCCAGAAAAACTAGCTGACCGACCACTTTTCCTGGCTTTCAACAAAGATAGGTGGTCGGCCATGGCTGTAGACACCAACAACTGGTCGACCACCCTCTTACAGGTTCCCAAGATGTGTTAGAAGCTACCTGGAGCTTGGTGCAAGGTTCTGAGGACAATTGAAAACAGAGGCAAATCGGGGCATCATATTGGATTTCTAAACGAGGCAATCGGGCATGCATCCAGTCTTCTCCCTCTGAGAACCTCCTGTTTTATCGCTTTCCTTAGATGCCATGCTTAGATAGCTAGCTTATGCTTTAGTTTGTACCTTTAATAGTTAATGCGTTTAGCTATTTCAATTTATTTTGTAATAGTTAGTTAACTAGGATTAGTTAATTAATTTGTATTGTAATAATTAGTTTAATTAGCTTAGATTAGCTAGTTAGCTTCTTATTCGGTCTCTCCTTCGAGAGGGCCAATTGTTGTAATAAGCGTGCGTATGTGTGATGCATGTCTTCCAACCTCCATTTCTCTCTCCCTTTTACTTAATCGCTTACGATGGTTAGTTTTAGGGCATATTTCAAATTAGCATACCTTATGCTTGCATGCATGCATCCATTCATCTGTTTTGCATGTACCGGGCTCGGCGCATCATACTAACCGCATTGTATTTCTATACATTTACTTGAATACGTGTTCAAAGGCATGTTACCAAGTTGCATTTCACATGACATCTTAGAATAGTCGAGCCTATCTGAGTTGCATTTTTGCACGTGCTGCATTAGCCATCTTAACATGAACTAGGATCATGCATGATTTCTAGTTCTTTGTTTTAGCTCGGAGTACACTGTAAGTGTTTACGCTTTAACATACTGCATGTGTGTTATTGAGTGCCATGAAAGCATACTTGCCATGAAACTAACTGCTTATTTGATATAACTACCTGAATGTCTGTGGGTGAATGTTGGATTGCTTGAATTGGAACAATTCATCAAGTCCATGTTTTAGCCTACTTACAAGTAGCAAACTTCAAACCATTTTCAAACAAACGGATATGCAATGTTTTGTTCCAACTTAGGCGATCTAGTCTATACTTGTATGCTATGCGCATCACATAGTAATTCTAGGTTTAATAACTGGAATAAGAACACATGTGTTTTCAAAAACGAAATATCATGCTTAGTATAGGCCGATCTTTGATCGGGCGAGCGGGGGTGCTCATTGCATGACCTTCCCCTCTCGTACCTAAGTTCCCGAGCCGCGGCAACTTTGGTGATGACGGACACGTGGCCTTAGGCACGAGTCAGGGTTTCCTAAATTCTCCAAAAATAAAATATTTAGGTGGCGACTCTATATTTTGCAAAGCAGTCCATGTTTGGCACTTTTTTATAAAAAAATCAGTCTTCCAAAACGATTTGTCGGATTTGGACTCTTTGGTGATTTATCAATCTTACATTGCACTTTGTAAGATCAGATTAAGAACCCTGACATTAAGTCCGAACTATAGTAGCTCAGAACAAAACGAGATTTTGCGCCATCGCGCGCGGATATCGAAGAGTTCCCAGGAGCGCGTCTACACTTACCCAAAAAGAAATATATATATATCAATTTTAAGAAAAGATTTGCATCATTTCAACACAACTCATCCATAACCATATTCTCACAACTATTTTCAAGAATCAATATAGAAAACCCCTCTTTTTCTTTCAAACCAAACCCTAGGTTTTACCAAATATTCCCAAATAAATAACCCTTTTCAAAAGGCAAAAAACTAAGCCAGAAATTGTATAAAAGAGTTGAAAAAATCCCTACCTCAAAGTTAAAGATGTGAAGAAAAGGTGGGTAGAACTTGATGGAGTCAAAAACACCAAATGCTTTGATTAAAATGAAACCCTTGACCTGCTCAATATTTTTCTCCAAAGGAGTAGGGTGTGGAAACTCACGGATTGAGAGTATTTAGAGCTACAATTCAAGAACTATTATGAGAGTGAGAGAGAGAGAGAGAGAGAGAGAGAGAGAGATAGATGAAAAAGTAACTTAAAAAGGCTATCTCTCAGATTGATATGCGTACAGAGCTCTCGAGCACAAGCATAATCGCTCGAGCGACAGACATAATAAGTGACACTGCTCGAGCGACCAAAACCACCACTCAAGCGCACAATGACCCCCTCCTAGTAGTTTAGACCTGCAAAAGACCACTCGAGCGAAGATACCAAACTTCCAGTAGTTTTGCATACTGTAAAAGACCGCTTGAGCGTAGAAATGGTCGCTCGAGCGAATAAACAAAATTCTGGGCAACAACACTTTGAAAAACTAACTTTCCAACCTGTTTCAAACACAACCAAAACTCCCAATAGCCAACTCAACAAACAACAAGATGGAAACGAGCTAAACAATAGTCAAATACACGAGTTCTTGGATCCGAAAGTAAGAAATGAGTCGGGTCTAAACCAGAATTGTTAAAAATTCCCCCCTTAAGAAATTTCGCCCTTGAAATTTAAAATCAACTAACATTTAAAGATTGTGAAATAATACTCATATCATCCAGATTTGTAACAAGGATACACCAATTTTTTCAACACCAATTATCACAGGCCAATTTCCCCAAAACATATACAATGTTCATATATTACCACATTTAACAAGTTTCTAACATAAATCTCAATTATCAATAAATAGGTTCAGATACTTCTCACGGACTTCTGCTTTACGTTCCCAAGTCACTTTCTCAACCCTGTGGTGTCGCCATAACACCTTAACCAACGAACTAGTCTTATCTCGCAAGACTTGGTCCCGAGAGTCTAAAACCCATACTGGTCTCTCCTCATACGAGACATCCTCATCTATCTCTAACTCGATCGAATCCAATACATTTCAAGGATCAGGCTCGTATTTCCAAAGCATACAAATAAGAAACACGTCATGAACCCTGGACAATTAGGACGGCAAGGCCAAACGGTAAGCTACCCCTCCCCGATCCGTTCTAGAATCTTAAAAAGCCCAATAAATCTAGGACACAACTTCCTACTCTTCCTAAACCTTATCAAACCCCATCTTAGTGATAGCTTCAGGAGCATATGATCTCCTATTTCAAAAGACAATGGCTTCTTTCTACAGTCAGCATAGCTCTTCTGGTGACTTCAAGCCGAAGCTAACCTCTTACGGATAAGCGCAACTTTCTCAGTAGTTTCTTAGACTAGTTCAGGACCTAACATAGGGGCATCACCTACCTCGACCCAACACATTGGAGATCTACACGACCAGCCATACAGGGCCTTAAACGGAAGCATACTAATACTCGTCTGAAAACTATTATTATAAGCAAACTCCACCAAAGGTAAATACCTCTCTCACGACCCCTTAAAATTAAGAACACAAGCTGCAAGCATATCCTTTAAGATCTGAATGGTCCGCTTGGACTACCCGTCAGTCTGAGGATGATAGGCGGCGCTAAACGTTAATCTAGTGCCCAAGGCATTTTATAGGCTTTGCCACCGTCAAGTCGTGAAACGTGGATCTCTATATGAAACAATAGTCACAGGGACTCCATCAAGTTGAACTATGTCTCTAACATAAATGTCGGCAAGATAATCTACCGAGTCACTCGTGTGCATAGGTACAAAATGTGCTGACTTAGTTAACCTGTCAACTATCACCCACACGATATCATTACACCATCGAGTCCTCCGAAGATCCAATACAAAATCCATCGTGACATGCTTCCACTTCCACTTCCACTCGATTTTAGGTAAGGGTTGCAACAAACCCTCTGGTCGTTGATGATTGGCTTTCACTTGTTGATAAGTAAGGCACCTCGAAACAAACAAGGCCACGTCTCTCTTCATTTCCCCCTCTACCAAAACTAGCGGCTAAGGTCGTGATACATTTTTGTGCCTCTCGGGTGTACTGCAAGGCGTGAATGGTGAAACTCTTGGAGTACCTCCTCCCTATAAGATTCAGGCACGAAAAGACGGTCCAAATACCTCACACTCGAGTCAGAATACACGTTCAAGCCATTCTCCACCTTTTTCACTAGCTATCTTCCCTCTGATAACCTCTACCTTAAGATCACCCCACTATGCTTCTATAACTCAGCTCACTAATGTAGGTTGTGCAACTATAGTGAACAAAACTGCCAACTCAATGGACTCACCAAGATGCAAGTCAAACTTTCCAATAGCACCCAACATCTCTAATTCCCGGATAGCAATACTAGCTACATTGCTTACGGATTTCTTACTCAAGGCATCGACCATTACATTGGCCTTCCATGGATGATAGTGCAAGTCGAAATCATAATCCTCCATAAACTTTATCCACCTCCTCTATCTCAAATTCAAATCTTTCTATGAAAATAGATACTTCAAACTCTTGTGATTGGAAAACACCTCAAATCTCTTACCATATAAGTAGTGCCACCATATTTTCAGGGCAAAATCACAGTTGCTAGTTCTAGGTTGTGAGTTGGATAGTTTCTCTTATGGATTTTCAACTGCCACGAACCGTATGCTGCCACATTCCCTTCTTGTATTAACACACAACCCAAACCTTCCCGTGATGCATCACAATAGACTGAATAACCCAAACCCCTCTCTGAAATAATCAATACTAGAGTAGTGGTGAGTCTAACCTTACGCTCTTGGAATGACTTTTTAGAAGTCTTATACCACACAAATTTTACCTCTTTCCTCGTCAATCTAGTCAATGGTGAGGCCAATCTAGAGAAGTCCTTCACAAAACGTTGGTAATACCCCAGCTAAGCCCAAGAAACTCCGGATCTCAAAGGCATTCTTAGGTTGTTCCCAATCTTGCACTGCCTCTAACTTAGAAGAGTTTACTGTCAATCCTTCCCTGGATACCACATGACCTAAGAACTTAACTTCGTTTAGCCAAAACTCGCACTTCCCAAACTTAGCATACAAACGATGGGCTCTAAGCAACTCAAGTACAACTCGCAAATGTTCCTTGTGTTTCTCCTCGGAGGGTGAGTAGATCAAGATGTTGTCAACAAAGACAACCACAAAACGGCCTAGAAACTCATGGAAGATTCGATTAATCAAATCCATAAATGAAGTTGGTGCATTGGTTAGCATTGGTTAGCCTAAAAGGCATCACTAAGAACTCGTAGTGGCCATACCGCGTATGGAATGCCATTTTCTAAATATCCCCCTCCTTCACCCTCCACTGGTGATAACCCGATCTCAAGTCAATCTTGGAAAAGCAACAAGACCTCTTCAACTGGTCAAACAAATCATCTATACGACGTAGTGGGTACTTGTTTTTAATGGTTATCCGATTTAGCTTCCGGTAATCAATACACAGTCGCAAAGTGCCATCCTTCTTAGAAAAGAGAGTCAGTGCTCCACAAGGCGATGTACTAGGGCGAATGAAGCCTTTATCTAATAGACCTTGGAGTTGAATCTTCAACTCATACAACTTGGCGAGTGCAAATCTATACAGTGCCATAGAAATTTGTTCCGTGCCAAACACTGAATCAATGGAGCTTGAACTTCCGGTGGGGTGGCAAACTAGTAAGATCCTCATGAAAGACATCTGGGTATTCACAAACTACCCTTGGTAATTCAACTCGAATCATATCATGCTCACTAGTCAAGAGAGTTGCAAGAAGATAACTAAGTTTGCCCCTATCACGAGGGTCATAAATTGGCAATAAGACTCTATCAATTCATTCATCTAGAAAATAAAAATAGTCACCACTCGACATGTACACCATAACTCTCTGATGGTAACAATCAATAACAGCATGATATGAAGACAACCAATCCATACCAAAAATGACATCGAAACCCGACATGTCTAACAATACAAATGCAAAAGGAAATTGGCATTCGGCAACCTCTATTTCACAACCGCGACATCCCTGGTCCAAGTCAACCTTACCCCCAACTGGGGACTCTACCTTGAGCGAAGATGCTAACTAAGCCACCTCTAATCCTAAAACTGAAGCGAATGCAGACGAAATGAAGGAATAAAATGCACCAGTATCAATCAACACATTAGCAATCGAATTGAACAACAAAAAGTTACCTCTGAAAATAGAGGGTGCTGGTAACTGATCTAATGTGGTAACAACATACATATGCCGGGTAGGTCTCTACTCTACTTGCTCACCCCTCGGAGCATAGATTGATAAATGGGCTGAGTCGAAAAGGCTCCCTATATGGCTCTCGAGGCCTAAGCTGACTGGGTAGGCTGATGGCTCTATGTCTGCCTCAAACCAAACACACCAGATATGCCACTTGACTGAGGAAAAAACCTCCTCAAGTGCCTCGACTACCCATATTGATAATAGGTAGGTGATTGCCTTCTCCCTTGACCCTAACTCAGTAAATGAGCCACTAACAGTGCAGATTGTTGCTCTCTTTCTCTCTACGGGCAAACTAAAGACTTGTGGCATAGCTGGCCACACTTAACGCAAGTGATCCCACCCTGACTATCTCTTCCTGAACCAAAACTCAATATAGGAAAAGTGGATTTGAACTATGCTTCCTGGGACTATTGTGGGGTGGAACCCCTATACCTCTTGTTGTCCCGTGTCTTCCCTTGAACCTCCATACTCCTCTGCCTGGAGCCCCTCATCTTCTTCTCCTCTACCTGAATCACAGTCTCTAAGTGAGTCACCATCTGTACAAGACGACCGTAATGCCTAATCATAGACTCGGCCACCTTGAAAAGGAGCCCAGTCCTCAACCTCTTCTCAAACTCAACACAACGGCGTTCCTCCATCGCTACAAGCTCCGATGCAAATCTAGAAAGGCTTGTAAAAGTTGTCTTAAACTTAGCTACAAGCCTGTTCAGTTGCTTGAGCTTCAAGAATTGATCCCTCAAATTCTCTCTGGCAGTGGGAGGCAAGAACTTGTCCTGGAAGGCTTTGACAAAGGCCTCCTAAGTCACCCCAATGCGCCCATGTGCATACTTTCACCATTGACCCGTATCTCCTTTCAGTTAGAAGGATGCCATGGTCACTCTCAAACCATCGTTCTCGATGCCCAGCATCTCGAATGTCTTCATCATCTACTCTAGCCAGTCGTCTGCCTTCAGTGGCTCCTTTGGATCCTCTAAAAACTCATTTGGATTCGATCGGAAGAACTCTCTCTTCAGAAAAGATGGCCCTATCTCGGTAATATGGGCTTAGACTTGATTTTCAGCCTTGAGAATGTCCATGGATTTCCTCAAAGCACAAACCATTTCCTGGGCCAAAGCGCCCATGGCTTGCTGACCTGCTAGTTAAACCACATTGGCCTGACTAACTCCTTCCTCTAGCGCCATAATTTTATCCAATAATAGCACCTCTGCCGCCTAGGTCTACCATGCCTACCACCACTACGTCTACGTCCTAACATCCTAATAAAGGTAACTCCATAGATTAGCGCATTTACAAATGTGCCGAAACTAATTCACTCACGTCCTAATGCGATGGACAACATAGAAATCACTTCACATAAGCACCTGATCACATAAGCACAAACGAACTTCCTTTTTAGATAGTGACTGTCTAGCGATATTGCCAAAGTTCCAGTTAGAGGTAGCAGTGATCAAATGCTCTTGTAACAGGACTTCTAGAAACTCGCAGACCCATTCAATATATAAGAAATTAAATCCCATACTTATTTAGTCACATACGCATGTTATTACATAGCATACCAGGTCTATTTCTAATATGATCTAACAGGAGAACTCATTATGATAAAAACCACTTCCCATGATTCCAAAGTATTTAAACCCAGTAGCTCTTATACCAAATTATAACGCCCCAAAATAATTAACATTAATTCGTCTCACAACAGTGTTACAATAAATCACAATCTCATCATTTCTATTCATTAACTCTCTAATGATTACAAAAGGTGATATATGCAATATGCATTCACAAATCTGAGATTGTTAATCTATAGCATATGCCGTGGATACAAGAGTAAATAGGGAAATAAAATCAACTAATGAAATGCCCTAATGGCTACTTCCCAAGACGATACTTGGTTATAACAAAATGAGTTTAAACTCAATACAAATAAAGCCCGAGGCCTAAACAAAAATAATTAAATCAAGAAACCAAAAAGGAAGCTTTAAGCTCTGAACCCTCCGAACTATGTCCTTGGCAGAGGCATATCATCAGCACCTGAAAGTTGTTTTCTAGATAGGGTGAGCCAAAGCCCAGTAGAGATACTCTAACACAATATATGAATCTTAATAAAATTATAAGGTGAATGCACATGCATGCCATTTGTCAAACATTCATCGTTTTCCATCTCAAAACAATGCAATGCCAGATTAAATATAAATTCATGAAAAATAATCCTTTTAAACAGAAAACAGGGCAGCAGATATAAAATACTGGGAATCTCTAGGTACGTGTCTGCCAGTAAGGTATAAAAGCACTACCAAAGCCATTTTGCCGGTACTAATCGGATGGATTGACACCTAACTGTGCAGGTTTCTGGAGTTTCACCAAGAACACACATGCCAACATCATAACCACAACCACACTCCCAAACCAGATTCACCAAGGTATTCACTCCCTATTTTTGTTTTTCCTTTTTTTTTTTTCTCAAAACCAGTACATTTACAATGTTCAATATGTAATGATGCTCAATACACAAAGATGAGAAATTAGTTTTAATTTAACCTAATCCTCATGCAATGTCTATAACAATCAAGACTATCCTCTACCGATAGCCCAAAACTGATATTTCTATTCAATAGATAAATTCCAATTAAAACATACAATGTCATCAATTTCAATGGGATTGATACTACATATCCAACTCCACCATCATTATTAACATAACCATTGTTCCAATTTCACAAAACCATAATCATTTTCCATTTTTCCCTTTCACAATTCAAAATATCCGAAATTAGGGCAAAACCCCCATTTTCTTACAAAAAAATCAAGTGTAAGAAAATATTTCCATCATTTCAACACAACTCATCCATAACCATATTTCCACAACCATTTTCATGAATCAATTTGGAAAACCCCTCTTTTGTTTTCAAACCAAACCCTAGGTTTTACCAAATATTCCAAAATAAATAGCCCTTTTCAAAGAGCATATAACTAAGCTAAAAATCGTATAAAAGAGTCATAGAAATCCCTACCTTAGAGTTAAAGACACGAAGAAAAGGTGGGTAGAACTTGACATAGTCAGAAACACCAAATGCTCTAATTAAAATGAAGCTCTCGGCGTGCTCAATGTTTTTCTCGAAAGGAATAGGGTGAGGAAACTCATGGATTAAGAGCATTTAGAGCTAGAGTTTAAGAACTAGAGAGAGAGGAAGAGAGAGAGAGAGAGAGAGTGAATATCTAGAGTTTTGAAATGTTTAGAGAGAGAGAGATGAAAAAGTTACTAAAAAAGACTATTTCTAAGACTAATACACGCACAAATCGCTCGAGCGCAAAAGTGGTTGCTCGAGCGACAGACAAAATAAGTTGCACCGCTTGAGCGACCAAAACTACTGCTCAAGCGCACAATAACCCCCTCCTAGAAGTTCAGACCTGCAAAAGACTACTCGAGCACAGGAATGGTCGCTCAAGCGTGGATACCAATTTTTCAGTAGTTTTGCAGATTGTAAAAGACTGCTCTAGTGCAGAAACGGTCGCTCGAGCGAATATGCAAAATTTTGGGCACCAACACTTTAAAAAACTAACTTCCCAACCTATTTTAAACCCAACCAAAACTCCCAATAGCCAAACTCAACAAACAACAAGATGGAAATAAGCTAAACAATAGTTAAATACACGGGCTCTTGAGTCCAGATGCAAGAAATGGGTCGGGTCTAAATCAAAATCGTTTTATGGTCAACCAGTTTTAACGGTTGAATCAAATGGTTGGTTGAGTCAACCTAAAGATGCAAGAAACAATGACACTTGTCAGAATCTTCCGATAAGTGAGATAATGGTGGAGTATTTAAATTTAAATTCAAAAATCCAATCATTTCTATAAAATAAGAGACAAATTTTTCTTATTTTAAAAATTACAATCAAATTAAATATTAATTTATGGGATTTTCAAAATTAGCACCCTACCATCAAAGTCTATAAATATGGATTCTTATTCATGGAAAAATGACCTCGAACTAAAGACTTTATAGAAGTTTTGAAGCATTCTTCACAAGTTCTCAAGGTTTCAAGCATCTTTCAAGAGGCATAGAAGTTCATCAAGCATATCTACGACATGTCGCATCTCCTACGTGTTCAAGCATCAAACCCGCTGAAAGACTGATTCATTGTTTGTTTGAAATCAAGTTGTTAACCTCTCGATCAAGTTTCTCTCCTCAAGCTTCTTTGTGTGAAGACTTGAAGGAATTTAGCAAAAATTTCTACAGCCATTGGATTGCAACCATATCAAGAGATTGAATCAAAAGATCACCATTATAATTGGTGTAATCCATAGAGAATTGTACCAAATTTATACAACTTAATAAAATTGATTATTTATGCATTTATTTCCTATCTCAATTACATGATACAAAATTTGTGTGTACAATAAGGACAAATTATTTTTTTGAAGATTTTTTTTTTTTATTTCAATTGTACTGTTGGACTAAGCTTTCCCTACTATTAGACTGCCACCAAACCATTACTATCCTGGTAGTGAAAAATTTGTCAGAAAAGTTACCTGAGGTGGCAAGTGGTGGTGGTAATGAAATGAACAGATAAGTAGATTAGGTGAATTTATAGGTACACATATATATACTAGGATGACATGTAGTACAAATAGGTGACATAGAAAAATAGGTGGATAATGGATACATAGACAAATAGATAATGCTAAAATGCTCTTTCAAATTATAATTGTTCTTTTGACCCCAAAAGAATAGAACTCGAGCCTATTGCTTCAAAAAATTTAGAAATGAACCTTTGGCTTAAGTATCCAATAATATTAAGTATAACTATCATAATATTTTTTATAAGTAATATACTATTTTATCCTATGCATATAGCACAAGTCACATACTAATATTAAAATGATGGAGATGCTTGATAAAATTGAAAATTGAATGTTAAATTTTTAAATTGAAAAATTGTTTAACAAAAATTAAAGTGCTGAGCTAAAACAAGTTGTTTAATATGTATAATATTAAATTTGAAATTTATTATTGTTAAATTATATTTTTCAATTTTATATTGTGATAATGAGTTAGTGATGGTGGAGACAACGATGGTGCTTATAGTGCCAATAATAATGGTGGTAGAGATAGAGCCACTACAAAAAATTTCACTTTTGGCGACTAAATTTTTAGTCGCCAAAAGTACGATTTTAGTCGCCAAAAATTTTGCCTGACTAAATATTTTGGTCATCGGATTGGTCGTGGGAAGGTTGTCAGGGAAGGTATTGGCGACTAAAAAATATTTAGTCACCAAAAGTTCTATAAATGGCAATTAATATTTTTAGTAGCTAAAAATGATATTTTAGTCGCCAAATATCTTATTTTCCGCTACTAAAACTTTGGTCGCCAAAACTTGAAGTATCTATGGTGACAAAAGTTTTAGTTGCCAAAGGGTTTGTTTGTTTGTTTTTTTTTTTTTCCTTCTTATTTTTTTTTTTTCATTTTATTTTGTTTTTGACTACTAAATTCTTAGTCACCTAAAGTCTGCTTTTATTTTAGCTACTAAATATTTAGTGGCCAAAAGTTTTTTTTTCCATTTTATTTTTATTTTTAGCTACTAACTATTTAGTCACTAAAAATATTTACTTCATATTTGGCTACTAATTGTTTAGTCGCCAAAAACATGATTTTATTTTATTTTTTTAATTAATTTGTCCACAACATGTATGTATTACATGCAACCTATATCATATATATATATATATATATAAAACAATACATATATTATCAATCATTCTGCAATTTGCATCCATTTCACTTCTAACAATCCAAAAAGGAATAACTTTTAATGTCAAATTTCATACAAATTAAGTATATTCTAACCTAAAATAATAATATTATTCCATACAAAAAAGAGAATCATACCAAAACATATCCTCCGTACACAAATATATTTACTACCATGCCAAATATATTCCCTAAAGAAAATATCTTTATTGTTGTAAAGTGAGTTGATAATGATGTCCATAAGCTGAGACACCTCAGCCTGAAATTCAAACTTCTCTGGATTACTATGGAGTGATCTCTTCAACAAGTTTCCCTAAACCACATAATTACAAAACACGTTAAAAAAAAAAAAACAGAGAGAGGGAAAGGTAAAGAATTAGAAAACTCTAGTTCTCAAAGGAAAACTATCCATACCTTCCGACAACATATTTGTCATTTGAGAAATAAGCAAGGGTCACTTTCAATGATCAAAGACACTAAGAAGTAAAGGTAGTTCACATACCATACCAAAATACACAAAAGGGAAATACCAAAAACATCTTAAATTATGCCATCTCATCAATTGATACACTAGTTAGTACATTAATTGGTATATATAACATTATTTTAGGGACAAAATAAGAGAACATATGAACCTACTACCCAACTGTTTTTGAAACAATTATGAAGTATATCTATTATAGGATTTTCTATCTATCTGATAAATAAAAAAATAATTTATTTTATTTTTTGTGTATTAATCTGTGTTGGTCCATTATTACATATGGCTGATGGCATTAGAATATTGGACATCCAAATTAGTTGGCACAGAGCTTATTCTTGGAAGATGGAAAGCCTACACTTTTCTTAGCTGGTGGCTTGGGAAATGAAAAGACATGGATGTTTTTTGTTTTGTTTTATTTTGTTTTGTTTTGTTTTTGTGTTTTTGTGTTTTTTTTTTTTTTTTTTTTTTTTTTTTTTTTGTATTTTTTTTTTCGTACACAACGCAGTGGTTTGTTGATATTGAAGAAATCAAAAGATGATCTTATTAATTCAACTATCATCATGCCTACATGTATGGGATGGGTTGAACCGTTGGAAAAAAAAAAAAAAAAAAAGGTGCATGTGTATCTATATAGTTGGGATGTGTTTTGTTAAATGAGAAAGAGTGGAATACACAGTTCAATGTGTGTAGTTAATTCATCCATAGCTAAGGCAAATATGTAAGGACTTAAAGGTGACTCTTGGTACAATCTTATAGTGATTGGAAATTAATTAATTTCTCATGTAGTGAATCTAATTGTAGCCATAGTCCCATCATACATGTCCTTTACTATACTTTTTTCTCACTCCATTTTTCTCTAATGCCCTCTATATTATATTTTTAACTACTATATTGTAATATTTTTGTGCATGTATAAAATCTATATGAAGATTCCTCTTCTTCTCTTTTACTTTTCTAATAATTTTTTTAGTAAATATATCTTTTCTATGGTTGATCTACTGGGCATAAATCCAAACTGATTTTGTGATAATGTAATTGTAACTCTTAAGCAATAATCCATCACTCTCGCTCACGATTTCATTGTATGAACCATCAACTTCATAGCTTTGTAGTTGTAATTTTGAATATCTTCTTTATTTTTATAAATAGGTACTAAAATACTTCATCCATGATAGCAAATTTCCTAAGCATTAGAATCTTATTAAAAAAGTTTGTTAACCATACTGCCTCTTATTTACCTAAGATTTCCAAGCTTTAATAAGGATACAATATGATCTTAATGCCTCAAATAATTTATCTTTTTTAGTGCAAATTCCAACTAAAACTCCCTTATTCGACAATAGAACTTGTATTCTCTAACTCCATCAACGTTACCAAATTCCTCTCTTGTTAAGTTTTTTAAATATTTTTCATTCCACAAATTCGTAAAATAACTTTTAAATATTTCTTTAATCTTTTTATCCTTTACTAACATTCTGAAGTCCTTACTTTTCATAGAGTAATGCTACATCTACTTAAAATCTTACTAACAATCTTACTAAAAACATGCATGTCCAAACATCATTGGATGTTTAAATGTCAATGTTTTTTTGACAACCAATTATATTTGTCCTCTTGTATTTTTAGTAAGATTGTTAAATGGTGAATATAATAAATAAATGCTTGAGAAACGAATATGTACAGCATCATTCTGATTGGAATAACTAAAGGAAAAATATACCTGGTAAAATCGAAGGGAGACGCTTATGAAGACCAATACGAGCATGATGCATCCATTGGGACTATCACTAGCTAAGTACGAGAGGGCTAACAAAACAATCAAAATAATATTGAAAGGGTAAAAAAAGGCACTCCACAGAAGATGCCACCAGCTTGGAAAAGTTTATTCTAGAGGAATATCGACCCATTTTCCTTCAATCTCCTCTCAACTTCAATGAAGCTCAAACCTACAGGAAGTCAAGCAAGGTAGTACCTCATTGAAGAAATGACACTTGGACTAGGTCATTCACATAGCAGAGGGAAACTGATTTCCTTTTGTAGGTCATTCACATAAATTAAATGCTTAAACAACAATGCACAACTCAGAAGCAAAATTGAATAGAAATAATCATTATCTCTCTTGTTTCCAACAAAATGTTCCTGTTAAATTTTTAATAGTAATTATAAAAGAAAATATATTACAGGTAAAAAATACATACTTGTATATGTTTTATTCTGAGTACAAACTTATAATGCATACTAACTATAGAAAAAAGTGTTCTAGTTACAATATCATTGTAGCAACACAAATTAGATTGAGCAAGAACAAACCTTTTTTCCCTAGCTGGTATCTATTTTTTGCTGGCCTACCTACTGAAAGTTAATTGGTGCCAAGGACTCTATTACTTACTTCTAACCACAAACAATACTACATGCATCATTTAGTTTCAACTCTTCATAAATATGAAGATAGGAAATCAATTGTGACACCCCTGTTCCGTAATATGCTAATTTGTCCTTAATTTGGGTATGGTTATGTGTTAGCATGATTTTATGTGAATATATGTGATTTTGGAGTTTTATCTGTTCACTGTAGGAATATCTGTTTGAATAATCTGCTTTGAAAATTAAATTGAGGGCCTTATCGGCCACGGAACCCGAAATTGATCACGCCATTATGATTGGCATAAATTTTAGAGCCTACAGTGAAATTTAATTAGAAATTGATTCTGGCCAGATTAAACTGATTAAATTGATGAATTGAGTGCCCAATTGTTATTATTATTATAATGGACTTAGTGGAGGTTGTTGTAAAGAGGCTATACACCTCAATTCTCCTCCTTAGTTGCATTGTGGCTGATATTGGACTCAAAAACAAGAGAGAGCCGACTATAGAGAGAGACAAAGAAGAATTGGGCAATTTTGGTCTTGAGACTTGGAGATTTGAAGATTAAGCTCAAGATTTGGCTAGAACTTGGGTGTATAAGGCTCCTAGGTAAGTAAGTACTCCTTGAATCATGGGTTTGTGTTTGCTAATTGTAAATTCAGAGTTAAATAAGGATCAAGAGCATGAGTTAAGTTGGTTTTGTTAGAATTAAAGCTTGGTATATGCATGCATGTATAAAATTGTGTTGAAATAGCATGTACAAGCTTGGTATACATGATTCATGTAGAGTTTTAGTTGGAACTCATGTTTTGATCATCGTTTGTGTCATCTAAGTTGGAAATGAAAGTAATACATCACATGCATGTACAATCTATGAGGATAGGAGCTTTGAATGCATGAATGGGTATGATAGAATTGAGTTTAGTGTCAATTTGAGACATGCATGTGATTTAATGTTGAAATTAAGCTTCATTGTGCTATGATTTGGTGTTTATGCCATGTTAAGACTAGCATACTTGAGGTTTGAGCCATGAAATGCAAGAATGTTGGTTTGAATGTCGAAATTGAACTCAAGAACTCAATCTGGGATTTCCAGAATTTTGACTCCCGCTGGAAGTGCCGCTCGAGCGGAGAATTCGAGCTCCCAGCATTTTCTGCAGACATGGTTCCCGCTCGAGCGGGGAGCCATGTAGACAGGCAGTCCGCTCGAGCGGACGAGTTCACGCTCGAGCAGAAATTTGAGGTAACCAGTACTTTTGCAGACTTAAGGGTCCGCTCGAGCGGGGAATCCCACGCTCGAGCGGGAACCCTGTTTTCTGAAATTTTAAAAATGCATCCTGTGTTTCGTTTTCCGTTCCCTTTCACTTGCAAGCACTCTTAGGCATATGTTAGACACAGTAAATGAGTTAAAGGGGTAACAATGAAGCCTAAAGTGGAAAATGTGAATTTTGAACGGATTGAATTGTGAGTGACCCTTTTATGTTCATGGCATGTGTAGGGTCGAGTTCCAGGGCGAACCAATCAACCGATCACTGTGAGTAATATCTTAATAAGATAATTGTAGTATGCTATTGTCCGATTGATGTAAATGATTGGGCCGAAGGCCGATTGATATGAATGATTGGACCGAAGGCCGATTGACATAGGCCCATTGATATGAATGATTGGGCCGAAGGCCGATTGACAAAAATGATTAGGCCGAAGGCCGATTGATATGAATGATTGGGCCGAAGGCCGATTGATAAAAATGATTGGGCCGAAGGCCGATTAACATAAATGATTAGGCCGAAGGCTGATTGACATGAATGATTGGGCCGAAGGCCGATTGATATGAATGATTGGGCCGAAGGCCGATTGACATAAATGATTGGGCCGAAGGCCGATTGTTGTACTGTTTCAATAATTGTTTATGTAACTGTCTTATTTAATATTATTCACTGGGCTATCGCTCATGCTCATTCATGTGTTTGTAGGTGAGCCAAGAGAAGCCCAAACCCAGCCCCAGTGAAGTCTGCCAGAAACAACATGAGTTTTGGAGAGTCAGCCTTATGTCTCACGCATGAGACCCAACCTTGCCATTTTGTTATGTAGCTATATTTTGTCCTGTGGCAAGGACCTTGTGTATATCTGTATATGGTTTTGATATAGGTTGACTCAGTCTAGATGATCCTGTCTGTAAAGAAGTTTATGCTACTGTACTTTTGATGTGGGTTATTAACGCATATGAGTATGGTCTGTTTTGGTGTGCATATAAGCATAGCTCTATGGACAAAGTTTTAAATTTTTGCTTCCGTTTGGCCTCTTTACTCTGATGAGTTATGTCTAATTTGTATTGAGGCCATAGGTAATCTCAGGATTACTGGCCGGTTATGTCCTTAACCCTTGGGGGTGGGTTTAGTCCATGACATCAATTAAGCCCCATCTTTGTATCTCAGGATGACGAAGAAGAAAACATGTTAAATTTGCAACAAAGTTTTCAAAGAGAAATTTATTTATTTATTTATTTTTGATCGGCAAAAAAACTTTATTGATGAAATAAACAAGTACAAGGTACAAGATAAAATACATCAATAAAGGAAAGGGAAGTGCAAAAGCATCACAGTGAGCTAAATGATCCCAACTAGGTTGGCACCACAGAGCTCACCCTATCATTTGCTAGCACCCCAAAGTTGGTGAGAGACCAACGGACAAAAAAGAAAGAAGAACCAACCACTCTATCCATAGATAGAAGCTTCCAACCTCAAGCAGTTTTAATCACCTGTAAACTCCCCTCCATGATAACCATTGATGCTTATATCCAATGTTTCCAAGTTTCTCAATGCTACTAATTCCAAACAGAGCAACAAAAACAACACTGCAGCCTTAATCACCTGGTATTTGCACTGAAGCCTTGCACCAAAAGAACACAGCAGCGAATGGAGACCAACACCCAAGCATTTCAAGCCAGCCAGAATTTCAAACCAAAAAACTCCAGAATATCAGATGGAGAACTACTACTCCAACCTAGATGCAGACCTCCCACCTAGTTTGTGATGTTATTTCTGCTGTTGAACTATTCCTCAAGAGGGCTTGACAGCTATCATTCCTCTAGAGGGCTTGACAGCAACCAATCCCTGCAGCTGCTACTCACCAGATTACTCCCCTGCAGATCAGGACCATGACAGAATACTCAGTCCAAAAGCAGCCCAACATCAATCCAACAGCAGAGCAGATCATCAACCAATGCATAGAACACCTTCGCAAAATCACAGTCCACTGCTAGGCATAAGTTGAAACCATTACTATTACTAAAGACTATATGCTTGTTATGTTATGCATAGTAAACCTTCCCAAAATCACAGCAGAGGTGAGGCAAAGTAGAACACAAGTAGAGGGTGGCCAACAAGCTGCACAATAGGCAGAGCAAATCAGATCAGCATAGCCTCAGCAAAAACTGGCACCATTTGATGTAGCCACCCATCCCATACCACTCAAATCTGAGAACACAGGCACCATATGATGCTGCCTTTCCACCCAGACTTCAGATGAAGGGACACTATGGACTCTCTTGGAACTGGGGCTTGGCTTATCAGAAACTGGAACAGAGATAACTCGAAGGAGGAAGAAGGGGGCTGCTGGTAGATCCCAGCATAGAGTAGAAATGCCACCAACACATGGTTGCTGTCAAGCAGACCAGACAACAAGATCAGACAATTGCTTGCCGACACCCTCAATACACTGAAACTCAAACCTTAGTGTAGACACCCCATTTTTGACCGACCTTAAGACTCAGACGTCACCGATTGAGCGCTCGGTGATGTTGCATGCTGTGCTCGTTCAGAAGTCTCAGAGTCGCGGCCGTGCGCCCTGCCTCCGGACTATCGAACTCTCTTCTGTGCCTTGTCTCGGTTTGCGAATCAGACTCGATTTTCCCTGTTTTCTTTCCTGAGGGGAGAGAGTGGTCCCGTAGACTATCTCTCAGTGGCCGTGGGCTACTTTTCGTGGCCGTAGGCCATTTTTCCCATTTCGGAGCCCGGTTCCCGGTTTTCGGAGCCGTCAGGCCGTGTGCCTCGGCTCGGGACCGCCCAACCATCTCCGAGTTCTCCGGTTTTTGGCATGTGCCTCTGTTTTAGTGTTCCGAGGGACACCGGGGCCCCTGATGCCCACTTCGCAGCCGAACACTACTTCCGGTGCCCGGCGACCCATTTTCGGGACCCCAAATTGAGCGGTTTTGGTCCCGAGCTTTCATTTTGCATCAGCCTTCTCTGGTTTTTGGCGGAGACCTCTGTTTTAATATTTCGAGGAACCCTGAGGCCCCCGATGCCCACTTCGTGGCCGTATGCCACTTTCGGTGCTCATAGCCGGTTTCCGGGACCCCAAATTGAGCAGTTTTGGTCCCGAGCATTCATTTCGCATCCATTTTCTCCGGTTTTTGGCAGGTACCTCTGTTTTGTCATTCCAGAGGACACTGAGGTCGCAGATACCCACTTCGATGCTGAACACCACTTCCGGCACCTGCAGCCCATTTTCGGGATCCCGATTTGCTCGGTTTTGGTCCCGAACGTTCATTTCTCATTAGTTTTTGTTTAAACTTGGCAGGTACCTCTGTTTCAATACTAGGAAGATCACTGGGGGGTGGGAGGCCAGCAATTATCCCAGATAACCAGTTTCGCTCCTCCGGAGCCCGTTTTTCTCACTTCCGGGCCAATGTTGAACACCTTGGGGGTATTTTCTTCCAACCAAAGCTACATATCTGTGATGAGGGCATCTAGGAGGACACTAAGGGTTGGTGGTCGGCCAGCAATTCAGGGTTTCATTTTTGGGCCTCTCCTTCAAGCTCTATGTTGTGACTCTTGGTTCAATGTTGCCAAATTCCAACCTTGGATCCTTGTTCTACACATCTGGGAGGACACTTTGGTATGGTGGTCGGCCAGCAATTGTTGGTTTCATTTTTGGGCCTCTCCTTCAAGCTCTATGTTGTGACTCATGGTTCAGTGTTGCCAAATTCCAACCTTGGGGCCTTGTTCTACACACATGGGAGAGCACTTGGGTATGGTGGTCGGCCAGAAAATCTACTGTTCATTTTCTTGGGGTGGCCGACCGGCCATGGTGGGTGGCTGGCCGACCAGGTGGGGTGGCCGGCCGGCCACCTCCCACAAATTTACCTGGCCGGCCAGCTTCCTGCTTTCCAGCTTGTCCCAGCTGTCCGGATATCTTCCAACATATCCCGGGGCATCCGGGGGATATTTCGGGAGGGAAAGATTGGGTGCTTTCCCTCCCCTTTTACACCCCATTTCTTGTCTATTTGAAGGGCCCTCCCTCTCCTTCTTCAAGGTTGGAAAATTTGTCTTCAAGAACACTTCTCCAAAAACCTCCATTTTCATAGCTCAAAACCTCAAAAAGCTTCTAAGTCCCTAGGTCTTCTCTTCATCAACACCTAGCCTCACCATCCTTACTACCATTCCAGCAGCTAGGAAGTGAATTTCAGAGGTTGAGAAGCTACAAATCAAAGCCAAGAATCAAAGAAAGACAAGTCTTCAAGGGTAAGTCTTCAAAACCAACTTTTAGGGCTTTTTCTTGATTCATTTCTATACTCCAATCGGTTGAGAATTGGGGCTCCGACCCCTACTGATTTTGTGCTTGTTTTGAGCCCCTCTACAACTTTGTAGAAGGGCTCAACTTCATTTGATGCTCCTATGATATACTTGTTTCAATACCTAGCTTTTATGCCATTATCTTGCATGCTAGTTTAGGCCTATTTCCTTTTGTTTTTAGGGGTCCGACACCTACTGGTTTTGTGCTCATTTTGAGCCCCTCTACAACATTGTAGAAGGGCTCAACTTCATTTGGCCATTGTATCCACCACTTCCTTCAAATTTCATCAAGTGTGCCATTTTTGCATGCAATTTTTGGCCTATTTGTGTTTGTTTTTGGGACTTCGACCCCTACTGGTTTTGGTCTTATTTTGGCCCCCTTTACATATTTCATGAAGAAAGTGTTGTCATTTGGTGTGTGTATTGCATGTCTCATGATATAACCTATTTGGAGGCCTACTTTGCATGGAATTGTTAGCATGATTTTATTCTGATTTTGAGGATGTCATCTTCTGCAAATGTGCTTATTTTTATCTCATCTTCAATGTTGTAGAAGAAAGTTTGACCATTTGGGGTTTGCATATATCACTTGTCTCAATACTCCTCTTTTGGCCACTAACTTTGCATGCTATTGTTGATCTATCTATGCTTGCATTTTGGCCATGTTTGTTACTGAAAAATGCCATATTTGGGACTGCCTTGCTACTGTTCTTGCTGCCATGATCATATCTTGCATGTATAGCATGGCTATAGGCCATTTCGGGGCTTAATTTCACATTTTCGGGATGAATGCATGCTTCGAGTGTTATTTCGAATTGTTTCGGGGCTGTTTTCCCCTTTATTTAGGTGCTGAAATTCCATTTCCATGCTTACATATCATTCCCTATGCCATTTGCATCATTTTTGCATTGCCTCGGTTCGCGTGCCAGTGTGCACGCCTTTCGAGGCGCCCCTGTTTTATCCGACGGCAGCCTATGTGAGTGTGGTTGAGGCCCTCTCATGTCGGCGTAAGCCCAATTTGCATTTTCATGCTTCTACATCATTGCCTCGATTTGTGTGTCCGCGGACACGCGTTTCGAGGCAGCTTTGTTTTTATCCGACAGCCTCCTATGTGAGTGAGCTGAGGCTCTCCCATGTTGGTGTAAGTCCATTGCGGCATTCCGTATGCCATTTCATTGCATTTCATCATCGCCTCGGTTTGCGCGCCTGTGGGCACGCACTTCGAGGCACTTCGGTTTTATCCGATTTTCATCTTTCATCATCGCCTCGGTTTGCGCGCCTGTGGGCACGCACTTCGAGGCACTTCGATTTTATCCGATTTTCATCTTTCATCACCGCCTCGGTTTGCGCGCCTGTGGGCACGCACTTCGAGGCACTTCGGTTTTATCCGATTTTCATCTTTCATCATCGCCTCAGTTTGCGCGCCTGTGGGCACGCACTTCGAGGCACTTCGATTTTACCCGATTTTCATCTTTCATCACCGCCTCGGTTTGCGCGCCTGTGGGCACGCACTTCGAGGCACTTCGATTTTATCCGATTTTCATCTTTCATCATCGCCTCGGTTTGCGTGTCCATATGTACGCATTTCGAGGCACACTCTGTTTTCCCTGATTTGCATTCCGTATGCCATTTCCTCGGATTGCGTGCCTGTGGGCACGCATTTCGAGGCATTTTATTTTAGTCTCATTACACATCGTATTTCATATCATCTCATGCTTGTATGTCATTTTCTCGGTTTGCGTGCCCGTGGGCACGCATTTCGAGGCATCTCATTTTCATAGCATTGTGCATGCTATATCATATGTTAGTTGCATTTCATGCATATCACGCATATTGCACGGGAAACGAGGCACGTTTCGTACTCCGAGTGACGGAACGGGTCTCAATTCCCAAGTCACCGACACTCCGGATCACCCATGATGGAGTTAGGTTTTGTTGTATCATTTATCTAAATTCATCCCATATTGAGTCGTGCAATTCGGCTCCTCGGCCATCATGCATCGATATGCGTGATTGGTGGCACGAGGATCGAGGCATGCATATATTTGTGAAATACACTGCTGTGCCCTTTTCCTGCTCTCTGTTGCAGCAAAATTCAGAGTTTAGCAACTTTCGGAGTCGGACGCGCATTTCAAGAAATATTGCCAACAGAGGCTAATCGGGGCATCCCAGTGGATTTCCGCGCCAGGCAGCCCAACAGGCGGTATCTATCAGAGCAAGGCAGCCCCCTGGCTTGCATGCCAGTTTGCTGTTTCCTTAATTAATTTGTCAATTAATTAAATCTGTATATTATTTCCGGACTGTATATTCTTTTATTCGGACTGTATATTTATTCGGACCCTCTGCGCGAGGGCATAAATGTAATAAGGGTGTGTGAGTGTGATGTATGTCTTCCAACCCCCATTTCTTTCTCCCTTTTATTTACCCGCTTTGGATGGTTAGATATAGGGCATATTTCAATCAGCATACAGTATGATAGCATGTTTGCATCATTCATCTGTATTGCATGCATCGGGCTCGGCGCATCACACAAACTGCATTTGTATTTCAATTCCAAGTTGAGTACTTGATAGCTATTGCATTTCACATGTCATATTTACAATAGCCGAGCCTACTATAGTTGCATTTTTGCATGTGTTGCATTAGGCATTTTGTATATTTTAGGATCATGCATGATTTCTAATAAGTTTTCTGTTTTGGCTTGGAGTACTCGGTAAGTTTTATGCTTTAGCATCCTTGCATGTGTGTGAGTGTTGCCATGAATAGCATGCTTACCATGAGGCTATTTGCTTATCTGATATAACTGCCTTGAATGCCTGTGGGTGGAGGTTGAGTTATCTGAATTGGGACAATTCGTCGACTGTTTTAAGCCCACTAGATAGTGGCAAAATCATTGCTTTCCTAAGCCCACCTGAGGGTGGCAAATCCATGTTTTGTTCCAATTCAGACGGCCCAGTCTATACTTGTTTGCTGCGAGCATCACATAGTAATCCTAGGCTAATAATCGGAATAAGAGCATACAATGTTTTCAAAATCAGATATCATGGTTAGTAGAGGCCGGTCTTTGACCGGGCGAGAGGGGGTGCTCACGATGTGACCTTCCCTAATCGTACCCAAGTTCCCGAGCCAACTTTGGTGACGACGGACACGTGGCCTTTTGGCACCAAGTCAGGGTTTCCTAAATTTCCCATTTTTAAAATATTTAGGTGGCGACTCTGTTATCTGGCAAAGCAGTCCATGTTTGGCACTTCTTTAAAAAAAATCTGTTTTTCTTCAAAACGATTTGCCGGATTTGGACTCTTTGGTTCGAGATTTGGAACCGCAACAAAAATCGAGTCCGAACTGTAGCGAGGTCCCCCGCGGGCGTTGTTACACTTAGCCAGCAGGTCAACCCAACACAACTCAGCAGACAACTAGAGTAAGAGACCAGATCAGCCAACAACTAAAGCAGACCAAACAACTATCACCTACTCAGAAGACAACAGCAACACCTTAGAACCCATCCTTAATTCCAACCTGTTTGCAGAAGCCTCTGCTTGCAGACACCCCAATTACACTAAATAACACACCTACCACAAGTTTGAGATAATGTCATGCACAGAGTAAGGCATATCCTTCAGCCTGAACTTAGCCCACAGAGCCACTCTAACCTTCACCAAATCCTCCAGGTTCGCAACATGTGGTTGAGCATTATTAAACAAACAATTATTTCTTAGATCCCATACTGACCATATAACAACCATCGGAACAATTCTCCATAACATCTTTACCCTCTTCTTCACCTTATGACCAGCCCACCAACTAAGCAACGACTGGACTGATTCAGGAATGGCCCAACACAAACCCCCACCAATCAATAATCCCAGACCACACTTTCCAAATACAACTACAATGAAGCAAGACATGACTCTGAGTCTCCACCTCTGTCTTGCAAAAGACACAAAGAATGTTTGCATTAGACTTAAGCACCCCAACCCTTTGCATAAACGCAGCGGACTTCATCCTACCTCTCCAAGCTAACCAAGTCAAGAATTGAACCTTGGGAGGTGCAATATTCTTCCAGATGTTCATCACAAACCTGAGAGTGCACCATTTCTGTGAAGCCATCCAATCCCACACAGAGGCTACAGAGAAAACTCCGGATGGATTAGCCAGCCAAAAGCAATGATCCTCTACAGTATTTCTTAAATTGGGAACAGCACGAAGATACTCATGCAAGCCAGCCAGATCCTCCTCTTCCCAAGCAAAAAGTTGTCTTCTAAACATAAGATTCCAATCTACACCCTCACTTATGCTTTGCACAAAATCAGACACTGAACCATCTTTATGCACTGACAAGGAATATTTCAAATTTGAAACATACAAGTTAAGTAATATTTCAAATACAGTGCTCTCGGACCTTAACTTAATTAAAGTTCACATACTGTCGAGCCAGACTGATTTGTGGTGGGTTTGACAACATTTTCCATATTTCCTTTGAATAAACCGTATACTAAAATATAAAATCAGAACTTGATTAAAGTGAATGTAATAGGATTTTGGCATCGCTGTAGAGTACTTTCTATTCAAGGTTACAACTGGTTTACTTTTCTTCCAACAATTAAAGATGTTTCTGTTAGTAGACATTACTAATGATTATAAACTAAACAAAGATAGGTTAGATAGTTATTAGAGTGTTCATATGCAAAGGATCACATCATAACTAGTCTTTATGCAAAGTGGTGGATCCATAAATCCTAATTGGGGAGGAGCCTTAAACTGACAAGTGGTTTGTTTGGCCTTAAACTGACCATCATTAGTTCATTGGTTTCCTAATGAATTTCCTTGTAAAAATAGGTTGTTCCATGCCTTCAAATTTCACAGCCTACAATATAAAATTGTAAAATTAAGGTCACATATATTTGCTAACATTGTGGGGTGTGAGAAAATATCAAGGAGTTGTATTTGTTTCACCATTGTAATTGTTCTATTATTAGTGGATTGCTTCTTTCTCACCGTGGATGTAGACATTTGAGCCAAATCACATAAAATCTTGTGTTTTCTATTTTTATTGTGACCATTTTATTTTATTTGCTTCCATAGCTTGGGTGGGATTTATTCCAAACAATATCTAAATAAATATAATTTTTACATATAAAACTCATTTAGAATGACATGACAGTTGTATTTTTATAATTATGAGCTACAATGATCAATGTTTTGACTCAAAATGAAAAGATTACAAATATTACCATGATGAAAAATGATAGGATCACAAATAACCACATTAATTTTTTGCTTCTCACTCAGAGGTCGCCTAACATTAGACCACTTAATTCTTTCGCCTCAGACCTAAGAATTTTTGTTAGTGTTATAATTTGTGGGAAATCCAATGGGTAATCCCTAATAACTGAGAATGTGGAATCATATTCCTTTTGCCTTGATGTGGATTTCAATGGTTGCCAAACACATTTCAAAGAAATTAGGTAGCCTTTGGTTCACTAGAATGAAATAAATTGGGAACAAATATTTGTTTATTCATTCCCATGAACCAAATAGAACATTAGGGAGTTGATTAAAGTTAGAGTGGCTTTATGGATCAATTACAGCAGAGTTGAGGTGTCTCATGACTTGGTATCAAATTTGTTAAAAATCAGATCTGTGGGAAGTTTGGGTAGGTAGTTTCAGGGAGAACTTCAACTTGAGCTTGGCATATAAACAAACATGTAATAGGCAATCTGAATAAATATCTTGGATGGCTTTGGAAAGTAGAAAAGGCAATCTACAAGAATCTAACAATAACCACACTTGACTATAATTACGGACAATAGGCAAGAATTCAGTTGGCACTATATTCATGTTTCAACGTCAAGTAAGAATCTGAGTTCTATTACTGGAAAGTAAGAAGCTGACTATAATTACAGAACTCACTACAACACTATGATCATTAAAAGTCAAAATTTGAGCAAATAATTCAACCACAACAATCAACAAGCTAATGAATCACCACCATTTTCCTAATTTTGTAGAAAACACAGACCCATTTGAGAGAGAGAGAGAGAGAGAGAGAGAGAGAGAGAGAGAGAGAAAGAGAGCAATTGAGAGAGAGCGTACTGTTGGCTATCATCAAAAGCAGAGGTAGTGAGCTACCAGGGTGTCAAAGCAATACACCACTATTTCCCTATTTGCCGACGCCATTTTTTTTCTCTCTCAAACTGTGATATCCCTGTTCCGTAATATATTAATTGGTCCTTAATATGAGCATGATTATGTGTTTAATACAATTTTGTGTGCCATTATGTGAAAATATGTGGTTTTGAAGTTTTATCTGTTCACCGTAGGAATATCTGTTTGATTAACTGCTTTGGAAATTAAATTGAAGGCCTTATTGGCCACAAAACCCGAAATTGATTACGCCATAGTGATTAGCGTAATTTTTAGAGCCTACGGTGAAATTTAGTTGGAAATTGATTCGGGTCAGATTAATCGGATTAAATTAATGACTTAATGCTCAATTATCTTATATTAAAAATAATGTGCTTGAGTGGGGTTGTATAAGGGGCCATGATATGTTCAATCCCCTCTTTTATTTTATCTTTGACTGAAATCAACTCTCTAGAGAGGGAGAGAGAGACCCAAAAATTAGAGGGAGAGATGGGAGATAATTCAAGTTTGGTCTTGAAGCTTGATAATCTTGAAGCCATACTCAAGAACTTGCTATTGATTGGAAAATTAAGCCCCTAGATAGGTAATTGATCTTGAATTCATAAGTTTGAATTTGTAATTTTGTAAGTTCAAGGGTTATTTGTGATTAAGGGCATAATTTGAGTTGAATTTATTGAATTGGGGGTTTATATGAGCATGCATGTGCATGATTGCTATAGTTTTGCATATTCATGCATGAGCCATGTTGAACAAGAGGAATTGGACATCAAATCTCACATGCATGCATGGTTTTCATAAGTTCCATGATCATAAGCCTTATTTGTACCATTTGAACTCGAATTGGAAGCCAAAACTTACATCCATGTTTGATTCTTGAAGAAATAAAGCTTATGTGAAGTATGAAGACATGAGTTTTTTTCATACTAAAGAAATGAGAGTTGTTTGAGAATTAGATGTTGACTTTGAATAATTTGATGTAATATCCTTACACTTTCATACAATATAATGTGTTTATAAGTTTTTTGGACTGAAATCATACATTTGGAACCCTTGAACATCAAATTAAAGCTCAAGAACACTGTTAGAAAAACCCAGAAAATTTGATGTCCGCTTGAGCGGGAGAACCGCCGCTCGAGCGTGGAATTCGTGCTCCCAGCATATTTTTGCAGACCTGGTGCCCGCTTGAGAGTGGGGAAGTTGACGCTCGAGCATGGAACTATGTAGACAGACCTTCCGCTCAAGTGCCCAAGTTCATGCTCGAGTGCCTGTAGACAAGCCCGCGCGGGAACCTAGCTACAGCTCGGACTCGATTTTTGTCACGGTTCTTAATCTTGAACCAAAGAGTCCAAATCCGGCAAATCGTTTTGAGAAAACAGATTTTTTGAAAGAAGTGCCAACCATGGACTGCTTTGCCAGATACAGAGTCGCCACCTAAATATTTTATTTTTGGGAAATTTAGGAAACCCTGACTTGTGCCTAAGGCCACGTGTCCGTCATCACCAAAGTTGCCTCGGCTCGGGAACTTGGGTACGATTGGGGAAGGTCACTTCGTGAGCACCCCTGCTCGCCTGGTCGAAGACCGGCCTCTACTAACCATGATATCTATTTTTGAAAACATTGTGTGTTCTTATTCCGGTTATTAGCCTAGGTTACTATGTGATGCGCACAGCATACAAGTATAGACTGAGTCATCTGAATTGGAACAAAACACTTCATGTTTGTTTGTGAAAATGGTTTGCTACTCGCAAGTAGGCTAAGACGTGGGTTTGCCACCCTCGGGTGGGCTTAGAAAACATGATTTTGCCACTGTCTAGTGGGCTTAAAACAAACATTTGATGAATTGTTCCAATCCAAATAACCCAACCTCCACCCACAGGCATCCAAGGCAGTTATATCACATAAGCATATAGCCTCATGGTAAGCATGCTATCATGGCAGTCACTCACACGCATGCAAGGATGCTAAAGCATAAAAACTCACCGAGTACTCCAAGCCAAAAAAAGAAGCTAATTAGAAATCCATGCATGATCCTAAGTATACAGAAATGCATAATGCAACACATGCAAAAATGCAACTATAGCAGGCTCGGCTATTCTAAACATGGTGTATAGAATGCTACAGCTAACATGTATTCAACTTGGAATTGAAATACAAATGCAGTTAGTATGATGCGCCGAGCCCGGTGCATGCAAAACAGATGAATGAATGCAAACATGCTATCATACTGTATGCTAATTGAAATATGCCATAATCTAACCATCATAAGCAGGTAAATAAAATGGAAGAAAGACGTGGGGTTGGAAGACATACATCACACTCACGCACACTTATTACAATTATGCCCTCGCGCAGAGGGTCCGAATAAATATACAGTCCCGAATAAAAGAATAGTACAGTCCAAATAATACAGTCCAAATATGTACAAATTCCTAATTAATTAACAAATTAACTAAGAAAACAATAAACTGGTATGCAAGCCAGGGACTGCCTTGATTCCACTCCGGATGATGAATGATGCATGTCCGGGTTGCCTTCGCGCGGAAATCCACTGCGATGCCCCAATTAGCCTCTGTTTCGCAATGGTTTTTTGGAAAGCGCGCCAAGCCTCGGAAGACTGCTGATTCTTGATTTTGCTACAACAGAGAGCAGGAAAGGGGCATAGCAATGTATTTTCACAAATGTATGCATGCCTCGATCCTCGTGCCACCAATCACGTATCTCGATGCATGATGGCCGAGGAGTCGAATTGCACAACTCGATATGGAATGAATGCACATGAAAACTTAACAAAACCTAACTCTATCATGGGTAATCCGGAGTGTCGGTGACTGGGAAATTGAGACACGTTCCGTCACTCGGAGTACGAAACGCACCTCGTTTCCCGTGCTCGGGCTAACTCCTATCCCGAACACAATGCAATATGCATGACATGCATGAAATGTAACTAAGATACAACCTAACATGCAACATGCTATGAAATGGCATACACGATGCACGAGGTAACATGGCATACACAATGCGCTAACATACAGCCTAGCATATACAATGATATGAAATGAAATGGCATACACAATGCATAATGGACTTACACTAACACAAGTGGACCTCAGCCACATTCACATAAGAGGCCATTAGATGAAAATGAGACATTCGAAATGCGTGCACACGTGCACGCAAACCGAGGACCGACCCTAAGGCACGAATGCCACTCTAACATGACATGGCGAAGTATGGAATATGGCGTATTATCATGCAAATTTCAGAGGCAATAAGAGAGGCAAAACAGCCCCGAAACATGGCAAAATGGTACCTGATGCATGGAACAAGTCCCGAAACATGAAATTAGGCATACGGAATGACCTATAGCTATGCAATGCATGCATTATTTGAACATGAAGTGTAAATACAGAAGAAAGGCAGGCCAAAAACGAGCATATTTACAGTTTAAAGAAAGGCCAAACAGTGGGCACAAATAGGGCTAAACTAGCATACAAAAATGGCCCCGAAAGCAAGATAATGAAGCAACTAACAAATTCTGGCCCTAAAAAGAAAAGGGCCCTTCTACAATGTTTAAGAGGGGCCCAAAATATGATGTTTTTCAGTTTATGTCAAGCCACAAAAACAGACACAAGTATGGAAAAATTCCTATGCAAGAAATGGACCAAAATGGAGACAAAGAAGCAACTGATACATGCTGGCCTCAAACAGATGAAGGTCCTTCAACAAAGTTGAAGAGAGACCTAAAACATGACTTTTTACAGTTTATGATCAGATGCAAAACAGTATAAAAGTATGCTCAAAATGCTATGCAAAATAAGGCCTAAAAAGAGGTTACAACATAAAGTGTACAAAATATGTTTCAAACAGTAATAAACCCTCAATGAAACATGAAGAGGGGGTCAAAATAAGACCCTTTTCAGTTCAGACCAAAGTCCAAAAACAGAAGCACAATAGGCTAATAAATCATGCAAAAATGGGACCAAAAGATGGATATCAAAGCAAGTGGCACATGGAGGATTCAAACAGTGATGAGCCCTTCTACAATGTTGAATAAGGGATCAAAATAAGCCTATTTACAGTTTACATGATGCCTTAAAACAGATTATACATAGGCCTAAAATGCTACACAAGAAATAGGCATACAAGGGAGATGATGAAGCAAGTTCCACAAGGGAGCCTCAAACAGTGAGAGGCCCTTAAACAAACATGAAATATAGCTCAAAATAAGCCTATCTCTAGTTAGGGTCGGAGCCCCAATATGCAAGCACAAGGAGCTAGAATATAGACCAAGAAAAGAGCAAAAAAGAGGGAAAATGAGACTCACCGTTGAAGACTAGTCTTTCATCAACTCTTGGTCCAAAATCTGAGCTTTCAACCTCTTCAAAAGAGTCCCAAAGTGCTGGAATGGAGGATGGAGGTCTTGTGCTATGAGTTGGTGTGTAAAAATGGTGTAAGAATCAAAGGGTTTTGATGGTTAGAATATAGAGAGAGAGAGATTTAATGTGAGAGCTCCACAACAAAATTTTCTAACCCCTAAAACACAGCTGGGGGGTCTGTTATATAGACACAAGAGGGTGAAAAAGAGGGGGGAAAATGGGGGGGGGGGGAATGAAATTCAAATTTCCCCCCAAAATGGCCATAAAGTGAGATATAAAGGCAAGTGGTAGCTTCTGGTTCCAAACGGCCGAGAGCCCTTCAACAAAGTTGAAGAGGTGCTCAAAAAAAGACACTTTTTAATTTACAACCAAGTTCGAAACAGCTCACAAGTAAGCCTAAAATACCGTGCAAAAATAGGCCTAAAAGAGGGTTTAAACACAAAGTGTAAAAAGGGAGTTTCAAACAGAAAAAGGTCCTTAATCAAACATGAAAATGACCTCAAAATATGACTATCTCAAGTTTGGGTCAGAGCCCAAAAATGCAGAATGAAGGTTCGGGAGCCAAAACATGCAGTTTGGGGCCCCGAAAGTGGGCTGTTAGGCACCGGAAGTGGTGTCCGACCACGAAGTTGGTCTCTCGGACCACAGTGTCCCTCAAAAGGGAGGAAATAAGGTATGTGCCAAAAACCAGAGCAAACGGAGGTGGTTAAGCGGTCCCGAACCGAGGCACACGGCTGTCGGCTCCGAAAAATCGGAAACCGGGCTCCAAACGGGAAAAATGGCCTACGACCACGAAACGTAGCCTACGGCCACTGATAGATGATCTACGAGACCTCTCCCTCTCTTCAGGAAGAGAAAACAGAGAAAACAGAGCCTGGTTCGCAAACCGAGGCAAAGCACAAAAGAGTTTGGAAGTCCGGAGGCAAGGCTCGCAGCCGGGACTCCGCAACCTCAGAACGAGCACAATATGCAACATCACCAAGCGCTCAATCGGTGACGTCTGAGTCTTAAGGTTGGTCAAAAATGGGGTCTCTACAGTGCCCGAGTTCACGCTCGAGCGTGAATTTGATGCAGACCTATTGGGTCTGCTCGAGCGTGGAAGTTGATGCTCGAGCGGGGACCCTGTTTCTAAAAATTTTGTGTGAACGTCCTGTGTTTCGTTTTCCGTTCTCTTTCACTTGAAAGCACTCTTAGGCATGCATTAAGCGTTGTAATTGAGTTAAAGAGATAAAAATGAAGCCTAAAGAGGAATATGTGAATTATAAAACGGATTGAATCGTTTGTGACCCATATGTGTTATATGATGTGTAGGGTCAAGCTCCATGGCAAATCCACAAGCCGATCACTGTGAGTAATATCTCGACAAAGATATCTTAAATATGTTGTTGTCCAATTGCTTACTTTTATGTAAGTTTATAAATTCGTTGATTTGATTGGTGGACAATATTTGCTGTGCTAAATGAATGGGCCAGAGGCCATTCTGATAAGAATAAATGAATGGGCCAGAGGCCGTTTTGACATGAATGAATGGGCCAGAGGCCGTTTTGACATGAATGGATGAGCCAGAGGCCGTTCGACATGAATGGATGGACCAGAGGCCGTTTTGACATGAATGAATGGACCAGAGGCCGTTTTGACATAAATGAATGGGCCAAAGGCCAGTTTGACGTAAATGAAAGTTTGAATGGGCCAAAGGCCAATTTGTTTGGAACTGCAGTCACTTGACCTAAATTGTGTATATATGTTAAAGGGAAATATGAATTGGGCCCGAGGCCGTTTGATATATAATGTTCCAATGTATTTTCTTTATTTGATATTATTCACTGGGCTTTCGCTCACGCTCATTCATGTGTTTGAATGTGAGCCAAGAGAGTTCCAGACCCAGCCTCAGTGAAGTCTGTGTGGAACAACCGAGTTTTGGAGAGTCAGCCCTTGTGTCTCACGCACGAGACTCGTCTTCGCTTTTTGTCATACTATCTTATTTTTGTCTTATGGGCGAGGACTTTGAATATGTCTGTGTATAGTTCTCATGGGCTGACTTAGTTTTGGATGATCCTGTCTGTACAGAACCTTGTGTTGTACATATTTTGTTGTGAGTTATTAATATGCATATTTATGGTTTGTGATGTGCCATGTAAGCACAGCTCTATGGACAAAGTTTTAAATTGCTTCCGTTTGGTCCCCATTAACTCTGTTAAAATACGTTTGGTTTGGTTTGAGGCCGTAGGTTATCTCATGATTACTAGCCGGTTATGTCCTTAACCCTTGGGGGCGGGGGCAGGTTCGGGTTGTGACACAAACGATTTTCAAAGAAATTAAAACCAATAATGGATTAGATTGATATGTTTAAGCAACAATAATTGATCTCACAATTGGTGTAGAGATTATTATATATATATATATATATATCAGTCGATTAGAGAGAGGAAGATAAAAACCTTTCAATGTGAGGAGCTGTGAGGGAAGAGCCGCCAATCGAGCTTTCGTGGGTGATGAATCTCAGGCGACGGTGATCAACAATGAGGTAAATCAGTGCTCCGGTTGCCCGCGACCGCGAGGTAGGAGAGAGGAGCAGCGGAGAAGGAGAGAGAGAGAGAGAGAGAGAGAGAGAGAGAGAGAGATGCTGAAGAGAGAGAGACACAGGCGCTGGTTTGGGTTTGGAAACCAAATATATATATACTACACCATTAGCAGCTAAATATTTTTAGTCGCCAATTAATTTTATAAATCCCTCCAAAATTTGAAATGTCTCCCTCCAAAAATTTTAGTTTTTTGGCGACTAAAATTTTTTTTTGTCGCTGAAAATATGTTTTTAGCGACCAAACTTTTGGTCACCAAAGATAAAAAATAATTTTTTATTTTCCATTCGGCGACTAAATGGTTTTAGTAGCCAAAACTCAATATATGACAACTAAAATATTTTTTTGTTGCTAAAAATATGTTTTTGGCGATCAAACTTTTGGTCTCCAAAGATAAAAAATAATTTTTTTATTTTACATTCGGCTACTAAATTGTTTTAGTGGCCAAAACTCGATATACAGTGACTAAAATAATTTTTTTTATCGCCAATTCTTTTATTTTTAGTGACAATTTTTTTAGTCGTCGATAATCAATATACCTCGACTAAAAAAATTACTATCTAGATATTGTATTTTTGCCGACTAAAAAAAATTTTGGTCGCCAATTCCACAACTCTCAACAACTAAATTTTTTTTAGTCGCCAATTTTGGTCGTCAAATGTGCATTTTGTTGTAGTGAGAGATAATAATTGTGTTGATGATGGAGGGCTAATGTAGTGGAGATAAAAGGGGAGTGACTACACTAATGTAATGATGGTGATTATTGTTTCAGTGGAATGATATTGGTGGTTATAGCAACGGTGGTAATGATTGTGAAGGTAGAGGAGTAATGCTAGAGATACAAATTTTTTTACCAAATGAATGACCAAATCTCTCACATAGGTGTGGGATCCACTTTTTTGTAGGCCCCACACCCATTTGAGAGGTTTGGTCATTCATTTGGTAGAAAATTTGGAGCCTCTAACATTTTTCGAAGGTAGAGGGTTATAGTAGTTGTTGTAGGGGTGGTAATAATAACAATGTTGGATGTAGTGGTGGTGATAAAATGATGGTGATGATTATGATAACAATGATAATGGTGATTAAGGCAATAGTCATGAGTCATGACAGTATATGTTGATACTTATGTATAAGTATCTATAAATTCAGTTAGAATTAAGTAAGTTTCTTATAACTTTTTTTTTTTTGTTTAAGAGGCACTTAAATATTTAAGTGACATCATTTTGTACTTATGAAATGGGCTTGATTAATTTACACTTAATATATTTAATTTTAAAGAGGACTTATGTGTAGGTCTTAACAGGTGGACTTATTGTCTAATAAGTCCTATGATAATTAATGATATTTTTCATCAAACACTATTAATAAAACTTTACTAATTATAAGTGTTAGAGACAATTTGGAAAAATCGTCACAAAAAGTCCTTAATTTTCAACTTTCAGCGACAATTTGAAAATTTTGTCACAAGAAAATGTCACTAATTATAAGTTTTAGCGATAATTTATAAAACCATGAGGGAAAAAAAAGTCACTAATTGTCAATTTTTAGTGACAAATGCAAAAAATATCAGAAAAAATTATTTTTAACAATGATTTTACTAAAACTTACTTTCAATAGGACTTCATGAGAATTAAATCCAACTAATAAGACCTATTGATAATTTAACCTAATTTTAAATACTTAATTAGATTATCAATCATCACCTAATAATGCATTAAAAAAAGAGAGACAACATTTCACGGTAGACTATGATCCAAAAAAAAAAAAATTTTTATTGCAAAATAATATATATATATATATAAAGAGGGCCCAATAGTAGTGACCCATTGCTGCCTTTTAGGATGGCCTATATCCATCGAGGCAGTAGTGCAACTTTAACATATTTAAAACAAGTAAATTCAATACTAATTGAACCTTGGGTCCATAACAAAAGTCCATAATAGAACTTCTAAAAATCAATAACCATGTGGAGAGATGCACTTAGCCCTCATTCATCAATGCAATATATATATATATATATATATTTTCCTTTTAACTTTTTTAAGTTTGTTTTCCTTTGTTAAGGCTGGAAAAGGGGTGTCTTCAAATTGACATTATCCACGCATATTTGTTTGCTTCATACCAAAATCTCTCTCTCAAGGAACCTCAATTATGATACTAACTTTTGAGTATGATCTAAAGTCCTACACAGTTTGGTAGCCCAATTAGGAAGCTACTGTAACCCCTTTGTTTATGCACATACATTTAATCCAATCAATGTATAATTTCTTGTTCGAGTTCAAAAAAAAAAAAAAATTGTATAATTCCTTGTTTACGCTTCACATATTTATTTTGAATGTATAATTTCCTGCTTACGCTTCACTATTTTTCACAATAATATGAGATAATTCAATGCGCAAGATTTATGTTAAAATAAAATCATTACG
Source organism: Camellia oleifera (assembly GCA_022316695.1). Taxonomy (NCBI): domain Eukaryota; kingdom Viridiplantae; phylum Streptophyta; class Magnoliopsida; order Ericales; family Theaceae; genus Camellia; species Camellia oleifera. The sequence goes on from CM039305.1 coordinate 155,531,866, forward strand.
AAATTTATTAAAGCAGAAGAGTACAATTACTATTTTAACGCACTGTTTATTTGGGTCGAAAACATTTTATAAAAAATATTTTTCATATTTTCTGGTATTGTTACAATGGAATACGAAAGTTAATAGAAATATTTTTCATGATTAATGAAAAATAAGCCTATTTGAGTAGAAAATAATTTTTACTTTTAAAAGGTAGAAAACATTTTATGGACTAAACACTGCTGGAAAATAGACTTTTAGTGGCGTTTAAAACACGCCGCTATAGCTATCAAAAATGCCACTAATTGTTTTTGTAACGTTTAGTACCAAATGTCGAAGATACGGCCATCGCTGTAACTTTATGACATTTATAGGCGGCATTTTTAAATGTACCGCATAACAGTACAATAACGTCACGCCACATTTAGAAACGTTTTAAAAATGCCGTTATAGATCTTTTCTATTTTAAAAACATAACCGTTGACATTATTCTATAGTGGCGTTTAAAAACGCCGTTATAGCTTCATATTTTTATTTTATTTTTTTGAAATTATGCTAATTCTGTGAGATTTAACTAAAAAAAAAATACCTGTAATAAAGATGAAAAATGTTCAATATATTGACTAAATTTAAGTAAACATAATACTAAATTTAAGTAAGCAAAAATATTTCAATTCCAAGATGAAATAAAATTAAACTAGTGCCTAGTGGTAAGTTGAAAGTTATTACAAAACAGATTGACACAAAAGATGCAATTTAAACTAATTATACATGCAAGTACTACGAAAGCATCTACCAAGAAAAAAATTCGTAGGTTTTTCTATTGGTGCAGTCAAAGAAATGTCTGAAAGATCATTGGAAAAATAAAATGAGATCTGATGTGCACTCTTCAATTCAGTCATGAGCTGCCAAAACTGCTACTGCAACTCTCTTCAGTGATTCAGAGGCCTTGCGTAGATCAGATTCAGAAAATGGAACGCTGAAGGGAATAAAAGTTACATCAGAATTATATATGAAAGGTGAAATCAACACAATCTACTACTTACCAGATAACAGTAGTATAAATCCATAGAATTAAGTACTAAATAATTATTTAAAAGAAAACCAATTCACTCACATAATTTGGGAAGATAACCATATCAACATTCCCAGGCACATCTGCTAACTGCACATAGAATAATATTAAGAACAAACACAATAACTTCTAACTGCACATAGAATGAAGAATATACCATTATAAAAAGCTGTCAAAATTTCATAAGTACCAAAGCGAGCACCAGCACCTAAAATCCTTCCCGACATTAACCACCCAAAACCACTTGAGAGGGTAATTTATATCTAAATTGGGCCGAGCTAAAGAGGAGACTTGGAAATTGGGCTGCGTAATGGACCGAGGTAAGGATAGATTTACTTCGGTCCAAGAACTAAACGAATATGGGCCACGGTAGAAAAGTCTAGCAAGTGGGCCGCGGTCTAAGTGTTAGTTCGGTCCAAGTGTGGTAGGGACTTTTACCTCGGTCCAAGTGTTAGTTCGGTCCAAGTGTGGAAGAAACTTTTTCAAGTGTTACCTCGGTCCAAACGTGATTATAAGTTACCAATCGGAGTAGAGATAGTTATCTCGGCCATGGCACTCGAAGTCGAAGTAATGGCTTCTCTTGGTGGGCTTCGCTCTGGATAGCGCGGTAGAAGCTTACTCCGGTTAGTTCGGTCCAAGAGAAGCCTTGAAGTTAGTTCGGTCCAAGAACGCCTCGGAGTTAGTCCGGTCCGAGAAAAGGTTGAAGTTAGACCGGTCTAAAGATGCATGGGAGTTAGACCGGTCGTAACATGTTAGTTCGGCCTAACCACGCCATGGGTTATACATGAGAAGCCGAAGTAAGAGTAGTAGAAGGAAGAGCCGAATTAAGGATAGTTCGGCCTATTCTGCGGCTAAGCATAGTCATGTTTACTTCGGTCATATTGGAGTCCGGCGAGGGAATGTTACTTCGGTTGTATGACAACTTGCCGAAGTAAAACCATCTCACTTGGTTCAAGCAGTGAGGGGGGTGTTGGAGGATAAGCATTATCCTTCAGGAGTATGAATCCTAGGAGGACTCTGAATGGAGGAGTAAGAGTCCTACTAGGATTGTGCTACGCGGAACCTATATAAGCTCACCAATATCACCTTTGGAGAGGTAACACAATTTTGCTTCCTGAATACATAGAGCTTTTGCCTTCTTGTCTTGCTGACTTAGGCATCGGAGAGGTTTCCGGCACACACCCGCCGGCCAGCTCACGTTTGTGTTTTCAGGTGGTGGAACGACGACGTATAGAGGAACGCAGACTTGATCAACAGGATTATACGAGAAGGTGAATTTCTTTCCCGTACAATTGGCGCCGTCTGTGGGAAGAACAGACAAGAACAACCTCTTGATCAAGCTTTTTCTCTCGAACATCAATGGCGAACAACGAAGAATTACCTCAGTCCGCCATTGACGGACTAACTCCAGAAGGAGGTGCAAGGCGCGAAGGCCTTCCCTTGGTCCCTCCCATGGCGAACCTGGAACCACAGAGACAACAAAATTCCAGGAGGGATGGAAGGGGACGAAGGAGGAATAACAGCCCTCATCCCTCTCGTTCACAAAGCCCAGAAAGGCAAAGGCGCAGGATGGATCCTCAAACTCTGGAGGATCGCGTCAGGGAACAAGACGAGTTGATACGGCGGATGGCGGCGGACATGGAATCTCTCAAACGCCAGGTGAAAGGAAAAGAAGTGGCGACAGGAGAGGGGCGCACAAACAAGACGCCCCCTCGCCACTCAGAGGGTCGTAGTAGGAATTCTACACCCTCCCAAGCGGAGAACAAAAGCCTCAGGACAGGCGATACGCAATCAAGATCTTCCAGAACTCGTCACTCCAGGTCTGAGAGGGCGAGATCTGAAAGGTCTTACACGGAAGGAAGCACATATTGGCCTTCGCATACGCATCAAACAAGGTCCAGGCAAACGGAGTTGCCCAGATCGTCCGACCTACGAACCGTGCTAAAAGAAAAAGCACGATGCAGGGAAGACACCAGGGCACGCGATCCACGTAGAGTTTCTGCCTTACAACGGTTGGCTCCTCGGACGCATGGAAGCGTCAAGGTTGGAATGCCACAACCGCGCCCGGCCTACGAACCAACGGACAAGGCATTGGCGAGGCTGCAGACCTCACCGTTTGTCCCAGCAATTGAGAACGCGCCTCTAGCATCAGGCTTTCTACAGCCTAAGTTCACTACATACGAGGGGAAGACGGACCCATACTTGCACTTAAGCCACTTCCGCCAGGTCATGGCTGTATACCGGCGGAACGAGGCCTTAATGTGCATCCTATTCCCCTCAAGCCTTGGTGACCTAGGCTTGACTTGGTTTGAAAAGCTACCAAAAGGCAGCATAACTTCCTGGGCACAATTGGCAGAGGCGTTCATTACAAGGTTCAGAACGAACACCAAAACACCAGTGGAGATCGATCAGCTACTCTCCATCGACATGGGCGACGAGGAGACGTTGAGATCCTACAATGGAAGATATTGGGAAACTTTCAACCAGATAGGAGATTGCCCCACAAATCTCGCCATCGCGCAGTACAAAAGAGGTCTTCCAGTCGGAAACAGGTTGAGGGACTCAATTACCATGACGCCACCTCTTACGATGGAAGCCTTGATGGAGAGAGTACACCAACATATTCGCGTGGAGGAAGACAGCGCCCGCGCTAAAACGAAATCTGGCACAACCGCAATACCAGATAAAAAGACTACGACAAAAGTCAACACGGTAGAACGTCCAAGTAGGGACGAGCGAGGTAAGAAGGACAACGGTGAGGACCCAGATGAAAGGAGGTGGAGAGTCCGCACTGCCATTACCACAGTGTTCAAAAAACCGATCTATCGCATCCTCAGCGAGATACGCAATGAACCTTTCGTCCGATGGCCTGCTAAGTTGGGAGAAGCGCAAAAAGATTACGACGAAAGATCGCGGTGCACTTTCCATGATGAACAGGGGCACCGCACTGAAAATTGCACGCCATTGAAGCAGCATTTGGAGGAGTTAGTAGCAGCTGGGCACTTGGACCAATACATAAAAGGAAGAACTTGAGAGCAACGAGCTGTCCGCAGATGTTAGCAAGGCAGCTGAACAGAAAACAGTGGAAGACTTGGTACAGGAAATGATAGATGTAAAGAACCCAGAGAAGGCAGGCTAGGGCCCAATAGGGAAGGACCATACAAAGTGGTTGGTTTAGCTGAAAAAGGGGCATATCACTTGGAGGATGGAGCCAACAAGGCTATCCCCAGACCATGGAACACTGCCAATCTCGAGTTATCTGTTCGATAGAGTACTTGTAATTTATATTTTCCTCAATAAAACAAGTAGTTCCCTTTTCAGCATAGATTATTTTCTTCTGTAAAAGTTGTTTTAGTGAGCGAGGGGCATTGAAAGCAGAGTTGGCTGGAAAAACCAACACTTACCTCTCCTAAGCCGAGATAAGGATCCAGGCTAAAGGTGGTTGGCAGGTTTGACCAACAAAACTTTTTTGCACCCTTTAGCCAAGATCAGGATCTAGTTTAAAGGTGGTTGGCAGGTTTGACCAACAAAAAACTTTTTTGCACCCTTTAGCCGAAGTAAGGACCTAGGCTAAAGGTGGTTGGCAGGTTTGACCAACAAAACTCTTTTTGCACCCTTTAAGCCGAGGTAAGGACCTAGGCTAAAGGTGGTTGGCAGGTTTGACCAACAAAAAACTTTTTTGCACCCTTTAGCCGAAGTAAGGACCTAGGTTAAAGGTGGTTAGTAGGTTTGACCAACAAAACTCTTTTGGCGCCCTTTAAGCCGAGATAAGGATCCAGGCTAAAGGTGGTTGGCAGGTTTGACCAACAAAACTTTTTTGCACCCTTTAGCCAAGATCAGGATCTAGTTTAAAGGTGGTTGGCAGGTTTGACCAACAAAAAACTTTTTTGCACCCTTTAGCCGAAGTAAGGACCTAGGCTAAAGGTGGTTGGCAGGTTTGACCAACAAAACTCTTTTTGCACCCTTTAAGCCGAGGTAAGGACCTAGGCTAAAGGTGGTTGGCAGGTTTGACCAACAAAAAACTTTTTTGCACCCTTTAGCCGAAGTAAGGACCTAGGTTAAAGGTGGTTGGTAGGTTTGACCAACAAAACTCTTTTGGCACCCTTTAAGCCGAGGTAAGGACCTAGGCTAAAGGTGGTTGGCAGGCTTGACCAACAAAAAAATTTTTTTGCACCCTTTAGCCGAAGTAAGGACCTAGGCTAAAGGTGGTTGGCAGGTTTGACCAACAAAAAACTTTTTTGCACCCTTTAGCCGAAGTAAGGACCTAGGCTAAAGGTGGTTGGCAGGTTTGACCAACAAAACTCTTTTTGCACCCTTTAAGCCGAGGTAAGGACCTAGGCTAAAGGTGGTTGGCAGGTTTGACCAACAAAAAACTTTTTTGCACCCTTTAGCCGAAGCAAGGACCTAGGCTAAAGGTGGTTGGCAGGTTTGACCAACAAAAAACTTTTTTGCACCCTTTAGCCGAAGCAAGGACCTAGGCTAAAGGTGGTTGGCAGGTTTGACCAACAAAAAACTTTTTTGCACCCTTTAGCCGAAGTAAGGACCTAGGCTAAAGGTGGTTGGCAGGTTTGACCAACAAAAAATGTTTTGGACACTCTTTTGCCGGGATGATGGTTACCTCAGCCAAAGGAGTTTGGCAGGAATAGCCAAGCATCGAGCTCTTCTTCAGCCGAAATAAGGATCCGCGCTGAAGCGTGATTTGCTAGAAAACTAACTTTTAATATTCTTCAGCCGAGATGAGGATCTAGATTGAAGAGTGGTTGGCTGGAACAACTTTTAGTGATCTTCAACTAAGGTAAAAACCTAGGCTAAAGAGGTTGGCAGTATGACCAGCTTGATTTCAAGGCTAAGACCGAGATAAGTATCTCGGCCAGGAAATGTTATACTTCATTCAGATCACAATTGGAAAACGATTGCAAGCATGGAGCAAACCAAACAGAAAGATCAGAAAATTGAAGATTTCAAGAAGAAAATACAGGATAAAACAAAAAGGTCGAAAGCACCGCATCAGACACAGCAAGCAAGGGTTAGATGGAGACCACATGAGTTGGAGAGTTGGACTGGCAACCGAGTTGGGCGTTATTGTCAAGCTCTTGGGATACATCATCTTCCTCAGTATTGAAGAAATTTTTGATGAATGGCATTTACATACTCCACCATGGAGCTCGGTATAAAATATGGATGAGGGTTTAGGAAGACCTCGGTCTCTTGGCTATGACCGAGTTGCGCTACAGCTGCTTCCCACCCACACTTGACGAAGAGGTCTTTGGCAGCCTTACATTGCAGAATATAGCTCGCGCAGTATCTCGGTTAAGCATGCAAATAGGTGCCTGGCCAACCTAGTTAGTTTGAAAAGTAAAAAGGAAAAGTATTAAGCACGGATCGTTGGACCATGCTAAAAGAAACAAAGGTGAAATAAATGGAGTCCTCGCTCGGCTAAGTGGAACAAAGGATTCGTAGCCCGGTTGAAGGCACTGAAGATGAAAGCAGCAACAACGAACACAAGCTTCGCGGAGGCGGAGTTGAGGACTGTTCAAATTTTGTGGAGTACGGAGGCTAAAGTTTAGCTCGGTTGGAAACAAGTAATCCCAAATCATGCATGGCAGATGGAATTAAGGGGCAATTGAGAGGGTAATTTATATCTAAATTGGGCCGAGCTAAAGAGGAGACTTGGAAATTGGGCCGCGTAATGGACCGAGGTAAGGATAGATTTACTTCGGTCCAAGAACTAAACGAATATGGGCCACGGTAGAAAAGTCTAGCAAGTGGGCCGCGGTCTAAGTGTTAGTTCGGTCCAAGTGTGGTAGGGACTTTTACCTCGGTCCAAGTGTTAGTTCGGGCCAAGTGTGGAAGAAACTTTTTTAAGTGTTACCTCGGTCCAAACGTGATTATAAGTTACCAATCGGAGTAGAGATAGTTATCTCGGCCATGGCACTCGAAGTCGAAGTAATGGCTTCTCTTGGTGGGCTTCGCTCTGGATAGCGCGGTAGAAGCTTACTCCGGTTAGTTCGGTCCAAGAGAAGCCTTGAAGTTAGTTCGGTCCAAGAACGCCTCGGAGTTAGTCCGGTCCGAGAAAAGGTTGAAGTTAGACCGGTCTAAAGATGCATGGGAGTTAGACCGGTCGTAACATGTTAGTTCGGCCTAACCACGCCATGGGTTATACATGAGAAGCCGAAGTAAGAGTAGTAGAAGGAAGAGCCGAATTAAGGATAGTTCGGCCTATTCTGCAGCTAAGCATAGTCATGTTTACTTCGGTCATATTGGAGTCCGGCGAGGGAATGTTACTTCGGTTGTATGACAACTTGCCGAAGTAAAACCATCTCACTTGGTTCAAGCAGTGAGGGGGGTGTTGGAGGATAAGCATTATCCTTCAGGAGTATGAATCCTAGGAGGACTCTGAATGGAGGAGTAAGAGTCCTACTAGGATTGTGCTACGCGGAACCTATATAAGCTCACCAATATCACCTTTGGAGAGGTAACACAATTTTGCTTCCTGAATACATAGAGCTCTTGCCTTCTTGTCTTGCTGACTTAGGCATCGGAGAGGTTTCCGGCACACACCCGCCGGCCAGCTCACGTTTGTGTTTTCAGGTGGTGGAACGACGACGTATAGAGGAACGCAGACTTGATCAACAGGATTATACGAGAAGGTGAATTTCTTTCCCGTACACCACTGTACAAACCTACAATGTTCATTGAAGACAATATTCATTTTACTAGAAGTAATAAACAAGAATCATAAATAACTTAAGCTCACATGTAGCTGTTAACCTTATCTACATGACTCATTGCACTAATGGAAGCTCAAGCAAAACAATAAGTTAATTGAATTACCTGCATTTCCTGATAAAGTTTTAACTCTATAAAGAACCTGTGCTGTAGTCAATTGTTTATTAGAAACTGACCCCACCTGCTATTTTCTCCACCACAACAAATAAGCATCAATATTAGACACATAGTCATGTGCAAACAAACAGTTCCAAAATCAACACCAACATGCATACGCACACACATATGAGCATACAAATGCAGATAGTGGTTGGTTTCAAACTTTGAACCTGTATAAGGACTTTGATAGTATCAAGAGGGTAAGTGAGGGCAGTGCCCAATGTGACTGAACCTGTAGCAGCAACTGCATATGTAGCAAAAATCTGGTTCTTCATCAGTTCTTCCATCTGAAAGATTTGCACAAATGTCAAAAATAACTAGGCAATCCACAACCTGAAACCGAAGTTCTGAAGAGTCTTTATATCAGATTTAAACAATTTTTTGGAGATCCAATTTCTTCTATCTTCATATGGTTACAGAAAAGTACCCTCAAACCTCAATTTATACATTGAGCACTCACAATATGTAAAGATAGAAAAAAAATATTAATCATAATTCTCAATATGTGTGCATCCAACATGCTTCCAACTACATATGCTTAAAATTTAGCTCTATATGAATTTGCAATTACATAGTAAATATGAAGAGATACTGAGCCTGACCAGCTTTTATAACAGAGAGAATATAGGAAATTACAGCTGTACAAGTGAACCACACTGCAAATAGATTTGGAGCTTAAATTCTGTAGTTGGAATTTGGTGTAGTTTTCAATAGTTGGTAATCGCTGAAAACAAAGAGAATCAAACTACCAATCATGTCAAAATGATGTGGCAACATCATGAACAGCCCGAAGCGGATGATGCTATAGGGCGATGTTCAACAAAAACGTATAATAGACAATTTATAAATAAAAAATAAATCAATAATACCTGTGATATATCTCTAGTTTCAATCTAGTCATCTAGTTTCAATTTTACCAATTCCGTCCATTAATTTATTAAATTGGGTCAATTTAGTCCAATTTATAACCTATATTAAGAAATTGGATAGATATCAAACAAAAAATGGCCCATTCAAAAGGGACTGGATCATTTCAAATTGGACATAAATCCCAGTTCACTTTGAAAGTTGCTACAAGATCTTCATACAAACTCATCTGCACAGTTTACACATTTATTTGAAGATCGAAAGATGTCCTGTTTCTACAAACCCTTTAAAAAAACAAGATTAATAAGATTTTAAGGTAAGCATGGCAAAGACAAGATACATGAAACATAATCTCCAAAAAAACCAGGAAGCAGAGCAAATGGACATTTAAAATATGGCCAACAGATACCCAAAAATAATCATCACATAATGTCAAGGTTGCTCATCAATAAGCAGAGAGAGATTGAAAGAGCATTACCCATAATTTAGAATCAAACAGATGAAAACAAGAAGTGCTTCTAAAGCACAGTGGAAGTAGCTATTACTTGCAATTTAAAACGAACTTTGGTTAGGAAGATTAGAAAGCCAGCCATGCTCTTCAACCCATTTTCACTGCAACATGCATTATGTATATCTAAAATATGATGTTGAGATGAATAATTAGCATGACAAGAAATAAAACCACACACACAAAGGGAAAAAAATAACTCATTCGCAAGAACTTAACAGAGTACGAAAGAAAAAAATAGCTAGGATGGTTTACTCTTGTACAGTTATAGCCCCTAGATGCACCAGAACGGGAAGGAATTTGGAAAGGATGACAAGAAGGCAAAAAAAAAAAAAAAAGGCCCAAGTGAAGCACATAGTTGTCATTACAAAGGGCAACTCTGGTTGATGGTGTAAGCTTTGTTATATCTATGCTCTTATTGATATCAACAACATATTTCCCTTCTGGATGAACCTGAAAAGTCAACAAAAAGATAATCAGTCAACTCATTTACAGTTGCAATTCACAAACTAACATGTGGAAAAATGAATTGCACAATTAAATAACAGGAATTATGGAACTCAGAGAAACTGTTGCTATATTCCCCCCACGCCCCAAGAAAAATAAAAGAGATGGAAAATCAAGCAATTCAGTAATGAACCTACCTCCAAAACATGTGGACAGCTAAAGAGGTAGAGAATTTCAAACAATTTCTAAAGTGATTAAAGAATATGAATATGATGGTAGCCAATTATAGTCCCATCGGAGGAAAAATGCCAGCACATAGTGGTATTTATTTGATTTAAAAGCATTAACATGCACATGTGTTGATGGGCACTTAATTGCACAAAAAATTGTAGCTCAAATAGGAGTTGCCAAACAATAGTTACAAATCTTTTCAAATGTAATTTCATTGAACTGCTCTTAAGTTTTTAGATAACTAACTCATTATGCTGCAATATTTAAAAAATACCATAAAAACATTGTTATCATCATTTTAAAAATACAATTATTTAATCAAAAATTAGAATTGTGGATAAGATCACTTTCATCTAATCAAAATTAGAATAATGGATATGAAACAGAAGTGTTGATAGCCTAATAATATCTTGTGAAGTTGTAACTACATAAAATCAATGTACAAACAAAACATTATATTACATGCTACAAAGACTGAAATATGTACAAGGATTTAGTTAATAAACTACTTTCCCATTTTGAACTATCAATAATGGTAAAACTAAATTTTGTTGACAAATTCTTTCACCATCACATTGAGCATCAAATGCCACAAAACAAATCTATTTTCATTCCATACTCATATACGAGCTGATATTTTAGGGTCCCCTTATAAATCCTTTCTTTCCTAATTCATGAATTGGTTTTCTAATGTACTATCTCAAATGAAATGTTAACTACACAATCAAGGTAACAGGCATGCGAAAAAAACCAGTAGTTGAGCTTAAGCCTCTCATTGACTAAAACATTGTTGTGTATTGTAGAGCATGGTTTATACATTATTCTCTGGGCACCGTTATTGAAATAAAATCAGTCTAAAAAGGACCATTGTTATTATACATCCACAAATCTCATCCACTAATAGAACTCAAGAGACCAGTGCCTAAGCTGCTTGTTGCATTCATCCACTAACTATTCCTCAAAAAATTTATCCATTAGGCACAGATACCATCACCAAATCAACACCATGCCTTTTCACACAACTCAACTAACATTTTTGCTACACTTCTAAATATGCACTTGGAGTCAAATATTGTGAAAACCGAGTTGTCAAGTACAAATGTTACGAATCATAGATCTAGAGAGAGAGAGAGAGAGACGGTGGAGCTCGCTACCTCATCGGTGCAGATGACGGTGGTGACGGAGCTTCGAAATCACTCTGAATCTCAAAATTGATCTGAATCTTCGAAATCACTCTGAACAGCCGATAGAGCTTGTGTTCTTTGAAGCTCTCTTCAAGAAGAGCCGATTGATCTTTTGAGAGATGAAGCTTCTTCCTAGAGTTATCTCCTTCATCTTTTTCGTTGCAGAGAGAGAGAGAGAGAGAGAGAGAGAGATGTGTGTGTATAAGGTAAGAGAGATGTGTACGTGTAAGAGAGAGAAAGGGCTCAGATTCAAGAATAAGGGTTTCAAAAAGGGAGGCGTGTATCTACCGTGTTCGGAGGCATTTTTAAACGCCTTCATGGTGCTATTTTGGTTAAAAAAATATACGGTGGTTATAAAATCCCGTTAAAAATTAGAAAACGTGACGTTTAATAAGATGTTGTTAATTAAACGCCGCTAAATCCCTAATTTCTTGTAGTGAAATTTACCAATATCAACACACTACTACCACTACTCACACCTCCACCACCACACCACCATTATCACAGTCACCGCTACCATCACTGTCACCATCACCGCCGCCATCACCCCACCACCATGCCACCACCTCTACCTCTACCTCTACCTCCACCCTTGTTTCACCACTAGCATTGCCAAACATACACAAATATTTTCTCTAGAAAATATTTTTCATTAGAAAATATTTTCAATCCAAACAAATGCAACATAAGAGTAATTTTGTTCATTTTAGTTCTAAGTAGTGGCAAAGTCAATTGAGAGTCAAAGCAGTGCGTGTCCCGTCTCAATTTTACAAAAATAACATTTTTAGTTGTTGTAATAAACATTTCCAATTTGTCTTCAAATTTTCTTATATCGTATAGCTCATTTTTCTTTTTTCTTTTTTGATAAAATAAAAAAAAAAAGAAAAGAAAAACCTCTAATTAAGTTGTCAGTATAAATGGTTTTTCTGAAAAATCTACTTTAATATATATTCTCTACCACTCTCTCAATTTTTATGGTGTGGTTCAAGTATTTTTGAATGAATCGAATTCATATACTTGTTAGTGCAGTGTATTGAGCATTTTAAAGTTATTATACGAGTTTTATTTTAATTTGAAGTTAATTTGTCACGTCCCGGATTTACAAGGTCTGGCCCATGTGAGTAAACCACTCAACGATAGACAATCACTAACAGCACTCATGCAGATGTATATGATATAAGCACACAGTACACGTGTTATTCCAATTTTTTTACATTCTTAGATACAACATCTAAGTCAAATGGATGCTATATAACAAAACATACAAAGATGCTACGAATCAAATTAAGATGCCCAAAGGCTTACATCATATACAAAGGGTGTAACCCTTACAAGAATGGCACATGGCCAACAAATGCATAAATGGCCCTTGGCCGACAAATAAAGGAACCACCCTACACGGTTCCAAACACAACTTCAAAGTCTCAGTCCACGTCCATATAAGCATACTTGAAAAATATGTTCAGCCACATAGGGTGAGCATAAAGCCTAGTAGGAAATATTTCAAAAACTAAATATGCTCCACCAATGTAAATGATCATGAATACAATACATACATATATAATATGCTCAATGCATTCTCAAATCCACTTGCTTTCTCAATAAAAAAAAACCCCTTTCTTTCCAGTCTTCCAAACCTTTCGTTTATTCAAAACGTTTTCCGAATTCAATACATTAGTTTGATATAAAAATCCATTTTCACAAGTCAATCCAGGTATCTCAATACTAACTACCAATTTCATTGCCAATTCCAATATGAATACATCGTTAACCAATAGCAAATACATTGCTAAAACTATTTAAAATCATTTATTTCCAAAATCAAAACGATAATAAATAAAATGGGTAAATCTCCAAAACCAATACAACCTTTCACGGAAATTTCGTCCACGGGAAACCGTCAAACGGGACCCATGTAAACGTAGGCTATACAAGCACTACAATTGCCATTTTACGAAAATTTCGTCTGCGAGATCAGCACCCATATATACGCGCGATTTTTGGGACTTTCACCTTGGACACACAGACCAATTTAATTCAATGGAGTCCATCCCCTTTCTCCTCCCAACAATGGAGTACATCCCATTTTTCTTCCCAAACATCATACATATACAATGTATTAAAACACACAGTCATGTTCAATGACAACCATTTCTCAAATTTACCATTTTATTTACTCTTTCCAAATAGCACAATACATGTGACCCAAAATATGATTTTCAAAATGAAACAAATGCTCTTAAATATAACACAATAATTTCCAAAATCTCTTTCCAAAACATACTGTTTAAATCCTCAAAATCCATTACATGTGTTCCATGATATGCATGATTTATAAACAGTCCAATTTGCCTAGTCAATATGCAATTTCTACAACAATCATAGCTATCGTCCACCGATAGTCGAAAACAAATATATCTAAACAAATAAATAAAATCCATTAAAGATACACTTTCCAAAATCTCAAATGGGAGTTGAAAAATCTAGAAATCCCCTAAATATTGATTTGTGATTATGTATCAATTTTAAGCAGTAAATAACAATCTCAATCAAACAATCAAAACAAATCGATATAATGATTTTACGTGGAAAAATCATAATTGGAGTGCCTCCAATTGTCATAAAAAAAAAAAAAAAAAAAAAAAAAAACTACGGGTAAAAGCCACAAAACAATCCACTAAAAAGATTTAAAGGAATTACACAGGTATACTCTCAATTACCTAGCGAATCCACGCCCGAATTGAACCAACCCCTATGTGTCTTTTCCAACCCCGTCTTCACCTCGGAATTGTCTTGCCCAACGTTGAATCCATAACGCCGATGTCGAATCACGACGATGAGCCACTCCAGAATCCACCAAACCTTCCGGCTCGAATTCTCCAGAATCCACCGAATAATAACTCTCTCTTTTGTATAGAATAAACAAACAATCCTTTGATGTATACTTCTTAAACCATGAGTTGAATACTCAATCAAACATCAAAGAAAACTAGCAAAACAGCCTCAAAAGAAAACCCTAAAACCCTTTAAGAACATCTGAAAAACGTAACCCTAGATTTGGAGCAACTTGAGGTTTTATAAAAGTTGAAATCGCAAGGTCCGTTCGAGCTTGGAAATGGACGCTCGAGCGGGGACTCTATATCGCATGTTCTAAACCAGGATATACACTCGAGCGGGGAAATGGATACTCGAGCGTAAAAGCATGCCTCATAGTATATTTACAGACATGTCAAACTTCTGGAACCCAATATTCTCCGCTTGAGCATACAAACGACCGCTCGAGCTGACAAACAAATTTGAATGCATTTTTACATTTTGCTTCGGGGGCACTGCCCTTCAACCCCGCTGCGGCACTGCCCCAGACTCGCTAAGGGTCGTTGCCCCCTGGACCCCCGCGAGCTGATCAGGTAGCTCAATCCCCGTCATAGTCAGCGAAGTAGCAATCATGAAAGAATTAGCACCACAAACTTATCTGCAAAGCACAATTCATTTTGGATTCGCATCTAAAAACTCATAACCTCACTAAAATAAAAAGTGTGAAAACAAGTACAACTGAAAGGAGTTTTGTCAAACGGGATTGCCAAGAATAAAAACCTAACAATATCCCTCTTTGGCAATGCCCTGACAAAACACACCTAATAAATAAAATTCTAATCATCCCAACCCATTACAGCCAACAAACGCAAACTTCTTTCTCAAGGTCATGATCAGCAAAACAGCTATTAGCGCCACAATCTCCAAAACAACTACTAGTGCCACAATCTCCAAAACAACTATTAGTGCCAGAAGAGTATATGAAAAAGTAACAGACATATGACAAAATTATCTTGAAGCGTGAGATGAAAATATGAATACATATAAATTGGAGATTTTAAGAACATGTAGCATGAAAACATGAAAACTAAGACACATGCAACCGACACATGGCATGAATACATGAAATCCTAAGACACATGCACCTATCATCATTTCTCCCCTTTTTTGTCATGAATTGACAAAGGAAGCTCAAACAACGAAAGCAAGATCAAAAACCACACAAGCAGGGACAAGATGATGGAAAAACTATTAAACTGCGAGAAGTAAGCAATAAAGAAGCAGTGGATAGCAACACACAAACCAACTAATGCCAAACTACCTTACCAAACTAATCCAAGATGAACTAAACTCCCTCTCACTAAAAGCAACTATAAACACTGAAAACAGTAAACAAGAAGAAAAAGACGAAAACAAAATATGGTAAAGCAAGCAAGGAATTTCTGATTTGTATCTTCAAACACACAAGATTATCCAAGAAACACAATTAGATGAAAGCATAATGTGCACAGCCTCTAGAAGATTCCTCATAAAAGAAAGTGATGCATTATGTGAAAAGCATAGATCCCATGATAAAAGTGTGTGTGTGACTCTTGGAGTTCGATAAGCACAAGATTCAAATCCTAGTAGTGATCTGAAAGCTGGATCTTCGGCAAAAGAATCTAAGCACAACAAAGGAAAGTCAAACCACTAGGAATCAAGAGGTATTTGGTGAGTAAAAGCGGAGGCTCCCCCTTAATTAATGAATCTTTTTCTTTCCTTTTTTTTCACATTTTTTCTTTTTTTTCTTTTCTTCCTTGTGCACATTTTTTTTTTTTTTTGGGCACACTAATTGGCGGCTGACACGCTCAAGAGTATGGAAACCGAACCAGAGAAGCATGGATATAATAAGGATAGCTTGGTTGGTAACTCTGAGGTAGCCTTTTCCTCATGGCTGGACTACAAAGAATTGAGGGGAAAGTCATAGAGATGCAAAAAGATAAAAGGTGGTTAAGAGACTCAATATCACCCATGTTGTGCTAGTATAGGTTAATTTCTCTAGAAAAGAAAAATATATAATACCAGAAGTCCATAGAGAGAAAAAAAAAAAAAAAAAAAAAAAACACTAAGGCGGAAGACTCTAATATTTGCTAATGCAAGAGTGTGTACAGAATGAGACATACTAATCAAAGAGCACACACTACAAAATGAGTAATGACCATAGAAATAATACACATATTAACATATAATGGATATTCTTATCAATTCTAATATGCCACAAGAACTTCTCAAATTTCAAGCTTGCAAAACTAGCTAAGAAAATCCTTTTTTTTTTTTTTCCTAAAATAAAGCAAGACATAAAATGAACAAGCACACACTAAACGATACAATACATTAAATGACCCCTGCCCAAAAAAAAAAAAAAAAAAAAAAAAAACACACAAAATCCCAAAAACTAAAACAAATAAACAAATTAACACAAGTCAAGTTTTCTCACCCAAATCACTTTAGTATGAACAAAGTTATGAGAATTGCAGTTCTTGGGTGGTGTCTTAACATTGTGGTTCCCTTCCCCTTCAATGAAAACCCATATTGACATGGTTTCCAACTTCATATTCCTAGGTCTAGGAAAACACAACCTCTATTTATGTTTGGTCTTAAGAAAATCAAAATAACGAGGTCTAATATGACCTTTAACCTCATTACCACCAATAAAGTGTCTTCTACCCCATGAGATGTTGGAATTTCTTCCATCTCTATATGACACTCTCCCATGTAACTCATAACAATGAGGGCGAATATGACCATACATACCACAATGATGACAAATAAAAACAAGGTGTACAAGGTGTACCTTCTTTTCTTTGACCTTACCAACTTTAGGAAGATTGAGAAGTCTTTCCTCTCGTTGAATCTTGTGCTCCCCCTGCCCTTGAGTTCTTGTATCATGAGATGTGGATGCACTCTGTTTTTGCTCTTTCTTACCACCAAAGCCAATGCCACTCTTGTCAGAACAAATTTGTTGAGACCCAATGATATTGTCCAAAGTCTTTGATCCTTTATTCCAAAGACCAATGGTTTCCATAGCACACTTGAGCTCTTCCTCTTTCTTGATGATTAGCTCTTCTAAGGCACCTTGAGACATCTCGAGAGTTTCAATCTTTTCTTCACATGTTGCATAGATTTGCTGTAGCTTATTCCTCTCTGTCTCACAAGTCAAAAGTTTTGCACAAAGGACTTGTCGATCATTAGATATCTTGATGGCATCATCCTAGCCTAAAAAATCTCTTTCTTTAGTTTGACATTCTCACTTCCACATGCTTTGAGTTTCATAATGAGTTTGTCATTCAATTTGGATAAGTTAAGAGATTCTTTATACAATTTTTCAAAAGCTTGTTGAAGCTATTCATCATCAGTACTTGAGGATTCATCATCAGTATCATTCTCAACCGGCCTCTGCGGATACTCTATTTGTCCTTCAGTTTCGGAAGCCGCCATGAAAGCAAGGAATTGTTTATATCCCTCTTCGCCTTGATCTTCGTTGTCACTTTCATCTTTATCAGATTCTGATACATCATCCTAAGTAATAGCGAGGGCTTTCTTCTTCCTCAAACGAGCGGGGCATTCTTGAGCAAAGTGGCCAAATCCTTGGCATTCATAGCATTAGACTATTTCAGAGTTCTCTTGTATCTTTCCTTTCTTCTTCTAGGCTATAGAATTAATTTTGAGTTTATCTTTGCCTTTGGATTTATGAGTATGAGCGGATTCCAAAAGATTAGGATTCTTCTTCAGAAAAGATTTTTTTAAATAGCTTTAGAAAAGCATCTGTAATCTTGGAATCTATCTCACAATCCTCATCAAAATCCTCTCCAACTCTATGAGCACTACTAAAAGCAATAGCATTTTTTTGTTTTTTTTTTTTTGAAATTTCCATGTGCCTTATAAGTTTTAGAGATTTCCAACCAAATGATCTAACTTGAGGTTGTTAACATCTTGAGCCTCCTCAATAGCCGTAACTTTTGGTTGGAACCAATCGGGTAAGGACCTCAAAAGTTTTCCTACAATCTTGGATTCCGGTATTTTTTCACCTAAATTAAAGCTGGAATTTATAATGTCACTCAACTTCGCATAAAATTCATCAAAGGTCTCACTATCTTTCATTGAAAAACTAGACGTAAGCCTTTGAAGTTTTGAACGTTTAATAGAAGGAGTGCCCTCATGAATAGTTCGTAAGATATCCCAAACCTCTTTTGCGACTTCACAATTGAAAATTCGACTAAACTCTTCAGGTGTGATGGTGCAAAAGAGAGAATTGATAGCTTTACTATTCCAGCTACTATTTTGGTAATCAATTGGGTCCCACTTATCAATTGGTTTGGGCAAGGTTACTCCATCAATGGTAATCGTCGGCTCGGTCCACCCATACATGACAAATTGGAAAACTTTTTCATCAATAGATTTTAAAAACGATCTCATCCAAGCTTTCCAAAAAGAATAATTGCATTTGTCAAGTAGAGGTGGTCGAACCGTAGAATTTCCCTCACGAATTGAATTCATTATCACAAATCAGACAATATCTCGCTTTAATAGATTTTTTAAAAAAAATAGAGTGACCCGCTTTGATACCAATTGAAAAATCTAGAAATCCCCTATATATTGATTTGTGATTATGTATCAATTTTAAGCAGTAAATAACAATCCCAATCAAACAATCAAGACAAATTGACACAATGATTTTACGTGGAAAAACCACAATTCGAGCACCTCCAATTGTGATAAAAAAAAAAAAAAAAAATCACGAGCAAAAGCCACAAAACAATCCACTAAAACGACATAAAGGAATTACATAGGTATGCTCTCAATTACCTAGCGAATCCACGCCCGAATTGAACCAACCCGTATGTGCCTCTTCCAGTCCCGTCTTCACCTCGGAATTTTCTTGCCAACGTTGAATCCATAACGCCGATGTCGAATCACGACGATGAGCCACTTCAGAATCCACCAAAGCTTCTGGCTCGAATTCTCCAGAATCAACCAAAGAACAACTCTCTCCTTTGTATAGAACAAACAAACAATCCTCTGATGTATACTTCTTAAACCATGAGTGGAATACTCAATCAAGCATAAAAAAAATGAGCCAAATAGCCTCAAAAGAAAACCCTAAAACCCTCAAAGAAGATTTGAAAAATGTAACCCTAGCTTTGGAGCAACTTGAGGTTTTATAAAAGCTGAGATTGTGAGGTACGCTCAAGCGTGGGAATGGACGATCGAGTGGGGACTCTATATCGCGTGTTCTAAACCAGGATGTACGCTTGAGGGAGGAAATGGACGCTCAAGCATAAAAGCACGCCTCACAGTATATTTACAGACAGGTTAAACTTCTAGAATCCAACATTCTTCGCTCGAGCATACAAACGGCCGTTCGAGCGGACAGCCAAATTTGAATGCATTTTTTCATTTTGCTTCGAGGGCGCTGCCTCTTAACCTCGCCGTGGCACTGCCCTGGACTCGCCAAGGGCGCTGCCCCCTGGACCCCTGTGAGTTGACCGAGTAGCTCGATCCTCGTCATAGTCAGCAAAGTGGCAATCATGAAAGAATTAGCACAACAAACTTCTTTGCAAGGCACAATTCGGGTTGGATTCGCATGTAAAAACTCATAGCCTCATTGAAATAAAAGTGCGAAACCAAGTACAACTGAAAGGAGTCTCGTCGAATGGGATTGCCAAGAATAAAAACTTGACAGTTCTTCTGGTGTACGTAGACGACATTTTACTTACTGGTAATAGTCCCTCTCATCTTCAAGCTCTCATTCACCAGATACACTCTGCTTTTGCCATGAAAGAATTGGGTGATCTTTCTTATTTCTTGGGTATTTCTATTCAAGCAGTGGGTGACTCTTATTTTCTGTCTCAATCTAAATATACCTCGGACATTCTTCTTAAAGCTGGAATTACCTCTTGTAAACCATGTCCTACTCCTATGTCAATGAAACTCGTTGATACTCCTGCTGCTAATCTTCTTTTTCATCAGCCTCAGTTATACAGAAGTTTGGTAGGTGCTTTACAGTATCTAACTGTTACTCGTCCCGATCTGTCTTTCGCTGTCAATCAAGCTTGTCAATACATGTATGCACCTACTAATGCTCACTTTACTCTGCTCAAACGCATTCTTCGGTTTGTTCAGAGTTCCCTTTCTCATGGCTTGACTTTTCGTCCTAGTTCGTTTGAGGTTCAGGCCTTTTCTGATTCAAATTGGGCTGGTGACACTGTTGATCGCAAATCTACCTCTGGCTACTGTGTTTTCCTTGGTTCTAACATCATCTCTTGGTCTGCTAAAAAGCAGCCTACCGTGTCCATATCCAGCATCGAAGCTGAGTATCGTTCTCTTGCTCATGCTACGGCTGAACTTAGTTGGTTACAAATGCTTCTTCATGATCTTTCTCTCCTTCTTGTAACCACTCCCATTCTTTGGTGTGACAACTTATCTGCCATTGCCTTAGCCTCAAATCCTGTGTTTCACACAAGGTCCAAACATATCGAAGTTGATTTTCACTTTATTCGTGACAAAATTGCTTCTAAGAAGCTTCTTCTTTACTACATACCCTCTGCTGAGCAAATTGCAGATATCTTCACCAAACCACTGTCTGTTGCTCAGTTTCAGTACCTTCAGTCCAAGCTACTGGTCACTTCTCCTCCCATCCGCTTGCAGGGGGATGATAAGACTCTATCTGCAGCAGCACCAGATTCTCACTCTGCACCAGATTTTCACTCTTCATCAGCAACATTAGATTGCTCTGCATCAAGCTCAAGAACTCAAGATAGTTAGTTAAGCAGTTAGTTTGTTAAACCCAAGTTAGTTAGTAATTAGAGTTTGTTAACACAAGTTAGTTAGAGTTTGTTATAGTTTGTTAGGAGTTTGTTACATGGCATCTGTATAAATATACAATGTATCTGATCATAAATGATATAATAAAAGATTCAATTGTTCTTCACATAACAAACTCCACCATCATCATTAATCATCATATCAATTTCACATTTCTCAACATTTAATCCATTTCCTTTTTACAATCTCAACAATTACATTTTTAGGGCATAACTCCCTTTCCTCTTTGAAAATTCATTTCAATGCAAGAAATAGCTCATTTCAACGTATATCAACTCCAATTTCATAATCACAACCATTTTTAAGAAAATATTTAGAAACCCACTCTTTTACATTTTGATTTGATAATTCCACAATTTCCCAACAAGATCAACATTTTAGGGTTTCTTCAAATTAGGGCTTTTCACTTTTAAAAACTCATATACATTCTTTATAAGTGGAAAATAAACTTTTGTAGCTAAATCATAGCTCAACAATCCCATTTGGAACAAACCCTAACTTACAAATAAATAATCAAAAATCAATCCAAGAACAATGGGGTTTATATATTTAAAATACACCACAAATACACTACCGAACTCATATTGAGTTTAAGAAATAGACCCTACCTCTTGAAGCAAGAAGGAAACAAATTGAAAAAATCACCGATGACGAAGCAACGATCCGTTGAGATTAAATGAAAGCCCTTCAACATTTTGGTATATGGAACTAGGGGTAAAAGATGTATAAAAATAGATGAAATCAAGTCTACAAAGCTTAAAAAACCAAAAATGGCGGAAAGAGAGAGAAAGGGAAGTGAGAAATGAAAAGATCTGATGCAAAAAATGGTTTTTAAAGATCTGATTCTACGTTGTACGCTTGAGCGTCGAAAGTTGCGCTCGAGCGCACTATGCTGACAACACAGATTCGCAAATTTCAAACAGATATATCTCTCATCCAGACTCCATTTAGGGCTGTTCTTGTGTCCAAATTGAAGGTCCGGAAGTAAGCTTTCTAATGGTTCTAGACTCATATCAAGATTCAAAGCGTGAAAAGATAAAATGATAAAAGAGTGAAGACTACTCAATAACAACTATTCGAATTTGGAGTTTTTGATTCAATTTCACTCACCCACTATGGTAACACCTCAACCAAGGCTCAAATATTGACTAAAAAGGTCCAAAATTAAGATAATCAAAGAGTCAAATATTATTCCTTTATGATAGGAAGTACAGAGTGCTACATATTTTCTTGGGGCTATTTCATGTAATTTATTTAAGCTACATAGTGTATTTTTTTCCCCCCCTAAGAGTTTATCAGACTTTTTAGTGTAATTTATCTTTACAGTTTATTAGACAGAAATAACTTAAATAAATTGAAAAAAATCTTATTATTTAGAAGTTGAAGAAAAGATGTTTTTGATTTTGACTTTCTAATTATCACTTTTTAATTTATAATAAGTTACACCTAATATATTATTTATCCTTGAATTACAATCATGTGTCTTCTTTCGATGTCATGAATCAGCATCAAGTTTGACAAAGAATGATCCATCTCAAAATACCTCTCATTTCAAGCTATTTTTATTTTCCTTAAAATAAATTTCTAGCTCTGCCTTCCAAGACATCAACATTTAGAAGTTAGATCAAATTGATATGAAACACAACAAAACTAGAACCTTAGCACAAGTAGGTTATAAAGGAGCATCTGTATCTTCAAGAGGTAAAGAAAAAGGACCAAAAAAGAAAAAAATTGTATCGGTTGTAAAGTGAGAACTCTTAATCATCAAAATCTCAATTGCAACAAAAACTATTAAAGGAGACAAACTTTGATACAGTCTATTAATTGGTGTAGTTATTTGTATCTAAGTAAACTTTACAGCACTGGTGGGGGAATAAAGATATGCCAACTCATAAGTTGCTTAATAATTATCATATGTTAGTTCAATTTGACAATTAAAAAATTGGGTAAAATACACTTTATCCTCTTTATGATTCGTTATTTCTTACTTTGATTTTTAATTATTTTTTTTTCATTTTGACCCTTCATGTTTTAAATTTTTTCCAATTTACTCTAAAAAATTAGACAAAAAAATGACACATTCATGGTATAAAAATATTTTATTCTATATACTTTCCACCTCTAGCATAAATTCAAACAATAATTGTTATGTGGCAGTTAATATGTTATTTTCTATGACCCTTTTGCTTTTAACAAAGGAAAATGGAACAATGTGGGTGGATTCCAGTAGTCAAGCAAAGGAAAAGGAATGAAGCCTGGCGCAAGGAGGTTGACAAGGGATTATTTTGCATCTTTGTGGATAATCTACCTTCCAATATGGATCCTAGAGCACTGTTTAAACTATTCTCAAAGTTTGGAATAGTGAAAGATATATTTATACCTCAGAAGAGGAGGAAAGCGACAAATACTAGATTTGAGTTTGCTAGACTTGATTGCTTAGTGGCGGCAATTGTTGCAGTCCAAAAATCCAATGGTTTATGGGTGGAGGATAGGGAGCTTGAAGTTAAAATGGTAGAATATGGTAGACTCGAAGATAGAGCAGCTAGAAGAAATTAGCCTGGAGGGGGTATAGGTGGAAATGAAATTAGGGGAAGGTATGCTCCAGATCATGATGGGTTACAAAGATCTTTTGCTGATATTTTAAAAATAGATGTAAATATGCCAGTGGGGAAATTAGTATCTACCATTAAGGTTAATGAAGAAGGGCATGGCTGGTTGTATGACAGTGTGCTGCTGAAATGCCAAATAGAGCATTCTGCGCAGAGCATTAAGGAGGTGCTAAAAGAGAAAGGATTGGGGCATGTACTGGTCAGAAATAGAGGTGGTAGGGATGTAGTGTTGACCTTCTTATCAAAAGATGATATGCTATCAAAACTATCGTTGATCAAAGCATGGTTTAAGAATTGGTGTGAATATGTCAAAATTTGGGAACCGGGATTCTGTACAGAGCCAGAGCGATGTATATAGCTCAGATGTTGTGGTATCCCTCTCAGCATATGGAATAGAAGCACCTTTAATAAGATCGGTAGAATTTGGGGTAGTGTTCTTAGTCTGGATGGGAACATTAGCCAACCACAATCCTTTAGTTATGGCAGAGTCAGAATTGCTACAAGTTGTATGGAGTTTATCAATACAACCATTAATCTGGAATGTAAGGGACAACTATATTCAGTGATGGTTTGTGAAGAACAATTGCACAGTTCAATGGTGTATAGAAGCATATTATCTAGTGAGGTTGAAGAAGTCCGTAGTTCAAATAAGGTCGATAAGCTTGAACCTGTAGGGTTAGGCGGTGGTGATAAGACTATTGAGAATCAGGCTGTAGAGGAGGAAGACAATGAAGTTGAGTTGGCAAGTTCTGGTGATATGGCACTAGGGAGTAGGCTAGAATTGACTAGTAAAAGCAATCATGGAGACACAGTAGTGGCTGAGACCCAAAGTGGTGTGGGGAACATATTGGTGGTTAAGGAGTGTATGGAGATGGCGGTTGCAGAGCATAGCTTAGAGGCTAATGATGATAATCTAAGGGATGAGGAATAGCTAGTTACACTCTGGTTTTGTTGGGTGTTTAAATGGGTCTATTGGCCAAAGGCCTGGTATTAACCTGGAAGTGAACTTGGGCCATATCCTTGATCCAGTGGAGAATAGCAGAATGGGTTTAATAGTGAGGGGCCCAACTACATAGTCAACATCTATTTCTAATTGGGCCTCTATTAGGCCCAACATGTACCAGGTGCAAACAAACCCAGATAGAGTGATAGATAACATATCTGGTGTGAAGAAGTCAAAAAATGAAGGTAAAGGTAAGGTTAGATTTTCTACTGCAACAAAATCCATTATAGAGGTGAAAGGGTACTCATCTCTAGCTCATTTGTATGGTCATAAAGATGCATCATCTAGTAAGTCCACCCCCTAAATGTGCTGTGTTTAGGGCTGTTGCAGCATCTTTGTCACTCTCTGCTTCAAATGAGGGTAACTCTTCCAGTAGAAGTCACATCCTTAGTGAGGCATAAGCAAACATTCAGCTGGGAAAAATCCTGGGCATCAATTATAAAGGCAGAAAGTCTGAAGCTTTGGAAATGATGGTTGCTTTGGAATTAGTTGACAGAGAAAGGAGGAAGGAGAAGAGGAAAGAATAGGAGTTTTGAGTCTCTTTATGGGGATTTTGGTGCTACAACAGTTTACATATGAAGTTGATGTCTTGGAATGTTAGAGGGTTGGGGAAATTATATGAAAGTAAAGTTGATTTTTTGCTTTTTCAAGAGACCAAAAAAGTTTCAATTTCTGAGAATGAAGTCAGAGCATTGTGAGGAAGGAGAAACATGGATTTTAAGGCTGCGGGTTCTGATGGGACTGTTGGGGGTCTACTTTGTATATGGGACCTATATTTTTTTCAATTGGTTGATTGTTGTAGCAGTAGGAGATTTATTCTCCTCACTGGTACCTTGCTGAATACATTTGATTGTACTATTTTGAATGTGTATGCACCAAATGAGGTAAGTAGTAGATGTAAAATTTGGGAATCCTTGCTGAAGTTAAAATTTGAGTTCCCAAAACCATGGTGCTTGGGGGGTGACTTAAATGAGATTAGGAATATTAGTGAGAGGGTGGGTTGTTCCAGAAGAGGTAAGGGGATGTTGGATCAAAATTCCTTCATTAAAAGTTGTGAGTTAAATGATTTACCATTGCTCGGCTGGAAGTTCACATTGTGCAATGCTCAAGATGGGGAGAAATGGAGTAGAATAGATAGAATTCTTCTTAATCTGGAGTGGATACTAAAGTTTAACTTCAAATTATGGGGTCTTCCTAAGCTATTTTCTGATCATTGTCCTATTTTGCTAATGGATGATGAGAGGGATTGTGGACCTAAGCCTTTTAGGTTCATTAATGCCTGGACTCTTCATCCAAGTTTTCCCTCATTCGTAGACAAGGTTTGGCATGAATCTAGAATTATTGGGAGAGCAGGGTATGTTTTATTTCAGAAACTGAAAATTCTGAAGTTGGAGCTGAAAAAATGGAATTCTGAAGTTTTTGGGAATCTATCAACAAAACTCAAGAAGGTAGAGGAGGAGTTGGTTGAACTGGACATTCTGGCTGAAGGTAGACCTCTAGAGGAGGCTGAAAGGTTTAGAAAAAGAGAAGTGAGAGGTGAAGTTTGGAATCTTAGTAGAATGGTGGAATGGATGTGGCAACAAAAGTCTAGAGTAAATTGGACCATCAATGGAGACAAAAACACTAAGTTTTTTTTTCATATTATGGCTAGCAGTAGGAGAAGTAAAAATTCAATTAATTCCATCACAGTTGAAGGTGAGGTCTTTGAGGAGCCAGCGAAGGTAAAGTATGAAGTCTTTCAACATTTCAAGAGGCAGTTCATTGAAAACTGGGTAAAAAGACCAGTTCTGGGAGGATTGTTTAAGTCAATGCAAGCAAGTTCTGTATTTCATGATCTTGAATCAGTGTTCACTGAAGAGGAAGTAAGGGTAGCTGTTAAGGAGTGCAATGGTGATAAGGCTCCAGACCCGGATGGGTTTAATCTCCTTTTTTTTCAAAAATTATGGACGTCAATTCATCATGAGGTTATGCATTTCTTGAGAGAATTTCATGCTTTTAGCAAGCTTTCCTATGGGATTAACAGTTCATTTATCACCTTAATTCCTAAGAATGATAATCCTTGTGGCCTATCTGATTATAGACCTATTAGTTTGGTGGGTAGTTTGTACAAAATTCACTCTAAAGTTCTGGCTCATAGACTCAAGAAAGTTCTTCCTGTGGTTATTGGGGAAACACAATCTGCTTTCTTGGAGGAAGAAATATATTTGATGTGGTGTTTATTGCTAATGAAACAGTTGATAAATGGAAAAAATCTAGAAGAAAAGGTGTTATTATCAAACTGGACTTTGAGAAAGCTTATGATTCAATCAATTGAGAATTCTTATTCTCTATGTTATCTAATTTTGGTTTTGGATCTAAGTGAATATCTTGGATGTGGGAATGTATTTCTACAGCAAGGCTGTCTGTCTTAGTGAATGGCTTACCAACGGAGGAGTTTTCTCCACAAAAAGGTCTTAGACAAGGTGATTCTCTTTCTCCTTTTCTATTCAACATAGTGGTTGAAGGTCTGAATATCTTAATGAACAGAGCTTACGAGAAAGGCATTATTAAGGGGGTAAAAGTAGGGGGTAAAAGAAGTAGTGATATCCCATCTCCGATTTGCTAATGATTCCATTATATTTTGTGAGGCAGATATGGATCAAATAGTGCACACAAAGAGGATCTTAAGAAGTTTTGAAATATTGTCTGGAATGCGAATAAATTTCGACAAGAGTGTGGTGTGTGGTGTGGGTGTGGATGAGGAAACTTTGGTTGCTTTCGTTGATATTCTAAACTACAAGGTTCATGGCCTGCCACTCAAATTTTTAGGTCTTCTCTTAGGTGCTAATCTAGGGAGGAAATCAACCTGGAAGCCAGTTTCGGATAAGGTAAAATCTCGGTTGACTGGGTGGAAAAGAAGGCTCCTCTCCTTTGCAGGTAGATTAACTTTGATTAAGTATGTACTGTCTAGCCTTCCTATTTATTATCTATCTTTGTTCAAAATGCCTAGTGAAGTGGTTAAAGAAATTCAAAGGCTTGAAGCTTCTTTCCTATGAGTGGAAATGGGTTAAAGATGAAGGTTCATCTGGTGAATTGGGTGGAAGTATCCAAAAATATGAATCAATGAGGACTAGGGATTAGGAGAATTAAGGATGTCAATGCAAGTTTACTTATTAAATGGTGGTGGAAATTTGGAAGTGAAGTAAATGCTCTATGGAGAAAATTGGTGTGCAATAAGTACATGATCGAGGAGGCTAGTTAGATACCATATGTGCACTTATCATCTAGACAATCTAGAATCTGGAGAGATGTTCTTTCAATTGTAGGTCATAATCAACCTCTAGTGGAGTTCCTTTTAGGGCAGTTTCAGATAAAGGTTGGAAATGGGCATAAAATTTAAGTTTTGGCTTGATAAGAGGGTTAGAAATAGGTGCCTTAAAGATGAGTTCCCTATACTCTTTAGCTTGTCAAATGACAAGGAGGGCACACTGTCTTATTTTTTAGAGAGGAAATCCAGCTTGGCGGAGTGGAACTTTGCCTTCAGAAGGGTGTTATATGATTGGGAGAAAGTAGAGGTCAATAGGTTGGTGGCAACATTGAGGGAGACCCCTTCTCTAAGTCCTGATGTTGAAGACTGTCCTATTTGAAATGGTTCTACTGGAGGTAACTTTAAGGTATCTGATATCGATAGGTTTAGTGATTCCCTTTTGGGCCCTCATATCAAAATTTGTAAGTTTATTTGGAACATTCCCCCTCAAAATTCAATTTTTTCGTTGGTTGGCTTGGAAGAATAGAGTTAAAACAAGGGTTTTTTTACAACATGTTGGTGCCCTTAATAGTAGTGCTTCTGTCTTATGTGCTTTTTGCAAAAGTGAAAATTAATCTGCTATTCATATTCTGCTACACTGTCCATTTTCATGGAAAGTTTGGTCTGATTTCCTGTATTGGTGGGGGTGTTTGTGGGTGGTGCCAAAGTCTATTGATTGCTTATTCCAGTGGTGGTTAGGCTAGAATCATAAGAAATTGGTTAAGAGGTTGTGGCGGGCATTCCCTTCTATTGTTCTTAGGTCCATTTGGAAGTTAAGAAATGATTGTGTATTTAATAGAGTCCAGCCTGGTAGGTCTGAGTTATGTGAAACTATTAAGGTTAGATTTGCTATTTGGGTTAAAGCTTCATCAAAGGAGATCATGTACTTTGTTATGAACTTAATCAATAATCTAGAACAGATTAAGGGCTGCAGCTGAGATTTGTTCTGTCATATGCTGGCTGCTATTTGGGTGTTATGGGGGCTTTTTGAATTTTGGATTCTGTTGGTCTGCTGATTTGTTGGTTTGGTGAGCAGCTGCTTCACCCCAAGCTGTGTTGGTTTGGGCAACACCTGCTGGTTTGCTACCATGTGTTGTGAGCTGGTCTATAATTTGCTGGTTGCTGTTTGTGGTGTTTTGGGTGGCAGTTTGGTATCTGCTGGTTTGGTGGTTTACTAGTTTGGGTAACACCTGTTTCAATCTGGCTAGGTATCTGTCTACTGACTGTGTATCTATCTATCTCAGTGCTGTATCTATCTGGCATTTTGATGTCTCCTAGGTTGTTGGTTTACTGGTTGTGCTGTGTATCTATCTATCTCTTGCTAGTTTCTGCTGTGTATCTGCTAAAACTGGTAGCTCTATTGTGTGCCTCTTGGTCAGATTTTGTTCCAAGTGAATTTGTATTTTATTGAGGCTGTTGATATGTTTGTGAGGCTAACACTACTAAAGAAAGGGCCTTTTGAGTCAGTTTTTTGAGTCGGCAGATTTTACCGTCGCAAAAGGTAGCCTTTTTGAGACGGCACAGAGTTACCGACTCAAATACCAAACCTTTAGCATCGGTACAGTTGGCCGACTGTAACAACGCCCGCGAGGGACCTCGCTACAGTTCGGACTCGATTTTGTTGCGGTTCTAAATCTTGAACCAAAGAGTCCAAATCCGGCAAATCGTTTTGAAGGAAAACAGATTTTTTGAAAGAAGTGCCAAACATGGACTGCTTTGCCAGATAACAGAGTCGCCACCTAAATATTTTTAAATGGGAAATTTAGGAAACCCTAACTCAGTGCCAAAGGCCACGTGTCTGTCATCACCAAAGTTGGCTCGGGAACTTGGGTACGATTGGGGAAGGTCACATCGTGAGCACCCCCGCTCGCCCGGTCAAAGACCGGCCTCTACTAACCATGATATCTGTTTTTGAAAACTTTGTATGCTCTTATTCCGGTTATTAGCCTAGGATTACTATGTGATGCTCGCAGCAAACAAGTATAGACTGGGCCGTCTGAATTGGAACAAAACATTTCATGTTTGTTTGTTTGAAAATGGTTTGCTACCCGCAGGTAGGCTTAAAATGCAGATTTTGCCACAATCTAGTGGGCTTAACAAACAATTGATGAATTGCTCCAATTCAGATAACTCAACCTCCACCCACAGGCATTCAAGGCAGTTATATCACATAAGCAAATAGCCTCATGGTAAGCATGCTATTCATGGCAACACTCACACGCATGCAAGGATGCTAAAGCATAAAACTTACCGAGTACTCCAAGCCAAAATAGGAACCGGTTAGAAATCATGCATGATCCTAAAATATACAGAATGCCTAATGCAACACATACAAAATGCAACTGTAGCAGGCTCGGCTATTCTAAACATGGTATATGAAATGCAACAGCTATCAAGTATTCAACTTGGAATTGAAATACAAATGCAGTTTGTATGATGCGCCAAGCCCGGTGCGTGCAAAACAGATGAATGAATGCAAACATGCTGTCATACTGTATGCTAATTGAAATATGCCCTATATCTAACCATCCAAAGCGGGTAAATAAAAGGGAGAAAGAAATGGGGGTTGGAAGACATACATCACACTCACGCACCCTTATTACAATATTGCCCTCGCGCAGAGGGTCCGAATAAATACACAGTCCGAATAATACAGTCCGAATAAATATACAAATTCTAATTAATTAACAAATTAATTACAAAAGAAGTAAAACTGGCATGCAAGCCAGGGACTGCCTCGCTTCTGATGGATGACGCATGTTGGGCTACCTGGCGCGGAAATTCACTGGGATGCCCCGATTAGCCTCTGTTGGCAATATTTCTTGCAATGCGCGTCCGACTCCGAAAGTTGCTAAACTCTGAATTTTGCTGCAACAGAGAGCAGGAAAAGGGCACAGCAGTGTATTTCACAAATATATGCATGCCTCGATCCTCGTGCCACCAATCACGCATATCGATGCATGATGGCCGAGGAGCCGAATTGCATAACTCAATGTAGGGATGAATGTAGGTGCGTGCTATAACAAAAACCTAACTCCATCATGGGTAATCCGGAGTGTCGGTAACTGGGGAATTGGGACACACTCCGTCACTCGAAGTACGGAATGTACCTCGTTTCCCGTGCGATATGCATGATATGCATGAAATGCAACTAATATACAACCTAGCATGCTCAATGCTTATGAAAATGAGATGAAAATGAGACGCCTCGAAAAGCGTGCACACGGGCACGCAAATCGAGGCGATGATATGAAATGCAAATCGGGTAAAACCGAAGTGCCTCGAAATGCGTGCACACGGACACGCAAACCGAAGCGATGATATGAAATGCAAATCGGATAAAATCGAAGTGCCTCAAAATGCGTGCACACGGGCACGCAAACCGAGGCGATGATATGAAATGCAAATCGGATAAAACCGAAGTGCCTCGAAATGCGTGCACACGGGCACGGAAACCGATGCGATGATGAAATGCAAATTGCATAAAACCGAAGTGCCTCGAAGTGCGTGCACACGGGCACGCAAACCGAGGCAATGATATGAAGTGCAAATCGGATAAAACCGAAGTGCCTCGAAATGCGTACACACGGGCACGCAAACCGAGGTAATGATATGCAATCATGAAATGGCATACGGAATGCAAATTGGGCTTATGCCAACATGAGAGGACCTCAGCCGCACTCATATAAGCTGCCGTCGGATAAAAATGAAGTGCCTCGAAATACGTGCACACGGGCACGCAAACCGAGGCGAAGGCATACACAATGCCATGACATGGAAAATGCAGATTGGGTTTACACTAACATGAGAGGACCTCAGCCGCACTCACATAAGCTGCCGGCGGATAAAAATGAAGTGCCTCAAAATGCGTGCACACGGGCACACAAACCGAGGCAATGGCATACAAGCACGAAAATGCAAATTGGGCTTACGCCAACATGAGAGGGCCTCAACCACACTCACATAGGCTGCCGTCGGATAAAAATGAAGCTGCCTCGAAATGCGTGCACACGGGCACGCAAACCGAGGCGATGCGGAATGACATGCGAAATGCAAATTGGGCTTATACCAACATGAGAGGGCCTCAGCCGCACTCACATGGGATGCCGAAATGATAGAAAGAGGTGCCTCGAAATGCGTGCCCACTGGCACGCAAACCGAGGCAATGCATTAAGGCATGAAATGACATGGGAAATGATATGCAAGCATGCAAACCAAATTTCAGCCACTAAATAAAGGGGAAAACAGTCCCGAAATGATACGAAATGACAATCAATGTAGGAAATCATCCCGAAATGTCATTTAAGTGCCCGAAATGGCCTACGGCTATGCTAAACATGCAAAATTGACACATGAAAGCAAAAACAGTAGCAAGGCAGCCCCAAAAATAGCATCTTTCCAGTACAAAATATAGCCAAATTGTAAGCATAGATATGGCAACAATAGCTTGCAAAAATACGGAAAAAGAGAGGAATTACAAAGCAAGTGGTATCTACCATGCTCAAACCCAAAAAATCAGTTCTACAACATTGAAGATGGAACAAAAATATGCACAAATTCAAGAGATGACAACCTCTAAATCAGTATGTATATATGCTAAACATAGCATGCAAAATTTGGGCCAAAAGAGGGCTATAAAGAGGGGTATCATAGGCAATGACCAAACAACTTAAGACCCTTAATAAAACTTGGAGAATGGACCAAAACAAGACATTTTCTAAGCCTGATGAAGGCTGAAATCCGAAGCTAAGCAAGCCTAACAAAGCATGCAAATTTACGGAAAATTTGACGGATTTCAAAGCAAGTACTAAAACCAATCACCAAATGGCTTAAGACTCTTCACAAAGCATGACAAGGAGACAAAAATAAGGCTCTTTCTAAGCCTGATGAAGGCTGAAATTCGGAGCCAAATAAGTCTAACAAAGCATGCAAAACAAGACCAAAGAGAGATATAAAGAGAAGCCATTCATGGAGACACCAAACAAGATTGGTCCCTTCTACAATGTTGTAGAGGGACACAAAATAGGCTCAAAATCAGTTTATAGCATGCTCCAAAAATAAATGCACATAAGCTAAAAATAGCATGCAAGTTTACGGTAATTTGGAGGATTTACAAAGGAGATGCATGATAGAGTCACCAAACATGGTTGAGCCCTTCTTCAATGTTGAAGAGGGGCTCAAAATAGGCCCAAAATCAGTTTATTTCAGGCTCGAACACAGATCACACATAGGCCAAATATTCAATGCAAAATATTGACATATAAGATGATATTGAAACAAGTACCAAATGGGGCTCTCAAATGATGTTGAGACCTTAAACAAACATGAAGAACACCTCAAAATAGTGACATTTCCAGTTAATCTCGGAACTCAAAACCATAAGCAAATAGGTCTAAGAAATGAGCCAAAATAGGGCTAGAAAAGAGGGAAAGAGGACTTACCCTTGTAGACAACTTCTTTGGCTGCTTCTAGGACCAAATTTGCTACCTCTTAGCTGCTGGAAAGCCTCCTGAGATGCTGGAAATGGAGTAGTGGTGGTGGTGCTTGGTGGTGATGAAGAAAATGGGTTGGAACTTGGTGTTTAGAGCTTGGAAATATAGAGAGGGAGAGAGATACAACACAAGAGCTCTCCAAGGATTTTTTTTTAACCCTTCCCCCAGCTGGAAGTTGCTGGTTTTAAGGCCAAAAAGATGGAAATATCTCTCCTCAAATATCTAGATACTTTGAGGGCAAAATATCTAGATATTTTGAGGGCAAAAGAAAAAGATTTTGTTCGGCCACGAAGTGGGCATCTGAGACCGCAGTGTTCCTCGGAATGATGAAACAGAGGTACCTGCCAAAATTGAACAAAAACCGATGCAAAACGAAAGCTCGGGGACCAAAACCGCGCGGGGTCCCGAAAATGGGCTGTAGGCACCGGAAGTGGTGTTCGGCTGCGAAGTGGGTTTCTGAGACCCCAGTGTTCCTCGGAATGCTAAAATAGAGGTCTCTGCCAAAAACCGGAGAAAACGGATTCGAAATGAATGCTCGGGACCAAAACCGCGCAGTTTGGGGTCCCGAAAATGGGCTGCCGGGCACCGGAAGTGGTGTTTGGCTGCGAAGTGGGTTTCAGAGACCCCAGTGTTCCTCGGAATGCTAAAATAGAGGTCTCTGCCAAAAACCGGAGAAAACGGATGCGAAATGAATGCTCGGGACCAAAACCGCGCAGTTTGGGGTCCCGAAAACAGGCTGCCGGGCACCGGAAGTGGTGTTCGGCTGCGAAGTGGGTCTCAGAGACCCCAGTGTCCCTCGGAAGGACCAAACAGAGGCACTTGCCAAAAACCGAAGAAATCGGAGATGGTTGGGCGGTCCCGAACCGAGGCACACGACCTGACGGTCCCGAAAACCGGGAACCGGGCTCCGAAATGGGCAAAATGGCCTACGGCCACGAAAAGTAGCTCACGGCCACCGGGAGATAGTCTACGGGACCACTCCCTTCCCTTAGGAAAGAAAACAGAGAAAACCGAGCCTGGTTCGCAAACCGAGACAAGGTAGAGAAGAAAGTTCGGAAGTCTGGAGGCAGGGCGCACGGCCGCAACTCTGAGACTTCTGAACGAGCACAGTATGCAACATCACCGAGCGCTCAATCGGTGACGTCTGAGTCTTAAGGTCGGTCAAAAATGGGGTGTCTACAGTTGCCCCTCTTTGACAGAACTCGGAAGTCATGAGAATGACGAGAGTGAATGTCAAAGCCCAGAGACGACCCATTTTTGACAAGGCCGAAGACTTAGACAATCATACAAGATAAACAAAGATATGTGCCCGCAGGCGTGCCCTCAGGCAAGGGGGCAAAATGCAAATGATATGCAAGAAGCCAGATGATCATGCAAGTGCAGCAAGCTGTAATGAAGCAAGTATTCGCAAATAGATGCAACAGTTATAAGCAAGAATGCAAAGCAACAGGATGCCAAATGTAACTCGATGTTCGTGCAAATGCAGCAGGCTGTAATGAAGCAAGTATTCGCAAATAGATGCAACAGTTATAAGCAAGAATGCAAAGCAACAACTATATTTCATGCAGTTAGGAATGCGGAGAATTATTCAATTCTCGTCGCGTCTCACACGGAGAAGATACGATACCTGCGCGATTCGTCCGGTCGAATGATACAGTGCACAAAATAGTGCGATACGCTAAACAGCGCGATTGATTTGAAATGCACAAGACAGTGCGATACGCAAAACAGCGCGATTGATTATCTGCACAAAACAGTGCGATGCGCAAAACAGCGTGATCGATTTGAAATGCACAAGACAGTGCGATACGCAAAACAGCGCGATCGATTTGAAATGCACAAGACAGTGCGATGCGCAAAACAGCGCGATTGATAAACTGCACAAAACAGTGCGATGCGCAAAATAGCGCGAATGATTTGAAATGCACAAGACAGTGCGATTGAGGTGCGCAAAATAGCGCGATTGATTAACTGCACAAAACAGTGCGATGCGCAAAATAGCGCAATTGATTTGAAATGCACAAGACAGTGCGATTGAGGTGCGCAAAATAGCGCGATTGATTTGAAATGCACAAGACAGTGCGATTGAGGTGCGCAAAATAGCGCGATTGATTAACTGCACAAAACAGTACGATGCGCAAAATAGCGCAATTGATTTGAAATGCACAAGACAGTGCGATTGAGGTGCGCAAAATAGCGCGATTGATAAACTGCACAAAACAGTGCGATGCGCAAAATAGCGCGAATGATAAACTGCACAAAACAGTGCGATGCGCAAAATAGCGCGAATGATTTGAAATGCACAAGACAGTGCGATTGAGGTGCGCAAAATCGCGCGATTGATAAACTGCACAAAACAGTGCGATACGCTAAACAGCGCGATTGATTTGTAATGCACTAACAAGTGCAGGTGAAGTGTGCATGACAATGCGAGTAATGAGCATGGTGTGATTGATACACAAAGTGAGCAGAGTATGATAGATATACTAAAGGTGAACACAAAATGTGATAGATGCACTAAGTGAACGAGTATGATGGATATACTAAAGGTGCGTGATGGATACACAAAATGTGATATAGAAAATGAGAATGTGTGTGATAGATACACAAAAATGAATGAAGTGTGATTGATACACTAAAATGAGAGAAGTGTGATCGATACACTAAGTGAATGAGAAAGAAACTTGATAGGTACAATGCAATACAATGCATGATGCTTACGGAAAGCAATAAATGGACAAAGCGGCGCTTTTAGAAAGTACCTCATGAGGTGAGTGGCGGTGAACCGCTCTTCTCCAACGGGGATCTCCCCTCGTGCTGTTCGAACACTTTACCTTGAACTCACAGTATAAAGGCTTTGGAATACTGACAAGTAACAACATCTGCATGTAAGAGCTACGGCTGCTGCTTGTTTTCCTGATCATATTCACAACTTTCCCTATTCTCCAACGGGGTGACAGACTAGGTTGGTTCAGTATCCAGAACTGAGGCGCATACACATGCTATCTCAATCTATGGGGCTGCCATACAGATTTCAAGCCGAGGACATGCCTCTGGGTATTTAAACCAGACTTTAGTCTCGGAAATCCCGAACCTTTGCGTTCTAGGCCACGGCCATTCGAACTCTAGTTTCCACCGTCGCAGTTGGTCTCCTAGGAACTCATCGCAAACACGTCCAAGATGCCTCTGGCAGGGAATGGTACTCAGGGAGAGCACTTCTGATCGCCATTCTGGCTTGAAGTAGACTTGATTTTGAGCTTGAGGTAGAGGCACACTCATACTTCGGAACATTGGCAAGACCTGAAGAGGTACACACGGAATATAGTCTCGGCACTTATTGAAGTTGGAACAAACTCAGATGCCCGATATTTTCCTCTTTTGCTTTTGCTTTGCAGCCCGAAACTCATAGCTTCAGATAGGTCCTGGTTTCACTGTTCTCACATGACCTAGGTTGAACCCTGTAGTTTTTTTTGAAAGAACAAATTCTATTTTGCACAAATGTGGCGAACGGCACGGCACTCGGAGCACAAAACAATTTTTTGAACTTGAGAGTGAGCATAAGTTCTCAACTGGGTATTGAGCCTACGACTGAATACAGCACACTACGACTCAACAAGAAAACAAAAGGCACATAACCTAGACACATCGAGTAACACTCGAGACGACTCAAAACAAGGATCGAGATAAAACAAAAAGACACGACACTCAGACGTGCACAGGGAGCCTGTTTCACCGGGTATGTTTCCCACCCTTTCTTATTTGTGATTCTCACATCACTCGGCCCTCAAGCTCTGTTTTTCTGTCAAAACCCTTTTGCTCACTTTTTCTTTCATCGCACACCTCTCTATTCTTCAATCTCTCATTTTTCAATCCCTCCCCTGGATGGTTAATGGATGAACAGGAAGTTGCGAGGTCATGCCCCCAGCACTCAGCTAGATCCTTCTTCTTCTGCATGCAGCTAGTGAATTCCTTCCACAGAGGGGTTGCGCTACATTTGGGTGTGTAGCAAATCTGCAGCTGACATCGATTGATGATGCTTTGCTGGGGAGTTTGGACGTGATAAGATTCGTCCAGATGATGGAGTGGAATATCTTGCCCCATTCCAGCTCGTGCTTCGCACTTCGCTTAATACCTCGTTGCTTGGAGGGTGCGAGAGCTTTCAGCCCTTTTGTTGTTAACCCCAGTTGTGCCTCTTCTGGCAGGTAGAGTGCCCTTCTTGGCAAGTATGTTGATGATGGGGAAAAGACAGAACACCTGACTCAACCGTGCCCCTACTTCATCATTTTGACCATTTTTTTATTTTTGCCTTATACTAAAACAATTTCGACCAAAATGAGAGTTAGATTAACATGCCTGTTCAATTTTTGATTTGAAATCATGTAAGTCAGGCTATGAGCACTGAAAATTTTCCTTTTTTGGGCCCAAGAAATGGTCCAGTTTTTGGAAAAGATGAAATAATTTTCGAGAAAACTAGTCAACCTCAGTAAAAATTCTCAAAAACTATTTTGCAAATGGTCACTGCTCAACGAACATGAAACCTACTCCTGAGATGCGCAACCTCGGATCCGAAGGAAAATTGCCCCTTGCTTAAAGAGAGCTGCATGGCAACGGAAAGTTGCCCCTTGTTTGAACGGCACCGCGGCGCGTTGAATGGCAACGGAAAGTTGCCCCTTGTTTGGATGGCGCCGCAGCACACTATAATTAACCCTCAGAGTGATGATGACAACCGAACTCTCAGATACAGAAAAGGCAAAGATGATCAAAACCATTACATGGACACAATCGAATTTGAAGTGTTTTATGGCTGGACTTCAAGATGAAGTTGCCTACGTATCCCAAACATGGGAATCAAGCCTTACGTAGTTCGGGGTTAAGGTACACTCAGGTATTTAACCTCTCCTTTTTATGCTCTAACTTTTGCCAAGGCGCCTGTTGCAGGTTTTCGACCTTGCGAGCTTTGTTCTTCTTTCTTTTTCATTCTTTTCTTTTCTTTTTCTTCTTTTTTTTTTCTTTTCTCTTTTTTCATTTTTTTTCCCTATTTGAATTTTTGTATCTTTGCATTTTTTTTTTCTTTTTTTTTTCATTCTTTTCTTCGCTCTAACTTTTGCCTGGGTCGCCCTTCCGGGTTTTCGGCCCAGCGAGCCTCTCAAAGGGTAAAAAGTGTAACAAGTCCATGCCAAATGGTTTTGAGATTGAAGCCCTCTATATCCAGGAGAGTGGCTGTTGTATTGACTTGCGGAAAGATCCACCTTTGGCTCTTCGAGCACATGGATATTTTTTGCCCTTAGTTCGAGGGGTGCTTCTGCTCTAGCCTTGCAAGCTTCTTCTGATGAGGTCTGACCTTCTTGATCTAACTTTGGTGCCTCATGTTCGAGGGCTGCTTCAAATCTAGCCACACAGGCCTTACATTGTAGTTGACCATTGAACATTCTGAATCTGAGTTCAAGGTGTTGAAAGTAGAGGGGTTGAGTCTCGAGGCTGAGAGCGATCCTAAGCTGCACAATCTCAAGAGCGATTCCACACATGTCTTCGCAGAACCGCGCAAAACATTTTTTGAAAGTTTTTAAGAAAGCGACAAATCGCTCGCACTGAAGACAGTGTGAAACCAATCTGGATCAAGCCAGGGTCCTTCTCAGTACTCACGCTAACAAGCATGATTCCATTCATTAAGGGCTTAGCACGCCTCTCTTTCTCTCAGTTGATCAAAGTTTTGCAAATCCCGAGGAATTCCTCCCTCTTTGTTTTCACCGCAGTGTTCAAAAAGGTTTTGAAAAATTTAGGTCATTACAATGACTTCAAGGCACAAGAGAGCAGGTGGAGTGCACTGCCATTTCATTCAAATCCCGGCATAACTAGCACACGGCAGAAGCAAATGCGAGAGCGTGGAAATTACTGCTGTTTCATTCAAAATCTGTCGGCATAATTGGCTCCCTGGCAGAAACAGACTCAAAACAAAACAAAAAGACAAACGCAAAACAAAATGGTGACGCTCGAGGTAACACCCCCGGAATCACCCGACTCCTATACAACAGGACCGACTCGATACAACAAGACAGACCCACAACAAAAGAGACTGACTTAAAACAAAAAGACAGACTCAAGACAAAACAACAAGACTGACCCAATACCCAAGTCATAATGTAGCATTCGCCAAAAGCTCAAAACAGTGCGTGCCATACGCCATATCTGAAGTACACTGAATGCCGCCCGCAGGTGATTCATCCCTCGATCACATCGTCTTATCCCCCAAGTTCACCGATCCAGTGCCAATAGACTTTGCAGAGCTTGGCGGGAGGACAACTCCGTTGTCAAATAGATCCTGTACTTCATGGCGAAGACGGAAGCAGTCGTCAGTAGTATGGCCAGTTTGCTGATGGTACGCGCAATACTGGGTAGCATCATGTGTTACCGGAAGAGGGTTCGGGAGAGGCCGAGGCTCAAGAGGTTTGAGATGGCTTTGTCCTACAAGGATTTGGAAAGCTTTGGACAAAGGCATGTGGAGGGCATGGAAGACCCTCCGACCTCGGGGTTGGTACTTCTGGGTTTGTGGATTTTTGCTGGATGCACCAACAGAGAGATTGGCAGGTGCTGGCCTGGCTTGCTGATTTCTTCCAAGCACGGGATTAGAACTGAAAGGAACATTCTTGGTACAACGGCCCTTCTCCCGGCTTGCCCCTTGAGTCAAACTGCCCCCAACTTGAGTAGCGAAAGTGTCATTCACAGCTTTTGCGACAACCGCGAGCACTTGCTCTTTGTTCAGTCCCTCGGCTTTCAAAGCCTCAACAGCAAACATAAGATGTTCATGGGGATCCATGCCCGCCCCTACCTTGTTCTTTCCACTCACCCCCACTTTGCCAAGGGATTTGCCTCCCTCAAATGCAGCCCGCCCCAAGCTTGGGGAGCCTTTTGACATGAACTCCCTGGTAGGCGATGTGGTCAATGATGGAGCCAAAACTCCAAAGGCTAAATCTGTCACAGTCCTTTGGAGATCTACGATCATTCTTTTTAGCTCAGAAGTAGTGGGCTCACGGGTTTGAGATGATTGGGGTTCAAGTGCATCCATCGTGCTTAAGCCCATGCTATGGGTCGGGGGGTATATACTGGGGTTGTAGGTGGGTGGCAGTGTATGGCTGAGGTTGGGATGTAGATGAGGTACTTGGTCCTCGGGGTTTTGAAATGGAGCTATTGTCCGGTTGTCAATGAGATTCTGGATCTCATGACGAAGGCGATAACAACCATCGGTACCATGGCCGCGCTGTTGATGATATACACAGTATTTGCTGGGGTTATGTCTGGCAGGGAGTGGGTTTGGCAAAGGTTGAGGATTAAGGGGTTTGAGATGCCCTCTTTCCATCAGGACTTTGAATGCGCTGGTTAGGCTCATATGGAGGGGGTGAAAAATCTACCCTGAGCTCGGGCTGGGCTGGCTATTTGTAGGCTGGCCTTGGAAAAAGGGTCGGCTATGGCGACTGTGTTGACTTTAGCAGGTTTGGAAAGGCCCTGCGAATCTTCAGCTGGCAAAAGTGGGTCAAAGTTCGGTTGGGGTCCCGAAGTTGGGTGTGAGGCAGATGCCCCAGATGGGCGTTGCGTTTCAGCACTGGTCTCATCCTGCATTGCAGTTCCCTGATTTAACACTGCTATCATAGCCACAAAGCCTTCCGAACCTTGTGCCATCACGGGTCTACTGATGATGTGACTGGTGACTGTCGGATCAGATGAGCCAATGAGCCCTGTCTGGCCCTTCTTTGCCTTGCCTCAGCAAAAGAACACTGGTTGCCCTTGAATTGAATTTCTGACCTAACAAAGTCTATCAGCACTAGTCCAATGTACCCGGGGGATATTGGAGCCTTCTGAAGCTATGGTTCCAGGACTACCTAGCAAAAGAGAAAACATGCAGCATCTCAGCCTGATTTCACCAAAACGGATATGAGCATAACAGGATGACTGTGCCCTCTACTGAATTCTGTCCAAAATTCTGCCTCAAATCTGATACCCTCGGGTAAACTGAATCCCGAAATACTGAACTGGTGCCCGCAGGCCTGATGCCCAAACTCATAGACTGATATATGCATTCCCTGTAGAGACGCACTCTAACAAGCACATAACAGATAAGTGAGAGCCAAAACACCCCTATGTTGGGTAGGGTTTCCCTGTCCTATTTTGTCAGGAGCTAGGGTTTCACTACGCACGCAGTGGCTTCAAACAACCTATAAACGGGTAAGCAACCTGTCCTAGTTTGGAATGGTCACTATGGATCCGAATATGCACTAGGTCGAATGGTCAAAAAGGGTGCCCCGGTAAAACCGGGGTTTGTGTTCCCATACTGGCAGAGGCCGTAACCGGTCAGCCTTACGGACATGCCTTGACAAGACAAGCCTCCGGCAAACCGCTCAGGAATAGCAGATAGCAAACACGGTGTCCTAGGCGCACCAATGCAAATGCAATGCAAAGAAGCACACAAGTGTAGTCAAAACCAGATATCACGAGTTCGAGTTAAGTTCTCTAAATCCCCAGCAGAGTCGCCAGAAACTGTAACAACGCCCGCGAGGGACCTCGCTACAGTTCGGACTCGATTTTGTTGCGGTT
Organism: Camellia oleifera; assembly: GCA_022316695.1. Lineage (NCBI taxonomy): Eukaryota > Viridiplantae > Streptophyta > Magnoliopsida > Ericales > Theaceae > Camellia > Camellia oleifera. The sequence continues at coordinate 155,573,699 of CM039305.1, forward strand.
CTAAATCTTGAACCAAAGAGTCCAAATCCGGCAAATCGTTTTGAAGGAAAACAGATTTTTTGAAAGAAGTGCCAAACATGGACTGCTTTGCCAGATAACAGAGTCGCCACCTAAATATTTTTAAATGGGAAATTTAGGAAACCCTAACTCAGTGCCAAAGGCCACGTGTCTGTCATCACCAAAGTTGGCTCGGGAACTTGGGTACGATTGGGGAAGGTCACATCGTGAGCACCCCCGCTCGCCCGGTCAAAGACCGGCCTCTACTAACCATGATATCTGTTTTTGAAAACTTTGTATGCTCTTATTCCGGTTATTAGCCTAGGATTACTATGTGATGCTCGCAGCAAACAAGTATAGACTGGGCCGTCTGAATTGGAACAAAACATTTCATGTTTGTTTGTTTGAAAATGGTTTGCTACCCGCAGGTAGGCTTAAAATGCAGATTTTGCCACAATCTAGTGGGCTTAACAAACAATTGATGAATTGCTCCAATTCAGATAACTCAACCTCCACCCACAGGCATTCAAGGCAGTTATATCACATAAGCAAATAGCCTCATGGTAAGCATGCTATTCATGGCAACACTCACACGCATGCAAGGATGCTAAAGCATAAAACTTACCGAGTACTCCAAGCCAAAATAGGAACCGGTTAGAAATCATGCATGATCCTAAAATATACAGAATGCCTAATGCAACACATACAAAATGCAACTGTAGCAGGCTCGGCTATTCTAAACATGGTATATGAAATGCAACAGCTATCAAGTATTCAACTTGGAATTGAAATACAAATGCAGTTTGTATGATGCGCCAAGCCCGGTGCGTGCAAAACAGATGAATGAATGCAAACATGCTGTCATACTGTATGCTAATTGAAATATGCCCTATATCTAACCATCCAAAGCGGGTAAATAAAAGGGAGAAAGAAATGGGGGTTGGAAGACATACATCACACTCACGCACCCTTATTACAATATTGCCCTCGCGCAGAGGGTCCGAATAAATACACAGTCCGAATAATACAGTCCGAATAAATATACAAATTCTAATTAATTAACAAATTAATTACAAAAGAAGTAAAACTGGCATGCAAGACAGGGACTGCCTCGCTTCTGATGGATGACGCATGTTGGGCTACCTGGCGCGGAAATTCACTGGGATGCCCCGATTAGCCTCTGTTGGCAATATTTCTTGCAATGCGCGTCCGACTCCGAAAGTTGCTAAACTCTGAATTTTGCTGCAACAGAGAGCAGGAAAAGGGCACAGCAGTGTATTTCACAAATATATGCATGCCTCGATCCTCGTGTCACCAATCACGCATATCGATGCATGATGGCCGAGGAGCCGAATTGCACAACTCAATGTAGGGATGAATGTAGGTGCGTGCTATAACAAAAACCTAACTCCATCATGGGTAATCCGGAGTGTCGGTAACTGGGGAATTGGGACACACTCCGTCACTCGGAGTACGGAATGTACCTCGTTTCCCGTGCGATATGCATGATATGCATGAAATGCAACTAATATACAACCTAGCATGCTCAATGCTTATGAAAATGAGATGAAAATGAGACGCCTCGAAAAGCGTGCACACGGGCACGCAAATCGAGGCGATGATATGAAATGCAAATTGGGTAAAACCGAAGTGCCTCGAAATGCGTGCACACGGGCACGCAAACCGAAGCGATGATATGAAATGCAAATCGGATAAAACCGAAGTGCCTCGAAATGCGTGCACACGGGCACGCAAACCGATGCGATGATGAAATGCAAATTGGATAAAACCGAAGTGCCTCGAAGTGCGTGCACACAGGCACGCAAACCGAGGCAATGATATGAAGTGCAAATCGGATAAAACCGAAGTGCCTCGAAATGCGTGCACACGGGCACGCAAACCGAGGTAATGATATGCAATCATGAAATGGCATACGGAATGCAAATTGGGCTTATGCCAACATGAGAGGACCTCAGCCGCACTCATATAAGCTGCCGTCGGATAAAAATGAAGTGCCTCAAAATGCGTGCACACGGGCACGCAAACCGAGGCGAAGGCATACACAATGCCATGACATGGAAAATGCAGATTGGGTTTACACTAACATGAGAGGACCTCAGCCGCACTCACATAAGCTGCCGGCGGATAAAAATGAAGTGCCTCAAAATGCGTGCACACGGGCACACAAACCGAGGCAATGGCATACAAGCACGAAAATGCAAATTGGGCTTACGCCAACATGAGAGGGCCTCAACCACACTCACATAGGCTGCCGTCGGATAAAAATGAAGCTGCCTCGAAATGCGTGCACACGGGCACGCAAACCGAGGCGATGCGGAATGACATGCGAAATACAAATTGGGCTTATACCAACATGAGAGGGCCTCAGCCGCACTCACATGGGATGCCGAAATGATAGAAAGAGGTGCCTCGAAATGCGTGCCCACTGTCACGCAAACCGAGGCAATGCATTAAGGCATGAAATGACATGGGAAATGATATGCAAGCATGCAAACCAAATTTTAGCCACTAAATAAAGGGGAAAACAGTCCCGAAATGATACGAAATGACAATCAATGTAGGAAATCATCCCGAAATGTCATTTAAGTGCCCGAAATGGCCTACGGCTATGCTAAACATGCAAAATTGACACATGAAAGCAAAAACAGTAGCAAGGCAGCCCCAAAAATAGCATCTTTCCAGTACAAAACATAGCCAAATTGTAAGCATAGATATGGCAACAATAGCTTGCAAAAATACGGAAAAAGAGAGGAATTACAAAGCAAGTGGTATCTACCATGCTCAAACCCAAAAAATCAGTTCTACAACATTGAAGATGGAACAAAAATATGCACAAATTCAAGAGATGACAACCTCTAAATCAGTATGTATATATGCTAAACATAACATGCAAAATTTGGGCCAAAAGAGGGCTATAAAGAGGGGTATCATAGGCAATGACCAAACAACTTAAGACCCTTAATAAAACTTGGAGAATGGACCAAAACAAGACATTTTCTAAGCCTGATGAAGGCTGAAATCCGAAGCTAAGCAAGCCTAACAAAGCATGCAAATTTACGGAAAATTTGACGGATTTCAAAGCAAGTACTAAAACCAATCACCAAATGGCTTAAGACTCTTCACAAAGCATGACAAGGAGACAAAAATAAGGCTCTTTCTAAGCCTGATGAAGGCTGAAATCCGGAGCCAAATAAGTCTAACAAAGCATGCAAAACAAGACCAAAGAGAGATATAAAGAGAAGCCATTCATGGAGACACCAAACAAGATTGGTCCCTTCTACAATGTTGTAGAGGGACACAAAATAGGCTCAAAATCAGTTTATAGCATGCTCCAAAAATAAATGCACATAAGCTAAAAATAGCATGCAAGTTTACGGTAATTTGGAGGATTTACAAAGGAGATGCATGATAGAGTCACCAAACATGGTTGAGCCCTTCTTCAATGTTGAAGAGGGGCTCAAAATAGGCCTAAAATCAGTTTATTTCAGGCTCGAACACAGATCACACATAGGCCAAATATTCAATGCAAAATATTGACATATAAGATGATATTGAAACAAGTACCAAATGGGGCTCTCAAATGATGTTGAGACCTTAAACAAACATGAAGAACACCTCAAAATAGTGACATTTCCAGTTAATCTCGGAACTCAAAACCATAAGCAAATAGGTCTAAGAAATGAGCCAAAATAGGGCTAGAAAAGAGGGGAAGAGGACTTACCCTTGTAGACAACTTCTTTGGCTGCTTCTAGGACCAAATTTGCTACCTCTTAGCTGCTGGAAAGCCTCCTGAGATGCTGGAAATGGAGTAGTGGTGGTGGTGCTTGGTGGTGATGAAGAAAATGGGTTGGAACTTGGTGTTTAGAGCTTGGAAATATAGAGAGGGAGAGAGATACAACACAAGAGCTCTCCAAGGATTTTTTTTTTAACCCTTCCCCCAGCTGGAAGTTGCTGGTTTTAAGGCCAAAAAGATGGAAATATCTCTCCTCAAATATCTAGATACTTTGAGGGCAAAATATCTAGATATTTTGAGGGCAAAAGAAAAAGATTTTGTTCGGCCACGAAGTGGGCATCTGAGACCGCAGTATTCCTCGGAATGATGAAACAGAGGTACCTGCCAAAATTGAACAAAAACCGATGCAAAACGAAAGCTCGGGGACCAAAACCGCGCGGGGTCCCGAAAATGGGCTGTAGGCACCGGAAGTGGTGTTCGGCTGCGAAGTGGGTTTCTGAGACCCCAGTGTTCCTCGGAATGCTAAAATAGAGGTCTCTGCCAAAAACCGGAGAAAACGGATGCGAAATGAATACTCGGGACCAAAACCGCGCAGTTTGGGGTCCCGAAAATGGGCTGCCGGGCACCGGAAGTGGTGTTCGGCTGCGAAGTGGGTTTCAGAGACCCCAGTGTTCCTCGGAATGCTAAAATAGAGGTCTCTGCCAAAAACCGGAGAAAACGGATGCGAAATGAATGCTCGGGACCAAAACCGCGCAGTTTGGGGTCCCGAAAACAGGCTGCCGGGCACCGGAAGTGGTGTTCGGCTGCGAAGTGGGTCTCAGAGACCCCAGTGTCCCTCGGAAGGACCAAACAGAGGCACTTGCCAAAAACCGAAGAAATCGGAGATGGCTGGGCGGTCCCGAACCGAGGCACACGACCTGACGGTCCCGAAAACCGGGAACCGGGCTCCGAAATGGGCAAAATGGCCTACGGCCACGAAAAGTAGCTCACGGCCACCGGGAGATAGTCTACGGGACTACTCCCTTCCCTTAGGAAAGAAAACAGAGAAAATCGAGCCTGGTTCGCAAACCGAGACAAGGTAGAGAAGAAAGTTCGGAAGTCTGGAGGCAGGGCGCACGGCCGCAACTCTGAGACTTCTGAACGAGCACAGTATGCAACATCACCGAGCGCTCAATCGGTGACGTCTGAGTCTTAAGGTCGGTCAAAAATGGGGTGTCTACACCGACACAAAAAATTAATATTTGATAGCATTATTTGAGTCGGTTGAATTTACCGATGCAAAAGATAGACTTTTTGAGTTGGCATAGACCTTTTGCGTCGGCAAATTTGTGTCGACGCAAAAAATTAGACCTTTTTGTGTCGGCAACTGATGCCGTAGCAAAAAAAAAATTAAAAATTCATAGCCAAGATATATATATTTACTTGATTATATTTAATAAATATATTTATTTATACATATACTTTTATATTAATATTGAGTGTATATACTATAAATAATATATATCTCATTAAATATCTGAAAGAGGTATAGTGGTGAAGTGGATTTAGTGCGGTGGCTTCGGGTCAAAGCGTCCAAATGGTGTGTGTTCGAAACTTGGGAGCCTCAATGAGAAAATTATGGGTTAAATTTTTTAAAACATTTAACCACTTTTTGAGTCGGCAATCTACCGTCTCAAAAAATTAAAACTTTTTGCGTAGGCAGATTGCCGACTCAAAAACTTTTTGCGACCCCACCATTTTCGTCTCTTGAGTTGCCGTCGAAACGCCGTCGCAAAAAGTTTTTGCGTCGGCAAATACGCTATTTGCGACGGCACGCTGCCGACTAAAAAACCCTGATTTCTAGTAGTGTGATGCTAATGTGTTAGTGGTTGCTATTCTTCTGTTGTCAATGTTCTGGCTTTGTTTGTATTTTGTGGAGGCAATGTATTTGCTAGAACTGGTAACTTTGCTGTGTGCCTTTGGTGCTGTGTCATTGTGTGGCCTTTTGCTGGTTGTTGGTGGTGGTATGTTTTTGTTAGAATGTTATGCTCAGCAGAGGACAGGTTCCCTCAGTAATGGATTGTTATATTGGTCTTGTGTATGGAGTGTTGCTCTTGGTTAGATTTTATTCCAGGTGAATTTGCTATTCTTCTGCTGTCAATGTTCTGAATTGTGGTTTTCTGGCTGTTGATCTGCTCTGCTCCTGATCTGCTTTGCTGCTAGGAATGTTTGTAGTACTGTGAGCTAGTGTTGGTTTCTCACCAGCACTATGCTTGGTTATCCTTTTTGCTTCTTTTTTCTTTCTCATCCTTATTGTTGAACCCCCATATGTAATGTATGGCTTCATCATCAATAAAGATTTTCTTTGCTGAATCAATATATATATATATATTATTTTCTATCTAATTTTGAACAAAAATTAATTTTAAAAGTAAATTGGAAAAAACTTAAATATATGAAAGGGTAAAGTGAAAAAAAAAAAAAAACAGACAAACAAACATAAAGAGAGTGAAGTGTGATTTATTCTAAAAAAAAATTATTGGGGGCACAATGACGGTGTACTTACATATGACATCTAAGTGATCCTTTTTTTTTCCCCTTAACAATAGGGAAAAATTTACTTTTTATTTTTTATTTTTTGAGCAGGGCAAAATTTATTTTACTTCTTGTGATTTTGCTTCAAAGTACTATACTTCTTTATGATTCAAATATTAGCAAAGAACTCCCTTCTAGTTTCGGACTAAAGTGCTATGGCTAATTTTTTTCGTTAAAGATAACCGAAGATGTAACACACTCTCCCAAATAGAGACTACGTAATGCAAAAAGGGTGTGCTATTTGCCTCCACATTTTTATTTTGGTCTTTTACTTCTTCGAACCTTCACCTTGAAAAATGAAATGCCTCTATTTTTTTTCTTTGAACCCCCACCTTAATACTAACTATACCCCTAGTCCCAAAGCCAAACCCAAACCCAAACCCTAACCCCCATTCCCAACCACCACATCTGGCAGCTAACTCATCGGAGCTCACATCGTCGGAAATCCCATCATTGTCGCTACCTGCCTTCTTCTTCCCTCTTCGTTTTTCTTCACCTTTTCTACCTCAGCTCCGGCAAACCACAATTGCATTCCCCTGCATTTTCTTCTCATTGCGACCTAGATCACCACTGTCATTTCTGAAAATCCTAGGACTAAGGTTAAGGTTTTAGGAGAAGATGAGGAAGAAGAAAAAGATGATTGGGGACCAAGATCGGGGTCAAACTTGATAGATATGGCGCCCATGGTGGTAAGGAGTTCACGACAACGGGGCGACCATGAACCTAGAAGAAGAAGCACAACAAGAAGAGAGAGAGAGAGAGAGAGAGAGAGAGAGAGAGAGAGAGAATCGTGGTGGTAAGAGGTGGTATGAGGGTGGTCACCGGTGGAAAAGCACTGAGATGGCTGCCGAATGAAGCTATTGGCCGGGGTGGAGTGGAAGTGGAAATGGAGGTGGAGGTGGAGGTGGAGGTAGGGTTGGGGTTGGGGTTAGGGTTAGGGTTAGGGTTAGGGTTTGAAGGATAGAAATGCGGTCAAAAACGAAAATTGATATTACGGCAAAATTGTAATTAAAAAAAAATAAAAGAAGTGGTGGGTCCAAAGGAAAAAGATAGGAGAATGTAGCACCCTTCATGCAAAAATCATTAATCAAAGTCAAAAATTGAATCAAATGTTAATAATACCCTCCTATCTTATTCTCTAAATTACATCTTAGTCCTAACCAAATCCTAACCATAATTGTTATCTTTCATCAATAATTTAATTTAATTCAAAATGTTATTAAATGAGAAATTGGATTAAAAATTAAATAATAGATTAAGGTAATTTTATGGTTTTAAAATGTTAGTAAAAGAGAAATTGGATTAAAAATTAAATAGTAGATTAAGATAATTTTATAGTAATAAATTAGTCTTTTTAGGATAATTTATGGTTTCGTTTAATATATATATATATATGTAAATGTTTAATTTAAAATTTTATTAAATAATAAATTGTGTTAAAATTAAAAATTAGATTAAGGTAATTTTATGGTAAAAAAATTAAGGCATTTAGGTTAATTTATGATTTAATTTGTTAAATGTTATTAAATAAGGTAATTTCAAATTAGGGTGTTTAGTTTAATTTATGATTTAATTTGTTAAGTATATATTTATATGTTTACTTAAAAAATGTAATTAATAAGGTAATTTTATGGCAATAAATTAAGGTGTTTAGTGTTTGTCTCTAAAAAAAAAATAAAAAAATGAATGGTTTATTATTAAAAATACATTTGTTATTCATTTTTTTTGAATACTAACATGATAAAATGAAAATGTTACGATTATCGGATCAAATTAATTTTTTTCATGGATGATATATTTTAAGTGCTTTATAAAATTAGCTGCTTGGATTATTGAAACGTGACCCATGATGAACTCTACGGATTCCTCAAATTTTCTTATGTTAAGATGTCAACATGAGAAGAGTTCAACCTGATTGAGATTTGGTTAAACAAAAAGGGTTGATTGTTTGAATAAGTTAAAATTTTCACTATTATAATGTAGGTGTTTGGGAAGTTGTTATTTTAATAGATTATTTTAGTTTTTGACTATTTTAGTAGGCTAAAACTTTTGTATTTGGGAAGACGATTGAATTTTTTTAAAAGTTTGGATGTGATATTTGATTAATGATTATGGGATTAATGTAACATTTTTTTTTTAATTAACTATTTTAACATATTTTATCTTTTTGTGAACTTTAGTCAAAAAATAACCCAAACCCAACTTGCCAAACAGCCCCAATGTCTTATGACTATTTTGGAATAACTTAAAAATTGTGATTCTAAAGAGTTGATTTTATATTATAATAATATGTATATATATATATATCTGGGCAAACTTTCTTGTGGGTTTACAAATTAAAAATGAACATATTTTTTTATTTTTTGGGTTTTAAAGTGAAGGATGGACTTGCGTTTAAGCTTTTTAACAGTTTAGGTTGTGTTGGGCGGGCTAATTAAACATTTGGAGCTACTTATTTACGGTCCCTTTTTTTACGATTTTTTTTTTTCAAAAATAAAATAAAAATTATGTTTGGTGGTAGTGTTGGTGGGATGAAGATAGAAGTGAAGGTGGTAGTAAAAGTGATAATGGTGATAGAGATGGTGGCCGTGGCAATGGTGGAGTAGTTGTGGAGGTAATAGTGGTAGTACAGTGACATGATAAGATTTTTGTTAAATCATTTAAAAGCGAAAAATACTTTTTATCTGAATAGACTTATTTTCTATTGATAATGGAAAATATCTTTTTATTAGCTTAGGTTTTCTGTTTATTAAATGCTAGAAAATACAAAATATATTTTTTAGAAAATGTTCTTTGCCCAAATAAACTGAGCCTTTATATACAAAGGCCCTATTTGGCAGCCAATTTTTTTTGGCTAAAATTGTTTAAAAAGTTTAAAAGATTAGAATGATTATCTGTTTAACCAAAATTTCAAACACATTATTCCGATCTCATAAAAAAATTAGAAAGTCAAAATATTACTAAAATAATTAAATTACGAGAGCGGCACAAAGTCAATATTTGACTTGGTGTAAATTGAAGCTAGATTACATTGGATAAGGATGTTCACGGGTCAGATTTGATTAGGTCTACCCTTAAACCACCCACCGAACCAAATGTATCAGTTTGAGAGAATGGAAAACTGTTGCCAACCCAAAAGCCATTTGAAATCGACTTAAATAAATCACTTGGCTTCACGGTCGGATCAGTAGGTACCATATACACAATTCAATCTACTAACAACTATCCCTATTCTTGTGTTCAAACATGTATCAATGGAGTGGAAGAGACATAAAAGATTTGAACAATATAGGTTGAAACAATCATACTGATTTGTAGAAACAAAGAGTGAAAGATGACGAGATACCATCTTTTAATGCCACCACCACCGATTCCATTTATGTTCTGTCGATATACACCAGTACCATTGTTTCCGTTGATTAGAACCAGTGTGTTGCCACCTTTGTTAAGGTGAGAAGGGTTTCTTTTATAGGGAGTAATATTTAAGGAGATGGGGGTTTCTTTGGAGGAGAGAGATAGAGAGTAGAGAAAAAAATTTGGAGAGGAATATTGAAAGTGGAGAGGGATTTCTTGCGGGGAGATCGACAGGTCTACTGGAGGGTTTCTTGGGGAAAGAAAGAGACAAAGTAGAGAGAGACTTTATAAAGGGAGAGTGTCCATTTCATATAATTAAAACAGTTGCGATTTGGACCTCGAATTCGGAGGCCCCGAATCCCCCGAAATTTTTTTTTTTTTTTTTTTTTTTCAGCAGATGAACGAAGAAGAAGACGGAGGGGGAGGGGGAGGGGGAGGGGGAGGGAGGGGAAGGGGGAGGGGGAGGGAGGAGGAGGAGTGGACTGGAGGGGGCCATACCAGTGGGAGGAGGCGGAGGTGGGGCCGGAGGCGACGGCGGTGGTGCTGCGACCAAGGTTCTAAATATCGGCCGGTACGTGCCGTACCGGCCGATTCGTAACGGAAAATGGGAGTGCCGAGTCGGATACTCACCGGTATACCGGTGAGAATGATTTTCACGTCCGTAGCGGCCGATTCCCGACACGTATCGGCTTGTATCCGATACATGAGCGCTCCAGTTCCGATATAGTCCGATTCGGCTGAAAAACGAGCAAAGCTTCTGGAAAAATAATTGAGGAAAGCAAGTCAATCGGACCTCTAAAGTGTAAAAACCTCTAAAATTTTCCCTCAATCGGACCAAACTCAACTCCCCAATCAAACCCAAATCCATCTCCCAGGCATCGATCTTGTAAAGTGTTGCAAGGAGAAGCATCGAATCGAACCCAAACCATCACCGATTTCAAGCTTCTTCTCACGCTCTGTTTGCATTTCTTTCATGCTCTGTTTTTCAAACCAAGCCATCTGTTTTTTTTTTCCTGGTAAGTTGTTTATAATAGTTTATAATTTGTTTGCTTGGTAAGTTGTGTTTGGTTAGTTTTTTATTTATATTATGGTTAAATAACCAAATTATATATAATAAAATATTAATAATACAAATAAAAAAAATTTAAGAGCTTTTGTTTGTTTGATGGGGGATGAAACTAGAGTCACCGTGATTATTAATTAAAAGTGCATTAAAATAGATAAAAATAAATAAAAAAATTAATTAATATAGAAGATCTCAAGCCAATTTGATATCATTTCAGTATCTCATGCTTTATTTGAATCATAAAGAATTAGTGAGTCATGAAAAACTTAGAAGCCATGACAATGAGTTGATTAGGATAATTATTTCCTTATAGTGTGTTTGTTTGAATCTGTCAAATTTTTGAATCTGTCAAATCTTTTTATTTCAGATTATTTTTATATCAGATTTTTTTTAAAGAAGTTTTATCTGTTAGATTTTTTTAAAGAGGTTTAATTGTTAAGTAAAGAGGTTTAATAATTTTTTTTATAAAAAAATATTCACAAATATTTTACTTTTTAAGTGTATCTAGATAGTATTATTATTGTGTTGAATATATTTTTTTTATTTGATGGGATCCTTGATTTTTTTAAATAACCAAACTATATATAATTTGTTGTGCATGTGAAAGTATTTCATTGTTGAAAATAAGTAAAAAATATTTTCACATCAATTTTATATTAAAGTTTAACATATATGCCAAATAAAAACTTGAGACTAAAATAAATACATATCATTTAGTTGAAAATGAGTCAAAAGTGCCTTTACATATCAAAATTTTAATAAAAATGTGATAAATTAAGGCTAAAAGAGTCAAAAAATACATAAAATTAAGTTTTAGAGGGATTGTTAATGATTTTTAAAATTTCACAGCCGCGACGCCCGATACCCGATACGTACCGGTCGATACTCCTGATACCGATACTCCGCGATCGATACCGTTACGCTATCCAATACCGCGATTTAGAACTATGGCTGCGACGATCGGGGCCGGGCAGCGACGACCGGCGCTGGGCCGACGACGGCGGTGATGCTGCGACGATCGGGGCAGGGCAGCGACGACCGGCGCTGGGCCGACGACGGCGGTGGTGAGACGACGGCGAACCACCTCTCTTCTCTCTCTCTCTCTCTTCCTCTCCCTCTCTGGTTCAGCCGAAAATGGAAGAAGAAGAAGGAAAAAAAAAAAAAACCTAATGCCCAAAACGACGTCGTTTTGGGCATTAGGGGAATTCGGGGCTGAAAAATTCGAGGTCCAAATTTTTTTTCTAATTAAAAAGAGTAAAAAATTGGTGATCTGATTCCCTAAATATAAGGCCACGTGTAAGTTGTAAGGTATTTTATTGTGATACAGTTAGTGCAATCCGAAGCGATAACTAAAAGAAACCACACGTTTAGTTCTATTTAATATTGTCTATCGATCATGTTGGTTTGATCGGTTTCGTCTATCATGCATCCATCACCGATCGCATGAAAAAAAAATAAAAAAAATTTGCATTTTAAGATCCATTGATGTCTGAGCTTCTTGTTGAAAGCCGACCGTTGTAGTCGGTTTTGTTCGGATTGATCGGTTTGATTGGGTTGAATGATTTGATGAACATTCCTAACATCGGGAATTGTTTGGGCTAGTTAACAAATGTTCATAATTGTCTGGAGCAGTTACCGACTATTTTAATAGGTAACTGTCAGGTCTAACTCATTCACACACGGAGTGTGTGCAGACTTTCTAATTATTATTTAAAGCAAGTTGTGTAAGGTTAAAATTTTTAAATGGAAAATATTTTGTAATTTAAATTTTGTGATTTAAAAGTGGTTTAAATGGCAAAAATGACGTCGTTTTGACCATTTTTATGTTGTTCTGTACTCAAAACGACGTTGTTTTGGCTATTTGAGCCACTTTTGAGTCACAAAATTTGAGTGACGTAGCATTGTCGTTTTTAAATTAATGAAAGATGAGGTTGATTATTGGTCATTGATAGATTATGTGAATTCATTTCTGTCAAATCATAAAATAACACTAAAAATGAAAATTTTACAGTTCCTTGATTTACAACATATGTATTTATATATATAAGAAAGAAAGAAAGAAAGAAAGAAAGAAAGAAAGAAAGAAATAAATAAATAAATAAATAAAAGGAAGGAAGGAAGATTTACAATCCAAAGGTCTTGTCTTAATGAACTCATCATACCTAAGAATATGACCATATGGGCCTAAGATTAGGTTAAATTGAAGGGACACTAATGGACTAGTGTTATTGACTAAATTTATCTACCTATAAATCTTATTCATTTTTTCACTTATCAATATGGGTGTTTGAAAAGTTGCTATTTTAGTTTTTGACTATTTTAATAGGTTAAAATTTTTATGTTTGGAAGATGGTTTGATTTTTTTATAATTGGATGTGATGCTTGTGAGAGAAAAAGTGAAATAATTATGAATTTGATGTGACATTTTGTCTTATTAGCTATTTTAGTCTATTTTGTCTTTTAGTGCTATTTTAACCAAAAAAGCTAAAAAAAAGTTCTTCTCCAAACACCCCCAATATACCCAAATTGTCCTTCATCCACATTCTTCATCCCCAATTATCAATATTGGCATAACTCTCCCTATCTCGCCAGCTACCATCTCCGGCTGTAGTCTTTGCCACCGAAGACCAACTCTGGCTACTATCTTCGACCTCCAGCAATAATTTTCGACAATTATCCGATCATTTTTTTAGGTCAAAAAATAATGTCCTCTATTACTCCCACTACTTCCTTCATATCTGGTGGTGATAAGAGAAATGGAAAAGCTAGAGGAAAAAGATAAATACTAGTGATAAATTTATCACTGATAACATTCATCAATTTTTTTTGACCACTTAATCAATTACTCTCTCTGTTAGGTTTTCGTAATTAACAATCCCGCTTGACAAAACTCCTTTTCAGTTGTAATTTTATTTCTTTTTATGTTTCAGTGAGGCTGTGAGTGTTTAGATGTGAATTCAACCTGAATTCTGCCTGTTAGAAGAATTTGTGCTGACATTCAGCATTTTGAACATTTCTTATTTGCCACTTCGCTGACTATGTACGAGAATTGAGCTACCAAATCAGCTCGTAGGGATCAAGGGGGCAATGCCCCTTGGTGGGTCCAAGGGAAGTGCCTAAGCGGGGTCGAGGGACAGCGCTCGAGCTATCATTTGTGTGCTCAAACGGTGAAGTGGAACATCCAGTATTGCACCTTCCATTCAGAATTTCGAGAAAGCTTGTTTTACCACTTGAGCGGTAGAAGTTGCGCTTGAACGGTTGGCCTATATGTTTTACACAGCCTTTACTCACACTACTCGAGCGATTTTCGCGGCTTTGTTTTCTATAAAGTGCACCGTTGGCTATTTTCAGGGTTTAACACGCCTAAATTCTCAGAGAGGAGAAAAATATAATGTGTTCTACATTAGAGAGTGTTTTTATATGAGTTTCCTTGATGTATAGAATGTGATTGATTGATCAACGAACTACAGAGTGTCAAACATCAAGGGTTGATTTTATTCTTTTATTCACATAAAGAGAGATATTCTTCAATGGATTCTGGGGAACTTGGGCTTGAAGCTTTGGTGGATTCCGGAGTGGCTCATCGTCGTGGATTCGACATCGGCGTTGTGGATTCAACGTTCGACAAAGGAGTTCTGTGGTGAAGACGGTGTTGGAAGTGGCACATTGGTTTTGTGTTTGCACTCCTTAGAAATTCTAGTTGCCACTCAAGAAATCCTGTAAGTGTGAATACAAAAAAGCTTGTTTATTGAAAGCAGGCGTACCAAAAGTTATAGGAATTGTTGAACATTTCTGACTTCTAACATAGAGAAATGATTGTGTGTGGCTAACAGGAACTACCACTGGTTTGGATCTTGTCCCAATAAAGAGGAATTTTAACAAATTTATAGATGCCAAAAGATAATTAGACTAAAATTATGACTTGCATTGATTGGAAATGACAGTACAATTGGTGACCTAAGATAACTACGCTAAAAACTGAAAGGAACTATGTTTTAAAGTTATGATAACTAAGTTATGAAGCCGAGCTAAGGTAATGAAGCTATGATAACTAAGCTATGAAGCCAAACTAAGGTAATGAAGCTATCAAGATAGGATAAATGAGCTATTAAAGCTAAAATGAATTGAAAGACTCTTAGTTGCGTGTTTGGTTAGGGACCTCTTCAATGTTGCACATGGAGTCTTTTATATAGTGTTGGGGAAGTCCCAAATCCTGTTTAACTGCTAGAAATGTGGTAGTCAATTTTAGTTACATGTGTCCTCGATGTTAATCTTCATTCCCCAAAATTATGAATGGTTTTGATCTTCAAAGACTAAGGCCTATCCTTATCACTTTGACTTGGACCATCAAGCTCCATAGGCAGCCTCGTGTCTCTCAAAATCAAACTTGAATTTATTGTGCTTGATTTATGGAAGAACATCTGCTTGGTTGTTGTATGGATTTCCTTCTGTTTGCTATGCATGCCTATCTTTAAGGAATTCAAAAAAAAATCTTGCCTTAGAAAATAATTCCTTGATTATAGTTTATTTTGATCCTTCATGCCATCTCAAGTTGCCACGTGTCCAAAGAAAATCAGTTCACCTTGATCTGGGGACAAAACGGCTCCAACTTTGTAGATAATATAGAAGATCTCCAAATCTTATACACCTCATCATTTATGAACTTAGATAGAACTCCAAGATAAGAGATAAGCCTTAATAATAGGGGATGAGGCTTGAATTTAGGGGATAAGTTTTCAAGAGATAAGCCTCAACAATGTGATAACCCTGCTCTGTATTATGCTAATTAATCTTAATTACGAATGTGATTATGTGTTTGATATGATTTTGAGTGCCATTTATATGAATATATGTGGTTTTAAATTTCTATCTGTTCACTATAGGAAAATCTATTTGATTATCTGCTTTAGAATTTAAATTAAAGGCCTTATCGGCCACAGAAACCAAAAATTGATTGCGCCATTGTGATTAGCATAATTTTTAGAGCCTACGGTGAAATTTAATTGAAAATTGATTCGGATCAAATTAAATAGATTAAATTGATGAAATAGTGCTCAATTAATTAGTGTTAATGGAATTTGATTAAGGGAGACTTTAAAAGGGGCACTATCCACCCACATTCCTTTAGTTTGAACTCAAAATCAGATTTTACACTCTAGAGAGGGAGAGGGTTGGCTTTAGAGAGGGAAAGAGGAAGAATTGTGCAATTTTGGCTCAAGGCTTAAGAATTGGAAGTTAAACTCAAAGGACTTGAGTGTTTGAAGCTCCTAGGTGAATAATCAACTCTTAATTTATGAGTTAAGTATGTAATTTTATGAATTCAAGTGGTATGGTAGCTCATGGCAAAGATTGAGTTGAATATGAAGTTAGAATTCACATGTATGCATGAAATTACTATGAATCACCATGAATTGCTATGAAATTGCATAAGCTAGCATGAATAATGTTGAACATGGAGAATTGGGCACCAATCTTCACATGCATGCATAATTTTCATGGGTTTCATAATAATAAGTGTCTTTGGTAAGATTTGAAATAGAAATGAAGTCAAAAATTGACATGCATGTTTGATTATTGGAGATATGAAGCTTATATGAGGTTTGAATGCATGAGTTTTGATTATGCAAAAGAAATGTTGAATAATTTGAAAATGTGACCATGATTTTGAGCAATTGGCCTCACATTGCTTGTATACTCATGTAATATAATGTGTTTACATGTTTTTGAACCGAAATCATAAGTTTGGAACCTTTGAATATCAAAATTGAACTTCAAGAACAATTTTAGAAAACCCAAATTTTGGCATGTCTGCTCGAGTGGGGAAAGCGCCGGTCGAGCGTGAAATGCGAGCTCCCAAAACTTTTGCAAACATTGATGTTCGCTCGAGCGGGGATATTCACGCTCGAGCGGGGAGCCATGTAGTGTGTCCTTCAACTCGAGCATCCGAATTCACGCTTGAGCGTAAAAATGAGGCAACCAGTACTTTTGCAAACCATGAGGGTCCGCTCGAACGGTGGAACCCACGCTCGAGCGGGGACCCATGTTTCAGAAATTTTGTAAAGGTATCCTCTGTTTCATTTTCCGTTCTCTTTCATTTCTAAGCACTCTTAGGCATGCATTGAGCATCATAAATGAGTTAAAAGGATAAGAAAGAAGCCTAAGAAGGATGTATGAATTAAGAATGGATTGAATTATTTGTGACCCATTGTGTTCATGAAATGTGTAGGGTCGAGTTCCAGGGCAAATCCACCGGCAGAACACTATGAGTAATATCGTAGTAAAGATATTTTGAAGTACGTTATTTGTCCAATTGCTTATTCCCATATAAGTCTTATAAGTTTGTTAATTTGAATTATGGACAAATGTTTGTTATGCCATATGGTTGGGCCAAAGACCGTTGGGTACAATTGATTGGGCTGAAGACCGTTTGACATGCATGAATGATTTGGCCGAAGGCCGTTTGATATGAAAGATTGGACCGAAGGCCGTTTGACATGAATGAAAGATTGGGCCGAAGGGCGCTTGACACGAATGAATAAATGGGCCAAAGGTCGTTTGACATGAATGAATATGCCAAGGGCCGTTTGACACGAATGAATGGGCCAAAGGCCGTTTGAGAAGAATGATTGGGCCAAAAGCCGTCGACAGGAACGATTGGGGAAAAGGCCGTCGACAGGAATGATTGGGGCAAAGGCCGTCGGGTATGAATGAATTAGGCTCGAGACCGTTTGATGTGTTTGGAACCACAGTCACTTGACCTATATCTATATTTATACTAGATAGAAATATGGATTAGGCCCAAGGTCGTCTGATGTATGTTGTTCTAAATACCATTCGGGTATCTTCTTTATTTGATATTATTCACTGAGCTTTCGCTCATGCTCATTCATGTGTCTATAGGTGAGCCAAGGGAGGTCCAAACCCAGCCTCAATGAAGTTTGTGTGGAATAGTCAAGGTTTTGAAGAGTCAGTCCATATGTCTCACACACGAGACTTGTTTTCGCCCTTTTGCTATTTTGTTATATTTTGTCATGTTGGCGAGAACTTTGGATTATGGTTGTATATAGTTTTGATTGGCTGACCATGACTTGAATGATCCTGTTGTGTAAAGCTTATACGTTAACTTTCCTTAATGTGAGTTATTAATGTATGTTTGTAAAATGTTATGACGTGCCATGTAAGCACAGCTCTATGGACAAAAGTTTGAAATTGCTTCCGTTTGGCCCCCTTAACCCTACTAAAATATATCTGGTTTGGTTTAAGGCCGTAGGTAATCTAGTGATTACTAGTCAGTTATGTCCTTAAGCCATGGGGATGGGTTCGGGTTCGGGTCATGACAGAGTGGTATCAGAGCACGAGTTAATAACTCACACACTTATCCAAAAGAGCAATCGGCATCTAGAAAAGATCTAGGATGCATTTATATGATAAGTAGGGATTTGTAAACATTGAGACTATGTTTAAATGCTCTGAAATAGATGATTATGTGCTATATTGTAGACACCCCATTTTTGACCGACCTTAAGACTCAGACGTCACCGATTGAGCGCTCGGTGATGTTGCCTATTGTGCTCGTTCAGAAGTCTCAGAGTCATGGCCGAGAGCCCTGCCTCCGGACTTCTGAACCCTTTTCTGTACCTGGTCTCGGTTTGCGAACCCGACTTAGTTTTCTCTGTTTTTGTTCCTGAGGGGAGGGAGAGGTCCCGTAGACCATCTCTCAGTAGCCGTGGGCTACTTTTCGTGGCCGTAGGCCATTTTGCCCATTTCGGAGCCCGGATCCCGGTTTTCGGAGCCGTCAGGCCGTGTGCCTCATTTCGGGACCACCCAACCATCTCCGATTCCTCTGGTTTGTGGCATACATCTTATTTGCTCCATTTCGAGGGACACTGGGGGCTGAGAGACCCACTTCGTGGCCGAATGCCACTTTCAGTGCTTAACAGCCTATTTTTCGGGACCCCAAACTGCGTGTTTTGGCCCCCGAGCATTCGTTTTGCATCGGTTTTTGTTCATTTTTGGCAGGTACCTCTGTTTTATCACCAAGAAGGTCACTAGAGGGTGGGAGGCCAGCAATTATCTCAGCAACCAGTTATGCTCCTCCGGCGCCCCCCGGCGCCCGTTTTTCTCACTTCCGGGCTAATGTTGAACACCCTAGGGCCATTTTCTTCAAGCCAAAACCACGTATTTGTGTTGTACACACATGGGAGGACCCTAAAAACATATGGCCGGCCAGTAATTCTTTTGTCCATTTTGAAACCTTTTTGAAAAGTGGATCCGGGAAGGAGAAAAGTCTGCGCGGCTTCACCAAAACGGCGCGTAACTCTTTGCACAAGAGGAATTAAAGCATGAGGCCACCATCGTTGGAAATCTTACTCCTGGGGCTTCATTTTGCACTCAAGAATCTCCTAAGTTCAATTCCGGATAGAGGAGATATGGTTGATTGAAGTAGGGCATCACTCCGGTTGGACCGAAATCTGCGCGGCTTCACGGAAACGGGCATAACTTTTTCCACAGGAGGAATTTTGATTCAAGGTTTGTGCCATTGGAAAGATAACTTCCGGGGCTTCAATTGGGACACTTGAATGGCCACATTTGGACTTCCCTAGCACCCACCGGCCAGCCTTCTTCCCGGCAGTTCCTGAAAACTAGCTGGCCGGCCACCCTTTTTGTGAAATGACCTTTTTGCCCCTTTAAGCTGGCCGGCCATGCCCCCCTCCCCAAGGGTGACCTAGATATGAATTTTGTTTTGGACTTCACTCATGTCCGGGGGTCTAACCATTTTGGGGGGAAACTTGACTAGTTTTCCCCCCTTTTTTTCCCTCCATTTTTCCACCAATTTTGCTTATATAACAGCAGCTCCCAGCTGTGTTTTAGGGTTAGAAAAAATCCTTGGAGAGCTCTTGTGTTGTATCTCTCTCCCTCTCTATATTTCCAAGCTCTAAACACCAAGTTCCAACCCATTTTCTTCATCACCACCAAGCACCACCACCACTACTCCATTTCCAGCATCTTGGGAGGCTTTCCAGCAGCTAAGAGGCAGCAAATTTGGTCCTAGAAGCAGCCAAGGTTTTGGTCTACAAGGGTAAGCACTCATTTCCCCTTTACAGCTCCATTTTTGTATCATTTTTCTACCCTCCTTGCTTGTTGTTTTGGGATCCGACCCTAACTGAGTTTAGGCCTATTTTGAGCCCCTCTTCAACATTGAAGAAGGGCTCAACCTTGTTTGGCACTTCTATATACTACTTGTCTCAATATCCATCTTATATGCCATAATCTTGCATAGTAATTTTGGCTTATGTACATTTGTTTTTGGAGCATGCCTTAAACTGTGATTGAGCTTATTTTGAGCCCATCTACAACATTGTAGAAGGGCTCAACCATGTTTGGTGCTTCCATGCATGACCTATCATTATACCCCTATTCAGTCCACCATTTTGCATGATTTTTTAGGCCTATCTTGCTTCTGTTTTTGGCCATAATCAGAACTGAAAATAGTCTTAAAATGACCCACTCTTCATTTTTTGTTAAGGGTCTTAGGCTGTTTGGTGAATGCTTGGAATACCTCTCTTTATAGCCCTCTTTTGGCTCATATTTTGCATGCTATGTTGAGCATATCTACATACTGTTTTGGGGGTTTTCATAACCTGTAAATGTTCATATTTTTTGTCCCTCTTCAGTGTTGTAGAACTGTATTTTTCAGTTTGAGCATTGCGTATACCATCTGCTTCATTGTTCCCCTTTTTTCTCTAATTTTTGCATGCTATTTTTGCCATACTTGTGATTGTTGTTTGGCCATGCTTTGTACTGGAAAAATGCTAGTTTAGGGACTGCCTAGCATCTTTCTTTACACTTCATGTCCATATTGTGCATGTTTGGCATAGCTGCAAGTCATTTCGGGTACTCAGCATAGCATTTCGGGCATCGGGTGTAATTTTGCTATAATTCGGGGGCTGTTTTTGCATCATTTTGGCTGCTGAAATTTGCATTTTCCATATGCCATATGCCACGTCTCATTTCGAATGCCATTTCATGCCATAGGGCCATTGCCTCAGTTTGCGTGCCCACGGGTACGCATTTCGAGGCATCTCATTTTTCATCCTCCGGCATCCTATGTGAGTGTGGCTGAGGCCCTCTCATGTTGGTATAAGCCCATCATTGCATTTGCATGCCATTTCATGCCTTAGGGCCATTGCCTCGGTTTGCGTGCCCGTGTGCACGCACTTCGAGCCACTTCACTTTTATCCGACGACCTCTTATGTGAGTGTGGCTGAGGCCCCCTCGTGTTAGTGTAAGTCCATTTGCATTGCGTATGCCATTTTATGCCTTAGGATCACTTCCTCGGTTTGCGTGCCCGTGTGCACGCATTCCGAGACATCTCATTTTCATAGCATTGTGTATGTTAGGATTGCATCTTAGTTGCATTTCATGCATATCATGCATATTGCATCATGTTCGGGATAGGAGTTACCCTGGACACGGGAAACGAGGCGCGTTTCGTACTCCGAGTAACGGAACGGGTCTCAATTTCCAAGTCACCGACACTCCGGATTACCCATGATGGAGTTAGGTTTTGTTGTAGCATTCATATGCATTCATCCTATATTGAGTTGTGCAATTCGGCTCCTCGGCCATCATGCATCGAGATGCGTGATTGGTGGCACGAGGATCGAGGCATGCATATATTTGTGAAATACATTGCTATGCCCCTCTCCTGCTCTCTGTTGCAGCAAAATGAAGAATCAGCAACTTTCCGGAGTCTGGCACGCATTTCGAAAAATATCGCAAACAGAGGCTAATTGGGGCATCCCAGTGGATCTCCGCGCAAGGCAGCCCAACATGCATCATTTCATTATCCAGAGCAGAGTCAAGGCAGCCCCCTGACTTGCACGCCAATTTTACAGCTTTCTTATTTAATTTGATAATTAATTAGGAATTTGTATATTTATTATTCTTTTATTTCGGACTGTATTATTATTTATTCGGACCCTCTGTGCGAGAGCATAATTGTAATAAGTGTGCGTGAGTGTGATGTATGTCTTCCAACCCCACGTCTTTCTTTCCTTTTATTTACCCGCTTATGATGGTTAGATATAGGGCATGTTTCAATTAGCATACAGTATGACAGCATGTTTGCATCATTCATCTGTTTTGCACGCACCGGGCTCGGCGCATCATACAAACTGCATTTGTATTTCAATTCCGAATTGAATACGTGTTAGTTGTAGCATTCCACATACCATGTTTAGAATAGCCGAGCCTGCTATAGTTGCATCTTTGCATGTGTTGCATTAGGCATTGCTGTATATTTAGGATCATGCATGATTTCTAACGTAGCTTCTGTTTTGGCTTGGAGTACTCGGTGAATTTTATGCTTTAGCATCCTTGCATGCGTGTGAATAACTGCCATGAATAGCATGCTTACCATGAGGCTATGTGCTTATGTGATATAACTACCTTGAATGCCTGTGGGTGGAGGTTGAGTTATTTAGATTAGACAATTCATCGAATGTTTGTTTTAAGCCCACTGGATAGTGGCAAAATCATGTTTTCTAAGCCCACCCGAGGGTGGCAAATCCACGTCTTAGCCTACCTGCGGGTAGCACCATCAAACCATTTTCAAACAAACATGAAGTGTTTTGTTCCAATTCAGACGATTCAGTCTATACTTGTATGCTGTGCGCATCACATAGTAACCTAGGCTAATAACCGGAATAAGAACTCACAATATTTTCAAAATCAGATATCATGGTTAGTAGAGGCCGGTCTTCGACCGGGCGAGCGGGGGTGCTCACAAAGTGACCTTCCCCAATCGTACCCAAGTTCCCGAGCCGAGGCAGCTTTGGTGATGACGGACACGTGGCCTTTGGCACCGAGTCAGGGTTTCCTAAATTTCCCATTTTAAAATATTTAGGTGGCGACTCTGTATCTGGCGAAGCAGTCCATGTTTGGCACTTCTTTCAAAAAATCTGTTTTCTCAAAACGATTTGCCGGATTTGGACTCTTCGGTTCAAGATTGGGAACCGTGACATTTGAGTCCTTCGAACTGTATTGACCCAATATCGAACCAGAACCGGGGGGGGGGGGGGGGGGGGGACTCGCACTCCCTTCTCCCCGAGATGCGTTCGGGGATGTCTACAGTTTCTGGCGAATCTGCTGGGGATTTAGAGAACTTGACTCGAACTCATGATATCTGGTTTTGACTACACTTGTGTGTTTCTTTGCATTGCATTTGCATTGGTGCGCCTAGGACACCGTGTTTGCCATCTGCTATTCCTGAGCGGTTTGCCGGAGGCTTGTCTTGTCAAGGCATGTCCATAAGGTTGATCGGTTATGGGCTCTGCCAGTATAGGAACACAAACCCCGGTTTTACCGGGGCACCCTTTTTGACCATTCGACCTAGTGCATATTCGGATCCATAGTGACCATTCCAAACTAGGACAGGTTGCTTACCCGTTTATAGGTTGTTTGAAGCCGCTGCGTGCGTAGTGAAACCCTAGCTCCTGACAAAATAGGACAGGGAAACCCTACCCCAACATAGAGGTGTTTTGGCTCTCACTTATCTGTTATGTGCTTGTTAGAGTGCGTCTCTACAGGGAATGCATATATCCGTCTATGAGTTTTGGCATCAGGCCTGCGGGCACCAGTTCAGTATTTCGAGATTCAGTTTACCCGAGGGTATCAGATTTGAGGCAGAATTTTGGGGGCAGAATTCAGTAGAGGGCACAGTCATCCTGTTATGCTCATATCCGTTTTGGTGAAATCAGGCTGAGATGCTGCATGTTTTCTCTTTTGCTAGGTAGTCCTGGAACCATAGCTTCAGAAGGCTCCAATATCCCCCGGGTACATTGGACTAGTGTTGATAGACTTTGTTAGGTCAGAAATTCAATTCAAGGGCAACCAGTGTTCTTTCGCTGAGGCAAGGAAAAGAAAGGCCAGTCAGGGCTTACCGATTCATCTGATCCGTCAGTCACCAGTCATATCACCCTTGTTTGGAATCAGCAGCCCGTGATGGCACAGGGTTCGGAAGAATTTGTAGCCGTGATAGCAGCGTTGAATCAGGGAACTACCATGCAGGCTGAGACCAGTATTGAAACGCAGCGCCCATCTGGGGCATCTGCCTCACATTCAGCTTTGGGACCCCAGCCGAACTTTGACCCACTTCCGCCAGTTGAAGACTTGCTGTGTCCGAGTCCTCGAGAAGGGTTGGCTCAAGCCCAAGTTTTCAGACCCCTGGTGCAGCCTAATGAGAGGCGTTATCCCCTTGATGCTAATGACCTTGATCTGACCGCAGTGAAAATTGCGAACCTTGAGAAGCAATTCAGAAAGGCACAGGGCCTTAACTCCATTCCCGACATTGAGGATGGGCACATCGAGTCTGCTGTACGGCTTCTAGACAGCTTCAAAATGCCATATATTGACCGTTTCGACGGGTCTGGGGATCCAATGGTACATATCCGACTCTTCTTGGATGTCCTAAAGCCGATGGGTCTGACTAAGCCACAAAAACTCTCTCTATATGGAAGAACCCTATCCGGTGTAACAGCCACTTGGTACGCTAAGTTGGAGGACAAAGTGAAGCAAAACTGGAAAGAATTGGCTGAGGCCTTTGTTGATCAGTATTCCTACAATACCCAAGTTGAAATGACCATCCAAGAGCTTGAAGCAACCCGCCAAAACCCAAAAGAGCCTTTTGTGAAATTTGTTGCGAGGTGGAGAGCAAAGGCAGCACAGATGACAGATCGCCGCCCTTCAGAAAGGGATCAAGTGCAGATGATGGTACGAAATCTCGAACATGATATGTTGCAAAAGTTGATAGTAGCTCCGCTATTCACTTTCAAAAGTTTGCATGAACTGGGGGTTCAGGTCGAGAATGCGTTCAATAGTGGGATCATTCCCAGAACAAGTGAACCAACGAGGAGGGTGATTTCAAGGAGTACCAATGTCGGAGGTAGCACTATTCCCGAGCCCACTGAAATTGATACAGTCGCCACAGCCAACCCTTTTGCCAATCCAAGCCTGCAAATAGCCGACCCAGCCCGAGCTCAGGGCAGATTTTTCACCCCTCTCTATATGAGCCTAACCAGCGCACTAAAACTCCTGATGGAAAAAGGGCAACTCAAACCCCTCGATCCTCAACCTTTTCCCGACCCACTCCCAGCCAGACATAACCCTGCCAAGTACTGTATGTACCATCAGCAGCGCGGTCATGGCACCGACCGTTGCTACCGCCTTCGTCATGAGGTCCAAAATCTCATCGATAACCGGACGATAGCTCTACCTTCAGACTCCAATGACCAAACATTTCCCACCTACCTCAATCTCATCCATACATTGCCATCCACCTATGACCCCAGCATATACATCACCCCGGCCCATCTACCCAAGCCTGAGGTGTTTACCCCAGAAAGCATGGACTTATGCATGATGGGTGCACCTGAACCCCAATCATCTCAAACCCATGAACCCACTACTTCCGAGCTGATGAGGATGATTGAAGATCTTCAAAGAACAGTGGCGGATTTAGCCTTTGGAGTTTTGGCTCCATCATCAACCACATCGCCTACCAGGGAGTTCATGTCAAAAGGCTCCCCAGTCTTGGGACGGGCTGCATTTGAGGAAGGCCAATCCCTTGGCAAAGTGGAAGCGAGTGGGAAGAACAAGGTAGGGGCGGACATGGATCCCCATGAACATCTTCTATTGGCTGTTAAGGCTTGGAAATCCGAGGGACTGAACAAAGAACAAGTGCTCGCGGTTGTCGCAAAAGCTGTGAATGACACTTTCGCTACTCAAGTTGGGGGCAGTTTGACTCAAGGGGCAAGCCGGGAGAAGGGCCATTGTACCAAGAATATTCCTTTCAACTCTAATCCCGCGCTTGGAAGAGATCAGCAAACTAGGCCAGCACCTGCCAATCCCTTTGCTGGTGCGCCCAGCAAAAATCCACAAACCCAGAAGTACCAACCCCGAGGTTAGAGGGTCTTCCATGCCCTCCACATGCCTTTATCCAAAGCTTTCCAAATCCTTGTTGGACAAGGCCATCTCAAACCCCTTGAGCCTCGGTCTCTCCCGAACCCTCTTCCGGCTACACATGATGCTACCCAGTACTGCGCATACCATCAGCAAACTGGTCATGCTACCAACAACTGCTTCCGTCTTCGCCATGAAGTACAGGATCTATTTGACAACGAGGTCATCCTCCCGCCGAGCTCAGCAAAGTCTATTGGCACTAGGTCAGTGAACTTGGGGGATAATGTTATGTGAATGGGAGATGAACCACCTGCGGGCGGCGCTCAATCAACTCCAGACGTGGGAATGGCACGCACTGTTCTGAGCAATATGCAAATACCAGTTTTGTGCTTTCTGACTTGGGCATTGGGTCAGTTTTTGTTACTTTGTTTTGAGTCTGTCTTTTTGTTTTGAGTCAGTCTCTTTTGTCTTGGGTCTGTCTTGTTGTATCGAGTCAGTCCTGTGGTATAGAAGTTAGGTGATTCCGGGGGTGTTACCTCGGGCGTCACCATTTTGTTTCACGTTTGTCTTTTTGTTTTGTTTTGAGTCTGTTTCTGCCAGGGAGCCAATTATGCCAACAGATTTTGAATGAAACAGCAGTGATTTCCATACTCTCGCATTTGTTTCTGCCGTGTGCTAGTTGTGCCGGGATTTGAATGAAATGGCAGTGCATTCCACCTGCTCTCTTGTGCCTTGAGGCCATTGTATTGACCTAAGTTTTTCAAAACCTTTTTGAACACTGCAGTGAAAACAAAGAGGGAGGAATTCCTCGGGATTTGCAAAACTTTGATCAAATTGAGAGAAAGAGAGGCGTGCTAAGCACTTAATGAATGAAATCATGCTTGTTAGTGTGAGTACTGAGAAGGACCCTGGCTTTGATCCAGATTGATCCTGCACTGTCTTCAGCGCGAGCGATTTGTCGCTTTCTTAAAAACTTTCAAAAAATGTTTTGCGCGGTCCTGCAAAGACATGTGTGGAATCGCTCTTGAGATTGTGCAGCTTAGGATCGCTCTCAGCCTCGAGACTCGACCCCCCCCTTTGGCTTTCAAACCTTGAACTGGCATTCAGAATGTTCAACGGTCGACCACGATGTAAGGCCTGTGTGGCCAGATTTGAAGCAGCCCTCGAACAAGAGGCACCAAAGTCAGATCAAGAAGGTCAGACCTCATCAGAAAAAAGCTTGCAAGGCTAGAGCAGAAGCACCCCTCGAACTAGGGGCAAAAAATATCCGATGTGCTCGAAGAGCCAAAGGTGGATCTTTCTGCAAGTCAATACAACAGCCACTCTCCTGGATATAGAGGGCTTCAATCTCAGAACCATTTGGCATGGACTGGTTACATTTTTACCCTTTGAGAGGCTCGCTGGGCCGAAAACCCGAAAGGGCGACCCAGACAAAAGTTAGAGGGAGACAAGAAAAATATATATACAAAAATGCAAAAAGAAAAAAAAATGCAAAGATACAAAAAATGCAAAAGAAAAGAAAAGAAAAGAAAAATGCAAAAAAGAAGAAGAAAAAGGAATGAAAAGAATAGAAAAAAAAAAGAAAAGAATAGAAAAAAAAAGAAAAGAAAGAAAAACAAAGCTCGCAAGGTCGAAAACCTGCAACAGGCGCCTTGGCAAAAGTTAGAGCATAAAAAGGAGAGGTTAAATACCCGAGTGTACCTTAACCCCCGAACTACGTAAGGCTTGATTCCCATCTTTGGGATACGTAGGCAACTTCATTCTGAAGTCCAGCCATAAAACGATTCAAATTCAATTGTGTCCATGTAATGGTTTTGACCATCTTTGCCTTCTCTGTATCCGAGAGTACGGTTGCAATCATCGCTCCGAGGACTGACTACAATGCGTTGCGGTGCCGTTCAAACAAGGGGCAACTTTCCGTTGCCATTCAATGCGCCGCGGTGCCGTTCAAACAAGGGGCAACTTTCCGTTGCCATGCAGCTCTCTTCAAGCACGGGGCAGTTTTCCTTTGGATCCGAGGTTGTGCATCTCAGGAGTAGGTTTCATGCTCGTTGAGCAAGTGGCCGTTTGCAAAAATAGTTTTTGAGAATTTTTACTGAGGTTGGCTAATTTTCTCAAAAAATCATTCTATCTTTTCCAAAGCTGGACCATTTCTTGGACCCAAAAAAAAAGAGAAAAATTTTCAGTGCTCATAGCCTGACTTGCATGATTTCAAATCAAAAACTAAACAAGCATGTTAATCTAACTCTCATTTTTGGTCAAAATTGTTTTAGTAAAAAGCCAAAAACAAAAAATGGTCGAAATGATGAACTAGGGGCACAGTCAAGTCAGGCTTCCTGTCCTTTCCTTGTTGTCAATGCATTTGCCAAAAAAAGGGGCACTCTACCTGCCAGAAGAGGGCACAACTGAAGCTAGAAAGGGCAGAAAGCTCTCGTATCCTCCAAGCAGCGAGGTATCAAGCCAATTGCGAAGCACGAACTGGAATGGATCAGGATATTCCACTCCCTCATCTAGACGGATCTGATCATGTCCAAACTCCCCAGCAGAGCATCGTCAACCGATGTCAGCTGCAGATTTGCTACACACCCAAATGTAGTGCAACCCCTCTGTGGGAGGAATTCACTAGCTGTGAGCGGAAAAAAGAGAATCGAGCAGAATGCTAGGGGCCCGAGCCTTCAACTTGCTGTTTATCCATCAACCACCCAGGGGAGGGATGAAAAATGAGAGATTTAAGAATAGAGAGATGTGCGATGAGAGAAAAATTGAGAAAAAGGTTTTGTGAGAAAACCCGAGCTTGAGGGCCGAGTGATGTGAGAATCATAAATAAGAAAGGGTGGGAAACCTACCCGGTGAAATAGGCTCCCTGTGCACATCTGAATGTCGTGTCTTTTTGTTTTATCTCGATTCTTGTTTTGAGTCGTTTCGAGTGTTACTCGATGTGTCTAGGTTGTGTGCCTTTTATTTCCGTGTTGAATCGTTTTGCTGTCTTCAGTCGTAGGCCCAATACCTGGTCGAAAATCCATCTCTCAATTTCAAAAAAAATAAAATCGTTTTGTGCTCCGAGTGCTGTGCCGTTCTGCACATTTGTGCAAAACAGAATTTGTTAAAGTCACGGGGTCCACCCCCGATAAGTGTGAACAGTAGAACAAGGGCCTATCTGAAGCTTTTTAGGTTCCGGACTACAAAGCAAAAGAAAAGAAGGAAAATCGAAGCATCTGAGTGAGTTTCACCTTCAGCAAGTTCCGTGATTGTATTCCGGATGTACCTCTTCAGGCCTTGTTAATACTACCGAAGTGTGAGTGCGCCTCTACCTCAAGTGTAAGCCTGCTTCAAGTCAGAATGACAGTCCAAGCAACACCCGAGGGTTTTACATGCAGATGTTATCTCTCGCCAATTTGAACAGGGTGTGCCCTTTTTGAGTTGAGTGTGTTGCAAAGTCCTCTAAGAGGCAAGTCAGAGGCACCAGAGTACATATTTGATGATCCTCTATTGCATAGAATGTGAACTTTTACATACACTGTTGTTGCATGCGTGCCGTGCATCGTTATGATTCTTGCATCGAATATGCTTGCTTTCAATATTGCATAAATTGT
Source organism: Camellia oleifera (assembly GCA_022316695.1). Taxonomy (NCBI): domain Eukaryota; kingdom Viridiplantae; phylum Streptophyta; class Magnoliopsida; order Ericales; family Theaceae; genus Camellia; species Camellia oleifera. Next base: position 155,602,998 of record CM039305.1, read on the forward strand.
GCTTCCATACTTGCATAGAAAATGCCCGTATCTTTTGCATAGAAAATGCCCCTATACTTGCATGGAAGATGCATTTTATCGCACTTTCTTGTGCATTTTATCTCGCTCGCACTGTCTTGTGCACTTACACTTTGTATCTCACTTGCACTGTCTTGTGCATCTTGTGGTTGTATCTCACTCGCACTATCTTGTGCATTTCAAATCACTCGCGCTGTTCAGCGTATCGCACTATCTTGTGCATTTCAAATCACTCGCGCTGTTTAGCGTATTGCACTATCTTGTGCATTTCAAATCACTCGCGCTGTTTAGCGTATCGCACTATCTTGTGCATTTCAAATCACTCGCGCTGTTTAGCGCACCTGTATCGCACTGTTTTGTGCAGTTTATCATTCGCACTATCTTGCGCACCTCAATCGCACTGTTTTGTGCAGTTCATCATTCGCGCTATTTTGCGCACCTCAATCGCACTGTCCTGTGCTTTGCACCTCACATCGCACTATTTTGTGCAGTTTACATTCGCGCTATTTTGCGCACCTCAATCGCACTGTCCTGTGCTTTGCAAACCTCAAGCGCACTATCTTGTGTATTTCAAATCAATCGCGCTGTTTAGCGTATCGCACTATTTTGTGCATTGTATTACTCGCGCTATTTTTGTGCATCGCACTATTTTGTGCACATTACTTGCATTGTGTATGCATTTTATCGTGGTATCTTGCGCATCTCACCTGCACTTGCTAGTGCGTTACATCGCGCTATCTTGCGCACCTTACCTGTATCACACTGCTTTATGCATTCACTCGCCGACACCGCGTGTGTCAAACTTTCGGAATCACATTGAATATATGTTGTTAGCATATTGTTCTTGTTGAATTTCTCTCTTTTGCAGGCACGATATTGTATGTACAGTTCATTCGAGGCTGGTGCAACCAGACGAATCGCGCTGGTATCGTATCTTCTCCGTGTGAGACGCGACGAGAATTGAATAATTCTCCGCATTCCTAACTGCATGAAATGTAGTTGTGGTTTTGTATTCTTGCTTAAAACTGTTGCATCTATTTGTGAATACTTGCTTCATTACAGCTTGCTGCACTTGCATGATCATTAAGTTACATTTGGCTCCGTGCATATCGCTTTGCATTTTGCCCCTGCCTGCGGGCACGCCTGCGGGCACATATCTCTGTTCATCTTGTATGATTGTCTAAGTCTTCGGCCTTGTCAAAAATGGGTCGTCTCTGTGCTTTGACATTCACTCCCATCATTTTGGCTGCTGAAATTTGCATTTTCCATATGCCATATGCCACGTCTCATTTCGTATGCCATTTCATGCCTTAGGGCCATTGCCTCAGTTTGCGTGCCCACGGGTACGCATTTCGAGGCATCTCATTTTTCATCCTCCAACGTCCTATGTGAGTGTGGCTGAGGCCCTCTCATGTTGGTATAAGCCCATCATTGCATTTGCATGCCATTTCATGCCTTAGGGCCATTGCCTCGGTTTGCGTGCCCATGTGCACGCACTTCGAGGCACTTCACTTTTATCCGATGGCCTCTTATATGAGTGTGGCTGAGGCTCACCCATGTTAGTGTAAGTCCATTTTGTATTCTGTATTCCATTTTAGTCTCATCGCATCGTGTATGCCATTTTCTCGGTTTGCGTGCCCGTGGGCACACATTTCGAGACATCTCATTTGAGCATCATTGTATTCCGTATGCCATTGCCTCAGTTTGCGTGCTCGTGTGCACGCACTTCGAGGCACTTCACTTTTATCCGACGGCCTCTTATGTGAGTGTGGCTGAGGCCCCCTCGTGTTAGTGTAAGTCCATTTGCATTGCGTATGCCATTTTATGCCTTAGGATCACTTCCTTGGTTTGCGTGCCCGTGTGCACGCATTTCGAGACATCTCATTTTCATAGCATTGTGTATGTTAGGATTGCATCTTAGTTGCATTTCATGCATATCATGCATATTGCATCATGTTCGGGATAGGAGTTACCCCGGACACGGGAAATGAGGCGCGTTTCGTACTCCGAGTAATGGAACGGGTCTCAATTCCCAAGTCACTGACACTCCGGATTACCCATGATGGAGTTAGGTTTTGTTGTAGCATTCATATGCATTCATCCTATATTGAGTTGTGCAATTCGGCTCCTCAGCCATCATGCATCGAGATGCGTGATTGGTGGCACAAGGATCGAGGCATGTATATATTTGTGAAATACATTGCTATGCCCCTCTCCTACTCTCTGTTGTAGCAAAATGAAGAATCAGTAACTTTTCGGAGTCTGGCACGCATTTCGAGAAATATCGCAAACAGAGGCTAATTGGGCATCCCAGTGGATCTCCGCGCAAGGCAGCCCAACATGCATCATTTCATTATCCGGAGCAGAGTCAAGGCAGCCCCCTGACTTGCACGCCAATTTTACAGCTTTCTTATTTAATTTGATAATTAATTAGGAATTTGTATATTTATTATTCTTTTATTTCGGACTGTATTATTATTTATTCGGACCCTCTGTGCGAGGGCATAATTGTAATAAGTGTGCGTGAGTGTGATGTATGTCTTCCAACCCCACGTCTTTCTTCCCTTTTATTTACCCGCTTATGATGGTTAGATATAGGGCATGTTTCAATTAGCATACAGTATGACAGCATGTTTGCATCATTCATCTGTTTTGCACGCACCGGGCTCGGCGCATCATACAAACTGCATTTGTATTTCAATTCCGAATTGAATACGTGTTAGTTGTAGCATTCCACATACCATGTTTAGAATAGCCGAGCCTGCTATAGTTGCATCTTTGCATGTGTTGCATTAGGCATTGCTGTATATTTAGGATCATGCATGATTTCTAACATAGCTTCTGTTTTGGCTTGGAGTACTCGGTGAGTTTTATGCTTTAGCATCCTTGCATGCTTACCATGAGGCTATGTGCTTATGTGATATAACTGCCTTGAATACCTGTGGGTAGAGGTTGAGTTATTTGGATTGGACAATTCATCGAATGTTTGTTTTAAGCCCACTGGATAGTGGCAAAATCATGTTTTCTAAGCCCACCCGAGGGTGGCAAATCCACGTCTTAGCCTACCTGCGGGTAGCACCATCAAACCATTTTCAAACAAACATGAAGTGTTTTGTTCCAATTCAGACGATTCAGTGTATACTTGTATGTTGTGCGCATCACATAGTAACCTAGGCTAATAACCGGAATAAGAACTCACAATGTTTTCAAAATCAGATATCATGGTTAGTAGAGGCCGGTCTTCGACCGGGCGAGCGGGGGTGCTCACGAAGTGACGTTCCCCAATCGTACCCAAGTTCCCAAGCCGAGGTAACTTCGGTGATGACAGACACGTGGCCTTTGGCACCGAGTCAGGGTTTCCTAAATTTTCCATTTAAAAATATTTAGGTGGCGACTTTGTATCTGGCGAAGCAGTCCATGTTTGGCACTTCTTTCAAAAAATCTGTTTTCTCAAAACGATTTGCCGGATTTGGACTCTTCGGTTCAAGATTGGGAACCGTGACATTTGAGTCCTTCGAACTGTAGTGACCCAATATCGAACTAGAACCGGGGGGGGGGGGGGGAGGGGGACTCGCACTCCCTTCTTCCCGAGATGCGTTCGGGGACGTCTACATATATGTTTGTGATTTACTTGCGTTGTGACTTATGTGAATATGTATGCTCTTTAGTATATGCATACTTGTGAAACTTTTGTATAGAGAATAATGCAAGTCTAATCAGATAGTGAGAACAAGAGGTGATGAAATAGAGGAGCCCTCTATTGCCAGAATGGATAGGATGGAAAGATTGATTCAGGAAATGGCAGAAACATTGAGGCAACAAGAACAGTGGCAGCCTCCATAACCTCCACCTCTGGCACCACCCATGCCAAACTTATAGAATGATGACTGAATAATAGCTCTCACCAAAGAGTTTAAAAAAATGAAACCACAATAGTTCCATGGGGGATTAGATCCGTTAAAAGCCGAGGTGTGGGTCCTCGGTATTGAAAAGCTATTTGAGGTGTTTCCTTGTTTAGAGACACAGAAAGTACTTATAGCCACCTTTATGCTAGAAGACGAAGCAAGAAGATGGTGGATGTTAATGCGTGAGAATCATAAAGACATTGACTTGGCGAAATTCCTGGAAGTTTTCCATGATAAGTACTTCCCTCAATGTGTCCGTGACAGGAAAGTATCGGAGCTCATGGAACTTAAACAAGACAGCATGACAGTAGCTGAGTATGCGGCCAAATTCACTGAGTTGGACAGTGTGGGGAAGTGGTTTGGAAATATTCTTCCGATCTTGGGAGACGCTCGTGATCCTCAAATAGACACCTAAAAGAAATGAACACTCCGGTCGGGGGTGCCGGAATTAGCACTCCGACAGATAAGTCAGTCTCTACTCTCTCTGGGTTACTTGTATTTTAAGTTAAGGATACTAGTTCTCACATACCTTTCTTCGACTGTTGTTCCTTTATTTATACTCGTTTCCAGGGCCTCGGGGCCTGGTCCACGTTACGCTCACTATCCGCTTATTTATTCGGCCCCATAATTCAATAGTTACTCGACCTACTTATTGTATTCGGCCTCCTGATCGTGCAGGTTAGAGCTGAGTAATGTCTATCTTCTAGAGCGTACGCTTCTGATTCTGCTATTTATTCGGCTCCCACAATTGCCCCCCAAACTCCCTATTGACGGCAGTTAATTGGTGTGTTTGGTTTCGAATTCGAAAAGTCAAGAGAAACATAAGTTAGGCGGCTTCACCTATCCCAATGTGAATGTCAGAACGCACATGCCTCTCGGTCATCATTATACGTTCCCGCCTTATTCGTGCATCTTTTGCATTTATTATGATTTGAAACTCCAGTCTCTTCGAATGCATGCTTTTTTGAATATTTGAGCCTCCTGGATTGCCAGCTGGTATCTCTCCTCTGTCTCGCGTCTTCTGCAACTTCTTCCCATCTCTGCTTAGTCTCCTTTTCCTTTCGTAAGTCTTCTTCTCTTCTCTCTATAATCTTATTTTCCATGTTCATTTTTGATTTAGAATACCCTTGAGTCCTTACTAGAATGGCTAAGCATTTGAAAGACCTCCTTTCCGAGGGTCGTATTTCTGGGTTCCGACAGCATTTTTCTATCGCTGATGATGTCCATCTATCTCTAGTGATAGACTAGTACTCTTGATATGGAGAGGGATGACCAAAATACAATTGTCTTTCCTCTCTTGTCCATTGTGGAGGGCGGAGTTCGCTTTTCCTTACATCCATTTCTTAGGGCCGTCCTCCACCATTGGGGTCTGATTCCTTCCCAACCTAGTGTGAATTTTTTTCAAATCACAATGGGAATCGTAGAGTTGAACCGGCGCCTTAGGATCAACCTTGGCATTCCGGCGATTCAGCACTGCTACGTTTTAGCCAAATCCTTCGGTCGGCTCGGGCGCTACTTTCTCAGGGCCAAGGACACCGACCATCACTTGGTAACCATGCTTGCTAGTTTTGGCAAACGAGTTGACGATGTAATGGTCAATGTCCGAGGCAACTGGGAATTTGGCGAAGGAGAAGATCGCCTAGACCCTATTCCCAGACGAAAGGGTGAACCAGGTTGCCGTGTAACTCCTTGTGTTTATTGATCTTTCTTTTATTTAGCTTTTTCTCCAAGTCTAATCCTTTGTTTTTGCAGGAAATAAGTTGAAGAAGATTCTGACCTCGGCTGACGACGCAAGTCCTTACGGAAATTAAGACTGCACTCAAGTATTGTGGTCGTCCAAACGTATAGAAGCAAGGGAGAGCCTGCCCATATACTTCTGCGGTATGAGCCTATTTACACTACGTTCTCTGGCCGCGAACAACATTCCGATCCCATCCGGTGAACAACACCTTACGGCTCTTATCTTCTCCAGCTTCAAGACCCTTAGGCAAATTGGTTTCGAAGCTTCTGATTCAGAGCAAGACGTAGAGACGGTGGTTGAGGTAATTGCCGAACCAACGAGAGAGTTCACTGCGGAGGCCGAAGAGGTCGACGAGGCACTAAACGCAGCATTTGAGGTAGCTGGTCTTAACCAGCCTGACTCATCGTCCACTTCGGATCGGGCGGAGTTTTCCTTTGGAGATATTTTTACAAATTTGGGAGACCTACCCGACACTTTTTTTCTGAAGATATGGCTAGGGAAAATCTCATGCAGATGGCGCGAAAGAGAAATGTCGAATGCTTGGCCGCCCGACTGAAAGTCGAGGCCACCCGTTCTGGACCTGCCCCGATTGAATCTTCACAACCCGTTATTGTAGAAGAAACAGCTCAAGTTGTTGTGGTTGAGACGGGTAAGGAAGCCGAATAGCAGATTCAAGAAGAACGGTCGATTCCAAAAGAGCGGGGCAAGAAACGTACTGTCGAGGGAGAGGCCGGCTCAGAGGAGAGCCCCGCTGACAAACGGCCTCACTTAGAGGAGTCGGATGTGGTTGTTCTTTTTGTTGTTCAACCAAAGATCAAAAACACGCTGATCTCCTCTAACGCATTTGCCTTGAAGGATCCAGCGGTAGCGTTGAGCTTGGCCGCCTCAGTCTCGTTGCCAGCTGACAAGGCCACCTTTTGAGTAGAGCCGGTTTTGGTAGCTATAGCGTTAGCTGCCCAGTCGGCCCTTTTGGTATGTGAGTTGATCTTTTTTACTCCTTGTTTGGTTTGGTTTGCATACGATATTTCTTGGTATGTGATGATCCCAACTCCTTGTTTTGTAAACAGTTAGAAGGATAGCCGAACTAGGCCGCCGCCAGCACGTTGCCATTGAAAGAATTGGCTGCTTGAAGTCGGAAGCTGAAGGTGAGAGGAGCAGGGCTGAGTTCGAGGCGATGAGAGCCACAATAGAAAGTGCTCGAGCCGAAGTTGAGAAGGAGAGGGCTCGGACTGCTACTAGCTAAAATCCGACATCGAGGAGAGGGCAAACGTGAGTGAGGAATCGCTCATGTTAGCCAAAGAGGCGCTTGCCAAGGTGAAGGCCGAGTTAGAAGAGTTGAAGAAGGCCAAGAAAAAAGCCGACTCCGAGGCTTCTGCGGCGTTTGAGGCTGGAAAGAGCGCTGCCCTTGAGAACTACGTAGAAGAAGTCCCCAAATTTGAGAATCGGGGATTCAAACATGGGTGGCTCAAAGCCCTTACTGCCGCTAGGAGTTACATTGGCCATGCCAATTCCATACGAGCAAGTGGACATTGAGCCACTTGTGTCTGATCCCAAGGATTGATTTGGGAGACATTCTAGTTTTATTAAGTATTTTCAATTTCAATGTATGTTTTTGTTTAGTAGATTTATGTTAGTTCAAGGTAATTTTCATATATAAATTAGTTACTATCCGCGCGCAATTTATTAATGAAAATTTCCTTTTCATTTCACTATTAGTTATACGCAGTTTTTCATATTAATGAAGAGTTTTGCTTTTCACTACTTTGGATAAAATGATTACTGTCTGTTGTGCTTGCTAACTATCGATTCGATAGGAAGTAGGATCATGAGATGAGTAGATTGAATATCCCACTGCATAGCGGCCGATTGGATAATAGTGTAACTTGGCAATTAATTTAACCTTAATTTATCCAAACAAGTAAATCGACTTAGGGCCCCGTCGTATGCCCTTGCCCCAGCCAATGTATGAACTCTGGATGCCAAATAGGACTAGTTCATGGAGTGGCTGCGGCACAGTTTGATCGGCATTGTGCTTAGGTATTTGGCCGATCAGGTTAATAGAACGTTCATGGGTATTGTACTGATAAATCGATTCATGGAGCGGCTGGGACAGTCAAGCTGACTAGATTGATGAATCTGCCCTTGGCCCAACTGGTTCATGAACATAGAACACCGAATATCAATAGGACTAGTTCATGGACATTGTGTTGATAAATCGATTCATGGAGCGACTAGGACAGTCAAGCCGACTAGATTGATGAATCTGCCCTTGAGCCAGCTGGTTCATGAACATAGAACGCTGAATATCAATATGACTAGATTGATGAATTTTCCCTTGGCCCAGCTGGTTCATGAACATAGAACGTCGAATATCAATAAGACTAGTTCATGGGTATTTTGCTGATAAATTGATTCATGGAACGGCTGGGACAGTTAAGCCGACTAGATTGATGAAATCTGCCTTTGGTCCAGCTGATTCATGAACATAGAACGCCGAATATCAGAGGTTGATAGGGGCGATTGGGGCATATGGCTGAATCGATGTCCGAGCTGTTGAGGTCGCAATATTAATGAGATGCTGCCTCATAGGTGCTGCCCTCGTAGGGAATAAATGGGCGTGTAGACTTTTCTTAAGTCAGCAACTCCGTCCAGCTCTTTGAGGTCCTATTTTTATGCTTAGTCAGCAACTCATTCCAGCTCTTCGAGGTAGGTTAAACAGGTGCGGATTAGTCAAGTAGACTTTTCTTCAACAGTAGAGGGGAAGCGAGGACGCTAGCTGAGCTGGGAGGAGAGATGAGTCAAACTAGGTGAACCATCGCGCATAGGAAGTAGGACTTCGAGGGATCGAGAGAGACACTAATCTTCTCATCATCGAAGTAGGTTACCCAGGAGGGACAAGCAGCCATAGGGCAAATCTCCTCAACCTAGTTCTAGAAGGGAATTCGACGTGACTCCGCACCTATTGAGTTTTGTGGTCTTCGTGAGGAATAGACCAATGACAGAGGCGGACTCGATCGTTCGAGATCCAAATGTGGTAGTCGAGTTCACCCGAAAGATTTTTCCACCCGAAGTCCAGCAGTCGATGGTAGGTCAGCAGGATTTCGAAGTGTTTCGTGAAGGTGTTCACGAGACGGTGAAGGGGCTGTACACCGCTTATGAAATCGGCATGCGTCTCTGTGCCGCTCGGCGCGATATAGAGCAGAGAGATGAACGCATTCGGAAGTTAGAAGCTCGCGCGGAGAAGGCCGAGCTTGAGCTAAGGAAAATCAAATCTGCCGAGTCCCAATCAGCCAGCCAACCCAATCCGGTTGTGAAAGAAAGGGTGACTCAAAGGTTGAAAAGTGATGCTATTGCCGATCGGAACACTGGCTAGCATGTTCGCGATTGAGACTGTGAGGGACGTGGCCTATGAAAAAGGCTTCCATAACGGCTGAAAGGTCAGAATTGAGAAGACCAAAGAGAAACTCGCCGAAGAGGTCTACCGATGGGAAAATCGTGGATTTAAGCACGGTTGGATCAAGGCATCTCAAGCCGCAGAAGCTCTCTGAGCGTTGGGCATTAATTTGGCACTGCCACTATACCAACGTAATCATTTTCCATTTTTCGCCTTTGAAGTTGAGTAGAGTGAGGATGAGGGAGACGCCGGATAAAAATACTCATTGTAATGCTCAAACGCAGATTGCGTTCAAAACTATGTAATTATTGGTTGATCGAATAAAATGTTTTATTTTTAATGTTTGTGTTTCGTTGTAAATTTTATTCAGCACATACGTGTTTGCATGTTTTGTGTTTCATTGTATAAATGTTTGAATAAACATATTTTAGGTGTTTGAATAAACACTGAACGGCCCGAGTTAACTAAGCATTTCATTTCGAATGTTTATTCGGCATACATGTGTTACGGAGACTTTATGCGCTGATGAGGCTCCGAATTTGGAGTCTAATTTGCTAGTCGTGGTATCTATGAAGGGCGCTCCGAATCCGGAGGCTTTAGGTGCTCCTGAATTTGGAGGCTTTAATCGGCCCTAAAGGCGTCATGCGCCGAGAGGGCTCAGAATCCGAAGTCTAATTGGCCTAATCGTGGAATCCACGAAGGGCGCTCTGAATCCGGAGGCTTTATCGGCCCAAAGGTGTTATGCGCCGATGGGGCTCCGAATCCGGAGGCTTTAGTCGCTCCGAATCTAGAGGCTTTAATCGGCCCAAAGGCGTCATGCGCCGAGGGGGCTCCGAATCCGGAGTCTAATTGGCCAATGGTGGTATCCACAATGGGCGCTTCGAATCCAGAGGCTTTATCAGCCCAAAGGTGTTATGCGCCGATGGGGCTCTGAATTCGGAGTCTTTATTTGGCCAATCATGGTATCCACGAAGGGCACTCCGAATCCGGAGGCTTTAATTGGCCCAAAGGCTTCATGCGCCGATGGGGCTCCGAATCCGGAGGCTTTATCAGCCCAAAGGCGTCATGCGCCGATGGGGCTCTGAATCCAGAGTCTTTATTTGGCCAATCGTGGTATCCACGAAGGGCGCTCCGAATCCGAAGGCTTTAATCAGCCCAAAGGCTTCATGCACCGATGGGGCTCTGAATCTGAAGGCTTGTGAACTGGATTGCGCGATGAAGAAATGAGAAACTTTGCATTGCAAAAGTGAAATATGTACAAGTGTCAAGCCCCACAAGTCGGGCCAATGGTAGAATTTATGTAAATGCGTTGAATTCTAGGGCCGTGGAAGACTCCTTCCTGACATGTCTTTTAGCCGATACGCCCCTACTTCCGCGATCGAGTTGACCTGATAGGGGCCGTCCCAGTTAGGACCCAATTTTCCATCGCCCAGGTTTCCTGGCATCTGGAAGTACTTTCTTCAGGACCAACTCTCCCGGTGTCAACCATTTCCTTGCTCACATAATACACTGGCTGCTGCTCCTCCAGCTCTTCCTTTATTAGTACGGCGCTGACGGCCTTGTCGGAAACTACCAAATACAAAATGAGCGGATCACCAGTAGCAGGTGTTGTCAAGAGTGGTACTGAGTGGAGGTAGGTCATGAGGCCGTTGAAAGCGGCTTCGCATTCGGCGGACCATTCAAAAGCCTTGCCCTGCTATAATGTATGAAAGAATTGTCGGCAGCGATCTGCGGACCGACTAATGAACCTGTTGAGTGTGGCAGCCATCCCCATAAACTTTTGAACCTCTTTTACTAAACGAGGGGAGCCGAGTTCCAGGATTACTGTGATTTGCCTTGGGTTGGCTTCGATTCCTTGGTGGTTGACAATGTTACCCAAGAATTTTCCAGAGCCGATCGCAAATGCACATTTGGAAGCGTTCAGCTTCATTCCATAGTTGCGTAGAATGCCGAATGTCTCTTACAGATCAGCTATATGATTCTGCTCTTCCTTGGACTTGACCACCATATCGTCAATGTACACTACATGGTGGTGACTAGTCTCTGGTAAGTTGCCCCTGCATTCTTCAGACCAAAAGGCATAACCTTATAGCAATAGGTTCCTCTTGGGGTGAGGAATGCAGTTTTGTCTTGGTCCTTCGGATGCATAGCGATTTGATGATAGCCTTTGTAGGCATCGAGAAAGCTCATATGCCGATGACGCGCCGTAGCATCTACAAGTTGGTCTATCCTGAGGAGAGGAAAATAGTCTTTGGGGGTAGGCTTTGTTTAGGTTCGTGAAATCGATGCAAACTCGCCAAGTCCCATTTTTCTTCTTCACAACCACAGTATTAGAGAGCCATGTAGGGTAGGTCACTTCCCTGATTGCTCCGGCATCAAGCAACCGGTTAACCTTTTCAACAACGGTGGCAGTGTGCTCTGCGGCTGATTGCCGACTTTTCTGAATGACTGGCTTGCATTTACGGGTCAACATTCAAACGGTGCTACGAAATAGATGGATCTATACCCGGCATCTCATATGGAGTCCACGCAAATACATCAAGATTGCCGAGGCAGGAAAGAAATTAGTTGCTGTTTGTCAACTTGACTTAGGGAGGTGCCGACCATGAAGAACCTGTCTGGGTTTCCATTGATTTCAACTCGATCTAGGGCTTCCGTGGCCTTTTCATTAGGGGAGCCGCCCAACATCATTCGAGGCTCTCCTGATCTGTCACTTCAATAGAGTTCAGTTGTAGCTCCTTTGGCATTTTTTTCAGCAAGGAGATAGCATGCTTGTGTCGATTTCTAGGAGCCATGGATTTGTTCAATGCCTGCGTTCTGTCGGGAAGTGCAACAGCTGATGATAGGCACTCGGCACGGCTTGCATGGTGTGCAACCAATTTCGCCCCATGATAAGGTTATACGGCGACAGCAGCTTAACGACCAAGAATTCCACTTCCACTTGTTCGAGAGCCAGCTCGAACGGGTAATGTAATTTTCCCCAACAGGTATTCTGGATTGGCGTTGAAGCCGAATAGCGGATAAGGAGCCGAAGAGAGATTCGATTCGGAGAGGCCAAGTTTGGTGAATGTCTTGTAATACATAACTTCCGATGTGCTCCCTAGGTTAATGAGTACGCGCTCAACGGTGAATCAGTTGACGCGCAACTCAATTACTAAGGGATCAATGTGGAGAAGTGTCACTCCGGCCAAATCTGAATCATCAAAAGTAATGCTCGCAGCTTCATGGGGACGTTTTTTCGGAGTGAGCTAGTTTGAGGGTTGGGATTCGACTGAATCGTATGCCCCGCGGATGATATTGGTTGGCTGTATACCATGTGGATCACACCGAGTAGAGGAGAGTCCTGTCTTAAGGCTATTACTTTGGTTGAGTTTCCTTTTCGAACGTACTGTTGTAGCCTACCATCTTGTACCAATTCCTCGAGGTGATCCTTCAACGCATAATAACTCTCAGTATCGTGGCCGTGGTCCTTATGATACTTACACCGTCTATCCCATCTTCTTGTGTCAGAAGGTCCCACCATTTTGGACGGCCATTTGAAGAACGAAAGGTGTTGGATTTTGGCCAGGATCGTGCTAATTGGCTCCGTCAACTCCGTATATTTCTTATCGGCGTGCCTTGTGCGCCGGCTATTGACTTGTAGTTGTTCATTTGCTTGGTGAGAGCATTGGTCATTTGATCGGCAAGAATCCCGTCTCTTTTCTCGTTTAGCCTGATGCAGTGGTTCAAGGCTCTGAGGTGGTACATAATTTAACAGCTGAGCAATTTCAGTAGGAGCCGTCTTGTTGGTCACATTTAAGGCTTTAACCCGCAAGGCATCATCCTCCACTTTATAGTATTCTTCAACTTTCTTCATCAAAGACCAGACTGTTTTGGGGGGCCGTCTGGTTAAAGAGCTGCGGAGGGCATTGCCGGGATGCAGCCCCATCTTGAAGGCGATAATGGCCATGGAGTCATTGCAAGCATCGTCTACCAGATTAAAACATTCCCAATACCGCGCCGAATACACATGAAGGGTCTCTCCTAGTTGAATCTGCATTGCCCAGAGGGAATCGGCTTGCTTTGGCTGGACCTCATTAGTGATAAACCTCGCCCTGAAGGATTTTTGGAGTTGGTAGAAGCTCTTGATCGAAGCCGGCTCCAGTTTATAATACCACCTGACAGCTAGTGGTCCCAAACTGCTCGGAAATATTCTATACATGAGAGCCTCGTCATCTGCATGCAGCATCATGGCTTGCTTGTAATGGCGGATGTGGCCGGTGGGGTCTGATTTACTGTCGTACAAGGTAAATAACGGTGCTTTGAATTTCTTGGGTAGCACTTGCCCTTGCAATTCTTCATACAAATGGATCGTGCTGGTCTTCTTCGTCTAAACTGTGTCTTCGTCGCTTATGCCTTACATGTGGACTCTCTTCGGAGGAACTGGTGGTTTCGTGTCGTTCCTTCTTCTTGGGCTCCGGGGACAATGAGTCGGAGTCGCTATCAGTGCCTTGTTGTCAGGCTCGAGGTCGTCAACCACCTGCCCTCAGAGGTCGTCCCGCCTCTGGGCAGGCAGTTTGTTTAGACTTTGCCACTTCCAAGGCCAAATCTTGACGGAGACTTTCATTCTCAACGATCATGTTTTCCAACCTCTGTTCGTTTTGCTTAGCTTGTTCCATGATTGCTTGCATTGTCTCATGCTCTGAAGTCGAGAGTGAGGCAAAGTTCAAGGCGCGTCTTGCGGCGATAGTCTCTGGTCCAAGCATGTTTGTAAGGGTGAGGTCGTCTCTCTATGTGGTTTCGTTAGTGACTATCGGAGGGTCTTCTGTTACGCTCGCCTGGTCCACTTTACGCTCACTATCCATTTATTTATTCAGCCCCATAATTCAATAGTTACTCGGCTTACTTATTGTATTCGGCCTCCTGGTCGTGCAAGGTTAGAGCCGAGTAATGTCTATCTTCTAGAGCGTACGCTTCTAATTCTGCTATTTATTCAGCTCCCAGAGCCAAGGTTTGCACCACATGTGATCGATACCAACTACAAGAAAGTGAGACATTTTGAAGGTGGGCTTCGAAGTGATATTTTAGAAATGGTAAATGTCTTGAAGCTGGAAGCCTATATTGGGGTGCTAGACCGGGCCATAATATTAGAAGCTAACATAGCTAGACAAACTAAACCAACAATTGACTGGAAAGGTAGCAAAAGATAACGCTTCTTTTCAAAGAAGAAATTTTCAAAGAAGCAAAACACAGGCTCCTCAAGTATTTCGAATTCTTCCCGAGATACATCTCCTATGTGCAATATTTGTAGTAAAAGGCATCGTGAGGTTTGTTACCGTGTGTCGGGAGCCTGTTTTAAATGTGGTAAACAAGGGCACATGGCCAGAGATTGTAACCAGAACAGTGGAAAATTAGTTGTTAGCTCGACAACATCCATCCCAAAACCAGGAAATACTATAAGATCTACTACCACTGGAGATACCTGTGAGGCAAGAGGAGAGTTTTTGCGCTTGTTTCGGGCAATACACGGAATGCTAACGCAGTTGTCTCAGGTACTATTTCTATATGTAATCAGGATGCTTTTGTGTTAATTGACTTCGGATCAACATAGCTCTTTCGTAACATGTGCATTTGCATCTAGACTAAGTAGACCTCTAGAATTATTGCCATATATGCTAAGTGTATCTGCTCCATCCGAGGAATCTGGATTGTGTGAATTTGTATATCGTTTTTGTGACATGCGAATTGGGAATGCTATTCTGTATGTGGATTTGTTGCCCTTGAACTTTAGGCACTTTGATATAATTCTGGGCATGGATTGGTTAACTAAATATTGTGCCACCATTGATTATGTAACAAAACGGGTTGTGTTTAAACTACCGGAACAGGAAGAAACTTGTGTTTGTGGGTAACAGGGTAGTACCTCCACCTTATTTAATATCTGTAATGAAAGCACGTAAACTGATCAGGAAAGGGTGCCAGGGTTATTTGTGTTATGTGTTGTTTGAACAATCTGTGAATGTTGAATTGAATAGTATCCCTATTGTTAGTGAATTTCCAAATGTGTTCCAGATAAATTGCCAGGGGAATCGGTGGACATAGATATAGAGTTTGCGATTGAGATTATGCCAGGCACCCAGCCTATTTCTAAAACTCCCTACAGAATGGCTACTGCTGAAATGAAAGAACAGTTGCAAGATCTGCTTGACAAAGGGTTTATCCGACCTAGCACTTCACCATGGGGTGCACCAGTGTTGTTTGTGAAAAAGAAAGATGGAACCTTGCGTTTGTGTATCGACTATCGAGAATTGAACAAGGTAACAATAAAGAATAAATATCCCCTACCTCGTATTGATGACTTGTTTGACCAGTTACAGGGATCACAAGTGTTTTCCAAAATTGATTTGAGATCCGGGTTTCATCAGTTGAAAGTAAAAGTTGAAGATGTTGAGAAAATCGCGTTTTGAACAAGGTATGGCCATTATGAATTTCTTGTTATGCCATTTGGGGTAACTAATGCTCTGGCAGCATTTATGGACTTAATGAACCAAATTTTTAAGACCTACCTTGATGAATTTGTTGTGGTTTTTATTGATGATATTTTGATATACTCGAAGAATAGACTTGAACATGAATAACTTCTGAGGACTGTTTTGCAAACACTTAGAGAAAAGAAATTATTTGCCAAACTAAAGAAATGTGAATTTTGGTTAGATGAAGTTATCTTTTTAGGGTATGTTATCAACAAAGAGGGGATTTCAGTGGACCCACAGAAAATAGAAGCAATTGTGAATTGGCCTACACCAACAAATGTAACAGAAGTCCGCAGCTTCATGGGCTTAGCTGGATATTATAGGAGGTTTGTGAAAGACTTTTCGAGGATAGTTGTACCTCTTACCTAACTGACACACAAAGGGTAACCATTTGAATGGAATGACGAAAGAGAATTCTGCCTTTCATGAACTGAAAACGAGACTGACCACTGCACTAGTATTGACATTGCCCATAGGTACGGAAAGCTTTGTAATTTTCAGTGATGGATCTTATAAAGGTTTGGGTTGTGTACTAATGCAGAACGGAAGGGTAATTGCCTACGCCTCTCGGCAGTTGAGGCCACATGAGAAGAACTACCTAACACATGATTTAGAATTGGCTGCAGTTGTTTTTGCTTTGAAAATTTGGCGGGCACTATTTGTATGGGGAAAAATGTGAAGTCTACACAGATCACAAGAGCCTGAAATACTTCTTTACACAGAAGAAGCTAAATATGCGACAAAGAAGATGGCTTGAATTGATAAAAGACTATGACCTCGAGATTCAGTATCACCCTGGGAAAGCCAATACAGTTGCTGATGCCTTGAGCAGGAAATCGATGGGGAGTTTGGCTTGTTTACTTACTGAACAGAAAGAAATCTTGCAAGATTTTGAGAAGTTCGAGATAGAAGTGGTATCATGTGAATAGGGCGGATTGATAGCCGCCATTTTAGTTGAACCAGCAATAATCTCTGAAATTAAATAGAGGCAAAGAGAGGATGAATTCCTCAAGAAAGTGATCGATGAATTTGAGACAAGTCCAAAGGCAGAGTTCAGCCTTGAAAATGAAAGTGTTGAAATTTCAAAACCGAATGTGTGTCGCAAATGTTCCAGAACTAAAGAAGAGAATTCTAGATGAAGCCCATAAATCAGCATTTGCTATGCATCCGGGTAATAACAAAATATATCGGGATCTGAAACAAAGCTATTGGTGGCCCAAAATGAAGAAAGAAATTGCAAAATATGTGTCCAAGTGCCTTCAATGTCAGCAAGTTAAGGCTGAACATTAGAAACCGGGAAGGTCTGCTTTAGTCTCTCCTTATTCCTGAATGGAAGTGGGAGCATGTGACTATGGACTTTGTTGTTTGTCTACCCCAAACACCTCGAGGTATGGATTCTATTTGGGTTATAGTTGATAGACTGACTAAATCTGCACATTTTCTGTCTGCCAGAACTACATTTGATGCTTATAGATTGGCTACTATATATGTTGATGAGATTGTTCGTCTACATAGAGTCCCGGTATCCATTGTCTCGGATAGAGATCCGAAATTTGTGTCTAGATTGTGGAAAAGTTTGCAAAAAGCTATGGGAATAGAATTGAGGTTTAGTATCTCATTCAACCTATAGACCGACAGGCAATCAGAACGGACAATTCAGACCTTGGAAGATATGCTTCGGATGTGTGCTTTAGATTTCCAAGGGAGTTGGGAAAATTACTTGCCACTAGCAGAGTTTGCATATAACAACAGCTTCCACTCCAGCATTGGTATGGCACCATACGAGGCTTTGTATGGTAGAAAGTGTAGTTGGACAGAAGTTGCGGATAGGGCCTTGCTTGGGCCTGAAATTGTGTAAGACACTTCTGAAAAGATCAAGATTATTTAGCAAAGGCTCAAGATGGCCCAGGGTCGGCAAAAGAATTATGCAGATGTTCAAAGAAGACCTCTCGAGTATGAGGTTGGTGACCATGTATTTATCCGTGTGACTCCGATAAAAGGCGAAGTCAAGTTCGGAAACAAGGGTAAGTTGTCGCCCCGTTATATTGGGCCGTTTCAAATTCTAGAAAGGCTTGATCCAGTTGCTTATCGAGTCGCTTTGCCACCAGGATTCGAACAAATCCATAATGTGTTTCATGTATCAATGTTGAGGGGTTATCTTCGAGATCCGTTTCATGTGATTAATTATCACCGGGTAGCCCTTGATGAAAATATGGAGTACGCCGAATGGCCGGAACGAATCATTGACCGGCAAGTGAAACAATTGAGAAGCAAGTCCATCCCAATGGTGAAAGTGGAATGGAAAGAACACTATGGGATGGATGCCACATGGGAAAAACAGGATGAAATGCAACTACGCTATCCACATTTGTTTCCCGACGAAGGTAAAATAAGTTTGGAGGACCAAACTTCCTAAAGGGGGGAAGACTGTGATAACCCTGCTCTGTATTATGCTAATTAATCTTAATTACGAATGTGATTATGTGTTTGATATGATTTTGAGTGCCATTTATATGAATATATGTGGTTTTGAATTTCTATCTATTCACCGTAGGAAAATCTGTTTGATTATCTGCTTTAGAATTAAAATTGAAGGCCTTATCGGCCATAGAAACCGAAATTGATTGCGCCATTGTGATTAGCATAATTTTTAGAGTCTACGGTGAAATTTAATTGAAAATTGATTCAGATCAAATTAAATAGATTAAATTGATGAAATAGTGCTCAATTAATTAGTGTCAATGGAATATGATTAAGGAAGACTTTAAAAGGGGCACTATACACCCACATTCCTTTAGTTTGAGGTCAAAATTAGATTTTACACTCTAGAGAGGGAGAGGGTAGGCTCTAGAGAGAGAAAGAGGAACAATTGTGCAATTTTGGCTCAAAGCTTAAGAATTGCAAGTTAAACTCAAAGGACTTGAGTGTTTGAAGCTCCTAGGTGAGTAATCAACTCTTAATTTATGAGTTGAGTATGTAATTTTGTGAATTCAAGTGGTATGGTAGCTCATGGCAAAGATTGAGTTGAATATGAAGTTAGAATGCACATGCATGCATGAAATTACTATAAATCACCATGAATTGCCATGAAATTGCATAAGCTAGCATGAATAATGTTGAACATGGAGAATTGGGCACCAATCTTCACATACATGCATAATTTTCATGGGTTTCATAATAATAAGTGTCATTGGTAAGATTTGAAATAGAAATGAAGTCAAAAATTGACATGCATGTTTGATTATTAGAGATATGGAGCTTATATGAGGTTTGAATGCATGAGTTTTGATTATGCACAAGAATGTTGAATAATTTGAAAATGTGGCCATGATTTTGAGCAATTGGCCTCACATTGCTTGTATACTCATGTAATATAATGTGTTTACATGTTTTTGAACCGAAATCATGAGTTTGGAACCTTTGAATATCAAAATTAAACTTGAAGAACAGTTTTGGAAAACCCAGAATTTGGCATGTCCGCTCGAGTGGGGAAAGCGCCGCTAGAGCGTTACTTTTGCAGACATTGATGTCCGCTCGAGTGGGGATATTCACGCTCGAGCGGGGAGCCATGTAGTGTGACCTTCAGCTCGAGCATCCGAATTCATGCTCGAGCATAAAAATGAGGCAACCAGTACTTTTGCAGACCATGAGGGTTCGCTCGAGCGGTGGAACCCATGCTCGAGCGGGGACCCCTGTTTCAGAAATTTTGTAAAGGCTGTTTTGTGTTTCATTTTTTGTTCTCTTTCATTTTGAAGCACTCTTAGGCATGCATTGAGCATCATAAATAAGTTAAAAGGATAAGAAAGAAGCCCAAGAGGGATGTATGAATTAAGAACGGATTGAATTGTTTGTGACCCATTATGTTCATGATATGTGTAGGGTCGAGTTCCAGGGCAAATCCCCCGGCAAAACAGTGTGAGTAATATCTTAGTAAAGATATTTTGAAGTATGTTATTTGTCCAATTGCTTAATCCCATGTAAGTCTTATAAGTTTGTTAATTTGAATTGTGGACAAATGTTTGTTATGCCATATGGTTGGGCCAAAGGTCGTTGGGTACAATTGATTGGGCCGAGCCTTTTGACATGAATAAAAGATTGGGCCGAAGGGCGTTTGACACAAATGAATAAATGGGCCAAAGGTCGTTTGACACGAATGAATGGGCCAAGGGCCGTTTGACACGAATGAATGGGCCAAGGGCCGTTTGACACGAATGAATGGGCCAAAGGCCGTTTGACACGAATGATTGGGCCAAAGGCCGTCGGACACGAATGATTGGGCCTAAAGGCCGTCGGACAGGAACGATTGGGGCAAAAGTCGTCGGGTATGAATGAATTGGGCTCGAGGCTATTTGATGTGTTTGGAACCGCAGTCACTTGACCTATATCTATATTTATACTAGATAGAAATATGAATTGGGCCCAAGGCCGTCTGACGTATGTTGTTCTAAATACCGTTCGGGTATCTTCTTTATTTGATGTTATTCACTGGGTTTTCGCTCACGCTCATTCATATGTCTGTAGGTGAGCCAAGGGAGGTCCAAACCCAGCATCAGTGAAGTTTGTGTGGAACAGTCAAGGTTTTGAAGAGTCAGCCCATATGTCTCACGCATGAGACTTGTTTTCTCCCTTTTACTATTTTGTTATATTTTGTCATGTTAGCGAGAACTTTGGATTACGGTTGTATATAGTTTTAATTGGCTGACCATGACTTGAATGATCCTGTTGTGTAAAGCTTATATGTTAACTTTCCTTAATGTGAGTTATTAATGTATATTTGTAAAATGTTATAACGTGCCATGTAAGCACAGCTCTATGGACAAAAGTTTGAAATTGCTTCTATTTGACCCCCTTAAATATGTTAAAATATATCTGGTTTGGTTTAAGGCCATAGTAATCTCGTGATTACTGGCCGGTTATGTTCTTAACCCATGGAGGCGGGTTCAAGTCATGACAAACAACCTCCTAATTATTAATAATGGTTAACGCTCACTTTATCCAATCATACCAAATCTAAATTAATTAATTAATTAGCCCAATAACTTGGTTAATTTAATTAATTAAAATAAATTGATTCTAGTAGCCGTTTCATTTACCTTGGTGGTGTGTCGCATAAAATCTTTGACTTCCCATCTTCCATTGTCACGTGGCACAAATAATTGGGAAAATTGCATCATGGTAATTTTTGCCAAAATGGGTACAAACAGTTTGGTTTAATTCCGGCGCGGACTCGCTAGGTAATTAAGAGTACTTATGTGTAATTCCTTTATGCCTTCTTAGTGGATTGTTTTGTAACTTTGGTTCGTGATTTTTTTTATCACAATTGAAGGCACTCCAATCATGATTTTTTTTTCACGTTAAATCGTTATGCCAATTTATCTTGATTGTTTGATTGGAATTGTTATTTACTATTTTAAATTGAAATATTATCAAAAATCAATATCTCCGGGGTTATTTAGATTTTTCACTCTTACACTCACACTCAGATACGTACACACTCATTCGTTTGTACATTTACATAAACACACCAACACATTTAAATATTAAAAAAAGTAAGACTGATAAATTTATCATTGTAAATTTGTTCACTAATATCTAGATTTTACAAACAACAAATCTGGTTTAACCAAATCTTTACAAATAAATTGATGGAGATCTATCAATATGTACAGAAATGCACACACACACACACACACACACACACACACACACACACACACACACACACACACACACACACACAAACAGACTATCTTGTTGATAGGAGCTCCGGTGACTATGCCATGGCCAAATCGACGTTAAAAAATGGCCAGATCAAAAGTTATTGGTAAATATTAGAGTTAAAAATGTGACACTCCAAAAAATGGAAACATTAGGGTATACAATTACAAAGAAATACAAGGTTATGCTATGGTTACACATTCAAAAACAAACTCCCTCCGTTCCAAAATATTATGCCCTTTTGGGAAATCCAATTTATTTTGGTAGTACATTTATTCTACTTATAAAAAAAAAAAAAAAATTAACTTCCAAAACTATATATAAAAAGAGGGAGGAGCATTTGAAAACCTTTAAGAGTGGGTCAGTTAAGAGCCAAATAGATTACTTCTTAGTGAGAAAAGTGAACTGCTTAAAATGCAATGATTGTAAGGTGATTCCTAGAGAGAGCCTGACCTCTCAACATAGGATTTTGTTACTAAATTTATGTTTTAGAAGGCAATACCAAACTAGGAAGGGTGATGGGCATCGTAGGACGAGATGGTGGGACTTAAAAGGGGATAAACTAGAAATATTTAAGAATAGAATGGATAAGGAAGGTACTTGGGCCTTGAAAGATTATGCTAACACTATGTGGAACTCGATGGCCAATTGTATGAGGAGACTCTCAAGGGAAGTGCTTGGAGAGTGGAAAGGAACATGATCTAGCTCTAGAGAAACTTTGTGGTGGAGAGAAGAGGTTTAAGCGGTAGTTAAGGCAAAAAAAGAGTGCTGTAAAAAGTGGCAAAATGATAGAACTGAGGAAAACCTTAAGAGCTATAGATTGGCTAATAAAGAAGTCAAGAAAGTGCCGAGAGAGGCTAAGTTGAAAGCTTATGATGATTTATATGCTAGACTAGATAGTAAGGAGGGAGAGAAGAGGGTATACAAACTTGCTAAGATACGGGAGAGAAAAGTAAGAGATTTTAATCAAGTTAAGTGCATCAAGAGTGATGATTCTAAGGTATTGGTGAGGGATGAAGAGATTAATGAAAGATGGAAGAACTATTTTGAGAAATTATTAAATGAGAAACATGGAGGTACGACAATAGAGGAAGAAATAGCCAGTAATACTGATAAATCAAGACTATAGGTTCTATCGCAGGATTAGGAACTTTAAAGTGGATATTGCACTTAAGAAGATGAAATCAAATAAGGCTTTAGGACCAGATGATGTCCCTATTGAAGCTTGGAAGTGTTTGGGTAAAAAGGGGGTTGCTTGCTTGACTAGGTTGTTTAGCAAAATTTTGTTGACTAGGAACATGCCAAATGGGTGGATGAAGAGTATTTTAGTGCCAATCTATAAGAATAAATGAGATGTCCAGAATTGCAACAACTATAGAGGAATCAAGCTAATGTGTCATATAATAAAAGTGTGGGAGAGGGTGATAAAACGCAGATTGCGAGATATAACGGAGGTGTTAGAGAATCAATTTGGGTTTATGCCTGGCAGGTCAACAATGGATGTGATCTATCTTTTGAGGAGAGTAATAGAAAAGTATAGAGAAAAGAAAAGAGACATTCATATGGTAGTTTATCGACCTTGAAAAAACATATGATAGAGTGCCCCGAGATATAATATGGTGGGTATTAGCAAAGAAAGAGGTGACAAAAGGATGCATTGATGTGATTAGGGACATGTATGAAGGGGTGGTGATCACTATTAGATCACCTGCTGGAGAGACAAATGAATTTCTTATCACTGTAGGGTTACACCAATGATCTACCTTAAGTTCTTATCTTTTTGCTTTAGTTATGGATGAGTTGATGAAAAATATCTAGGATGACATGCCATGGTGTATGCTTTTTGTAGACGATATAGTGCTAGTGGATGAGATTAGAGAATGAGTTAATACAAAGTTGGAGATTTGGAGAAAAGCTCTTGAATCTAAAGGATTCCGGATAAGTAGGACTAAAACAGAGTACATGGAGTGTAAATTTAGTAACAGTAACAATGAAAGCAGAGGAAAAGTGAAGATTGAGAATCAATAACTGCCTAGGAGTGAACATTTTCGTTATTTAGGGTCGATTATCATCACAACGGGGGAGATTGATGCGGTTGTGGGCCAATAGGATTAAGGCGGGATAGTGTAGGTGGAGAAGTGTGTCTGGGGTATTGTGCGATAAACGAATACCCACTAGACTTAAAGGTAAGTTCTATAGAATGACTATTAGACCAACGATGTTGTATGGGATGGAGTGTTGGGCAACCAAGAAACAACATGTAGATAAGATGGGTGTGGCTGAGATGAGAATGCTAAGGTGGATGTGTGGCAAGACTAGACAAGACAGAATTAGGAATGAGTGTATTTAGGAATGGGTTGGTGTAGCATCGATAGAAGATAAGTTGAGAGAGAATCGATTGAGATGGTTTAATCATATTCAATGAAGACCAACAGATATAGTAGTGAAGAGATGTGATGCTATAACGGTAGATGGAAAGTGTTTGGGGACGGGGTAGGCCTAGATTAACGCTGGTTAGCGTTGTAAATAGAGATATGGATCTACTTAATTTGTCTAACGAAATGGCCTTTGATAGGGCCACGTGGAGAAGAAGGATTTATGTAGCCGATTCCATTTGATGGGACTTAAGGCTTGATTTTGTTAACTTCTAGAACTACCCTTTAATAGTACAATTATTGCACATCAAAAATATTAATGTTAATGAATTTAAAAGAAGGGCAAAATAAGAAATTCATGTTATTTTAGTCCTTAATTTTTTAAAATAAACTAATATTTTGGCACAACTGAAAAATGAAATAAGGAACTAATATTTTGGACAGAGGGAGTAATAATATTTCAGAGTTTAATATATTATAAACAACGTTGCCCTAATTTTACAAATTACAAGTAAAAATAAAATTGAAATAGTGAGATTGAAAATTCAATGTCAATTCATTCCCACCACGACTTCTCGAGCCTCTCCACAAAGTCTTCTTCATCAGTGAATTCTTCAAAACTTGGCATTTAATGCTAGGGCAATAAAAGTCGTAAGCTACGAGGCCTAGAAGGAGCACCCCACCCGTACTTTCTACATTCCTAGATAAAATAAATGTGTACAGATAAATGGCAATTGGTGAATCTAGGTGGGGACAGTAGTTGTGGTATTATGTTGGTTTGTGTGTCCTTAGTGAAAGTGCAGAAATCCGCACAGATAGGTGTCGAGCCTTCCAGTTAGTACCCGTAAAAATAGCAATTGGTAGTGCTTATAGCCTACTTGTAGACACATGCTGGAGATTCCCAGTGTTGTATCCACTGCCCTATTTTCTATTGTAAAACAAATGATTTCATGAACGGTGATATAAACTTGGCAACGCATGGTTTTAGAAAGAGATATAAAATGTTTTGGTATGAGCATTGCATATGCATTCACCTTATAGCTCAGTTAAGATTCATACACTGTATTAGAGTATCTTTGTAGGGCTTTGGCTCACCCTATGTAGAAAACCATTTTTAGGTACTGATGATATGCCTTCACCAAAGCAGTAGCTTGGGAGGACTAGGAGCCAAGAGCTTCATTTTTGTTATTGTTGTATCTATTTTTGTACAAGCCTAGGGTTTTATATACATTGAGTTTAAACTCACTTTTGTTGTAACCAAGCACCGTCTTAGAAATTTGTAACCATTAGGGCATTAATTTATCTATTTCAACTTTGTTTCTTATGTTTTGTTTATAACACATGCAATAGATTTAGGGTTAGGACTTATGAATGTATTACTGCTTGTGTTATCCCTTTTGTAAAATGGAATGTTATGAATGAAATATAATTACTTCCCTCATGTTGTTATTTAATTAATATTGTGAGTTGGTTTTATTGTTAATTATTTCAAGGTGTTACAATAAACAATGTACCATATACATTTCAATGTAAAAGGTGATAAAATCATTTTTGGATTAAAATGACTAACGAATTTCTGATGAAAAGAGAGCTAAGTGTTATGTGAATTAAAATATAGCGATTCTGGTTTTAGATATGATATTTTGAACTCGAGTTTCATGATTCTGTATAGTTGTTCTTGTCTTATTCTTCTTTTTTCCCTTGAGTTTTGCTATTAGGTTGTATTGGTTGCGTTTAGAACAAGTTGGTAGCTTGGTGTTCAAACTTTTGTTGCCCAAAATTTTACTCCTCTTCTTGAGCGTCACTTGTTGCGCTCGAGTGGGCTTTGTGAACTCTCAGTACTTTTACAGGCTTGCAAAAATACTGGGAGAATGTATTCTACGCTTGAGCGGCCATTCTTGCACTCGAGCGATGGTCTTCTGTCTACAAAACTACTAGGAGTGTGTATTCGACACTTGAGCGTCACTTCCTACGCTTGAGCGGTGACGCCTTTTTCATTCTGTCTTAACGCTCGAGCATTATTTTTTGCGCTCGAGCGATAATCGTTTTTGTGTCTGGACACTCGAGCATCACTTTTTGCGCTCAAGCGAACTGTGCGTATATCAGTCCGTAAAAATCACTTTTTACATCAGTTTTTCACATCTCTCTCTCTCTCTCCCTAAACATTTCGAAACCCTATTTTCTCTCTCTCTCACACTAAAACTCATCTATTTCCCTTTAATACACCTAGATTCGTCGATCTTTTCAGCCATGTGTCTTTGTAAAAAAGATAGAGCTTGGCGAGGGTTTCATTCTAACTGGAGCAAAGTTGGTTTTTGGCACCTTTGGGTTTCTCTCACTCTCTCACTTGTACTCTAGCTTGAGGTAGGGATATTTTTCATACTTTTTATGAGTTTTAACTTAGTTATTTGTTGTTTTAAAACTATATTGTGGATTTGGAAGGTTTGGAACAAATCTAGGGATTTGAATAGAAAATTAAAAGTGGGGTTTTTCGAATAATCTCTTGGGAATGGTTTTGATGTTGAAAATAATGAGGAGTTGGGTGGAAATGGTTGATTTTGAATACTTGGGTTTGATTTTGAAAAGAGTACGGATTTTTCCCTAATTGTTTCAAACATTTATTTTGTATAAATAAATAAAATTGATGTTGGAACAACGAAATTGGATTGGTATTGATGGGGATGATAGAGTTGGATATGTATTATCACCCATCTCTTGAGATTTGGAAAGTTTACTTTTATGGAATATAAGCTACCAGTTTAGAAATATCTGTTTTGGGTTATCGGTGGAGGATAGCTATAATTGTTGTAGAAATTGCATGCGAATTAGGAAAAATTGAAACTATTTTCTCATTCATTTGCATTGAATATTATTTTTGAGAAAAAGGGTGAATTCGGAAAATATGAATTGTGTTGTTAAACTAAGTTGGCCTGAGTGTCCTAGGTGAAAGTCCCGAAAACCATGCGTATACATGGATGTCGTTCCCGCAAACGAAATTTCTGTGAAATGGCAATAGTAGTGCTTGTATAGTCTACGCTTACATGGGTCTTGGTTTACGGTTTCCTTCGGACTGAAATTTTTGGGAAAGGTTGCACTAGTTTTGAAATTCTCAAAGTGTAAATTACCACCCTATTTTCTATTAAATGGAAATGAATTGTGAATCAATGTATTAACTTTGCATTGCATAGCTTTGAAAAGGGATAGAAATATGTTACAGACGTGAGCATTGCATATGCATTCACCTTCTAACTCTGTTAAGATTCATACAGTGTGTTGGATTATTTTTACTGGGCTTTGGTTCGCCTTATGTGGGAAAAACATTTAGGTACTGATGATATGCGTCCGCCAAGGTAGTAGCTTAGGAAGACTTGGAGCAAAAGCTTCTTTTGTTGTGTTCATTTTGTATGGCCAAGGGCTTTAAATGTATTGAACCTAAAGTCCACTTTTGTTGTAACCAAGAACTATCTTGGAAAGTTGTAAGCTTTTAGGGCATTTCTTATCTATTTAACTTCCATTCTTTTCTTTTATTTGTAACATATGCTATAGATTCATAGCTAGGCATATTGAATGTATACCGCATATGTTTCTATTTTGTAAATCACAGTTGGATTTAATAGAAGATAATTACGTTATTATGGTTGTCATTTAATAATATTGTGGATGGATTACGGTAATAATTTCAGGGCATTACAACTTGGTATCAGAGCGTACTGGATTTGAATACTTTGGGTACGTGGAAAGTGGTGATTACGACAATGGGTTTGTCTCACTTGACAAAGATATTTATTTGTGTAGTATGCTTATGTGATAACATACTTATGAGTCTGTATGGGTTTGAAATTTAGTTCCTAAGATATTGATTGAGTCTAAGGATTTTTAGAAGTTCTATTAAAAGAGCACTTGATCACTGTTGTTTCTAATTGGAACTCTAGGCAACGCCGCGGGGTGATCATTATCTAGGAAGAAAATTCATATGTGTATGTAACTATATGCTTACGTTGAGTGAATTACTATTGTCCATCGTATTAGGATGCGAATGAGTTAACTTCAGCACATTTGTAAATGTGCTAATCTCTTTTGTTTTCTTCATTAGGATGTCAGGATGTGGACATGGTGGTGGTACGCGTGGTAGGCCTAGAAGGCATGACGTGCCTTTACCGGACGAAATTCTGGCGCAAAAGAAAGGAGTTGGTCAGGCCAATGTGGAACCAGTTGGTCAGTAGGCCATGGGAGCTTTGGCCCGTGAAATAGGTAGAGCTTTGTGGGAATCTATGGACATTCTCCAGGCTGAGAATCAAGTCCAGGCCCAAGTTGCTGAAGCAAGGTCGTCCTTCTTAAAGAGGGAGTTTTTCCATTCTAATCCGGAAGAGTTTTTAGGTGATCTGAAAGATCTTCTGAAAGCGGATGAATGGCTCGAGCAGATGGTGAAGATGTTTGAGATGCTTGGCATTGAAGACGACAGGTCTGAGAGTGGCCTTGGCATCCTTCCAACTAAAGGGAGATGCAGATCAGTGGTGGAATTATGTGCGTGGATGCATTGGAGTGATTTGGGAGGCTTTTGTCAACGCCTTCCAGGACAAGTTCTTACCTCCCACTGCTAGGGAGAAGTTGAGAGATCAGTTTTTGAAGCTCAAGCAGCTCAGTTTGCCAGTAGTAGAGTTTAAGGTAGCTTTCATAAGCCTCTCTAGATTTGCACTGGAACTTGTGATAACAGAGGAACGTCGTTGTATCGAGTTCGAGAAGAGACTAAGGACTGAGCTTCTTTTCAAAGTAGTTGGCTCATTGATTAGGGACTACGGATGCCTTGTGGTGGAGGTGGCTCATATTGAGACCGTTGTTCAAGCAGGGAAAGAGCGGATGAGGGGCTCCAGGAGGAATCAAGAGGTTTAGGAGGAGAGTTGGGACCATAAAAGGCAGAGGGGTTCCACCTCACAACAGTTCTAGGCAGCACGGTCTAGATCCACCTTCCCAGTATTGAGTTCGGGCTCAAGAAGAGGTAATCAGGGAGGTTTCCTTGATTACAAGTGTGGCCAATTGGGTCACAAGTCGCTAGCTTGCCCACAGAGAGGTAGGCAACAGTTTGCACCACTTGTGGCTCATTCTTAGAGCCTAGAGTTAGAGGAGGGGGCAACCACCTACTTGTTACCAGTGTAGGCAGTCAGGACACATGAAGAGGGTTTTCCCTCAGTTGGATAGCCACCTAGTGTGTCTGGTTCAAGGTAGACACAGAGCCACCAGCAGGCATAGTCAGCACATGCCTTGAGGGCCAATCGGGGAGCCTCTTCCGCTCAGTCAGTACATCAAAATTATGCTCCGAGAGGTAAGTAGGTTGAGAAGAGACCTACAGGGCGTGTGTATGTTGTTACCTGCGCCAGACCTAGTACCAGCACCTTCGGTAGTGAGAGGTACTTTCTTGTTATGTAATTCCATTGCTAATGTTTTGATTAATATGGGTGTATCCCATTCATTTATCTCATCTGCATTTGCATCAATTTTAGGGTTAGTATCTCTTCTTAGTGTAGAGTCACCTATTGATGGTGAGATTGTTTTGGAGTAGGGGTGTCGGGGTTTGACATAGAGGTTGCTGGTCGCCGACTTCCTTTTGCATTTGTGCTGATTGACATGTTTAGTTTTGATGCCATATTGGGTATGGACTAGTTGGCATCGTATTGGGCTATCATAGATTGTTACCGTCAGAGGGTTACTGTATATACCTTGAGCAGTGATTGCTTTTATTTCATGGGAGACAGGGCCAATAGAGTTTTGTCATCGGTATATAATCCGTGTGGTCGGAGTGTGCTTAGTTGTCTACTTGCAAACTTCTTGGGTAATGAATGTGATGGTTCAAGTTGAGTTTCCAAGAGTAGTATGTGAGTACCCGGATGTTTTTCCTAAGGATCTCACTAGTTTGCCACCTCACCATGAGATTGAATTCTCTATCGATTTAGTGCTTGGCACAACACTGATCTCAATGGCACCCTATAGATTTGCACTTGCCAAGTTGAGCGAGTTGGAGATTCAACTCTAAGAATTACTAGATAAGGGTTTTATTTGCCCTAGTACTTCACCTTGGAGAGCACCGACTCTCTTTGCCAAAAACAAAGATGGTGCGTTGCAATTTTGTATTGATTACTGGAAGTTGAACTGGATAACTGTTAAGTACAAGTACCCAATGCCTCGCATAGATGATTTTTTTGACCAGTTGAAGGGGTCATATTGTTTTTCTAAGTTAGACTTAAGATCGGGTTATCACCAGTTAAGGGTAGGAGAGGAAGATATTTGGAAAATGGAATTCCGTACGCGGTATGGCTATTACGAGTTCCTAGTGATGCCATTTGGGGTAACTAATGCATTAGTCACGTTTATGGATTTGATGAATTAGATTTTCTGTGAGTTTCTAGACCACTTTGTAGTCGTCTTTGTAGATGACATCTTGATTTACTCACACTCCGAAGAGGAGCACGAGAAACACCTGCGGGTTGTGCTTGAGTTGCTTAGAGCCCACAAGCTGTATGCAAAGTTTGGGAAGTGTGAGTTTTGGTTGACAGAAGTAAAGTTCGTAGGTCATGTGGTATCTGGGGAAGGGGTGACTGTAGATTCATCCAAGATAAAAGTTGTACAAGATTGGGAGCAACCTAAGAATGCTTTTGAGATTCGTAGTTTCTTGGGATTGGCCGGGTATTACCGTCGGTTTGTGAAAGATTTCTCTAGGTTAGCCTCACCGTTGACCAGAATGACGAGGAATGGAATCAAATTTGTATGGAGTGAGACTTAGTGAGAAGTCATTTCAAGAGGTTAAGGTTAGACTTACCACTACTCCAGTATTGATTATTCTGGAGAAGGGTTTGGGCTATTCGGTGTATTGTGATGCTTCACGAGACGGTTTAGGTTATGTTTTGATGTAGGATGGGAAAGTAATGGCTTATGGCTCACGGCAGTTGAAAACACATAAGAGGAATGTCACGACCCAAACCTGCCCCAACAGGTTTAGCTTCATAACGTACCAGTAATCCTGAGATTACCGAAGGCCTCTAAGACAGATTAACATAATATTAGGGCCTAGTGGAAACAAATAACAAATATACAACATCCATTGAGCCATGCAAACTTATATGAGACGGAAAAATTTAAAAATTTTTACATACATATTTACATATCACCTTTACGCCATCATATATATACAGATTAGACAAAAATAGACTTAACCTTATTTACAAAATAAGCGAAGGCTTGTTTAACCAAACAAGAAAACAAAACTTGAATTTTATGCACTTAGCCATAACCCCTAGACATATTCGGAACCTCCACGGGAGGCACATAGGCTGGCTAACAAAACAGAGACCAGGCAGAAGCTCTAGGCCTGGTCATACGCCTGATCACCTACATACATAAATAATATAGTGAGCTGGAGCCCAGTGAATAATAACAGAGTAAAGATTTTAATGAATGATGTCCATATCAAATTCAGAAATCAGATTTCAAATCTCTTATCAAATTAGAAACATAATCATGTTTGTATTCGTATCAGAAATAAAGTCATATTCATATTCAAATCATCTGTGGTACTTTCTTTAGCGTAACATATCATGTTGGTCAAGCATATCAAGTTTCATAGTAGAACCTCTGGTACCGGGTAACATATATCATGCGTAGGCCATAGGTATTGTTTCTCCCGGGTGAAGGCCTGTGCCATGGTATTATTTCCCCCGGGCAGGAGCCACGGTATTGTCTCCCCCGGGCAAGGGCCTCATGACCATAAGCCACAGTATTATTTCCCCTGGGCGAGGGCCTCTGCTAAGGATACCACAAAGACATTTTAAAGAATTGGATCATCATTCATGTAATCACAAAATAGTCTTTTGCATCATTCAAAAATAGTTCATATCATATTATAATGTTCAGAAAGTATTTCATATCGAACATAACTTTACTAAGTTATTACTCACAGATAGCTACTGAAGCAGATTAGGCAGACAATGGAGCGTGACCTACACAAATACATAACATATACACATTGAAACACAATATCAATTCCTTGATCAAACTTGACTTTTCTTGTCTTTTTCTATCTAAGTAGTCCAAAGTTCTACTATTTAAATGAATCGGGTTCTCATTTCACATATTCTTTCATTACTAAATCATTCTTTTTTGAATAAACCAATTCCTTACTTGGCTTCTTAATCAAGTACTACTAAATTAAGGACTTATTCTTTAATCAACTAATTAATGTTGATTGTTAGCTTATTAATCTTTATTGAGCCATAAATCATGTCTAGAATGCTTGAGAAGAGATGAAAATAAAAATATGAACTAAATGAAATTTTTCAAAATATGCTGAAAATAGCTGTTCGCTCGAGTGAACCTTTAGTCGCTCAAGCGGTCTGTAAAAGATTGCAAAAATATTGGAAGCCTTCAATGTGTGCTCGAGTGGTTTGTAAAATTCCAGAATTCCGAATTTCTCAACAATGGTTTCCAAATGCATTTTTCAATCTTTAAACCCACATATCTTGATCAAAACATTGAAAACACTTTACAAGACATAACACTTACTCAAAGTCTCATCAAGTTGTCAAAACTTAAATCAAACTCCATGCATTCAAATATTTTCAAACTTCTTTTCCTATGAAGAATAATCATTAAATTAAACATGAGACTAATGAATTTTTGAAATAAAATTCAATACAAAATGCTTCATACAACAACACTTTAAAATCCAAACTCAAAATCATGAAACATAAATATTAATTAATTTATTTGAATCAAAACCCATGAACTCATGGTTTCTAAAACTCTTCTTCAAAATCAAATGCACAATAAAATTGCATGTAATTTATGGAGTTTAATTTAACTATAACTTTCAAAATCAAATTTAAAATAATTAATTTCTAAATAATTGTTGTAAATTTGAGCTTAGCTCCAATTCTTCATTTTTTTGTCAATTCTTTCTAATCATATAAAATTGATTTCTAACTCTTTTATATTTCCTTTAAATTATGAAATTGAAGTTATAATACTCTTAGAAAAGTATTTGCATGTGTGAGATTAGGATCAACATCAAACCATCTACATCAAAATCCCTTTAACTCAAAATTAAGTTCAAAATGTTCATGAATTTATAATTTACCAAAATTTGTTCTTCTTATACCCAAACATGAAATTAATTCTTTAAATCTCTTAAAAATTTATTAATGCATGTAAAGATGAAGTCCAAATTCATGAGAAATAACACAAATTAAACTCACTTGATAAATTTTCCAAATTAATTTCTTAGTTCTTGACCTTAATTCTTTTCTTTTCATTATATGTAAAATTACATACAAGTGGATTCTATTTCTTCTTGATTTTCAAAACAAGAAATTAAACATGTGTGCCATGAATTTTTCTGAAAACATGCAAGATATATACTCTTTTGTATGCAAGACCTTCAAAACCAAGTTCAAAAATGATGAAACATGAGACATGCATCCTTGGATTTGAACTTAGTTTACTATTCAGTCACCTTCTTGACATTTCCTAACAAATTCCATGTAATTAATCCCAATTACTTCATGAATTCAACCTTTAGATGAGTTTCCTACTAAGATTTTATCTTAAATTTCATACCTAGGAGCTTTAATTTGTTGAAATTCTTGAGTTTTTCTCTCTCTTTCTTTACTTCCCTTCTTGTATTCTTCTTTCCTTGACTCTTGGATTGAGTTCCAACACAAAGTCTCTCTCTCTCTCTCTCTCTCTCTCTCTCTCTCTCTCTCTCTCTCTCTCTCTCTCTACGTCCAGAATTGTTCTCCCACAAATAAATGGTTGAACAAAACAAAATATAGGCTTTAAAGGTTCTAGAATTTATTTCAATATACATTTCATTTTAATTAATTTGAGTAGGAGTAGATTAGTCACTAATTATCCATTATTTTAATTAATCACCTCTTAATTTTAATTAATTTTGATTAGTCAAAATTTAATTAATCATAACTAATCACAAGTCCCACTTAATTTAATTAGTTCAATTGACTTCAATTAAAGCCCAATTAATTATAATTAAATTTATCAATCTGAATTAGATTTTTAATCAAACTCCCAAAAGGCTTCAAATATCAAATCAAACTTATTGTTATCATCAATTTTGGTTTTCCAAATCTTTAAGGCCTTCAATTTCATATCAAACTCAAAATCTCCACCAATGAATTACACATTCAATTAAACACCTCTCCAATAAATTTAATTTAGAATGACCACACTTCTCAATCCTCATAATCACATTAGCTTAATTAATACCAACTCGAACCCATTTAGTCAAATCTCAATTTTACAAATCTGAATCGAATAGTTAATCAAACTCCTATACGGTCTGATATTCGAAATTAAAATAATTCAATTCACCAATTATACTCTCTCGAGCCATTTAGGCTTTCTATTTTTAATTCCAAAATAAATCTTCAATAGAATCATATACGAATCAGTCTCCACAATTTTCATAAATCCCAAATTAAATTTAAATAATGGGCAATTAA
This sequence comes from Camellia oleifera, assembly GCA_022316695.1. Lineage (NCBI taxonomy): Eukaryota > Viridiplantae > Streptophyta > Magnoliopsida > Ericales > Theaceae > Camellia > Camellia oleifera. Next base: position 155,637,166 of record CM039305.1, read on the forward strand.
AATTCAAATCTCTTTAAGTAATTAAATGCTAATTATTATACATGGTGGGGTCATCACAAGGAACTACCTTACTTATGACCAAGAGTTAGCGGCGGTGATCTTTTCCTTGAAGAGTTGGAGGCATTATTTGTATGGTGAGAAGTTTGAGGTATTTTCTTATCATAAGAGTCTGAAATATCTGTTTACACAGAAGGATTTGAATCTGAGGCAGAAGAGGTGGATGGAGTTTATAGAAGATTATGATTTTGAGCGACACTATCACCCGGGAAAGGCCAATGTTGTGGCCGATGCTTTAAGTAGGAAATCCATTGGTAGTGTGGCTAGTGTTGCCATCCGAGAATGGGAGATGTTGGGTGTTATTGGTGAGTTTGACAATCATATTGGCGAGTCCATTGAGTCTGCGGCCATGTTTTTGATAGTCGCACAACCTACACTTGTGAGCCAAGTGATAGAAACGCATAAAAGTGATCTTGAGGTAGAAGCCCTTCAGGGAAAAGATCTCTAGTGGAAAGGTAGAGAAAGGCTTGAATGTATATCCCAATTCAAGTATTAGATACCGTGGCCGCCTTTTCATGCCAAAGTCTTGTCGAGAGGAAGTACTCCGAGAGTTTCACCATTCACGTCTTGTGGTGCATCCAGAAGGCACAAAAATATATCACGACCTTAGTCGCCAGTTTTGGTGGAGGGGAATGACGAAGGATGTGGCCATTTTTGTATCGAGGTGCCTTACTTGTCAATAAGTGAAGGCCGAATATCAGAGGCCAGTGGGTTTGTTGCAACTTTTACCTATAGCCGAGTGGAAGTGGGAGCATGTTATGATGGATTTTGTTGTGGGCCTTTCGAGGACTCAACGAGGTAGTGATGCAATTTGGGTGGTAGTTGACTGGTTGACCAAGTCGATGCACTTTATACCTATACGCGTGAGTGACTCGGTAGATTATCTTGCCGACATTTATATTAGGGACATAGTGAGGTCGCGCGGGCTTCCTGTAATGATTGTTTCGGATAGAGATCCACGTTTCACCCGCGTGGTTGTGGCAGAGCCTATAGAATGCCTTGGGCACAAGATTGACCTTTGCACTACAGTACCATCCTTAGACTGACGGGTAGTCCAAGCGTACAAGTCAAATTCTTGAGGATATGCTTTGAGGTTGCATTCTTGACTTTAAGGGGTTGTGGGAGAGACACTTGCCCTTAGTGGAGTTTGCTTATAAAAATAGCTTCCAATCGAGTATTGGTATTGCACCTTTTAAGGCTTTGTATGGCCGACCGTGTAGATCCCCTGTGTGTTGGGCCAAGGTGGGTGATGCACCAATGTTGGGTCCTAGAGTTAGTCTGAGAAATGACGGAGAATGTAAGAGGTTGGTTACAACCCAGAGTCACCAGAAAAGTTATACCGACCGGAGGAGGAGATCTTTGTCTTTTGAGCTAGGAGATCATGTATTCTTGAAGATATCACCTAGGTGGGATTTGATGAGATTTTGAAAGAGTGGGGAAGTTATCTTCTAGGTGGGGAAGTTATCTCCTAGGTTTATTGGGCCTTTTGAGATCCTTGAGTGGATTGGAGAGGTAGCCTATTGCTTGGCTTTGCCATCATAGCTTTCCAGGGTTTATGATGTGTTTTTTATTTCTATGCTTCAGAAGTATGAGCCGGATCCATCGCACATGTTGGATTGGACTGACTTAGAGGTAGATGAGGATGCCTCGTATGAGGGTAGACCAGTGAAAGTCTTGGATACACGAGACCAAGTCTTGCGAGGCAAGACATATATTTGTTAATGTTTGAGCATGTATTGAAAATTTTGATATGTTGATTTACTATAAACATTGCGTATGTTTTGGAATTGTGAATTATATATTAAGTATTAAGAACTTGTTTATCATATTGATGAGAATGAATGACCAGTGGATGGGTTATGGGGCTGGAATCGTTCGATTATCATTGTTGTAATTGGTGTAAGCGTGGTTTCAAAGTTTAAATTGTAATTTCGGGGACGAAATTTCTTAAGGGGGGAGATTATAGCGATTCTGGTTTTACACCTAACCCATTTGATATTCTGAACTTAGGTGATTCTGTATCATTGTTCTTGTCTTATTCCTCTTTTTCTCCTTGAGTTTGCCTATTGGGTTTTGTTGGTTGCGTTTGGAACAAATTGGTAGCTTCGTGTTCAAACTTTTGTTGCCTAGAACTTTACTCCTCCACTTGAGCGTCACTTCTTGTACTCAAGCAGCTTTGCGAACTCTCAATACTTTTACAGGCCTTCAAAAATACTGGGAGAGTGTATTTACGCTTGAGAGGTGTTTTCTATGCTTGAGCGGATCGTGCACTCAAATGGCCATTCTTACACTTGAGCGATGGTCTTCTGTCTGAAAAACTACTGGGAGTGTGTATTCTACGCTTGAGCGTCACTTCCTGCGCTCGAGCGGTGATGCCTTTTTCATTGTGTCTTGACACTCGAGCGTCACTTCTTGTGCGCGAGTAGTAATCATTTTTGTGTCTAGATGCTCGAGTGTCATGTCTTGTGCTCATGCGGACTATGCATATATCAGTTCGTAAAAATCACTTTTTGACATCTCTCTCTCTCCCTAAACATTTCGAAACCCTATTTTCCCCCCCCTCTCTCTCTCTCTCTCTCTCTCTCTCTCACACACACACACACACACACTAAAACACATCTATTTCCCTTTAATACACCTAGATTCGTCGATCTTTTCAGCCATGTGTCTTTGTCAAAAAGATAGAGCTTGGTGAGGGCTTCGTTCTAACTGGAGCAAAGTTGGTTTTTGGCGCCTTTGGGTTTCCCTCACTCTCTCACTCATGCTCTAGCTTGAGGTAGGGATACTTTTCACACTTTTTATGAGTTTTAACTTAGTTATTTGTTGTTTTTAAACTATATTGCGGATTTGGAAGGTTTGGACAAATCTAGGGTCTTGAATAGAAAATCAAAAGAGGGGTTTTTCGAATAATCTCTTCGGAATGGTTTTGATGTTGAAAATAATGAGGAGTTGGGTGGAAATGGTTGATTTTGAATACTTGGGTTTGATTTTGAAAAGAGTACGGATTTTTCCCCAATTAGTCTCAAACATTTATTTTGTATAAATAAATAAAATTAATGTTAGAACAATGAAATTGGATTGGTATTGATGAGGATAGTAGAGTTGGATATGTGTTATCACTCACCTCTTGAGATTTGGAAAGTTTATCTTTATGGAATATAAGCTACTTATTTAAAAATATCTATTTTGGTCTATCAGTGGAGGAGAACCATGATTGTTGTAGAAATTGCACATGAATTAGGAAAAATTGAAATTATTTTCTCATTCATTTGCATTGAATATTATTTCACACTTATATATTGAAAATATTATCATTTTGAGAAAAATGGTGAATTCGGAAAACTTGAATTGTGTTGTTGAACTAAGTTGGCCTAAGTGTCCCAGATAAAAGTCCCGAAAATTGCGCGTATACATGGATGCCGATCCAGTGGATGAAATTTCTGTTAAATGGCAATAGTAGTGCTTGTATAGCCTACGTTTACATGGGTCCTGATTTATAGTTTCCTCTGGATGAAATTTCTAGGAAAGGCTTGCATTGTTTTGAAATTCTCAAAGTGTGAATCACTACCCTATTTTCTATTGAAATGGAAATGAATTGTGAATCAAGGTATTAACTTGGCATTACATAGTTTTGAAAAGAGATATAAATATGTTACAGGCACGAGCATTGCATATGCATTCACCTTATAACTTTATTAAGATTCATACACTGTGCTGGATTATTTATACTGGGATTTGACTCACCCTATGTGAGAAAAACATTTCAGGTGCTGATGACATACCTCCGCCAAGGTAGTAGCTTGGGAGGACTTAGAGCAAAAGCTTCTTTTGTTGTGTTCATTTTGTATAGCCAAGGGCTTCAAATGTATTGGACCTAAAGTCCACTTTTGTTGTAACCAAGAACTATCCTTGGAAAGTTGTAAGCCTTTAGGGCGTTTCTTATATGTTTAACTTCCATTATTTTATTATATTTGTAACATATGTTATAGATTCATAGCTAGACATATTGAATGTATACCGCATATGTTTCTCTTTTGTAAATCACATTGGATTTAATGAAAGATAATTATGTTATTATGGTTGTCATTAATTAATATTGTGGATGGATTATGGTAATAATTTTCGGGGCGTTACATAAAATATTAAGGGATTTCAATGTAGTTATATCGAACTTATGAGACTCACTATATTTTATATAAACCTTGGGAGAGGTTACCATATTTTATCCTTATTTTTTTATTATTATTTATAATAGTTAGTTCCTTTCCATTTCTGTCAAATTTTAATGTGATCATTCTGTCTATTTGATATTAATGACGTTGAATGAAAATTAGCATGTGTATCACACGTGACACCTTTGTATGGGCATAAATAAAAGTAAAATTTAGTGAAAGTGAATGAATAGAAGGAGATTTTGGTAAAAGTAGAGATGCTAATCAAATAAGGAAATGCAATGATAAATTAGTTTATATATAGCACTTTCTATTATAAAAACAAATGGCAAAAAAATAAACAATAAAAAAAATAACCTACATTATAATCATAACTAATGTGAAATCATCTGCCAACTAGCTTCAACATTGTTGAGATCTAAAGGAAAAGAACTTGCCAAGATCCAAATTTGAGACAAGCTAATTCATTAGATTGTTGGATTTTGGGTTCCCAAACATTCTTGGTTACCTTTGCTCCATAATACTTGTCACCTTGAACAATAGCTACTGCATGCTAAAAACAATTCCAAAATAACATAAATGAAAATTAATAACAGAAAAAATAAATAATAATAATAAAATCAAGAGGGTGTTAAAAAAATCCGTTGAACAGTTAAACCGTCCAAATAGGTTCAAATTGTACAGTTTGGTTTGATTTTTTTAGAAGATGATCTGGCTCTAGTTATCAGGTTTACAAATTTAGACTAAAAATATCAAATTAAATCGAACCAGCCGTTTTTTATTATATATATATATATATTGTTGGGTGCTTCACTAGAATTTTGTAATGTTTCTTATTGACACCGTAGGATTTCAGTTTTATTACAACATCAATGATACTTCCATTCATCTTATTTATAAAACATTTTCCTCTATATATAAATTGGAGATAGATCTATTTATTTACATATTATTTTTTTCACTATTTATATGATTTGTACATTTTTTATAGAGCACAACTTGTCTTCAATCCACACTGGACTATGCTGTTTGGGTTCATTGGTACCACCATAGGTCCCGTCTTGATAATTCAAATCATTCAATTTTATGTCACAGTGTGTAGATCATCCATGAGAAAAAAATTAGGTTGATTCGATAATCCATAATCATGTTATTTTATTACTTTTCTTTTTCAAAAAATGGATGGTCAACTTTTCAAATAATATTTATCGTTCATTATTTTGTGAATAAATGTCATAAATTAACATGGCTACGATTATCGGATGAACCTATTTTTTCCATGGATGATCTACTTGTTATGGTGTAATAAATGAATCGTTTAGATTATCGAGATAGAATTCATGATGGGTTCAACGAGTCCGAAGCAGCATGGTCTAATCTATTGTAGACATGGAAACAAGCTCTAACCTTTGTTATGTTATTAGAAATTGTATTTCTATAGTAGTTGTCATATAATACGATGAATTTGTTATGTATTTACACAATTTATCAATTTAGGTATGGCTTAAACTTTTATGGGATCGATGGCAAAAAAAACTTGAAAGAGCGCTTTTATACATTATTACATAATTTTCAAAGAAACTTTAAAACTCATTTTTCCTTTTTGTGATGGAAAATTATAAATTAATTTTTTCTGACATTTCTTTTCAACTGATATAATTGTTAATTCACTTCGATCTTAATTGTGATATAGGCGATCTTAGTGTATTTAATCCACTTAATTTTTCTTCTAATATTGTCAATCTTAAGTATGATATTATTAATTTTAATTTAAAAAATTCATTGTAGCGATCTCGGTTTTGACCCGTCTCTTGTCGTGTTTCGGGCTCGTGTTGGTATGGTTTTGAATGGTGTTACGTATCTTAGTTTCCCTTGTATTCCCCTTAGTTTTGGTTATCGGGTTATAGTGGTGTGTTTGGAACAGGTAATGTCTCCAAACCTTTAGATGTGAATCCAACCCGAATTGTGCCTTGCAGAGTTGTATCGGAAGTTAATTCTTTCATGTTTTGATACTTCGTTGAGTATGTCGAGGGTCGAGCTGCCCGGTTAGCTCGTGGGAGTAGAGGGGGCAGCGTCCCTTGGCGGGTCCAAGGGCAGTGCCCTGGCGGGGTCGAGAGGCAGCACCTCCGAAGCAAAAATGCAAAATGCATTCGAAGTTTCTTGTCTGCTTGAGCAGGCCATTTATGCGCTCGAGCGAAGAATGTTTGGTTCTAGAAGTTTGACCTGTCTGCAAAAGTATTGGGAAAGTGTATTTGACGCTCGAGCAGATCATGTTATATCAGTCCATAAGGGGAGATTTCATATCACTTTTTCAATTCTCTCTCCCTCTAAAACTCTCCAAAATTTCCAGATGTAGAGCTTCTCTCTCTAGAAGTCATCTTCTTTCTTTGATTCCTCCAAATCCGTTGGGAGTTAGACCGAAGTTCTTCATCAAAGTTGTGTAACTTCTCGATGGTTTCGTTGTGTGCGGTAGAGATCAAGTTTCAACACCTGTAAATTTTGGGGTTTCATCTCTATTCTGCTTCAATACTTGAGGTAGAGATTTTCTTTGAGTTATATATATGTTTTAGCAAGATCTAGATGATTTTCGAAATCATCCTTTGATTAATTTTGAAAATTAATTGTTGATTCAAGAAGATAGAGATTTTTGAAAGTGTGTTTACTTTCTTGTTCCTTTTAAAATAAAAATTGGGGGTTTTGAACTACGAGGATTGAAGAGAGATGTTTTTGGATGATTTTCTTTCAATAAATGAAGATGAGTAGTTTTGGTGAGAAAACCTAGAAATTGGGGGTTTTTAAGAAAGATGTTGTCAATCTTTGAAGATGTTGTTATATTTATTTTGTGGGCCAAAATAAATGATGTTTGATAGTTATTTATTTATATACATATAAATGATGAGTTTCATGGAATATCAGATTTGTTGAAGTATTTGAAATTGTTGATCAAAATGTTGTTATAGTCTCGAATGACTAAACTGTTGAGATTGCTCAAATATGAGAATTGTTTGAAATAATAAAAATGAGAATTTTGATTACAATGAGAATATTGTGTGGAAGTGTTGGAAGTGGAAGAAATATTGTATTGTATTATTAATCATTGCATTGGCATGTCAATTCATTTGATAATGAAGAGCTTTGAAATTTGATTTGAAAACTTTGCATTGAGAAAGAATGTTGAGAAATAAGTTTTCATGAAATGGTCTTGGGTAAATATAGTGGTATGTCTTAAAAGATGGTGTAGATGAAATTGATTAAGTTGGCCTTTGTGTCCTTGGTGAAAGACCCGAAAATCGCACGGATATGTGTTGAGCCTTCCAGTTAATACTGGTAAAAATGACAAATTGGTAGTATTGGTATAGGGTACTTGCCAGACATGGACCTAGGGATTACCAGAGTTGTATTTACCACCCTTTGAATAAAATTGATAAATGTTGAACAGTTGAAAATTGCATGGCATCATTGAGCATGATGGTTTTCAAAAGATGAAGATGTGTTTTATTTTCAAAAGGGCATGGCATGGCATATGCATTCATCTCTTGAGACTTGTATAAAATGTATATACTTTGTTAAGGATTTCCTACTGGGCTTTATGCTCACCCTACGGCATTTTTGTACAGGAAAAGACGTGGTGAATTCGCCTAACTGAGGGTGTGGAAAAGTGTGTGTATTGAGAGCACAAGGTTCTCATTAGCTGTGATTTTATTTGTAAGCTAAGGGCTTTGTTTGTATGGGTTTGAATAACTGTTTTGTGTAACCGGGCTTAAGCCTTGGAAACTTGTAAACCCTTGGGGATATTTATTTATTTAATTTCTTGTTGTTGGACTAATGTAATATCGCATGAGGACTTATTTACATTAAGAAATGCAAGTGTGGGATTGTATAATTGGCTTTCCTTTAAAAGGGCCATGATTATTGTACTGTCATTTGGGTATGAAAATTGGAGCGTTACAGTTTGGTAACAGAGCTACCGTGTTTGAATACTTGGAGCTCGTGGGAAGTGGTTGTTTAACCATAATGGGTTCATTTAGCATACTTAGGAAGTGTTATGCATTTTGCTGACTAAGTGATAACATGCTTATGTGACTAAATGGGTATGAGATTGGACTTTTAGGATGTTGTTTGCACCTGCCAAATTCCTTGAGGTCTTGTTAGAAGGGTACTTGATCAATACTCATTCTACTAAGAATTCTTGGTTTTTTGTGGGACGAATCTCATCATAAGAGTATAATCCGTATGTGTTTACAAGACTAAGTGCTTATGTGGGGTGAAATTTAATTGTTATATGGTAGAGGAATATATAGCATTGTTACGGTCAAATATGTGAGTTAAGTTGCAAGTACGTATAAGTTAGTGTGCTAAATTATTTCTCTTGTGTCCTTTATTAGGATGCCAAGAAGAGGTCAAACCCGTGGTGGTAGAGGCAGGAGATGTGGTAGCGGTCGCCGAGGTATGCATGAGGTACCGGCCCATGAGGTCCCGGTACAAGAAAAAGAGTCAGGCCAAGCTAATGTGGCCGAACAAGTGGAACAAGCGGGTCAAACCTGCAATGAGGACCCTAGCTCGAGAAATAATAGGGGCAATGAACTTGTTGAGGGCTGAGAACCAAGCCCAAGAGAACACCGTAGAGGCAAGGTCTAGTTTCCTTACTAGAGAGTTTTTACGGGCCAAGCCGAATAAGTTCCTTGGTGGCCCCGAGCCCAAGAAAGCGGACGAGTGGCTCGAACAAATAGTGAAGACATTTGAGATGCTTCACATAGAAGAGGGTGAGCTAAGGGTGACTCTAGCGAGTTACTACTTAAAAGGAGATGCGGGTCAATGGTGGAAGTACACCAGGGTTAGTGTGGAACCGACATAGGAAGCATTTGTGATTGGTTTCAAAGATAAGTACTTACCTTCCTACGGACTAGGGAGAGATTGAGGTAAGAGTTTCTAGACCTCAAACAAAATTACATGTTCGTGGTCGAGCTTGAGGCAGCTTTTTCTAGTTTGTCCCGGTTTGCACCAGAGTTGGTGGCAACGGAAGAGCGCCATTGTATCGAGTTTGAGAAGAAATTGAGAACCAAGATCTTGTACAAAGTTGCCGGAAACATGATTCGAAACTATGCCCATCTTGTGGAGGCGGCGACACATGTAGAGACTACAGTGTAGGTTGAGGAGGAGAGACTTCGGGGTTCGAGGTCTAGGGACCAAGAACCACAGGGAGACAATAGGCAGAATAAGAGGAGTAAAGGCAACTCCTCATCCCAGTCCCAATCTCAATAGTCTAGGTCTACCTTTCCTTTTCCTAGTTCGGGCTCAGGGAAAGAGTACACAGAGTGGCTTTTCTTGTTTCAAGTGTGGCCAACTGGGTCACAAAGCCTTTGCATGCCCACAGAAGGGAGGAGGGTAGTTGATGTTACCGCCACCGCTACCTAATCGATCTCAAGGTCAATCTCAGTCCCAGAATAGAGGTTAGGGGTTTAATTGTTTTCAGTGTGGTTAGCCGGGGCACATGAAGAGGACTTGCCCACAGTTGAGAGGCGCAGTCAGGGTCAAGGCAGACTCAGAACCACCAGTAGGCTCACTCAGTTCAGACCTCACGAGTTAACCAGGGAGCCGCTTCGGCTCAGTCGGTGCACCAGACCTATGCTCCGAGAGAGGAGCAAGTTCATCAGGGGCCACTGTAGCTTGACTTTTTTGCGCCCCCTTTCGGAGAGCTCGAATTGGTCCTACAGTTCGGACTCTTGTCACGGTTTTCAAACTAATCTCACAAAGTGCAATGTGAGATTGATAAACACCAAAGAGTCCAATCCAGAAAATCATTTTGGAAAATCGATTTTAGATCAAATAATGCCAAAACCGGACTACTTTGCCAGGTTACAGAGTCGCCACCTAAATATTTTTTTTTGGGAAATTTAGGAAACCCTGACTCATGCCAAAGGCCACGTGTTCGTCATCACCAAAGTTGCCTCAGCTCGGGAACTTGGGTACGAGAGGGGAAGGTCATGAAATGAGCAGCCTCGCTCGCCCGATCAAAAGATCAACCTCTACTAACCATGATATGTTATTTTATAAACCTCATGTGTTCTTATTCTGGTTATTAGCTAACTTTACTATGTGATACAAACAAGCAAGTATAGATTAAGTCGCAAGATTTGGAACAACTCAACTTATGTTTGTTTTTTAAAATGGTTTGAATTTGCCACCCTCAAGTGGGATAAAGCGCGGATTTGCCATCAAACATGACAGGCTTAAAACATTATTTGCCACTTCGCAAAGTGGGCTTAAAACATACATTCGTTGAATTGTTCCAATTCAAGCAACAAAGCCTTCATCCACATGCATTCATGCAGTTCAGCATTTTAAGCAAATAGCCTCATGGCAAGCATGCGAAACATGGAAATATGGCATTTACACTCATGCAATATGCTAAAGTGTAAAACTTACCGAGTACTCTAAGCCCAAACAAAAGCTAGTTAGAAAGAATGCATGGTCCTAACTATACAAGATGCCTAATGCAACACATGCAATAATGCGATTAATAGGCTCGGCTACTAATATGGCATATGATTTGATTCAATTTGATAACATGCTTTGAAACATGTATTCAAATAAGTATTGAATTTGCAATGCAGTTTGAATAATGCGCCGAGCCTCAGTGCATGCAATACGAATGAATGATGCCAACATGAAAGCATGAGGTATGCTAATTGAAAATGATCTCTAATCTAACCATCGAAAGCGGTTAAATAAAAGAGAGAAAGAAGTGGGGTTGGAAGACATTCACACACTTACGCACACTTATTACAACCTTGTACCCTCACGAAGGAGGGTCCGAATGAATAAGCTAAGCTAGCTACTGCTGATTAAGCTAAGCTATTACAACACAATTAATTAACTAACTTAGCTAATTAAAATATTACAAACCAAATTAATTAATTAAACACTTAACTAATTAATTTCTAAAACAACTAAGCTAATTAACTAATTAACTAGACAAGGGATGCAAGCATGCTCGGTTTGCTTCCTCTCAAAAATCCATCGCCTTGCCTTTGGATGCCTCTGTTTGCACTAGTTTGATCTCTGAAAATTGTGCTAACTCCCAGAATGCCTCTGCTCCAATTCAGGAACACATTGGTGCAAAATTCATTTCTGGCCGGTCGGCTACCATTGGTGGTCGGTCGGTTGTTTCTGGTGGCCGGTCGGCCACTGCTTCCGTGGACTTCCCTTTTTGTTGCAACAGAGTGCAAACAGAGGCAAAACAGTATATTCTAAGGAATATATGTGTGTACTGCTACCCTCCTTATCACCTCTCAAGCTCAAAGGAGTGTAGTTCTTGGCTCTCAAGCCACCAATCAAACATTTTCAATTAATGATGGCCAGAGAGTCAAGCTTTGTACAAGGTCAATGAATGCACAAGCAAGACCAAAACAACCACCACCCTATCATGCATGAGGGTCTATGTAGACACCCCATTTTTGACCGCGCTTAAGAGGGGCAACTGTAGACACCCCATTTTTTACCGCTCTTAAGACTTGGGACACTAATAATTGCTTACTTGATGGTGTAGGCTATGCTATGCAAAGGTTCAATTTCTTTGGCAAGGAGAGTGTCAAATCCAAACCTCACACCCCACTTTTGGACTAAAAGATTTTAGACCTTAAAACCCTCCTTTTCAAAATATTTTTTGAAACAAAGTTCCTACGATGTTCCAACGCTCGCATTTTGTTAAATGTTGTGCTTTTCGGTAAACCGAGCAAGGACAAAGTGGAAATGAATGAAAGAGAGGTGAGCTCATTCAAAAAATATTTAAAACATCTTGTTTAGAGGTTTGGAGTTGAAGAAAATTGGAGGAGAGGGAAGAAACCAAGTTGAAGAAGAAGATGGGCATGAACCGTTAAGAGAGAGTTTAGCAGCCTTCACCAAATTAGGTCTATCTATTTGTACACTTGTATTTCAGCTATGAAGCCACTACCGTTGGAAATTAGACTTCTGGGGCTTCATTTTTCACTCAAGAATCTCCTCAATCCGAGGCCAGATAAGGGAGATATAGCTGGTTGAAGTTAGACATCAATCCGGTTAGACCGAAACTAAGCAGTCTTCACTAAAAGAGAGGTATCTCTTAGCACACATGGAATTTCGATATGAGTTTACGCCATTGGAAAGCTTACTTCTGGGGCTTCAATTTAGACACAAGAATGACCTGAAAAGGAGTCTAGATGAAGGAGTTATGCCTGTTTGAAGTCGGGCCTGGAAGTAGATTTTTAGTGGCCGGCCGGCCGGCCACCACAAGTGGACGACCGGCCACCACAAGTAGCCGACCGGTAAGACAAGTGGCCGATCCGGCCACTTCAACAAGCCACTAATGTCCCAAACTCAGATATTTTGTAAATATTTCTCCTTCTAGCTGTTTTCACATTGCTCAAGCTGTCCATTTTCAGATATTTCGACCAAGGCTTGCATTTTTGCTATACATTGAAGCCATATCTCTCATATTGAAAGGTTGGCAAGTTTGGGAGATTCTCTCTCTAAAATCTCTCTCTCTCTCTCTCTCTCTCTCTCTCTATCTCTATAATTTTCAGAGCAAAATCTCTGCCTCTCTCTCTAGATTTCTCTCTCTTTTGCCCTTTTGTACATAGAAGTAGAGATACACAAGTAGTTTGCCAAGACATCCTTAACCAAAATTGCTTGTCTTTGAGCTGAGATTCTTTGAGGCTTATTTGGAGCTCCTAAGGTTTGTTTGAGCTTAGATTTATACCTATTTTGCAGCTGTGCTTCAAGGGTAAGAATTTGTCCCTTTTAAGCTTTGTTTTAGCTAAGTGCTTGGCCATCTTTTTACACTACTTTGAGGCTGGTTTTGACCTCTAAAAACTCTGATTTTAAGGTTTTAAAATTGAGGTTTGAACCTTGTTTGGTTAGGGGGTGGTCCCCCCCTTTTCGCTCTTTGGCTTGCAAAGCCTTTTGAGCCTTCTCTTAAGAGCTTTTGAGTCCATCTTTTTTTGGCCTTACAACCATTGAATTCTAGAGGAATTTCAGTGGCAAAAACTTTGTTTTGAAGTCCAAAATAGGAGGGGGTGGCCTCCCCTCCTTGTCTCTCTATGTCATGCCTTGTTAGCACTACAAAGTAGCATCTTTTTATGGCTTATGTTAGCTTAGTTCAAGCATGTTTTTGGCCATTTTTTAACATGTTATAACTCTGTTTTTGGCTGGTTGGAGCACCTCTTGTTTGCTTCTTACACTTGTAGTGCAATCTTGTTTACTAGCCTAGTGTACTTGATGATTTAGCCTATCATTTTAGCTTGTGTTAGCTTGACTTTAGCATGTTTTTCGGCTTTGATTTCAAGTGGTCTTGGTCACATGTGCTTCGCTTTGTATAGCTATAGAGTAAACGACCCTTACTAGCTTTGTGTTTTAGGGCCTCTAGCATGCTTTGCTTGTGATGTTTGCATAATATGGCATCATTTAGCATGTGATTTTAGATCATATACCTCTGTCACACTCTCACATATATTGCTCATTAATTGCTTTTGAGAGTTGTGCCTTATGCCTTGCTTGCGAGCCAACATGTGCACATGATCTTCTACTCTTTTGTGCCTTAATTTCAACATGTTTAGGCAACTAATTTGGCATGTTTTAGGTCTGTCCATAGCTGGTTTGGTTGTTTGAGCTTGATATTGCATACTTCTAGTGTAATACACTTCACTAACTTTGATGCCTTTGGCTATTAACATGTTGTGCATATGTTGATTGCATGATTTAGTATCTTTAGCATGCCATTTCAGCACTGAAATTTTGCAACCTCCCCCATTTCTTCATTTTTCCTTTTGTTTTGAGGGTTTGTTGGCCTTAAGGTTGTGTTTAAGCATGAATTACAGTTTGTGCTCAAATGGCTTTTACCCTCATTTAAGGGTTCCTCCTAGTTAAGGGCATGATCTCTCTCATGTTTTAAACCATCCTTTGGTTGACCCCTCTCCCATTAGAGGACAATTACTTTGGACCAAATCAATTAAAGGATGGCTCGGTAATTTAAAATGAGTAAACAAAATCAATCAAGTAAAACATAAACAAGATAAGCATTTGTGTTGCATTGCATGTGTTTGGATCGGGCGTTAATCCAAACACAAGAAATGCGGGACGTTTCATACTCAAAAGTGATGAAACGTGTCACATTTCTTGGTCGCCATCACCCTTGATCATGTCTGATAGGGTGACGGCCATTTGAGTCTTAAGTGTGCATTCACTAAGCTTGTACAAGCTTGGTCCTTAGGCCATCATGCATTAAGATGCTTGGTTGGTGGCTTGAGAGCCGAGTGCCACACTCCTTTGAGCTTGAGACATGATGAAGAGAGTGGCAGTGCATATATTTTCTTGCAAATACATTATTGTGCCTCTGTTGTTCTTTGTTGTAGCAAAACCAGAAGTCTGGAGAAGCAGGTGGCCGACCGGCCACTTTTACTAGCCAGACTGGCCAGTTAAGGTGGCCGGCAGTCACTTTTTGTGGCCGACCAGCCACCAATCCATTTTTGTGTAGAAATGACCCTGTTTTGGAGCAGAAACAATGTAGAGGTTGGTTCAATGTTCAAAAACCAAGGCGAGTACAAATAGACGCAATTGACGGCAAAGTAATGGATTTCCGGGATGACGCCAACCGAGCATGCATGTCTCCCTCGCCCGCGAGGCCATTTCACTGCTTATGATTAGTTTGTGTAATTAGTTGTTCAATTTGTTTTGTAATATTCTAATTAGCTTAGCATAGCTATTTGTTTTCAATTTGGTTTGTAATAATTAGCTTAGCTTAGCGTAGCTAGTTAGCTTATTTATTCGGACCCTATTTTGCGAGGGCGCATTGTTGTAATAAGGGTGCGTGCGTGTGTGCATGTCTTCCAACCCCGCGTCTTTCTCCCTTTTATTTAACCGCTTTCGATGGTTAGGATTAGGGCACGTTTTGATTAGCATACCTTATGCTTGCATGTTTGCATCATTCATTTGTATTGCATGCACCTGGCTCGGCGCATCATTCAAACTGCATCGTATTTCAATTCTTATTTGAATACGTGTTTCAAGAGCATGCTCTCAAAGTGTTTCATTCATATGCCATCTTATATAGTCGAGCCTATTTAGTTGTATTATTGCATGTGTTGCATTAGGCATATTAACATAGTTAGGATCATGCATTGATTTCTAACTAGCTTTTGTTTTGGCTCGGAGTACACTGTAAGTGTTTACGCTTTAGCATACTTGTATGAGTGTGAGTGTTGCCATGATAGCATGCTTACCATGAGGCTATTTGTTTAAATGCTAAACTGCATGAATGCCTGTGGATGAAGGCTTTGTTACTTGAATTGGGACAATTCATCGAATGTGAGTTTTAAGCCCACTTGGCGACTTTGTAATCTGGCAAAACAGTCCATGTTTGGCGCTTTTTATTCAAAATTGATTTTTTTTCAAAACCAATTGCCAGATTTGGACTCTTTGGTGTTTATCAGTCTCACATTGCACTTTGTGAGATTAGATTCAGAATCGTGACAGGAGTCCGAACTGTAGTAAGACCAATTCGCGCCTTCTCCGAAAGGGCGGCGCGCGAAGGAAGTCGGGTCTACAGTCTCGATTCCACACTCAAGCAAACAAGGGGTTCGAAGTCACTTTCAAAACAAATGAAAGAGTGAAGAATGGAGAGAGATTACAGAGATTTCAAGTGCTGAAATGGAGTGCAAAAAGACACTAAAACATGCAAGAAACTCATGCAA
The DNA here is from genome assembly GCA_022316695.1 of Camellia oleifera. Classification (NCBI taxonomy): domain Eukaryota; kingdom Viridiplantae; phylum Streptophyta; class Magnoliopsida; order Ericales; family Theaceae; genus Camellia; species Camellia oleifera. Next base: position 155,653,121 of record CM039305.1, read on the forward strand.
TACATGTTAAAAGGCTTAACTCACTAAGCTAGTTAAAGAGATTGCACTACAACCATATAATACAAGCCTCAAAGGGCCAAACCAACTAAAAACAGAGTTAAAACCAGTCAAAGTAGTGACTAAATCATGCTGAGATTGAGGTTCAAAATGCTAGAAAAACATGCTCACATGTTAGTTTGCAAACAAGACTCAAGACACAACCCTCAAAAGCAATGAAAGTGTGAAACAAATGAGCATGTGATAGAGCTATATACACTGAAACTACATGTTAAAAGATGCTACAACATGCAATTATTCCAAGCAAAACATGTTTAGAGGCCTAAAATACCAAGCTAGTGAAGCCATTTGCACTAAAACTATGCAAAACAAAGCCCACATGATCAAAGCAGCCCAAAACAGAGTTAAACCATGCCAAATCAGAGGCAAACACATGCTGGAAATAACCTAAGTTAAACCACAAAAACATGCTACCATGTGATGCTAACTAGGCATGGAAGTGAGACACAAGGAGGGGAGGCTACCCCCTCCATTTTTGGACTTCAAAACATGCTTTCCACCACTGAAATAACTCTGAATTTCAGTGGTTTAAAGGCCCAAAAAGTTTGACTTTAATATGCTAAAAGAGGGTGCAAAGGCTCACTTAGGTGGCGACTCTGATATCTGGCAAAGTAGTCCATTTCTGGCATTTGATTCAAAACATTCGATTTTCCAAAAGAAATTGCCGGATTTGGACTTTTTTTTTTTTTTTTTCTCCACTGTTTCACATTGCTCTTGTGAAATCAGATTCAGAATCACACAAGTGGAGTCTGAACTGTAAAGGCTATTCATTCTTCTGAAAGGGAGCGCAAAAAGCCGAGCTACACTAACCATACGCCACTACTTTACATTCCTGCATTAAAGCACATCTGAAACCTTCTCTAGATGCATCACAATACACAGCATAACCCAAATCTCTTTATGGAATAACTAAAACTGGTGCAGTAGTTAATCTAGCTTTCTGCTCTGAGAAGTATTTCTCACATGGTTCATTCCAAACAAACTTCACTCCCTTATCGTTAGCCTAGTCAACGAAGAAGCTAGCGCGGAGAAGTCTTCCACAAACCGTCTATAGTAACCAACAAGACCTAAGAAACTACGGATCTTAAATGCATTCCTAGGTCACTTCCAATCCTGTACCGCCTCAATCTTCAAAAAATATGTGGCAACCCCATCCTTAGATACAACATGACCTAAAAATTTCACCTCAGAGAGCCATAACTCACATTTCTTATACTTAGCATATAATTTGTGCTCCCTAAGTAATTGCAACACAATGCGAAGGTGAATCTCATGTTCTTTCTTGGACAGTGAATATATAAAAATATGATCTACAAAGACTACCACAAATTTGTCAAGATATCCTTGGAAAATCTGATTTATCAAGTCCATAAAGTTAGCAGGAGTATTGGTTAGACCAAACGGTGCCCCTTGTGCTTCACCGCACAAGGCAGCACTTTGTCTTGCTTGAAACCCTGAAGCACTTGCTGTCCCAACAATCTAGGGACAAAACTTTTTCATATGACCCTACTGGCCACACTAATAACAAACAGGTGATTGACTTCCACCCAAGGTCTAATTTTGAAGATGAGTACAAGGTTGACGTTGTTGGTTACCTCTCTGGGGACATGTAATGGACTTATACCCTGCTTACCACATCGATAACAAGTGATCCCACTTTGTCCTGTACTATTCATACTCTTCCTAGCATAGGATTCGATGACACGGCTGGTAACTATGGTAGATGAGAAGATGTAGAACTGTTCGACCCATTGGATGCCATAGAACCCCCTCGAGACTCAGTAAAACCTTGTCTCTTAAGCCACCACCTCTTTTCAGTCACCTTCAAGCATGATCTCAACATGTTCTACAGACTCCACTAACCGGACTATAATCTCAGATCATATTTCCCATCACCTTTATCAAGATTCCCGACCTCAGCCTCTTCTCAAACTCTAGACACCTACATTCTTTTGAGGCCACGAGATCCTGTGCAAAACGAGATAAACTCATAAAAGTAGCCTCAAACTCCGCCACTGTGGAGTTGGATTGTTAAAGTTCCTCAAACTCTCTCCACAAACACTCCCTCAGCAGTGGGAGAAAAGTATTTCTCTTGAAAGGCATGAGAAAACGCCTTCCAAGTATGCTCAATTCGACTCTTGGCATATTTTTACCATTGGCCAGCATCCCTCTTCAGTTGGTAACTAACAAGCTTCACCCGAAGTTCACCATCCTGAATATCTAAAATCTCAAAAGATTTGGTGATTTGCTTCAAGCCATTCATCAACCTTTAACAGTTCAGCACTTCCAAGAAATTCAGCGGGATTGGAACAGGAAAAACTCCCTTTTCAGGAATGAAACTCTAGTCTCCCCTTCAATAGTTCTAGCCGCTTGCTTGGCTCTAAGAATGTCCACTAAATCCCCAAGAGCCATAGGCATCTCCCGAGCCAACACTTCCTTAGTGTCTTAGGCCAGTGGAGTGGCCACATTATTTTGACCTACTCATTCTTCTTAAGGAGGGATCTCTGATTGAGCCGAGATATCCCGACGACCTCGATGAGGTCTGCCACGACCCCTACCACGTCCAGACATCTTATATAAGAGTAGATGTGGACAAGATTAACTCACAATTCATATACTAGTTCATCACTTCTCCTCAAGTCTCAATCTCATTCTCAACACATAAGTACATAAACAAACAGAACACATACAGATCCCTTTCCCAAGATATCCACTCATTCCACGGCGTTCAAGGATTTTCTAGTGGAAAAAACATTGATCAAATGTCTTTCCAAAAGAATTTCGATGAATATAGCGAACACAAGTCATATCCTAGAGAATTAACTCCATACAGACCTAATCATATAAACACATAATCATATTTAACCATCAATCCCTCATCCTCGCATGACAATCCACTATGACAATACCACTTCCCACAAGCTCCGGGTATTCAACCCGGTTAGCTCTTATACCAAATTTGTAACACCTGACACAAATAATTTCCATTGAATAGTTAAAGGAACATTCTCTACATAACGCATAACCTTATTCCATACATAATATTCTCTTTCTCATTGAACTGTAGATTTTGTTTACAAAGTTACAAAATACCTATCTCAGTTCAATGAGCTAGAGAAGATTAGAAAACATTTACATTGTGACATTTAATACAAAAGTACAAAACTCAAAATAAAAGTAGAAAAAGAAGTTCCATTATCACATTACAACTTCAAGTTCACAAAAGTTTAGATTCAAAAAAAAAAAAATTAAAAATATAGAAAGTCTTTTTCTTCTTCTTCTTCTTCTTCTTCTTCTTCATTGATGGTTTTGGTGCTCTTCATTTCCTGAAAGGTTAGTAAATAGGAATGAGCAATTCCCAGTAGAGAATAACTCTAACCAAGTATATAGACATTTGATTTAAATATGCATGACCTTTATATATGCCCAAGAGTTCATACTCATTTAAAAGAAATTTATACACATCACACAATTCACATTCAACCTCCACATTTTTTCATCCTCAGACTGGATGGCCTATGGATGCCTTAAACCTTTTCACTTTTGTCGTCCTCACACAAACCGGCCAGCGGACACCTCACAACATCCCCACATTCGTCGCCCTCACACGAACCGGGCAAGTGGGCACCTCAAACACATTTCCACATTCATCGTCTTGACACAAACGAGACAAGTGGGCACCTCAAACACATTCCATAGCATTTACATTTTTTACACAACACCAACAATCATAAGAATTCTCCAATTTTGCTTATCAATTTTCCATTTCATCAAATTCATAGGCAATCCCTTAGGATTCATATAAAAATTTGGGGATTTTCCATACCAATATTTATTTTCCTTAATTCAAGTATGTTTACTCACTATTTCAAAGTTGATTTCATAATCACCATCAATTTAACAAAAAACACTTTATCACACGAAGCCTCTATATAGACATACGCATCATTCATTTTTCTAGTTCCATACATCTTAAGATTCACACCCATTTAGACCAAAATATGAATATACAAGGGTACGGGTATTCCTACCGTCAAGGTTGTACAATGAAAGATTAAGGTCCACTTGATGAGCTTCCAAAACACCATGATCTATTCAGGTTTAAAATGAAGCTCTTGATGTCGATAACAACTTTAATGAAGGCCCAAAGATTGATTCTTACTCTTTCTAGATGAAATCTATGGTTTTCTAACTAGGGTTTTGAAAAGAGGGTTGTTAGAGAGAGACGGAGAGGAGAAGAAATGATTTGGAAAAGTGTTTGGATCGCAATATAACTCTGTTGTCCTAACCAGATTGCTTGAACAAACTTTCCATCGCTCAAGCAAAGTGCCAAAATACAAAGGGACCAGCTCGAGAAAACTTTCCACCACTTGAGCGGTAAATGCAGAGTCTCAGAAGTTTTGCAGAGCCATAGTGAAAATACTGAGAGCTCACATTTTACGCTCGAGCGACCATTTCTTCGCTCGAGTAGTCTCACCTGCAAACTTACGAGATACTAGGAGCTGCAAATCTACGATCGAGCGACCAAATGACTGCTGGAGTAGTCCTCCAAAAATAGTTGTTATAAAATTTCTCTCTCTCTCTCTCTCTCTCTCTCTCTCTCTCTCTCTCTCTCTCTTTTATTTTAATTTTATTTTATATCTTTCTCCACTAATCTCTAATTTTACACAAATTATTCACAAATTCTTTTCAATTTTTATGTGAATTTCATAACCTAATTAAAAAATGGTGCATACACACAACAACATAACACTAAACATCTACATTATGACCAACTATTTAATTATGAATAATTAAATTCTCGTTGTTACCTATATTATATTGTTGCAAAAGATTTCACATATTATTTTTGTGATATCTTATATATGTTAATGGCTACATATATAAATATATAAACTTGTAATGCTACTGTATTGATACATTGTCAACTTATAATGCTATATTGTCATCGGATACTTTAATTTTCTAACGTATATCACTTTAGTAATATAGTTATATTTGCAAAGAAAAAACTGTGAAATTGTGTATTGTTCTTCTATCAACTTATGTTTAATACATATATACATACATGTCATATAAATAGGTGTTCAAAACAATACTTTCAATAACAAATCAAGACTTTGCAAAACACCTGCATCTCGACAATATTGTACTTTTTATATATATTTTTTTTTCATGACAATTGTATAGCAATTGTGTACTAATGACTAAAGTTATATTTTTCATTATAAAAGATATTTGTGGCATAGGAAACGAGACTCAACAACTTTTGATGTGTAAAAATATATTACATATTGATATTAATGTATTCTTATACCAATAGCATGCAAATAATATACAATAGTGGGTTCAATAAATTTGTATTATGAAATGAACTATTGAACAAAATTGTGTACTTGTGCGATTAATTTCATACGTTCAATTGTATTACAATTATATATTATAGAAAATTGAAGTGGAAGTCAACAGAAAAAGATTTGTGTAATACTGTATATTTAAAGGACCTATTTGTTGTTTATTGTTTAAGATAAGATTGTGATCTCAACAATCTAACTATAAATTAATGTTTATGTTCATAAAATTTCTCATTTATCATTTAAATTCTTCAAGTGAATATGTATTTGTTTCTTCGTAGTTGTATTTTGGATACAGATCAATCTATCCATATGACTCTCCATACTTTGTATACATATCACAAACCAATTTAAGAGACACACATAATTACAGTACTAATAGTTGATGAAAGATCACGTATCACGTGCAACGTACGTGCCCAACCACTAGAAATCTTAAAAATCCCAACCTTTCTTATTCTTTTTACATTGTTTAAGCAATTAAAAATTTAATAACTTTTGATTTACATGTTCATTTTAAAATCTTATTAACAAGATCTTTCAAACGAGATCCATGAGTAATATGAAATTCTGAATAAAAACTACTACAACATTTTCTTAGTTTAGTGACATTTGAAAGTGCCACAAAACTATTCTTCTAATGACATTTTTTGGTCTTGTGGCATTTTGAACAAGTGCCACTTCTATCGGTGCCACGGTAGATACGAGTGCCACGGTAGATACTTGCAAGTGCCACTGCACCATCATGGCTGAAAACTTTCAATGACATTTTAATGTCATGGTAGATATTATTTGTGACACTATCAAACTCCATTAAAAAAAGAGTTAGTGACACTTGTAAGTGTCATTACACCATCAAGACTAAAACCTTTCAGTGACACTTTAATGTCATGGTAGGCACTATTCGTGACGCTATCAAGTGCCATTCATGACGATAATTCGTTGTAGAACAATTTGATCCGCTCTTGCGGAGACTCGAACCGCCAACCTTCCGCACCATAAACCTTATACACCACACTCTTCCCACTACCCCTCTATAGCACCACATGATTATATTTGTAACATATATTATTTATATAGTACATACATCTGTGGGAGCCGAATGAACAGAGGAGCTAGCAGGAATGTATCCAAAAGTCAGAGACTATTCAGCTCCGTACTAACCGACTAAGATACCGAATGTACAGAAATTGCCGAATGGATGGGAAGATATATGTTGGAATAAACAAAAGGATAATAAGTAAAATGTGGGCTCTAGACCCGAGGTCCAGAAAATGAGTATAAATGCAAGAGCTTCAGATTGAGAAAGGTATGAAATAAAAACACACTTCACTAAATTTAGTAAACAAGCTTTCTTGAATAGAAGAACTGACTTGCCCGTCGGAGTGCTAATCCCGGCACCCCTGACCGGAGTATTTGTCTCTGCAGGTGACTAGCTGAGTATCAAGAGCGTCTCCCAGGATCTGAAGAGTATTTCCAAAACCACCTCCCCCCACAACTGGCGCCGTCTGTGGGAATACTCAAATACATCCATGGCAGGCGTGACTCAAGATTCTCCGATAGCCACCGACGCGATCACACAAAGAATCGACCTCACTCCGGCAAACATGCTCGAGAAGGAAATCGTCGCTACAAGACGTGCCTTGAATGTCGATTCACAAACCACTTCAGCACAGGAAACGATGCTATCCATCTTGGAACGAGCCAAAAAGACCAAGCACAGTTTGGACAACACCATCGCTGAGAACGAGCGCCTTCGCCGCAATCTGGCCTCGGAAATAGCAAAGTCCAGACAAACAGTGCGCCAGGTTTCTAAGCGACCCCCAAGGGCAGGCGATCTACGGTCTCGGGCCCGACAGCAAAACACCGACGCTCGTTGTGCTTCAGCCGATTACTTTGAGGAGTTGACACAAGACGAACGTCCCCAGCGAAGTGTTCCGCATGATAACATCCATATGATATACAGCCTGCCGAAAGCCCCGGCCATACACGCAATCCAGTCCCTCCCAGGCCCTCAGCAGCAACTCACGCCAGCCAAGCGACCCTGAGAATCGTCAAGCATCACCTTCGACGATTCTGACTTGATCGGCGTAACACTCCCTCACATCGATCCGTTGGTTGTCGCACTATGCGTAAACCGGTTCACTGTCAAACGAGTTCTTATAGACCAGGGCAGCACTTCGGAGGTCATGTACTATAAAACCTTCATCAAACTCGGGTTCACCGAATCAGATCTGACTCCGGCTCCTTATCCCCTAATCGGCTTCAATGCCAATCCAGAATACCCACTGGGAAAAATCAACCTACCCGTTTGAGCGGGTTCCAGAACAGTGGATGTAGAATTCCTGGTCGTCCGGCTGCCATCGCCACACAATCTCATCATGGGGCGATCGTGGCTTCATACCTTGCAGGCCGTCCCCAGCACCTACCATCAATTGTTACGTTTCCCAACAGAACACGGCATTGAGCAGATCCGCAGCTCCCAAAAATCGGCACAAGCATGCTACCTCCTGGCCGCCAAAATGCCAAAGGAGTTGCAGGTAAACTCCATCGAGGTGCCCAATCGGGAAATCCTGGATGACGTTGGGCGGCAGCCAAGCGAAAAGGCCACAGAAGGTTTAGACCGAGTTGACATCGATGGAAGCTCGGAAAATTTCTTCATGATCCGCACTGCTTTAAACCAAGTCGATAGACAACAGCTGATCTCCTTTCTACTTGCCAACCTCGACGTCTTTGCGTGGACTCCGTACGAGATGCCGGGTATAGACCCATCAGTTTCACAGCACCACCTGAACGTCGACCCTACGTGCAAGCCCATCATTCAGAAAGGCCGTCGGTCTGTCGCAGAGCACACTGCTGCCGTCATCGAAGAAGTCGACAGACTGCTTGACGCCGGGGCAATTAGAGAAGTCACCTACCCCACATGGCTCTCCAACACAGTGGTGGTGAAGAAGAAAAATGGAACTTGGTGAGTGTGCGTCGATTTCACAGATCTGAACAAAGCTTGCCCCAAGGACTGCTTTCCCTTACCTAGAATAGACCAACTCGTCGATGCCATGGCATGCCATCATTGCATGAGTTTCCTCGATGCTTACAGAGGCTACCATCAGATCACCATGCATCCAGATGACCAGGACAAAACTGCATTCCTCACCCCAAAAGGAACCTACTGCTATAAAGTTATGCCTTTTAGGCTGAAGAATGCAGGGGCAACTTATCAAAGACTGGTCACCGCCATGTTCAAAGAACAACTCGGCCACACTATGGAAGTTTACATTGACGATATGGTGGTCAAGTCCAAAGAAGAAAAGGATCACATAGCCGATCTAGAGAAGACGTTCGGCATCTTGCGCAAATACATAATGAAACTGAACGCCTTGAAGTGCGCGTTTGGGATCGGCTCCGGCAAATTCTTGGGTTATATCGTCAACCACCGTGGAATCGAAGCCAACCCGAGGCAAGTCACAGCAATCTTGGAACTCGGCTCCCCCCGATCAGTGAAAGAAGCCCAAAAGTTGATGGGGATGGCCGCTGCACTCAATAGAGTCATTAGTCGGTCAACAAACCGATACAGACAATTCTTCCAGACGTTACGTCAAGGAAAAGCTTTTGAATGGTCCACCGAATGCGAAGCGGCTTTCACTGGGCTCAAGACTTACCTCCGGTCAGTGCCTCTCTTGACAACACCAGCTGCCGGTGACCCCCTCATCCTGTATCTGGCAGTCTCCGATAGGGCCGTCAGCGAGGTACTATTAAAAGAAGAGGAAGGACAGCAGCGGCCAGTGTATTATGTGAGCAAGGCAATGGTCGATGCCGAGACACGTTATCTTCCGCTGGAAAAACTCATTCTAGCCTTGGTCATGGCAGCAAGAAAACTGATGCATTACTTCCTGGGGCATAGCATTGGGGTGATAACAGATTATCCCCTCCGATCGGTACTACGGAGTGCGGAAGCATCAGGATGTGTTTCAAAATGGGCTCTTGAACTCGGCCAATATGACATTCAGTTTTTACCCAAAACCGCAATAAAGGGACAGGTGCTTGCCGATTTTGTGGCCGAATTCACAGGCGGGCTTTCCGACCTTAAACCTGTCGACGTTCTTCCAAAGATTGAAGTTCGATCAAAGTCGAACTGGAGAATTTATGTCGGGGATATTTGGTAGCTATACTGTGATGGATCGTCTAACCAACGGGGCTGCGGCACCGGCGTAGTAATCATGTTCCCCGACGGCGCAGTAATAGAGCAGGCCGTCAAGCTTGGCTTCGAAGCATCAAATAACGAGGCCGAGTATGAAGCCCTCCTAGCCGGTCTACGAAATGCACATATTCTTGGCGCTCGGCGTTTGCTAGTGTTTTGTGACTCCAAATTGGTCATCAACTAGCTAAAGGAGGAGTACGCTGCAAAAAATGACCGTATGGCGGCCTATATGAAAACGGCCAACTCTTTGCTAACAAAGTTTGACCATCACGAACTGAACCAAATAACATGTGATCAGAACACACACGCAGATGCCCTGGCATGCCTAGCCTCCGCCGTCAATTCTGAGCTCAAATGGACCATTGAGGTAGGTTTCATCCCGGAGCCGAGTATTGGCCCTTCGGAGGAAACCCACGTTAATGTTATAAAATCTGCATCAAGTTGGATGGACCCTATAGCCAGATTCCTCTCTTCTGAACAGTTCCCAGAGGACAAAAAAGAAGCACACAAGCTATGCAATAAGGCCATTTGATACTATCTGGATCCACAAGGAGGGCTTTATAAAAAGTCCCTCTCTGGTCCCTATTTGGAATGCGTACACCCGGATAAAGTGGAGGAGCTTCTAACTGAGATACATGAGGGCAGTTGTGGTGCCCACTTTGGCGGACGCTCTCTCGCCCATCGAGCTATAACACAGGGGTATTATTGGCCGACAATGAGAGCCGATGCAGAAAATTATGTTAAAAGATGCGAACAATGCCAAAAGTTCTCCCCACTAACCCATTTGCCCGCCGAAGAGTTGAACTCTATCACCAGTCCCTGGCCGTTTGCTCAATGGGGCCTCAATATTGTAGCACCGTTGCCAAGGGCCCCAGGAAACAAGCGATTCCTAATCGTAGCAACAGATTACTTTACAAAATGGGTCGAAGCGGAGGCTCTAACGCACATACGAGATGCCTGACATAAAGCGATTTGTATGGAGAAACATCATTACGCGATTCGGCATTCCAAGAGCTCTCATCTCAGACAATGGTACCCAGTTCGATTGTGGTGTATACCGAGAACTGTGCAGCAAATACGGTATCGTGCCTTACTTCTCTACGTCCGCGTACCCCCAGAGTAACGGTCAAGCTGAAGCCTCTAACAAAACCATCTTGGACGGCATCAAAAAGAGGCTGGAAAAAGCTAAAGGCAAATGGGTCGAAGAATTGCCAAGTGTATTGTGGGCACACCGCACAACGCCGAGGAGGTCCATCGGAGAAACGCTGTTCGCTCTATGCTTCGGAACCCAGGCAATCTTACCCCTGGAAATCGGCTTCCCGACTTTGAAATCACAAGCCTTTGATACAGGCCGGAATGACATGATGCTCGCCCTGGACCTGGATCTAATCGAGGAACGAAGAGACCGCGCCCTGGCCTCCATGGCACGGTATCAGCAGCAGCTCGCTAAGTCGTACAATCAACGAGTTCAGTTGCGTCGTTACACTCCAGGAGAGCTGGTCCTAAAGAAAGTACTTCCAGCCGACCGGAGACCGGCCGACGGAAAGCTGGGTCCGAATTGGGACGGCCCCTATCAAATAGACTCCATTGCAGGAACAGGGGCATATCGCCTCTCGGACATGTCAGGAAGAAGCCTGCCACGGCCTTGGAATTCAACGCATCTACAAAAATTTTACCAATGACCCGATTTGTGGGCTTTGTACATGTACATACTCTGCCGTAATGCAAAAGTTGCTCGTTTTTATGCTTCAGCTCATGCACAACCAAAGTCTCGTTTTTATGCTTCTTGATGACCGAATAAGTCTCCGGATTCGGAGCGCCTTTTGTGGATACCACGATTGGCCAAATAAGTCTCCGGATTCGGAGCCCCCTTTGGGTGCATGACATCTAAGGGCCGAATAAGTCTCCGGATTCGGAGCGCCCTTCGTGGATACCACGATTGGCCAAATAAGTCTCCGGATTCGGAGCCCCTTTTGGTGCATGACATCTAAGGGCCAAATAAGTCTCCGGATTTGGAGCGCCCTTCGTGGATACCACGATTGGCTAAATAAGTCTATGGATTCGGAGCCTCCTTTGGGTGCATGACATCTAAGGGCCGAATAAGTCTCCGGATTCGGAGTGCCCTTCGTGGATACCACGATTGGCCAAATAAGTCTCCGGATTCGGAGCCCCTTTTGATGCATGATATCTAAGGGCCAAATAAGTCTCCGGATTCGGAGCGCCCTTCGTGGATACCACGATTGGCCAAATAAGTCTCCGGATTCGGTGCCCCTTTTGGTGCATGACATCTAAGGGCCGAATAAGTCTCCGGATTCAGAGCGCCCTTCGTGGACACAACGATTGGCCAAATAAGTCCCCGGATTCGGAGCGCCCTTTGTGGATACCACGATTGGCCAAATAAGTCTCCGGATTCGGAGCCCCTTTTGGTGCATGACGTCTAAGAGCCGAATAAGTGTCCGGATTCGGAGCGCCCTTCGTGGATACCATGATTGGCCAAATAAGTCTCCGGATTCGGAGCCCCTTTTGGTGCATGACATCTAAGGGCCGAATAAGTCTCCGGATTCGGAGCGCCCTTCGTGGACACCACGATTGGCCAAATAAGTCTCCGGATTCGGAGCGCCCTTCGTGGATACCACGATTGGCCAAATAAGTCTCCGGATTCGGAGCCCCTTTTGGTGCATGACATCTAAGGGCCGAATAAGTCTCCGGATTCGGAGTGCCCTTCGTGGATACCACGATTAGCCAAATAAGTCTCCGGATTCGGAGCCCCTTTAGGTGCATGACATCTAAGGGCCGAATAAGTCTCCGGATTCGGAGTGCCCGTCATCAGGGTCACGACTTCGACAAATTACATGATTCTTAATTGGAGCCGATCGACGCATGTTCTAACGTTTACATCACACAATACAGAGACTGACAATAAATTGCGATAGGACGTTTCATTACATCCAAAACAGTTCAAAAGTTGCTAATAGAAAAATTCTATTTATTAAAAAGATACTAAACATTGGATAAAGAAATTCTATTTATTTAACATTATAGTCCACTAAGTCGGTATCTTCGTCGTCGCTTTTCTCGACGTCGAACTCGGGATAGGGTAGGTAATGCCGATGATATAGGGGCGAAGCCGAATTTATACCCACAGACCCAAGAGCTTCCATGGTTTGAAGGGCCTTGATCCAGCCGTGCTTGAAACCACGATTTTCGCATCGGCAGACTTCCTCAGCTAGGTCCGCTTTGGTCTTTTTAACCCCGGCCTTCAAGCCGTCCCGATATCCTCTCTCATAACCTGAGGCCTCTCGGTTCGCCCTCTCCCCCATGCTTTTCGCTTGACTGTCCACCACCGACTCGGCCGCTCGAACACTCTTCAGCTCCCGAAGCTCACTCTCAGCCTTTTTCGCGCGAGCCTCCAGACTACGATTCCTTTCGTTGTTTCTCTCACTCTCGCGTCGGGCTTCGCGTAGACGCATCCCAACTTCATAAGCGCTATACAGCCCCTTGACAGCCCCATGTATGCCATCCCGAAATACTTCGAAATCCCCACGTCCGACCATCGACTGTTGGACCTCCGGCGGAAAAATTTGCCGAGCGAACTCGACTGCCACATCTGGATCTTTAATTATAGAATCCGCCTCCGTCATCGGTCTATTCTTCACCAAAACCGCAAAACTCAACGGTCGTGGCCCCGCCTCAGACTCAACTTGCGGTCATGGGCACGGGGAAATCCCCCGTTGTCCGTCCTTTCGGGGTGATCTGCTTCGACGACTAGGGGGCCCCTCTTTTTCCCGATCCATGGATGCTCTTCTTCTCGTGTGGGTAGGCCTGCTGCCACGATTCATTTTGACTGCTAACCTCAGCCAATTTTGGCCCCTGCCCGTTCGGATCGAGCCTGAATAGAAATGAGTCAAATTGTTGGCATGAACTCGCCCATTTATTCTGGGGTATATGCAGCTCCCCCGAGAAAACTGAGCGCCAAACGTCGTAAGTTATGCCTCAGCCAACCCACGATTCCGAGATAGTCGGCTCGTTCAGTTCCTCAGGCTCGCGCCCTGGCTAAGGCAAGGGCAGATTAATTAATCTCGTCGGCTATATTGCAAGTGCTATCGCCGGTTATCCTAGGATCGCTGGGGCAAGGGCACTAATTAATCTACTCGGCCATATTTATCAAATGATAACGCCAAATAAGTTATGCCTCAGCCAGCCCACGATTCCGAGATAGTCAGGCTCATTCGGTTCCTCAGGCTCGCGCCCTGGCTAAGGCAAGGGCAGATTAATTAATCTCGTCGGCTATATTGCAAGTGCTATCACTGGTTATCCTAAGATCGTTGGGACAAGGGCACTCATTAATCTACTCGGCCATATTTATCAAATGATAACGCCGAATAAGTTATGCCTCAGCCAGCCCACGATTCCGAGATAGTCGGCTCATTCGGTTCCTCAAGCTCGCGCCCTGGCTAAGGCAAGGGCAGATTAATTAATCTTGTTGGCTATATTGCAAGTGCTATCGCCGGTTACCCTAAGATCACTGGGACAAGGGCACTCATTAATCTACTCGGCCATATTTTCAAATGATAACGCCAAATAAGTTATGCCTCAGCTAGCCCACGATTCCGAGATAGTCGGCTCATTTGGTTCCTCAGGCTCGCATCCTGGCTAAGCCAAGGGCAGGTTCCTTAGGCCGATCGTCCGAGTCCGAGCTCAAAACTGCATAATATCATTAAATAATATCATTCTTCATTAGCAAAATTGAGCACAACTCATGACATTTTATATATATTCAAAATAAGTAAGCTATAAGCCCGCACAAAATTGTCTAACAAAACGATTGTAACAATACATCAGTAAAATCCTAATACATTTGTGAAATTTGTGAAAACCTAAAAGTCAAATTGCCCAACTCAGCCTTCGGAATCAGTCTCCAGCAGCTCAACATCCACCTGCTCGTACGGCACTGGCATAGTCAGTAAAACTCCAGCTGCAGCAAGGGCTTTATGCCAGCCATGCTTGAACCCCCCGTTTTCGAACCGCGGGACCTGGTCCACATATTCGGCAAGCCCAGCATCCTTCCCGGCTTCGAATACTTTGGAGGCAGCCGCCTTGATGTCGGCCAATTCAGCCTGCACTGGCAACCGCCTGCTGGGACAATCTCAGCGCCGTTTCGCTCGCGTCCGCCTTCTTTTCGGCCTTCACTCGCGACTGATCTGTAAGGTGAGCCTTTTCTACTTCGGCCTCGGCCCGAGCTGCTTCCTTGTTCGCTCTCAAAACTACGTCTTCGGCTCTCTTCTTCTGGCCCTCCACCTGTTGTCGCAAGCGGTCCATCTGTTTGACGACGTCGAGATACCGACGTCCCATGTCGGCTATCCTTCCGATGGTCTACAAAGGAAAAACCCAAAAACATAACCCCAACAGTATTTGGATAAAGTGAGGAAAAGTCAAAATACTTACCAGAAGTGCCGATTGCGCGGTTAGTGCCGTCGCATTCAGATCTGGTTCCATCCGAAAAGCCTCCATATCAGCCGGTAACAACACGAACGTGGCCACACCGAATACGACCTCTGGATCTTTAAGCGCCGAAGCGTTAGAGGGAACCGGCATGTCCTTCACCATTGGACGAATGACAAAAGGAACAACCTCATTAGATCCCTCCAATCGAGGACGCTTACCGCTTTGTTCGTCTGAACCGGCCTTGAGGTCCGCAGAACGTTTCCCTGTCTTTTCCTCAAATTTTCCGCCATCTTCCCCGTCCAAGGAAGATTCGGCATTCCGATCCTTCGTCTCTTCTAGGACCCCCAAGGACACTGATTCGACAACAGGGGGGAAGTCGAGATTCGATGGTGGGCGGCATCTCAGAGGAAACGCCCTCCGCTCTTCGCCGTGCGGCTAACCTTTCCGCGCTTGCCTTTTTAGCAAACTTTGTCAGACTCAATCCGGCCATATCCTCGGAGTCTACGACGGGAAGATCCTCTAAGCGTTGAAAAACGTCGGCAGAAGGAAGATCACCCGGTCCGGATGTAAATGGAGGATCGGCGGAATCCAATACCTCATCAGATTTGGCTTCGGATCGATCTGAGTCGGCGGTATCAGCTACCTCGTTTTGCTCCGAATCGGACCCTTCAAAGCCTATCTGCCTTAGGTTTTTGAAGTCGGACAGAATAAGAGCAGTAAGTGAATCTTCACCCTTCGGAATCGGTATGTTTTCCACCGCCGAGAAGGTTGTGTACGTCGGCTCGTAACAAAGCAGAATGTGAGCCACCCTCCCCTGTCTCTGAAGACTTCGACGGCCGAAATACCTGAGAGCGACCTTAATGTCTGAAAGAACGGTGTCGTGGGTTGAAGAAAGTACCTTTTTCAAACCCCTCCCTGCACGAGACGAAGCAATAAGATTTCAACGGAATAGGTTTTACAATAAAAATGAACGCGATAAAAACAAGGAGATACACGATGACCTGGCTCGCCCCTCCGTCTGGGAATAGGGTCAACACGATCCTCCCCTTCGCCAAATTCCCAGTTGCCCTGGACAACGACCATAACATCATCAACTCGTTTCCCAGAGCTGGAAAGCATAGTGATTAGTTGATGGTCGGTATCCTTAGCTCTGAGGAAATAACGCCCTTGTCGACCGGAGGATTTAGCCAAGGCATAGCAGTGCTGGATGGCCAGAATGCCAAGATTAATTCCAAGGCGACGATTCAGCGCAACAATCCCCATTATAATTCTAAAGAAATTCACGTTAGGCTGAGAAGGGATTAAATCCCAATGGCGAAGCACAGCCCTCAAAAATGGGTGTAGAGGGAAGCGGACTCCACCCTCTGCGATTGACAAGAGAGGAAAGACGATTGTGGTCTCGTCCTCCCTCTCCATATCAAGGGTGCCGTCTGTCAAAAGTGACAGACGGACATCATCAGGAATAGAGAAATGGCGTCTAAAACTAGCAATTAGATCTGACGAGAGGAGGTCTTTCAAATGCTTCGCCATACTCTGCAATTGGCACAGATACGCCAGAGAATAAAATCGGAATAGTTCTCGAAGCAAAGAAGTGGAAAACTTATGGAAGATGAAGATTTTGGAGGGGACAAAATTGTAAGAACGATCCAAGGGCCAACCCAGCGACCGGTATCACGGAATGTGAATCTGAAGGGATGCTAATCTTTGAAAATGCAATGAATAGATATATACGAAGAGGCGGGAAGTCGGTACGACAACCAAAAGGAGAGTGTACTTAGACGTATGCTTTGAGGGCCCGAATACCAAAATTTTGGTGGGATATTCAAAACTCGGAGCCAAGCACTCCAGCCAACAAGCGTTGGGAGAATGCTTGGGGGGGCAATTGTGGGAGCCGAATGAACAGAGAAGCCAGCAGGAATGTATCCCGGAAGTCAGAGACTATTCGGCTCCGTACTAACCGACTAAGATACCAAATGTATAGAAATTGCCGAATGGATGGGAAGATATATGTTGGAATAAACAAAAGGAATAAGTAAAAAGTGGGCTCTGGACCCGAGGTCCAGAAATTGAGTATAAATGCAAGAGCTTCAGATTGAGAAAGGTATGTAATAAAAACACACTTCACTAAATTTAGTAAACAAGCTTTCTTGAATAGAAGAACTGACTTGCCCGTCAAAGTGCTAATCCCGACACCCCCGACCGGAGTATTTGTCTCTGCAGATGACTAGCTGAGTATCAAGAGCGTCTCCCAAGATCTGAAGAGTATTTCTAAAACCACCTCCCCACAACATCCATATTAATATAAAAGTATATGTATAAACATAATTATTTTATTGAACATAATTTATGTAAAATAAACTATTTACTACCAAAATAAATAAAAAAAGGACCACTTTTGGCGACTAAAAATATTTTTTAATCGCCAATTCTATACTTTTGGCTAATAATTGTTTTTTAGTTGCTAAAAAACTTATCTTTTGTCGACCAAAATCAAATTTGGTCGCCGAAGATGCATTTTCAGCTACCAAAATTTTGGTCACCAAAAAATTTTATTCCCGCCTTAGGATTTTAGTTCTCCTGCGCTAAAAATGACCACTTTTGGCGACTAAACTTATTTTTTAGTCGCCAATTGTAGACTTTTGGCTACTAAAATTTTTTTTGGTACAAAAAAGCTTTACTTTTGGCTACTAAAATTTTTTTAATCCGTAAAACCCATATAATCAACGACCAAACTTATTTTTAGTTGCCAATTGTAGACTTTTGGTTGCTAAATTTTTTTAGTCGCCAAAAAGCTTTACTTTGGGCTACTAAAAATTTTTTAGTCACTAAAACCCATATAATCAGCGACCAAACTTAGTTTTAGTCGCCAATTGTAGACTTTTGGCTACTAAAATTGTTTAGTCGCCAAAAAGCTTTACTTTTGGCAACTAATGCTGTTTTGGTCGCTAAAAGCTATACTTTCAGCAACAAAATTTTTTTGGTCAAGAAATTTAGTCGCCGAATATGCTTTTTCCTGTAGTGTATATTGAGTTTAATTCATTTATTTTTAATCATTTACCGCATTTTAAAAATTTAGAAAATATATTGGCATTTTTTGTTTTTTCAAAAATGTCATTATAAGCTTGGAAAGTTTTTGGCTTAGTGGCATTTCTCAAAATGCTATAAAATATTTGTTTATGACACTTTTCACCTAAATGCCATAAAAAGTAATTTGCACGTACCTAGTGTCCTGACATTTTTTAAAAAATGCCATTGCAACTAAAGTTTAGTGGCATCTGTTGGTAAATGTCACGAACATAATTTTTTGTGTCATTATTTTATAAAATGCTATAAAATTGATGTGACATTTCTTTATTAAAATATCACTAGAGCCTTATATGTTTTGTGATTCTGTGGCATTTTTCTAAAACATTTAATGCCAATTTTTATTTTTGTGGCATTTTCTAAAAACATGCTATTAGTGTAGTGTCACTAAAGTGTAAATTTGTTGTAGCGACATTTTTGTTGTAGTGAAATGACACTTTTTTTAATTGAAATGTCACTAGAGCCTTGTATGTTTGTGGCTCTATGACATTTTTCTAAAAAATGCCACCAAATATTATTTTTGTGACATTTTTTAAGAACATGCCACTAGTATAGTGTCACTAAAATATGTTTTTGTTGTAGTGTTGTGACACTTGTTCATTGAAATGTCACTAGAGCCTTTTATGTTTGTCGTTTTGTGGCATTTTTCAAAAACGTGCCACTAAATATCATTTTTGTGGCATTTTCTAAAAATATGCCACTAGTGTAGTGCCACTAAAGTATGTTTTTGTTGTAGTTTTGTGATATTTGTTCATTGAAATGTCACTAGAGCCTTTTATGTTTATCGTTTTGTGGCATTTTTCAAAAACGTGCCACTAAATATCATTTTTTGTGGCATTTTCTAAAAATATGCCACTAGTGTAGTGCCACTAAAGTATGTTTTTGTTGTGAAAAATTCATGCACTGACTTGGTCATAGAAATTTCACTAACCAATCGAAATTTTACTAATCTGTCTTAGATTAGTGAAATTTTGTCAACTTTTTTTTTTTTCCTTCTAATTTTGTATTCATTATAGATTTTCTTTTACAGATCTTGATGAAACGGTTCCAAAAATAAAATTTTTATAAAAAATAGAGATCTAGATCAAAGTTATAAAAAAATTAAAATTTTTAAACGAGTTAAAAAAGTGATAGGTGTTGTGGTGTAGTTGGGTTATTTTTCTCATCGTATGTTTTGAAAGACCTATACTAATATAGAAATTTGTGTTGTAATTATCCTTTTAAAAATATATATATTATTAGGGATCTTTAAAAAAAAAATCTCAAATTTTTTATTAAACACAAATAAAGATTTATGAGCTTAACTAATGTTCTAATAATTATTTAAAGTTGTCTAAATTGTAGCAAATAAAAATAAAATCGATTTAAATATGTCTTGAACAGACCTACTATGATGTCTATTCAAACCTGGGGGTGCTGTTGTGCCCTCTCGTAGAAGCTCGTCTTGAGGCTCTTTTGATGATCTGAACTATTCGCATTATAAGGTTTGTTGAGAACATTATCTATGCAAAAAATCAAGTTAATCGGATATTCATAATTCCATGATTAGGTCCTAATTAGTTTTAAAAAATTGTCAAAATTATGTTACCCGTTAATTTTTAAAAAATCAAATGTACTCTTATTATAGGGCTGTGGATATCCAATCAACTTGATTTTTTTCATAGATGATCTACTCGACGAACTTTATAATATGAATGGTTCAAATTATTGAAAGAGGCTCTACACAAGCCTCCACAAGTGGGCACAGCAGCCTATTGTATCCCCAAATCCTATCAATTCAATCCTGATATATCTTCCTTTTGGCCCCCATAGTTCAGCCCTTAGGAATGAATGTAGTCTTTTAATATAATTCAATTGAATAATATTTTGATTTGTTTGCATATTTGTTATAAAAAAAACTATTAAGAATTGTAACCAATTAAACCAAATTGACATAAAATTGTAAATTCAAGGTCAAAATTGTAACCAGCTGTAATTTTTTAAACTTTTTAATTCTGAAAACAAATTTAACCCATCAATATCATAAGAAATATCATGTTTTCGAATGCATCTGAGATTAAGACTATTTTTTCTAACTATTATCATCTACTAATTTTATTATTTTTAAAAGTTACATAGAAAACCAAAAAAAGACAGGTACTTAATTATTTTAATCAAACACTATTCTATATATAAGCGGGCCCTTTATTTGTGTGGTGTCCTAGGCAGTGGCCTTACAAACGCCTAGTGAACGAGTCGCTATTATTCACATGCGGAGATGTTAGTCATTAGAGGAAATTTCACTTTTGTCGATGAAAAATGTAGTCAGTAAAAGTTTTTTGTGACTAAATTTTTTGGTTTTTACTTTGGTCGCTAATGGACGGTCGGGAAAAGTAATTAGTGGCTAAAAAATTTTTTCGTCGGAAAAAGGTTCAATTTGCCAACTAAAGTTTTGGTTGATAAATATATATTTACCGCGACTAAAGCATTTTGTAGCTAAAACAATTTAGTCAACAAAAGTGATATTTTCCTGACTAAATATGTTAGTCGTCAATTGTCACATTCTACAATGAAACCCATTAGTCGCCAATTGTTACATTCCACAACGAAACATGCTCGTCACCAAAAGTCACATACCGTGACCAAACATGTTAGTCACCGAAAGTAATGTTTGTGCAACCATTACTTTAGTCGGCAATAGGCTTATTAGCGACCAAAACCTTTGGTTGCCAAAATTAATAATTTTACTAACTAATTATTTAGTCGCTAAATGTATCCTCTCACCTACTAATATTTTGGTCGCCAAATGTGAGTGGTGATACACCGACTACCTTATTTAGTTGGTAAATTGTTTACTGATGTTTTTCAACTAATCACTTGGTCGCCAAAAGAGGAAAAACAAAACCAAAACCAAAATTTGGTCGCCAACATCCAACAAAATCAACCCGTAATTTATAATAATCCATCCAATCCAATCAATATAATCTGTAATTTGCAATAATCATTTAAACCAACAAAATCAACTGAATCATGAACATTCAATAAAATACATAAATCATCAAATCCTAAATCTGTTTAATTAAAATCATCAACTTTTATAAGTTTTTATCCACAAGTAATTTCAAACAACATATTCCGCTAATTAAAAATCCATTTGCAATCTATATAATCATCCAAGTCACATCCATCTAGCATAAAAATTTAAAACATAACAAGTACTTGCTATTATGTTTTAAATTTTTATCCACACACATCTATGAAAAAATATAACTAGTACTCGACTCAAATATTTTCCATACACATCCATCCAAGAATATAACTAGTAGCCTACCAAAATATTTTCCATTCACATCTATCCAAAAGTATATAATTCTTCAAAAAATGTAACAAGTGCCAACTTGTAACGCCCTCAAAATAAACCCATAATATATAACATTAACATGCATTAATAAAATAAAACAAATCATCAAATTATCCATCAGAGTACTTTTATTGAAAGACATCACATGTAACATCAAAAGTCAATGCCCTAAGGGCTTACATCTTTCCAAGTCAACACTTGGACACAAAAGAATGAGTACTAACTCAATTACAAATTAAGCCCTTGGCTTGAATGTTTACATGTAATCTCAAATAAAAACAACTAACTAAAGACAATTCTTCAAAGTCCAAATCCTTCCAAGCTAAGTCCTTGGAGGTAGCATATCACCTGGACCTGAAAATGATGTTCCCGTATAGGGTGAGCCACAGCCCAGTAGAAATATACTAAACCAAATATAAGCATTGAATAAAGCAATAGCATTCAATAGATGGTTAACACAACTATTCATTTAACCAACATATAGATTCATGACCTTTATGTCTATGACACGTTTCACTTTCCATTATTCCCATTTCTATCAATATGGCTCAGAACCTGGCCAAAATATAACAGTGAACTAAATATCACATTAACATTTCTTCCAATATCAACAAAACAAATGAGACTAAGGCTCATACCAAAACACTTCCATACTTTCCGATTGATACACATTTTAGTGCTGTATCAACAACATGTAAAAACACTTCAATCAATAAGCACACATATAGTGATGCTAATGGAGTCCATCCCCTATCTCCTCCCAAACAAAATCCAGTTTAGAGGTCAATCCCCTATCTTCCCCTAAACTGTGGAGTACATCCCCTATCTCCTCCCAAACAAAATGCATATACAATGTATTAAACACTTGTCATATACAACACACAATCAATACACGTATTTTCTGTATTAATTCAACAGTAAAAAACAATGACTTAACCAATGTAATTAGTTTCAGTTTTCCCTAATCCACATACAACGTCTACAACAATCACGACTATCCTCCACCGATAGCCCAAAATAGTTATTTCTAAACAGGAAATAAATGTATCAACAAATGTAAATTTAACATTTTCATAGGTGAGTAATTAAACTAACCAACTACACCATCAAATCACTAAATTTCCTAATTCCATGAATTAAACTCAATTCCACATTTTTCCCTAAATTAATCATACAAATTAATTTATTTCAACCACAAGGGTTTTTCCCAAAATTACCAAACAACTCCCAACATATCAAAATGCTAGAACTTAGAACAAAACCTATAATATGGAGTAGGAAATCCCTACCTCGAAGTAATTAACCCGAACGGAGAAGATGGAGATGACGACCCAAAATCCAAAGTGCTCCAAACCGCTAAACGTTCAGATTAAAACGAAAACCTCAACCCACTCTACCTTTTTAATAAAGAACCTAGGGTGGAAACACCCTAAAAAGAGATGAAATCTAAGGCCTCGTTTGGCAAGAGGCTAAAATAGCCAATTAGCCAAAAAGTTACCTTTTTAGCCAAAAAGCCAACAACCTATACCAAAAAGTCAAAGATTCTCTTTTCTCTCTACTTTTTGCACGTCGTTTCGTAATTAGCCAAAAAATTGGCCCAAACATACAGGTTTTTTTTACCAATCTTTTTAGCCAATTAGCCAAAAAGTTACTAAATTAGCCTGTTCCCAAACGATGCCTAAGAGAGAAGGTGAGTGGAGGGAGAGAAAAGACGGACCTAGGGTTTTGAAGTCAAAAAGAGGGTGAAAAAGTGTTTTAAAAACCGCTGCTGCGTATTTATACCCGACAGGCTCGCTCAAGCGAAGGATTGGTCGCTCGAGCGACCAGACACAAGAATGACTCGCTCGAGCGAAGAAAGTCTCGCTCGAGCCAAGAATGCAATGCTTCGGGTCTGCAACCCAGAAGCACGCTCGAGCGACAGAATTCTCGCTCAAGCGAAGGACTCGAAACTCACTCGAGCGAAGGAAAGCTCGCTCGAGCCAACAAATACAGCTCTCAGGTCTATACTAGACGCAATCTCTCGCTCGAGCGAAGAAACCCTGGCTCGAGCGAAGTACCAAAAAGATAAGGCTCGCTCGAGCGACAAACTGCTCGCTCGAGTGAAGGTCCAAAATTCTGGATAGCAGCACTTGGTTTCTAAACCCAACCAACCTGTAACAAACCTGCCCAATACATCCTATAACTCAAGAATAAGGAATTAAAGGACTGACAACAACAAATATATAACGACAGAATCTACGGAACGTAAGTCCGAATACAACCATCAAATGGGAAAAGACCAGGGTCGCTATAACCTCCCCCCCTTAAAGAATTTCGTCCCCGAAATTAAGCATAAGTTTTTAAAAACAGGTTTTTCTCAACTTCCAATGATATTACATTACAATAATAAACAACTTGACCCAATACTAGTCATTTCATCTCTTATCAAGAGGCATCTCACAATATATATATCAACCTGCATTATCAATGTGCAATTTTCCTTCCAATTTTAACAATTTTCAATACACATGATTCCCATTTTCATATCATATTCAATTTCATGATATATACAACACATTCAATATGTAAATGTTACATTCCACTTCCATTATGAGGGAAGTTTCAAAATACTATCATTACACCAAAACATTCTCAATGTTTTCCAACTTAAGACATATATAAAGCTCTTAAGTTCAACAATATTACAAAATCTAAATACAAGATTACAAATCAATAAACATGTCTGGATATTTTTCGCGGACTTCCAACTCACGTTCCCAAGTGGCTTCCTCCACTCCGTGATGCTTCCACAGGACTTTCACCAAAGGAATGGTCTTGCCTCGCAAAACTTGATCCCGTCTATCCAAGACCCGAACCGGTCTCTCCTCATACGAGGCATCCTCGTTAACCTCTAAATCGGTCCAATCAAACACATATGATGGATCCAGCTCATACTTCCGAAGCATACTCGCATGAAACACGTCATGAACTCCGGATAACTGTGGCGGCAATGCTAAACGATAGGCAGCCTCGTCAATCCTCTCAAGGATCTCAAAAGGACCAATAAACCGAGGGGACAACTTCCCGCTCTTCCCAAACCTCATCAATCCCCACCTAGGTGATATTTTCAGAAAGACATGATCACCCACCTCAAATACCAAAGGTCTCCTCCTACGGTCGGCATAAGATTTCTGACGACTTTGGGCTGTAACAAGCCTCCTACGGATAAGCTCAACTTTCTCCGTCATTTCCCTCACCAACTCCGGACCCAACAAAGGTGCATCACCCACCTCGGCCCAACAAACTGGAGACCTACACAGTCGGCCATACAAGGCCTCAAACAGTGCCATACCGATACTAGACTGGAAACTGTTGTTGTAGGCAAACTCCACCAAAGGCAAGTGCCTCTCCCACGACCCATTAAAGTCAAGAACACAACCCCGAAGCATATCCTCAAGGATCTAAATAGTACGCTCGGACTGGCCGTCAGTCTGAGGATGATAAGCCATGCTAAAGGTCAACTTAGTACCTAAGGCACTCTACAAACTCTGCCACAACCTAGCAGTAAAACGAGGATCTCTATCTGAGACGATCGTCACTGGGACCCCGTGCAACCTCACTATGTCCCGTATGTATAAGTCGGCAAGATGATCTACCGAATCTCTCACGCGCATAGGAATGAAGTGCGCCGACTTAGTCAACCGGTCTACAACCACCAAAATAGCATCACTACCCCGCTGAGTCCTTGGAAGACCCACAACGAAGTCCGTAGTGACATGTTCCCACTTCCACTCGGCAATAGGCAAGGGTTGTAACAAACCCGCTGGCCTCTGATGCTCAGCCTTCACTTGCTGACAAGTAAGGCACTTAGATACGAAAGCTGCCACATCTCTCTTCATACCCCGCCACCAAAACTGGCGACCCAAATCCCGATACATCTTAGTGCCTCCCGGATGTACCACAAGATGTGAATGATGAAACTCTTAGAGTACCTCCTCTCGGCAAGACTCCGGCACAAACAGACGGTCTCGGTATCAAACACTCAGGTCGGGATACACCATCAAACCCTTCTCAACCTTCCCATTGGAGATCTTCTCTCGAGGAAATCTACCTCAAGGTCACCTCTCCGTGCCTCTAACACCCGAGTCACAAGTGTAGGCTGTGCAACAACAGAAAACAAGGCCGCAGCCTCAACAGATTCGCCAGAAGCAAATCAAACTCCCCAAGTGCACCCAACATCTCCCATTCCCGGATGGCTATACTAGCTATGTCGCCAACAGATTTCCTGCTAAGGGCATCGGCCACCACATTGGCCTTCCCCGGATGATAATGCAACTCGAAGTCATAATCCTCAATGAACTCCATCCACCTCCTCTGCATCAAGTTCAGGTCTTTCTGTGTAAACAGATATTTCAGACTCTTATGATCCGAGAATACCTCGAATCTCTCACCATAAAGGTAATGCCTCCAAATCTTCAAGGCAAAGATCACAGCTGCTAACTCTAGGTCATGGGTAGGGTAATTCTTCTCGTGTATTTTCAACTGACACGAGCCATAGGCTACCACTTTCCCTTCTTGCATCAACACACAACCCAAACCCTCTCGTAAGGTATCACAATAAACAGCATAACCCAACCCTCTCTCCGAAATAATCAAAACCGGAGCGGTGGTCAATCTAACCTTCAACTCCTGAAATGACTTTTCACAAGTCTCACTCCATACAAATTTGACTCCCATCCGAGTCAATCTAGTCAACGGCGAAGCTAATCTGGAGAAATCTTTCACAAACCGCCGGTAGTACCCAGCTAATCTCAGAAAACTGCAGATCTCAAACACACTCTTTGGCTGTGCGCAATCTTGCACTGCCTCAATTTTGGATGTGTCAACAGACACCCCTTCCCTGGAAACTACATGGCCTAAAAACATCGCCTCTTCTAGCCAGAGCTCACATTTGCCAAACTTAGCATAAAGCTTATGGGCTCTAAGTAATTCAAGCACCACTCTCGAGTGCTCCTCGTGCTCCTCTTCTGAAGGTGAATAGATAAGAATATCGTCTACAAAGACTACTACAAAACGATCCAAGAATTCCAGAAATATCCAGTTCATCAAATCCATAAAGACTGCAGGTGCATTGGTGAGCCCAAATGGCATCACCAGAAACTCATAGTGGCCATACCGCGTACGGAATGCCGTCTTCGGAATATCCTCCTCCCTAACTCTCAACTGGTGGTAACCCGATCTCAAGTCTATCTTAGACAAACAACGGGAACCCTTCAACTGGTCAAACAAATCATCTATACGAGGCATTGGGTACTTATTCTTGACCGTAGCCCGATTCAACTTCCGGTAATCTATACAGAGTCTCAAAGCACCTACCTTTGTTTTTAGCAAAGAGGGCCAGTGCTCCCCACGGCGAAACACTAGGACGAATATAGCCCTTATCTAACAACTCCTGGAGCTGAATCTTCAACTCAACTAACTCGGCTGGGGCACAACGATAAGGTGCCATAGAAATCAGCCTGTGCCGGACACTAGATCAATAGAGAACTCAATCTCTCAATGGGGTGGCAAACTAACAAGATCCTCGGGAAAGACGTCCGAGTATTCACAAACCACTCTTGGTAACACAGTCTGGGTCTCATCACACTCACTACTCTCAAAGCTAGCAAGTAGACCACTAAGCTCACTCCGCCGTCGCGGATCATTCCCCGGTGGCAAAACACTACCGACCCGGTCCCCCAGAAAATGAAAACACTCCCCACTCACGGTACAACAAGTGACCCTCTGGCGGTAGCAATCAATAACTGCCCGGTATGACGATAACTAGTCCATACCCAAAATAACATCAAAGCCCTTCATGGGCATGACTACAAAAGGAAACGAAAGCCTATGATCGGCGACCTCTATATCACAACCCCTAACACCTTGTTTCAAGATCAATTCACCCCCAAGAGGTAACACTACACAAGTAGGAGATGCTAACTGTGCTAACTCCAACTCCAAAACAGATGCAAATGCAGCAGACACAAAGGAATGGGATGCGCCCGTATCAATCAAAACACTAGCAACTGAATTGCAAGACAAGAAGGTACCTCTCACAACAGATGGAGCCGGTACGAGATCCTGCGTGATAACAGCATACACGCGCCCAGATGATCTCTGGTCAACCTGCTCACCCCTAGGAGCAGTAAGACTGCTGCACCGACTGGGACGATGAAGCCCCCTGATTGGCCTTCGAGGCCTGAACTGACTGAGTTGGCTGATGACTCTGAGTCTGCCTCAAACCAGATGCACCAGATGTGCCACTCAACTGCGGGAAATACCTCTTCATGTGCCCTGCCTGACCACACTGATAACACGAGAGCGGCTGGCCTCTACCCTGACTTTGGCTCTGAGATCGAGCCGAAGATGACGCTGCTCTCTGTCCACCTCCCTTCTGTGGGCAAGCTGGAGACTTGTGGCCCAGCTAACCACACTTGAAACAGGTAATGTCTCCCTGGCTGCCTTTCCCAGAACTAGCACTCGGCACAGGAAAAGTCGATCTAGAAAAACTACCCTGAGACTACTGAGGGTTAAAACCCTTCTGTCTCCTGCTATCACTCTGTCCATCCTGACTCCTCTTGGAGCCTTTCTGCCCTTCCTCCTCCTCCTGCATCATGATCTCAGTATGGGCTGCAGCATCAACCAGACGCCCATAATCTCGAATCATAGTCCCTACAACTCTCAACTTGAGGCCGCGCCTCAACTTCTTCTCGAACTCAATACAACGGCGTTCCTCAAACGCCACCTACTCAGGTGCAAACTTGGACAAGCTAGTAAATGCGGCCTCAAACTCGGCCATAGAAGAACTGTTCTGCTTAAGCTGGTAGAACTGCTCACTCAACCTCTCCTTAACAGCTGAGGATAGGAACTTCTCCTGGAAAGCGTCAACAAAGGCCTTCCAAGTCCCTCCTATACGACTCTTAGTGAACTTCCACCACTGACCCGCGTCCCCCTTTAACTGGAAAGATGCCAAGGTCACCTTCAGTACCTCGTCTTCGATGCCTAGCATCTCAAACGTCTTCGTTGTCTGTTCAAGCCATTCATCTGCCTTAAGTGGCTTTTTAGGATCACCTAAAAATTCGTGCGGGTTAGACCGGAAGAACTCCCTCTTCAGAAAAGAAGGCCCTGCATCTGCAACATGAACCTGAGCCTGATTCTCAACTCTGAGAATGCCTACTGACTCCCTGAATGCCCCTGCTATCTCTCGAGCCAAAGCGCCCATAGCCTACTGTCCTACCGGCTCGGCCACATTGGCCTGGCCAACTCCCTCCTGTACTACTGGAATCTCTTCCGGTATAGACACTTCCTGCCTACCCGGCCTACCACGCCTACCGCGTCCTCATCCTCGTCCTGACATCCTAATACAGGAAACAAAGACGTTAGCACATTCATAAATGTGCCGAAGCTATAACACTCGCGTCCTAATGCATTGGACAACAGTAATTCATTCTACGTAAGCACATAATCACATAAGTACCTACGAATTTCATTCCTGGATAATGATAGTCCCAAAGCGTTACTATAGTTCCGGTTGGAAGCAGCATTGATCAAGTGCCTTTCCAACAAGACTACTAGAAACTCAAGGGTCCAATCAACATCCTAGAAACTACGTTCCATACCCACATAGTCATATAAACATGTTATCATATAAGTATATAACAGTACATCTAAGTCTCTATCAAGCGAGACGAACCCATTGTGATACTAATCACTTCCCACGTACCCAAAGTATTCGAACCCGGTACGCTCAGATACCAAGTTGTAACGCCCTCAAAATAAACCCATAATATATAACATTAACATGCATTAATAAAATAAAACAAATCATCAAATTATCCATCAAAGTACTTTTATTGAAAGACATCACATGTAACATCAAAAGTCAATGCCCTAAGGGCTTACATCTTTCCAAGCCAACACTTGGACACAAAAGAATGAGTACTAACTCAATTACAAATTAAGCCCTTGGCTTGAATGTTTACATGTAATCTCAAATAAAAACAACTAACTAAAGACAATTCTTCAAAGTCCAAATCCTTCCAAGCTAAGTCCTTGGAGGTAGCATATCACCTAGACCTGAAAATGATGTTCCCGTATAGGGTGAGCCATAGCCCAGTAGAAATATACTAAACCAAATATAAGCATTGAATAAAGCAATAGCATTCAATAGATGGTTAACACAACTATTCATTTAACCAACATACAGTTTCATGACCTTTATGTCTATGACACGTTTCACTTTCCATTATTCCCATTTATATCAATATGGCTCAGAACCTGGCCAAAATATAACAATGAACTAAATATCACATTAACATTTCTTCCAATATCAACAAAACAAATGAGACTAAGGCTCATACCAAAACACTTCCATACTTTCCTATTGATACACATTTTAGTGCTATATCAGCAACATGTAAAAACACTTCAATCAATAAGCACACATATAGTGATGCTAATGGAGTCCATCCCCTATCTCCTCCCAAACAAAATCCGGTTTAGAGGTCCATCCCCTATCTTCCCCTAAACCGTGGAGTACATCCCCTATCTCCTCCCAAACAAAATGCATATACAATGTATTAAACACTTGTCATATACAACACACAATCAATACACGTATTTTCTGTATTAATTCAACAGTAAAAAACAATGACTTAACCAATGTGATTAGTTTCAGTTTTCCCTAATCCACATACAACGTCTACAACAATCACGACTAGTCCTCCACTGATAGCCCAAAACAGTTATTTCTAAACAGGAAATAAATGTATCAACAAATGTAAATTTAACATTTTCATAGGTGAGTAATTAAACTAACCAACTACACCATTAAATCACTAAATTCCCCAATTCCGTGAATTAAACTCAATTTCACATTTTTCCCTAAATTAATTATACAAATTAATTTATTTCAACCACAAGGGTTTTTCCCAAAATTACCAAACAACTCCCAACATATCAAAATGCTAGAACTTAGAACAAAACCTATAATATGGAGTAGCAAATCCCTACCTCGAAGTAATTAACCCGAACGGAGAAGATGGAGATGACGACCCAAAATCCAAAGTGCTCCAAACCGCTAAACGTTCAGATTAAAACGAAGCCCTCAACCCACTCTACCTTTCTAATAAAGAACCTAGGGTGGAAACACCCTAAAAAGAGATGAAATCTAAGAGAGAAGGTGAGTGGAGGGAGAGAAAAGACGAAACTAGGGTTTTGAAGTCAAAAAGAGGGTGAAAAATTATTTTAAAAACCGCTGCTGCATATTTATACCCGACAGGCTCGCTCGAGCGAAGGATTGGTCGCTCGAGCGACCAAACACAAGAATGACTCGCTCGAGCGAAGAAAGTCTCACTCGAGCCAAGAATGCAATGCTTCAGGTCTGCAACCCAGAAGCACGCTCGAGCGACAGGATTCTCGCTCGAGCGAAGGACTCGAAAC
Source organism: Camellia oleifera (assembly GCA_022316695.1). Taxonomy (NCBI): domain Eukaryota; kingdom Viridiplantae; phylum Streptophyta; class Magnoliopsida; order Ericales; family Theaceae; genus Camellia; species Camellia oleifera. The sequence goes on from CM039305.1 coordinate 155,684,061, forward strand.
TCGCTCGAGCGAAGGAAAGCTCGCTCGAGCCAACAAATACAGCTCTCAGGTCTATATTAGACGCAATCTCTCGCTCGAGCGAAGAAACCCTGGCTCGAGCAAAGGACCAAAAACATAAGGCTCGCTCGAGCGACAAACTGCTTGCTCGAGTGAAGGTCCAAAATTCTGGATAGCAGCACTTGGTTTCTAAACCCAACCAACCTGTAACAAACCTGCCCAATACATCCTATAACTCAAGAATAAGGAATTAAAGGACGACAACAACAAATATATAACGACAGAATCTACGGAACGTAAGTCCGGATACAACCACCCAATGGGAGAAGACCGGGGTCGCTATACAACTACTCATGTACAATTCAACTTTGTGCACGAGTTCATCCATTTGTACCGAAGAAAAAGAGAAACAATGTCAGGTAATTTTTTTATGAAAATATTTGCACATCACATGATTGTAAAATTGGACAAAAAATGAAAAATGTCCTTGGACAGTAAAGGTAACAGGAACAAATTAAAACAACAACATTCATATCTATATATCCAACCAACATTACAATTCTATCTATATGATCATATCCAATGTTGTTTGTCGTCTAGTTTTAATACCAACCGCATTGGCCTCATCCTCGGAGTTTTTCATCTGTGGTGTTCACTCAAATAAGGCTTCTTTTTATTGTTCTTTAAACAAATGTCTATTTTTGTTATTATTTTAGGAACCACTACAACATATAAGAGTTTTATAGACCAAATTTTTAGTCTTTAAAAGTGAAAATTTTGTTGAAAAAGATATTTAGAGATCAATTTCTATTGTCGTGGGATAGTCGTTAAAGGTCGTCCCAAACAGTAAAAAAAAAAGACTTTTAGCAACACAATTTTGAAAATGTCACTAATAAATAGACTTTTAGAGACAAACTAATTTCGTCTCAAAATGGTTTATTTTTTGAGAAAAAAAATTTGGTCCCAAAAGGATAATAATTCATCACTAATATCCTAATTTTTGTTGCTAAAAATATAATAACGCCATTCATAACAAAAATATTTGGTCTTAAAAAATAGTTTGTCCCTAGATTTTGGTCTCCAAAATCTTAATTTTTTGTAGTGAACTATGTGGAAAAGGTGGTGTTTTGTTGCTGGCTCGAGCTATTTTGAACTTAGAAGTCACACCATTGTTTAAAGTGTTGTTGTAAGTTGTGGCAGCCATTTTTAGGCTGAAGTGTAAAATTCTATTAATTGTATACCTACAACAAAATTGAATTTTTCTTTTACCTTGATTTTACATAACACACCATTTTTCTCATTAGGTGACGTATAGAATGATCTCAAGAGCTTCATGACATACAGGCCATGCATCTTCTCATCTCCAATCTAGCAATCAGCAACAAACATCAGAACACAATAAAAACAAGTAATCTAAAGTAATCTAAAGGTCATAAATCTTTCATAATCATTTTCATGAAAAAATTTTCATGATCTCTAACATTTCTCAACAAGTAAAATAAGAGAGGAATGACAAAGAAGAAATAAATATCACTAACATCCTTAGTACTATCCTCAACTTTAGTAGTAATAGGGATTGGAATTGTTTAAAGGGTCGTGCTATTGACGGCCCAGTGGGTATTCGTTAATAATCAAATAATGTCAAAATAGTTAAATTTCAATACACATTTCATTTTACATATTCTCATACACTTTATATTTATATGCATTTTTCACATATTTCAATACACTTTTTACACATACCAACATTAGCATTTCCCTAGTTTAAAATATAACGTCATAAGATTGCTCTGATACAGATTGAAAATAAAGCACCAATAATGACATTACAAACTGAAGGTTCACACCTGAAGCAAAGAATCAATACCAATGCCCAACTGTGTAAGATTAACAAGGAACATAACAAGCAAGCGGGTAATGCTAGGCTCTTGCTTATATAGAATATCCATTGTTGTTTTGATCATTCCCATCGAAACCATTTTTGCTGCCAATTCTGAATTTTGTGAGAGATTTATGAGAGGCCTCAGCTCCAGGTTCCGAAACCTCCTAAAATGTTCAACCAATTTCAAGATGAGAAATTAAGGTCGATTTGCTATATCTGAAAATAAAGGCAGAGTGTATAATAGAAGAACACCTTGTATAGTCAAAAATTTCTTTGTTGCATATGCCCAAAATTCATTTGTTAAAACAAAAACAAACAGACGAACAAACAAAAGAAAAGGCAGGACACTTTATGCTCTAAATGTCTTAGCATTAGATGCATAGAACAGATAGCATGGAAAAACTACAATATTCATCAACATAATTCATTGTTAAATTAGAAAATTAAAATGAAATTAATTACATAACAACTAGAGTTCTGTTGAAATTCTCCAACAAGTATCTCTTAAAAACAGGAAAATAAATAAACAAATAAAATAGATGCATCAATCAAAAATGATAGAAATGAACAATTCAAAATTTAGTGGAAGAGTGAAAATACACTCCTAACCTTGAATGCAGCCGAATCTACTAGCCATAGAAGAGCATAAACCACTGGCACCTCTGTCAGATCATCACCACAAACTTGTCAGAGAGAGAGACAGAGACAGAGAAGTGATCAGTGATCGTACCCGAAAAATTGCGAGAAGAAGCAAACAAATTGCATGGAAGATCGGAGTTGGCTAGGGTTTCCAATTGAGAACCTCCCAGCTGTGCTTTGACTGGAGGTGGTAACGAACAGTCTAACTCATCGAGTTGGCTCCTAACTTCAACACTGCCACTGTCATCATCATCAACTTCCTCCAATTCTACATCTTTCCCACCACTGCCACAGATTGGAGCTCTATGCATATATGAGCCACTAGTTTGGCCTAAGTTTGGATCTCTATGCATATTCATTTTCTCCTTCTTTGCCATCACTCCACATTAGACAAGTCTCACTAGGCGTGACAAAATATGTTAGCAACAATTTGGTTTGGAGTAAATCGACAAAGAAAAGTCGACAGATAAAACTAATTTTTACAAACAACAAACAAATCAAGTAATGTTATTGATGTTCTTTGTCTTGACAGTTTTAAGGACTTTTTTGGAGGTAGCAATGTGAAGAAATAGAGTAAAACAACAACTAAACTTGATTAATAACACCCAAATTTGTCACTTAATTACAAGAATTACATTACAAGAATCAAGTATTACAATCGACAGAGTTACAAGAGCACTGGTTACAAAGAGTAACTGTTAATCTAATCCCAATTATATGTACTGAACTATTCTTAGATAAGTTAAATTATTCCTAAATTTCACAAGTGTTGTGAATTGGGTTGAAGGTTCATTCTTCTTCGAATTTCCAACTTTTATAATGCTATACTAGCTTAGGAGATGAAATCACATGTCCATCCATGAGCAACCTCTACTTGCCCATGATTTATAATTGCTATAACTGTTTTCAACTTCCTCCTCCTTCTGAAATAGCCACGTGTTTTGTATCAGAAGACTTTCACGAAGTCACCATCTTCGTGTCCACTATTCTTGGGCCATCACTAGTCATATCATTATTCTTTGTTATGCCATTTACAGAGAAAAATTAAATTTTGGTACTAACAGTATGCAAGTTAAGAGAGCTTCGAACCTCTGCTTACTCTCATCCATAGCGAAATCAGAGAGATTGAGGGATTGTAGAAGAGAGAGAGAGAGATCATGTTTGATTTGGGCAAAAATAGAAGTCTACAAATATAAACAAATTAAAATCCTAAAAGTACTAGCATATGGATTGTATTTACAATTATCTATATATATGAATTGCAATTTTTAAATATCTTTTTTTTTAAATGTCTTTTTTTTTTTCCTTTTTTATATTATATTAAAGTTTAATATTTTGATAATAATCATATGTGTTAGACTTTTTCAAGGAATTAAATATCTTTGTTTTTATTATATTATATTAAAGTTTAATATTTTGATAATAATTATATGTGTTAGACTTTTCAAGAAATTTTTTTTATACTTGTTCTTAATGCATTAAAGTGTTATTATGAGGAATAATAATCATATGTGTTGAGACTTTTCAAGGAATTCATGTGTTGGATTTTAAAGAAATTTTTTCATGTTTGTTCTTAATGCATTAAAGTGTTATTATGAGGGTAAGACTTGAGGGTTGAGAGAAGTTAATAAATGCTAAGTTTTTTTTTTTTTTTAAATAAAAAAATTAAGAAATTTAGATTGGGAGATTAGGAACTCCCACAAGGACTTGGGGTTAAAAACTCCCTTTTACTTAATATATAGTATAGAAGGGCTTTGCTTTTACCTTGATTTTACTTTACTAGATGAGAAATTATTTTAGGAGTTTTCATGGCATGGATTAGCATGCGATTTAAAATAGATATAGAAATATGAATAATATTTAAATTCAATCTGAATATGAAAAAAAAAAAAAAAAAACTTATATTTTAGAAAAGTTAGATATAGAAAATTTAGGGTAATTATAAATACATTTTTTAAGATTTATTTAAAATATAAATTATTTCATTTTATTTACTTTATCTTCTGGCTTTGAACCTTTTTATTTGGCTTTAAATATTATTTGACTTGATATTAAATTTTAATTTTTTTAGTAGAAGTTTTCAAGACATGCTAATGGATGTCGTGTAAAATTATGACATATTATGGCATGAAATGTATATGTAATGCATGTCGGGTAAAATTATGATATATTATGGCATGAAATGTTTGTTGTCTTACATATAAATTTTTCATGAAAATTTTTTATAAGTCGTGAAAGTGTATATTTTTTATGGCATTTTTTGACATGTCGTAAATATATGAATTAATGACTCATGTGGTATGTATGTCATTATTGATAAAGAATTAATAGCTTGTAAATAAAAAAATGTCGTAGTATACACTAATTATGACATGCATTTAATGCATGTCGTAAACAGAAAGCCGTAAATAGTTAATTTTATATCCAGTTTATTGGGAAAAAAAAATTGTCATATCTACTAGAAATTTATAAATATTTAAGAACGTCTAGAATTTTTTATTATCATTTATAAATAAAATATAATTTTTCCAGAGAATGAGACGGTTTGGGACAAAAATAGGTATGGATCTAGAATGAGAGGGAGTGTGGCGTAAGTTTTTAAATAATTTTTTTTTTTTACTTTTTAAATTCAAATAATTTACATATACTTAGAAGGAAAAATATTTTTAATTTTCTAAAAAAATCACTAAATTCAAAAAAATATAAAATTTAATATTTTACGACATAAAATGAATGTTGTCTTAAGTGCAAATATTTTATAACATATTTTTGTATGTCGTGAAAATATACATTTTTTACAGCGTACTTTTGCATGTCACAAAAAATGTCATAGAATGTATTAACTACGACATGTATTTAATACATGCCGTAAACATGATGCCGTAAATAGTTAGTTTCGTTGTAGTGGTAAGTCCATGTGATAGGCAGGATTTTCTGAAAACATGTTGCTGGAATCTTAAGGTAATTGAAAATATACGTAGCATTTTGTTGTATCGTAATTTTGTGAATGGACTTTATTTAGTACCGGCCATAACCCCTATTTCGCCAAATGTTGCATCTCTGTGAAGTCGAAAGCATATCTTTCCTATATGAGGTTGCCAAGAAAAGTCTGTTACTTTAGAGGTTTACTCATGGCATGTCCTTTTTGGCCTCCAACTAAGCATATTTTTTGCATTAACATGGACAATTTCTTGCATAAATCTCTAACTATGCATCCAATCGATGCACTGCTTGCTTTTACAAGTTTGTTTAATTTAGGTCAAGGTGACGGTTTTGATATTGGGGCAGTTTTGAGGTTGTTTCCAATTGTTGTCCCCAAATGGCCCGTTCTCACTGTAACAACCCTCACTTTGCCTTAGTCATGCTCACATGCATTTATACGATTTTGTCTTGTTAAGTTGCATTCATGAAATCCTGTCTTGTTTTATCTAAGTGTTGTTGCATGCTTTGTTCCTTGTTTGGTGTGTGTTTAGCCGAGGTCATCTTAAGCCTAGGTTACACCTTTGAACCTCTTACACCTAGGACCATCTTGGAACCACTTTGGTTGACCTGCACCTTCACCCTGGCATATTGGCCGAGATGTGTATTATCTAGGCCGAGATGTTATCCTTGCACCTAAGTGATCTTGTTCCTGGACTGGAATGACTTAGACCGAGGTGTGGCACAGCTAGGCCAAGTGTTATCCTTCCTAGCCGAGATCATTGAGATCCCTTTTGCCGGAGCTGACGTTATAACCCCAGATCCTCGCCTTACCAGAGTGTCCTTGTTACCATACTTGTTATACACACTTTGTCATGCTCTTGTCTTATTAGTCAGTCACCTTTTTGAGGAAACCTAATTCGGTGGTGCCACGTGTCCCAACAGAGGGTTAAGGTAGCCAATAGAGAGAGAAAACATATCATTTTGTCATATCCTTGTCTTTGTAGAGAGAGAAGCTCTAGGAAGAGGAAGAGGAGTTTTTGAGAGAGAAATAGATTTCTAAGCTTGATCCTTAGAGTCTAAACCGTTTGATCCAAGTGTTGAGGTTAGATTCCTGATTTACTCTTGTTATTCTTTATGTTTATTCAATCGTATTGCATGATCTAGCATGATTCATGAGCCATGCATTGATTTAAAGCTTGTTTTAGAAAGAGAAAATGATGTTCTTGTGTTCTTGGAATAAAACCACGTTTTGATCCGAAAGTTTGTACCAAGATCCATGTTTTTGTGTTTGTTTTCATAAGATCTTCAAGTGTGGGTACCCAGGTCCATGTTTTTGAACTCATCTCATGAAATCTCAGATTTTGAATAAAGAAGTTATGATTTTAGCATTCTTCATATTCATGTTCTTCATGTTCTTCAAGGAAGGAAACCCAGATTTCCAGACTTCACCTTTCCCTAGGTGTGGTCACCGAGACCACTCTTGCCTAGATCTCACACTTAGGCCAAGCATCGTATCTCACCTTGGCCTACTTTGCATGATCACTTGCACCATTAGTCTATCTTGTATGAACTCCTCGGCAGGCAGCCGTTCGCCGAAGCCTTGGTAACCACACCTCGGCCAAGAGGTGTGGGACCTCGGCAAAGACCTGGTTGGTCCCCAGCATATTTCCCCGAGATGAAAAAAAAAAAAAAAGCAGTGTTTTAACTTCCAGCGTGTTTTGCTCTGACTTGACCTAGTTTTGAAAGAAATGCCGGGATCATTTGCACTCATGAAAAGCTTGTTTTAAGAATGCATTTCATACCCATCTTTGAGCATATCTTCATGTCTTCTTGAAGTGCATTCAATAGACTTTATTATGTGTTTGTAGGACTTGGACCCTTGCTTTAACCCCGAATGTTTGAAGAGCTATGTGAGTGGTATTTTTAATAAAGCTACGTTATAAAGTTTTGATAAAGCTTTGCTTCATTTTGGAAAAGTATTTGTTCAAACATGAATGATTATCCCTAATTTTTGTATCAAGTATTATCTTGTTTTGATGACATTCTGGGAAAGTCTTTAATGCCAGGAAACTATAATGCAATTGCACCCTTGTTTTGAAAGTCCTTAGTGCCAGGGGACTATAATGCAACTGCACCCTTGTTTTGCCACTAACTGGTTTTCCGCGTGGGTTTTTTGTCCGGAATGTCATCGTTTGGTATTATGCAGATGTTATTAACATCCAAGAAGCTTTGAAAGATTTGATAGATGAACTTGGTTCATCCCTTTGATTTGTAAAGTTATGATATGTATTGTTTTGGAAAAGATCTCGGATATCATTCATTCAAACCTTTATTATTAATATCATTCACTAAGTATCCAAGCTCACCCTCTCCTTATATATATGTAGGTGACGAACAAGAAGGCGGTGACGCCTAGATGTGTTTTGCAAGATATTTTGGACTAATATTTTTGTAGCATCTTGAAGATTATGCTTCTTGGCTTTGTAATGCATTTCTTTTGTATATGTCGGCTCAAGAAGCCTTTTGATCAAGATGTATCTTCTACCTTATTTTATTTGAATTCAGGTTGTAAAACCACGTTATGTATGCCATTTCATTTGATCTATGCACTGCTCTTGTGGACTATTTATATTTAAATTTTATTGCTTTCGCACATGTAAGCCCCATATGTATACTCTGATTGTGTGTGACTTTGTAAGTTGGCATTCGGTAATCTCGGATTACTGGCCATCATGACACCATTCTACTAGGGACGGAATGGGGTCGTGACACTCACCCTTTTTTCATCACATTTTTTTTGTCTAAATATCTAACCGTGCATCCTATTCACATGCTGCTTCTTCTCACAAGTTTCTTTAATCTAGGTCAAGGTGACCTGTCATGACCCAAACCCGCCCCTATAGGTTTAGCGTCGTAACCGGCCAGTAATCTTAGATTACCTTCGGCCTCAAAGACAATATTTCAAAATATTCATAATCATATCGGGGCCTAAAGTAGAAGCAAAGCAAAATAAAAATGTCCATTGAGCTTGTGCATACATGACGACTAAAATAATTAAAACATTTAAACACAATAATATTTATACACATACCTTATATATCTCACACACATACATTAAGACTCAGCAAAATACAAGGCTCTGGCAAAGCTAAGGGGCTGATTTTCTTGGCTCTACTTGAGCCTAACTTGCTCCATTCCGGAAGCTCTTCAAAAGGCTGACACGGGTAGACTCCGAGGCTTTCTCTATCCTTGTTGCTTAGTTTGCCCACCTACATATGTATATAAATAGTGATCTAAAGCCCAGCGAGTAATAACAGAATAAAGAGATTAAATGAATGAAACTCAACTGATAATACAAAAACCCGCCTTATGATTTTGAAACGAATCTTAAATCATTTTCAAAGTAAGGCATTGTCAAGTTATATCGAACTTTATAACAAAACGTTTTTCATATCAAATCATATATTTCAATTTCCGAATCAATCCATTTCCAATAGGCGAAACAATTCGTTTAGCCATCAAATCAATCCTTTGCTATAATAAAATTTATTGTTCGATAGCATTTTCGATACAATTCTGATTTCAATTCAATTCTCAGTGATCCATGTTATCTCAATAGCAATACTCTTTCAATGACAATTTACATAGTACATCCAATAGAGTAAATATGTATCAATAACAATAGGACCTCCAGGGTCAATCAATGGGACCGCAATGGGTCAATCAATATATCATATCCAATGTGACCATTAAGGTCTAATAGCAGAGATCTCTGTGTTTCAATTATTCAATGGGCCACGGTATTGTTTCCCCCGGGCGAGGGCCAATGGGCCATGGTATTAATTTCCCCCAGGCAAGGGTGTCTTTATCAATGGGCCATGGTATTGTTTCTCCTAGGTAAGGGCCTATTAAACAATGGGCCATGGCATTGTTTCCCCCAGGTAAGGGCCTATTAAACAATGGGCCATGGCATTGTTTCTCCCAGGCAAGGGCCTATTAAACAATGGGCCATGGTATTGTTTCCCCCAAGCGAGGGCCTCACTGAAGGATGCCACGAATACATTTTCAAGAGGGAACTTCATTCATTCGTAAGAGATTAAAGTTTCAATAAACCCTTCGTTTCAATAAACCATTCAATCATTCATATATCAATTTCGATAACAATAACATTTTCAAAATAAATATAACTCGAACATATCTTTATAGAGTTATTACTCACATGTGGGTTAAGTGATATAAGGCCTTGGACGTCCACCTAAACAAATCACATAACAAAAACACAATAGAAGCACCATTCAATATTCATTTCGTTTTAATTCAACTCTCTTTATGTGTTTTTAGCTCATTCCCTGACTATGTGAGTCCAATTGGTGCCGAAGAATACTTAGAATGTCATGAGGATGCAATTATGCATTTAAAAGAGTTAGTCAAAAATTGCTTAAAATAGGGCCCATGCTCAAGTGCCACTTTGGTCGCTCGAGTGGGCTGTAAACTTTTGGAAAACTTCTGGGTGCTCGATTTTCACACTCGAGCAAGACTTTCCTCGCTCGAGCAGACAGTGCGAATTTTGGGATTTTCAGAATTGTGTTTGAAGTTCAAATTTGATATTCAAAGCCTCAAACTTGTATTTTTGGTATAAAAACATGGAGAACCATTGTATAATTTAGTAAACACTCCCAATTAGAAATCACTTATTCAAAATTATGCGTCACTTGTCTAAATTTAGATTTAATTCATTTTCTTTATATCAAACCCACAAATTTTAAAATTTGAACTAAACTTTTCAAACTCTTGAAATTTCATGATGTATGTCAAAAAATAGAACCCAATTTCATTATTAATAACAAAATCAACTTAACTATGAATTACACAAATCAATTTCTTAGAAATTCAACTTAACTCAATTTTTAACCAAAAACTTAATTTATAATCATAGATTTTCTAAAATGTTTTTAAATTGAATAAAACTTTTAAATTAAATTACATGCATGGATTAAAGATCAAAACTAAACAAACTCCTAATTTTCAAAGCTTTTCCTTTTTCTCTTCAAAATATGAGATTGAATTAGTTCAAATTCTTCAAAATCTATGATGCATGTACAATTAGAGTATTAAAACTTACAAAATTTGTTCATGCATGTAGCAATGGATCTCAAATTCATGCAAGACTACAAAAATCAAATGTAACATATTTTATTCTCAATTTAACTTCAATAATTTCCAAAATCAACTCTTAAATTTCATGAACTCATGATTTTTATAACTTTTTCTTCAAATTCATTTATATACTCCATTGCATGGATTCCATCTTCAAACATTTCTAGTTGCTTGTAGTTTATAGAACTCAAGTCAAGAATAATTCTCAAAATTGAACCCAAATTTCAACAATTTATATAATTGATTTTCAAATCTTCATTTTTAATCCCCTCAAAATCCACCTTGAATCAATTTTTGTCTAAATTAATTAAACAATACCAGAAAAGGATGGAATTCCTTACCTAATGATGAATTTTTCCATAGTTTTTAGCTTGGATTTTGATATCCCACAAAACCCTCTTCTTTCTTCTTCTTCCTTTGGTTGAACACTCTCTCTCTCTCTCTCTTCCTCTCTATGTGTGTGTGTGTGTTTGAATCTAATTTCCAGCACAACACCTATACAAACAAATCTGGTTTCTCTGCACACCCACACACACTCACAATTCTAAATTCTTCCTTAATTTGATTTATGATTAAGATCAGCTTAATTAAATAACACATAGTCTTTATAAATCTTAATTAACACATAATTAATCATAAATCTCACATAACTTACTTAGTCTAATTTGACTTCCTTTAGAGCCCAATTAATTATATTTTAATTTGTCAATCTGAATAAGATTTTTAATCAAACTCCAAAAAGAGTCCAAATATTAAATTAAACTTATTGCCAACATCAATTTTGATTTCCCAAATCATTGAGGCCTTTGATTTCTGATCAAACTTCAAATTCCCATCAATAGATTACATATTCAAATTGGGCACTCCATAAATAAATTTAATTCGTAATAATCACAATTCTCAACCCTCATAATTTAATTAACTTAATTAACTCAAATTTGGACCTAACTAATCGAATCCCAATTTCACTAAACTAATCGAATGTTTAATTAAACTCCCAAACGGGTCCATAATTAAAATTAAATTGCCTCAATTTCTTAATTTCACTTCCTTAAGCCATTTGGACCCTTAATTTCTAATTCCAAAATAAATCTTTCATAGAATCATATACGAATCAGATTCTACAATTCTCATAATTCCAAATTAAATTAGGATAATGACTAATTAAAATCCCAAATCTCCTTAATTAACCAAATATAAAATATTATATGTGACGGGGTCATCACAATCTCTCCTTCTTAGAAAGTTTGGTCCTCCAAACTTAAGACGCTTGTACCTAAAAACGAATCATATAGCTTTGCTTCATTTCATTGTTCTTTTCGAAGTGACTTCCTTTCTATTCGATTTTCCTCATCACAGGAGCTCGACTCATTTTCATTTATTTGTTGGAGAATAACCCAAATTGGTGATTCATCGTAGTCTAAATTGTCGTCAAAGGTCATTCAGTAATGATCAATAATATATACTAGACCTTGCAGTCAACCTCAAAACATTAAACCACGAAACAAATTAATCACAACGTACTATTCTCATCAATCACTTAATTCATATACTTCTATTCATTTATTCACATGTCTCCAGTAATTCACATATTATCCCAAATAATCAAGACTCAATCTCAAATGATATTCATGATTATGAATCAAAATATTCTATCATTGATGTCCACATTAATCCGAAAATTCATTTTCATACAATTCATGTGTCCTATTGACAATGGGGATTCACTCCATTAATTCTGCAAAAGAAATCATTTATATTCAGATGCCAAAAATAACTTGCTTATCACACATTATAATAATCCATAAAAAAGGTATTGAATTAAATCCATAGTATAACATTTCCAATAGTAGAGATTCTCTGGATATTAAAGAAACACTTACCACATAATGCTAACCCCTATGATCAACTCCTTTTATAATCAAATGAGTCACATAAATGAATGGGTCTTGTACTAATCATACAAATATCTTGCTAACAATGACTTAAGCATTCGAAATAGCGGTCTTAGTGTCATGACCCGAACCCGCCCCTATGGGTTAAGGACATAACCGGCTAGTAATCCTGAGATTACCTACGGCCTCAAACCAAGACAAACGTAACTCAACAGAGTAAAGGGGCCAAATAGAAGCAATAATTAAAAACTTTGTCCATAGAGCCTTGCTTATATGCACTTTAAAACAAACCATGCGCATATACGTTAATAACCCACAACGAAATATAGTACCAGAAAATCCTTTACAGACAGGATCATCTAAACTGAGTCAACCCATATCACAACTACATACCGATATACACAAGATCCTTGCCAACAAGACAAAATGGAAATACATAACAGAATGGCAAGGTTGGGTCTCGTGCGTGAGACACAAGGTTGACTCTCCAAACTCATGTTGTTCCTGGCAGACTTCACTGGGGCTGGGTTTGGACTTCTCTTGGCTCACCTACAAACACATGAATGAGTGTGAGCGATAGCCCAGTGAATAATATCAAATACAGAGTTTACATAACATTGTAGAACAACATATTCCAAACGGCCTTGGGCCCAGTTCATATTTCTATTTAACAGATATATAACTAAATACAAATCAAGTGACTGTAATTCCAAACATTCTGGCCTTTGGCCCATTCAGATTTCCATTCTTGTCAAAGCGGCCTTCGGCCCATTTGATTATGTCAAAACGGCCTTTGGCCCAATCATTTATGTCAGAACGGCCTTTGGCCCAATTATGTACGTCAAAACGGCCTTCGGCCCATTCGATTATGACAAAATGGCTTTCTGCCCAATCATTTATGTCAACACGGCCTTCGGCCCGTACATTCGTATCAAAACTGGCCTTTGGCCCAATCATGTATGTCAAAACGGCCTTCGGCCCATACATTCGTGTCAAAACGGCCTTTGGCCCATTCATTTATGTCAGAACGGCCTTCGGCCCACTCATTCATTTCAAAACGGCCTTCGGCCCACTCATTCATGTCAAAATGACCTTGGGTCCATTTATGTTTATCAAAACGACCTTGGGTCCATTTATGTTTATCAAAACAACCTTGGGTCCATTTATGTTTATCAAAGCGACCTTTGGTCCATTCATGTTTATTCATGTCAGACTTACGTCCACAATCCCAATTAGCAATTCATAAAGCTTATAAGGGAATAGACAATTGGACATTCACAAGCATTCAAATATCGATATTACTCACAGTGATTGGTTTGTGGATTTGCCCTAGAGCTTGACCCTACACATTTCATGAACACAAAGGGTCACTAACATTTCAATCCGTTCTTTAATTCACATATTCCTCTTTAGGCTTTATTCTTATCTCATGAACTCATTTACAATGCTTAACATATGCCTAAGAGTGCTTGCAAGTGAAAGAGAACGGAAAACAGAACACGGAATGCAAAAAACAGAATTTCAGAAAAATAGGGTCCCCGCTCGAGCGAACCCTTAAGCCTGCAAAAGTACTGGCTACCTCAAATTCCCGCTCGAGCGTGAACTCGGCCGCTCAAGCGGACTTCCTGACTACATAGCTCCCCGCTCGAGCGTCAACTTCCTCGCTCGAGCGGGCACCATGTTTGACAAAAATGCTGGGAGCTCGATTTTCCCGCTCGAGCGGCACTTTCCCCCGCTCGAGCGGACATAAAAAATCTGGGAATTCCAGGTTGTGTTCTTGAGCCCAAATTCAATTTCCCAGCTACAATTCTTGCATGAAATGGCTCAAATCTCATGTATAATCATGCTAACATGGTATAGACCCCAAATTACAACTCAATGAGGCTCAATTTCACAAATAAGTCACATGCATGCCCCAAAACCCATTCCAATATGGTAAAATAATGCATTCAAGCTCATCTCTTAATTATTCAAACATGCATGCTAATTTTTGACCTCATTTCCAACCCAAACAAAGCAAATGGTATTCATTCTCATGGAATACAACAAAAGCATGTTTGCATGTAATGACCCAGAATATTTTTTTTTTTAAATAGCCAGTGCATAATTTAATTGAGCAAATTTTCGAATTTGAGTGCTGTGTAAATTCTGTGCGAAAATAGTTCGGTTTTTTATTTTTTAAAAATAGTTACCGGTCTCAGAAAATTATGAAATTTTTGTATGTTGTTCACATACGAGTCTAGCACGTCGAGTACAAATTTCAGGATTTATTGATGAGTATTTATTTTATGAAAATTCACGGACTGATTGGTATTCAGTTTAATTTACAGCAGAATTTGAAAGTGAGTTTTGGATGTTTGGTCCTTTTTAATTATATGATTGGTAGTAACCACCTTGGGAGTGGTTATTATTTATTATATAGGGTTATAATAAATATTTAAAAGTTAAATTTATGGTGTGTACCATACAGTGAAAAATTATATATTTTATAAAGAATAAAATATGTATGTATTGTGAAATGAGCAAAATATTATATTTTGTGATGTACAAAAATGTTATATTTTTGTGATGAGAAAAATTATATCATTTTATAATTTATATTATAAAATTCTGAGTTATTATTACAAAAATTAAATTATATTTTTTTTGAAAAACCCATCATAAAAAAAAAAAAAAAAAACAAACCCACATGGGGTTGTTTCCTTACCTTTTTCTTTCCTATCATTTCCTTTCCTTTCACTTTCATTTTGAGTGGGTTTCTTTGACCAGCCGTCTCTCTCTCCCTCTCTCTATCTCTCGGCTCTCTCTTCTCTCTCTCCTCCTCCATTGTTGCTCAAGCTTTGAGCTTAGAGTGGGAGTCCTTAGAGTGAGATTTTGCAAGAGTGTTGTAAATGAAAGTTGGAGAACTCGTCGTAATCTTTGCAACGGTGTTCTCGGATTCATGATCGGGCGACGTTTGCATTTTCATATTTATTTTTCTTCATGTTTGAGGTAGGGACTTTCTTCATATTTTTACATTAAAGCTATATTATGGTTATTTTGAGAAAATATATCATTGTAAGAGGTATTGCATATAGATATATTTTCAGATTTTTGTTTGGTAATTTTTGGAAGAAAAATTATGTTGAAATGTTAAGAATGTTGGTATTTTGAGATTGATTTAAAAAAAATCATTTAGTGTTCTTAATTTTCTAAACGAAATCCGAAAATAGAATTTAATAGTTGTATGGATTATATCTACATCATATTATGGTTAGATAATTTATTTTGAGAAATTAAGGTGGAAATATTTATTTCATCCTTGAGTTTTGGAATTTATTTTTGAGAAAAATAAATTGATATTGAGGAATATTGTGTAACTTGTTAAGTAGGGATTTTTCCTATACTTCTTTATGCACTTTTGCTTGATTACATGGAGTTTAGAGTGGTATATAATTTAATTAGAATTTTTGGAAAATTTGCGTTTTATTTGCTTAAAAGAGAAATTTTGAGAAAAATAAAAAGTTGATGTCCAAATTTCGAAAGTGTAAACTTGGAATATGTTTGTAAGGTTATGAAAGAGTTATGTTTTTAATTTCAACAAAAACGGACTTCGATTCGATTGGTTTTGAAATTCTTACCGGTTTGTGGCCAAAAGAGCATTTTTAAAGAAAATAAAGGAATTACGTTTAACTTTCGGGGCTTTCAATCAAAATAGGATGTCATAGTTGAATAATACTTGGAGAATGAGTTTGGAAAGAAAATGATGTTTTCTCGGGCATTAACGGTATTATTTTACTTAATGTATTTGTTGGAATAAAACCGACACGGTTAGAAATGGACCTTGAGAGGTTACCGGACGTGATTGTGATATGAAAACTAGTATAGTTGTTCATCTTTGATAAAATGAGGAATATGATTTGTTTCTAAATGTTGGGAATCATGGGAGATTCCAAGTTATAGTTATATGTTGGATTATATGCCCATGTATTAATATGTTAGAGATAACCATTTTGGCTATCGGTGAAAATTTACCATGTTGCAGTTAAATGAGGATTTTGATAAAAATGGTAATATTTAATAAGTAGGGATATCCTACCCCTCTTTATGAGCTTTGTCTTTAAATTTTAGCATTTTGATATGTTGGAAGTTGTTGTGTAATTTTGAGAAAGTTTGGGCCTTTGTGTAATTTTACAAAAGTTGGGGTTTTAAATATATAAAATCTATATGCATCTTTGGCATAGGAGAAATGGGATTAATGTTGAAACATTGATGAAAATGGAACCTTAGGGTTGTTATGTAATTTTTGGAAATAATGCCTTAATTACATTGAGAAATTAATTTGTGAAATGAAAAATGAAATTGAAAATGTTGGAATTGGGAATGTACGGGACTAAAGGGTGTAGTTGGACAAGTTATCGCTCACCTAGTTGAAATGTTGATTTTATATCCATTTGGTGCATTTATTTTTTGTTTAGAAATAACTGCTTTGGGCTATCGGTGGAGGATAGTCTTGATTGTTGTAGGCAATGCATGATGATTAGGCAAACTAAAACTAATCAATTGAGTATGCTATTGAATATAGCGGTTGAAATAATACATTAACTTTATGTATTGATTAATTGTATATGATCTATGTTTATATACATGTGTTGTGTGGGAGGAGAAAGGGGATGTACTCCGCGGTTTAGGGGAAGATAGGGGATGGACCTCTAAACCGGATATTGTTTGGGAGGAGATAGGGGATGTACTCCGCGGTTTAGGAGAAGATAGGGGATGGACCTCTAAATCGGATATTGTTTGGGAGGAGATAGGGGATGGATTCCGTTGATACAGCACTAAAATGTGTATCAAGTGTGGATTATGGAAGTGTTTAAATTGATTTGATATAGCACTAAAATGTATATCGTTATCAATTGTGAAGTATAGAAGTGTTTCTATGTTATGTTGATACAGCACCAAAATGTGTATCTTCGGTAAAGTAAGGAAGTGGTTTATGTGTTTTTTTTGATACAACATCAGAATGTGTATCCATTATGAATTACGAAAGTGTTTAAAAGATGAGTTACAATGTTATTAAATTATTTGGCTAAGTGGTGAGTCTTGTTTCAAACTCAAAGTTGAAAGGAAGTGGAAAATGAACTGGAACATGGACTTTAATGTCATGAAACTGAAATATGTTTTTGAAAGGATGTAAAGGGTATGGCCAGGTTCTGAGCCAGGATTATGAATTAAGAAATGGAAATTGTTATGAAACATGGATACATTTGTCAGGTAATTAAAATGGATTTGATGAATTGTTTAATGATTCAATTGATAATGAGATAATTGAATGGATTAAAAAGAATGTCATGTTACTATTGAAGCATGTTTATTTATTTAAGTTAACTGGTTGTGGTTAATTAAATAAAATGGATTTAAGAGATTATGTGATAAAACCTTATGATTTTGACATGATATAATTTCACGAAAATTTATAAGTATCTTTGTACTCGCATATCTTTTAATGTTTTAATATGGGATTGCTCGGTGAGTTTTGCTCACCCCCTGCCTGTACATGTGTACAGGGAATGCTTTTCGGATTTGAAGATCAAACAAGGGGTTTTACCATTTCATAAGTGTAATGTAGAAATGGATTGTACTACTTCATTGGTTGTTTGGCTGAGTGTTACCTTTTTGTAAAAAGTAGTGTCCTCTCTTTTATTGTAAGCCTCAGGGCATTGCTTTTATTTGTATGTAAATGTCGTTGTTGTATAATGAGAGAGAATATGTATATTTAATTATTTATCATTTCATCCAATGATGAAATGTTATTTGTAAATGGACTTAATTAATAAATATTGGTAAAGTTATCCAAGTAATAAAATATGGGGCATGGCATTGCATGTAAGATTTAGCACCTTCGTTTCCATGTTCAACTCAATACATGCTAGATTATGCAATTCTACAACCATTACATACATGCATGCCTTCATTGACCATCAAATGAACACAAACAACTCAATTTCCTCAACATTATGCTAACTCATGTTCTTGATCATCAAATACACTTGAATCTACGCATTTACAACTAAAATCCATGAGTTCACTTACCTAGGAGCTTTAATCTTCTAAGCTCTAGTCAATTCTTAAGCCAATTCTCCAAAATTTCCAAGCTTTAAGCCAAATTAGCACAATTCCTCTCCCTTTCTCTCACTATGGCCGGCCCTCTCTTTCTTCCTATTGTCTAACCCAGATTTTGAGTTCATATGGGCTAAAGGAGAGTATAGTGCCATTATTCAACAAGTCCCACTAACATTTTATTTAATATAAAATAGTTGAGCACTTAGTTCATCAATTAAATCGACTTAATCTGGCCCGAATCAATTTTCAATTAAATTTCACCGTAGGCTCTAAAAATTATGCCAATCACAATGGCGCAATCAATTTTGGGTTCTGTGGTCGATAAGGCCCTCAATTTAATTCCTGAAGCAGTAAAATCAAACAGATATTCCTACGGTGAACAGATGGAAATTCAAAAGCACATATCTTCACATAATTGGCACACCAAATCATATCAAACATATAATCAAATTCATATTAAGGACCAATTAGCTAATTACGGAACAGGGGCATCACACTTAGTACATTGAAGTGTTCTCAGTCTATTATCTTAGCATTTCAAGTTAGGTTTCATTACGCAATTAAGTTCTAAATTCTCCAATAACTGATCAAGTAATTATAAGAATTTCAATTCTAACTTAATACCTCTTACATTTACTGGACATTTTTCTCATTTTCATTATTTAAACAATTTCATAGTAAGTTCCAAATACCCAAGTAGATGAGTTCTAAATTTACCATAATTAATTAAAAAAACATAGGAATATAAATTTTAACTCAAGACCTTTTTTTTTTCTTTTGCATTTATTAGACATTTGACCATAAAACTGCCGAACACATTCTTCGATTCCTTAATTGGCTAGTACTACATTGGCATAGACAATCTATGATTCATTATTTTCATACTCATTCAAATTCTCATGTGCGTATACACATTAACTTATTTCAATCTTCAAGTGGCCTTCAATATATCATCAAATTATTTTTAACAATAAATTTTTGATTAACACTGGAAGCGGACTTCTTTTCCAATGTTGACAATGCAATCTTAGTAAATAGAATCGTTCTCCTTCCAACATGGAATAGGCCAATCTTCATTGGTTTCAAATGCCTAAGAAAACAAACTCTTCAACCGTCAAGTAGCGTCAAAGCTATCATCAAATTATTTTGAAACCAAACTTTTGTCTTTCTCAATCCTTCGCAAGTTAGCCAATTCAAATTCTTTGTCTTAAGAGGTTCTTAGGAAATATGCATTTATAACTTCGGCAAAAATATTTTCTTGCTTTACATTTCACATTAACTCTTCTAAGTTGTACTAGATACAAGCTTCTCCACAAAAAATTTAAGCCTTGGTCATATTCTAATAATCTTAACATCTTCAGATAGAGCTCCAAAATCCAAGTAAATGTATCCTAAGTCTGCCAAATATTAGGTAGGAAAGATTCACATAACCAAAACGTATATGACATAACAACTCAAAATTATATACACATGCTTAGAGTATTCCTTCACTTAACAATTGGGTTAGAAATTATTCTTTAAACTAACTGGCTGACTTGAAACCTCCTTAAAATTTTATTATTTTTGAATAATCCTTCATTAGTTGCTCTATCTCGCCACATTTGAAACATGCTCCCGAAATTCGATAGCACACCCCGCATAACACTTATAACAAATTGAATAATTTGGGGGTGAAATTATATCTTGCTTAATTGCTTAACACTTCCATTTCGTTCTTTCTTCTTGTCATCTTTAGCATTCGAGATAATATTGGCTAGTTTAAATCATACATCACAAATTCAACCATAAATCAAACAATTATACAAAAATATCAGTAGGGCAACCCATTCATTCCCATGAAGTTGACCGAGAATTTCTGATTCGAAGCTATGCCGGCCAAATGCAATTCTAATCGGACTTTCAAGGTCATTCAACAAAGGTATGAGACTCCATGATTCACACATTAGATTCCTCACTGAATCAATATATTTATTACATACTTAACAGTTTTCTTATTCTCAATCACCATAGCTGCACATACCTCATTGAATCATCAAATTCCTTAATTTCCCAAATATTCTCGTAGTCTAATTTTATATTCAACTATGTAACTTTTCGTAACTTCCATCAAAGATTTTATCAATTCCTTCTAATACTGCATTCCCACGGATCAATATACTCGTATTCATTAATGTGCCAACCAAAAATTTAATTTCCCTTATAGCATTAAAATTCCATAACAGCTCTTAACTTCAATACTAAACTTATTGAATAAACACATCACGGTGTCCTCCAATCATTGAAATATCAAAATAACCCATAACTCTTATAACACTATATTCTTACAATCATTACACTTGTGCCCACCAAAGTTTTAGTCAAAGATTAAAATTTCCTTATAACATCAAAGTTCCATAATAGCTTTAACCTTTGGCCCGCATACAAAACTTATCAAATGAACACACTCTAGCTTCATTCAATTGTCAAAATTTCATAATAACTCTAAATTTTTAGTTTCAACATTTAGCATTTAAACAACCGTATACACATTTTTTCTGAATGCACAACATAACATTTACTTTTTAGATGTATGCCCACTTAAATTCATTCTAGACATTCTAATGCTCAA
Source organism: Camellia oleifera (assembly GCA_022316695.1). Lineage (NCBI taxonomy): Eukaryota > Viridiplantae > Streptophyta > Magnoliopsida > Ericales > Theaceae > Camellia > Camellia oleifera. The sequence goes on from CM039305.1 coordinate 155,705,263, forward strand.
TGGACACGTGTATGAGATATTAACTCGTGCTCTGATACCACTCTGTCATGACCCAAACCCGCCTCTATAGGTTTAGCGTCGTAACTGGCCAGTAATCTTAGATTACCTTCTGCCTCAAAGACAATATTTCAAAATATTCATAATCATATCGGGCCTAAAGTAGAAGCAAAGAAAAATAAAAATGTTCATTGAGCTTGTGCATACATGACGACTAAAATAATTAAAACATTTAAACACAACAATAATTTATACACATATCTTATATATCTCACACACATATATTAAGACTCAGCAAAATACAAGCTCTGGCAAAGCTAAGGGGCTGATTTTCTTAGCTCTACTCGAGCCTAACTTGCTCCATTCCGCAAGCTCTTCAAAAGGCTGACACGGGTAGACTCTGAGGCTTTCTATATTCTTGTTGCTTAGTTTGCTCACCTACATATACATATAAATAGTGAGCTAAAGCCCAACGAGCTAATAACAGAATAAAGAGGTTAAATGAATGAAGCTTAACGATAATACAAAAACTCGCCTTATGATTTTGAAACGAATCTTAAATCATTTTCAAAGTAAGGCATTTGCCAAATTATATCAAACTTTATAACAAACGTTGTTCATATCAAATCATATATTTCAATTTCCGAATCAATCTATTTCCAATAGGCAAAACAATTCGTTTAGCCATCAAATCAATGCTTTGCTACAATAAAAACTATTGTTCGATAGCATTTTCGATACAATTCTGATTTCAATTCAATTCTTAGTGATCCATGTTATCTCAATAGAAATACTCATTCAATGACAATTTACGTGGTACATCCAATAGAGTAACAATGTATCAATAACAATAGGACCTCAAAAGTCAATCAATGGGATCGCAATGGGTCAATCAATATACCATATCCAATGTGACCATTAAGGTCTAACAGCAGAGATCTCTATGTTTCAATTATCCAATGGGCCACGGTATTGTTTCCTCCAGGCAAGGGCCTCTTTATCAATGGGCCTGTGGTATTGTTTTCCCCTAGGCAAGGGCTTATTATAACAATGGGCCATGGTATTGTTTCCCCCAGGCGAGGGCCTCACTAAAGGATGCCACAAATACATTTTCAAAAGGGAACTTCATTCATTCGTAAGAGATTAAAGTTTCAATAAACCCTTCGTTTCAATAAGCCATTCAATCATTCATCTATCAATTTTGATAACAATAACATTTTCAAAATAAATATAACTCGAACATATCTTTGTAGAGTTATTACTCACAGTGGGTTAAGTTGATATAAGGCCTTGGACGTCCACCTAAACAAATCACATAACAAAAACACAATAGAGAACACCATTCAATATTCATTTCGTTTTAATTCAACTCTCTTTATGTGTTTCTAACTCATTCCCTGACTATTTGAGTCCAATTGGTGCCTAAGAATACTTAGAATGTCATGAGAATGCAATTATGCATTTAAAAGAGTTAGTCAAAAATTGTTGAAAATAGGGTCCTTGCTCGAGCGCCACTTTGGTCGCTCGAGCGGGCTGTAAAATTTTGAAAAACTTCTGGGTGCTCGATTTTCACGTTCGAGCGAGACTTTCCTCGCTCGAGCAGACTAGTGCGAATTCTGGGATTTCCAGAATTGTGTTTGAAGTTCAAATTTGATATTCTAAGCCTCAAACTTGTATTTTTGGTATAAAAACATGGAGAACCATTGTATAATTTAGTAAACACTCAGAATTAGAAATCATTTATTCAAAATCATGCTTCACTTGTCCAAATTTAGATTTAATTCATTTTCTTTATATCAAACCCACAAATTTTAAAATATGAATTATACTTTTCAAACTCTTGAAATTTCATGATGTATGTAAAAAAATAGAACCCAATTTCATTATTAATAACAAAATCAACTTAACTATGAATTACACAAATCAATTTCTTAGAAATTCAACTTAACTCAATTTTTAACCAAAAACTTAATTTATAATCATAGATTTTCTAAAATGTTTTTAAATTGAATAAAACTTTTAAATTAAATTACATGCATGGATTAAAGATCAAAACTAAACAAACTCCTAATTTTCAAAGCTTTTCTTTTTTCTCTTCAAAATATGAGATTGAATTAGTTCAAATTCTTCAAAATCTATGATGCATGTACAATTAGAGTATTCAAACTTACAAAATTTGTTCATGCATGTAGCAATGGATCTCAAATTCATGCAAGACTACAAAAATCAAATGTAACATATTTGATTCTCAATTTAACTTCCATAATTTCCAAAATCAACTCTCAAAGTTCATGAACTCATGATTTTTATAACTTTTTCTTCAAATTCATTTATATACTCCACTGCATGGATCCCATCTTCAAAGATTTCTTGTTGCATGTAGTTTATAGTACTCAAGTCAAGAATAATTCTCAAAATTGAACCCAAATTTCAACAATTTATATAATTGATCTTTAAATCTTCATTTTTAATCCCCTCAAAATCCACCTTGAATTAATTTTTGTCTAAATTAATTAAACAATACTAGAAAAAGGATGGAATTCCTTATCTCATGATGAATTTTTCCATATTTTTTAGCTTGGATTTTGATATCCCACAAAACCCTCTTCTTTCTTCTTCTTCATTTGGTTGAACACACACACACACACACACACACACACATAGAGAGAGAGAGAGAGAGAGAGAGAGAGAGAGAGTGTGTGTGTGTGTGTGTGTGTGTGTTTGAATCAAATTTCTAGCACAACACCTATACAAACAAATCTGGTTTCTCCGCACACCCACACAGATTTCTCTGCACACCCACACACACTCACAATTCTAAATTCTTCCTTAATTTGATTTATGATTAAGATTAGCTTAATTAAATAACACATAGTCTTTATAAATCTTAATTAACACATAATTAAATTAATCATAAATCTCACATAACTTAATTAGTCTAAGTTGACTTCCTTTCGAGCCCAATTAATTATATTTAAATTTGTCAATCTGAATCAGATTTTTAATCAAACTCCAAAAAGATTCCAAATATTAAATTAAACTTATTGCCAACATCAATTTTGATTTCTCAAATCATTGAGGCCTTCGATTTCTGATTAGACTTCGAATTCCCGTCAATAAATTTCATATTCATATTTGACACTCCATAAATAAATTTAATTCATAATAATCACAATTCTCAACCCTCATAATTTAATTAACTTAATTAACTCCAATTCAGACCTAATTAATCGAATCCCAATTTCACTAAATTGGATCGAATGTCTAATTAAACTCCCAAACGGGTCCGTAATTAAAATTAAATTGACTCAATTTCTTAATTTCACTTCCCTAAGACATTTGGACCCTTAATTTCTAATTCCAAAATAAATCTTTCATAAAATCATATACGAATCAGATTCTACAATTCTCATAATTCCCAAATTAAATTAGGATAACGACTAAATTAAAATCCCAAATCTCGTTAATTAACCAAATATAATATATTATACGTGGCGGGATCGTCACATGACCATTATCATCTCGGGGCTGTTTCGAGGCTATTTCTAATTTTTGCCACCAAACGGGCTATTTTCTCCTTTTTCCATAGCATTTTGTTGTCGAAATATCTAACCGTGCGTCCTATCAATACACCGCTTGCCTCTCACAAATTTATTTAATCTATTCCTAGGTGACTGTGATGATCTCGGGGCTATTTGGGGGCTGTTTCCAATTTTTTCTCCCAAACGGCTCGTTTTCGCCTTTTTTTCCTCACAATTTTTTTGCCTAAATCTCTAACCGTGCATCCTATGGACACACTGCTTGCTCTCACAAATTTATTTAATCTTGACCGAGGTGACCATTATGATCTTGGGGGTGTTTTAAGGTTGTTTCCAATTTTTGCCCCTAAACGTCCCATTTTCATCTTTTTCTATAACATTTTGCAGTCTAAATATCTAACCGTGCATCCTATTGACACGCCGCTTGCTCTCACAAATTTATTTAATCTAGTCCTATGTGACCGTGATGATCTCGAGGTTGTTTCCAATTTTTCCCACAAATGGCCCGTTTTTGCCATTTTTTCCTCACAATTTTTTTTTTGTCTAAATCTCTAACCGTGCATTCTATTGACGCACCGCTTGCTTTCACAAGTTTCTTAAATCTAGGACAAGGTGACCATTATGATCTCCAGGGTGTTTCGAGGTTGCTTCCATTTTTTTTGCCTCCTAAACAGCCCCTTTTTGCCTTTTTTCATTACATTTTGTTGCCTTTATATCTAACCGTGCATCCTATCGACATGCCCCTTGCTCTCACAAATTTATTTAATCTAGTCCTACGTGACCATGATGATCTCGTGGGTATTTGGGTGTTTTCAATTTTTCCCCCAAACGGCCCATTTTCGCTTTTTTTCCTCACATTTTTTTGGGTCTAAATCTCTAATCGTGCGTCCTATTGACAAGCTAGTTCATTTTATTGAAGCCACTTTTGAAGTTTAGGTAGTCAAAAAATGGCAAACTGTAAATGTCATCTTCTACATTTTAGTCACAAATAGTTTTCTAAAATTTCATAAACAACTTTAAAGTGTTTCCTTAAATGGTTGTTTTCTATCATTACAACAATTTGCCAAACAATTCTATTTTTGCCAAATTGTTTTTATTTTAATGGACCAGTGTGCATAATACTGAAATTTGAAACAAATGTTTTTTTCCTAAACAAACAGGGCAAAGGAAGAAGATTATGGTGGATGTGCTAGTTATCGGTGCTGCAGCGATGGTGCAATACTCTTAGGTCTTCTTATTGGTTGCTAATGATATTCGACATCAAAGAAGTAATAGAACACAAAAGGGTAAATTTACAAAACAATAAGTTTAAGAAAACAGTAACCTATCGTACAGATTGAACGTTGTAGGCTATTGGGTCGTGGCATATAGGGATAATAAATTGTTTTCACATATGAATACATGCCTACAAAAGCCTTGATCTCTTCCTATTTTGGTTTGTTTTTGTATTTTTCATCTATCGACTTTACTTACAGCCCAATGTAGGTAAGAAAATAAACAAAACATTACGTGCACAGCTTTACTTTCTCGTACAATTTCAGATTTATAGAAGCATGTACAATTTCATTGGGATATACGCTTTAACGTTATTTATGGCATTGCTCGATGACTACTTCATTTGCACAAAGACTCGAGGCTTAAAATCATACATAGGCATGTAAAGTCTAATAATGTTTTAGTAGACCTAGAAATGGTCACACAGATTTCTGTTTTTGGAAATGGCACGGAATTTTGGTGAAGACCAAAACCCTGCTAACACCAAAGTGCTCTAACAAGTTAATATGGCTAATATGAAAGCACATCTTTGTGAATGCATTGGAAGAAAAAGGGGCTATACTTCACCATTATAGAAGGGTTTATGTGTATTTTATTGACAATCATTATTCTTGAGGATGAGAATTTGCATCTAATTTATGAAAGAGGCAAAACCTCTAAATTTTCTATAAACCCAAGTTTTCAAATTGTTCAATAAAGAGGGGTTTTGCTTAATTAGTCTTTTGAATTTGAAGTTGAGTGGGTTGCTTCACTTTGATGTTAGAACATAAGACTCTAAAACTTTTTCTATATAAAACTTTGTGATGGTGATGGTGATTAATTGAAGAATCTTTATTGAAATCATCCTAGGGAAAATGAGAATTTCAAATTTGTGCATCACGTGCATTATTACATTTCTCCTATGGTACTACATTTGTGTGAATAGTTGAAAATATTGAAAGGGGGTAAATAGTCTATGAGTCCGGATAGTAAATTGGGTTTTGTTTGAGTTGTGTAATGTAATTGGTATCTACGTGGGGAGTCAAGGTCGCCCAATTGCCCTGTATGCGCATATCGCTAGACGAATGTGGGAAAAAAAATTTGGGTGTCCACGAGGCTACCTTTTTAGAGTCGAAAAATGTGGAAAAACATGATTTTTGGGTGTCCACGTCCTCGCCGTTTATAAAGTCAACAAATGTGGAAGGGGAAAAGGTTTTGGGTCCCCATCGCCATGACGTTTCTGGAGTCTGCAAATGTGAGACTATTTTCTATATATATATATATGTAATTTGAGTTTGTGGCTCTCACTTAGGATGTCATAATGTATTTACCTGCCCATGTTTACCCTGCAAACATTGATCAAACTTCATGCATTGCATATTTCATACTCATATATATATATATATATATTTCAATTATCCCAATATTTACATTACATGATCATGCGTTTTTCAATTAATTATATAATCTGTTAAATTTACTACCTACTGAGCTTTTTGTTCATCCCAAAGCTAATCATTTTTAGGAAATGAAGTCGATGAGCCACCTAAGTGAATTACTTTGGAAAGCAAATTGGATGAAGCATGAATGTTCTCACGTTTGATGTTTTGTGTTGAAGTCTTGGTTTTTGTGGTGTACATATAAAGGATTTCATTTTGTGAATCACAAATACTTCATAATAGAATGTAGTTACTTTTAGACTTTTCTCTTTTATATAACTTCTTACCTATTGAACTATTTCTTTTTGTTCTTAAATATGGATGTAAGCGAAAAGTGATGTAATTCTCAAGAATTGTTCAATAGGGAAGAAGAGTTGATGAATTGTAATACAACTATTATTATTATTTTTTTTGTTTGTTTGTTTGTTTGTTTGTTTGTTTTTTTTTTTTTTTTTTTTTGCTTCTGTTTGTATTTATACAGAATATAATAAGGGAACCGAGCTTGGGAGTTTTCTCTAAAGGCGTTACAAATTGGTATCAGAGCTAATCAGATTTGAATACCTAGAGCTCGTGGGAAGCGGCCTTGCCGCGTAGAGTCATCATGCTAGGAAGGGACGTTGACTTACCTCGTATGTTTTGTCTGCTGTTGTGATTATGTTGATATGGAGTTAAACTCTTAGGATGTGACTTATGCCTATTGCAGTAATTGTAATCCTTTTAGAAAGGCACCTTATCATTGCTTTTTCCACTATGAGGTCCTTGAGTGCCATGGGACTAGTCAGAATCTTGGGAGAGTAACTCGTGTGTGCTCTATGTGTTTATGTGATTATGTGGCTAGCTTTATATGGTATAGGTATATGTATAGGCGTGTGTTTAACTTGTGTGTGAAGTGTGGGTTGACATATGGTATACAGATTGTGAGTTAATTCTTTTTCCTCCTTACCTTTATATAGGATGTTTGGATGTGGTAGAGGCCGTGGCAGGCCGGTAATTGGGATATTCCAACTCAGTAAGATATTCCTCCTCAAGAAAACGAAGTGGGACAAAATGATGCGGCCGTTCATCTAGCCCAGGATGCAATGGGAGCATTAGCCTGAGAGATGGTTGGGGCTTTCTGTGAGTCCATGGAAATACTCCGAGCTGAGCAAGCAGCGAGGATGATTGAGGGGAAAACTCAAACCTCCTTCTTGAAGAAGGAATTCTTTCATTCCAACCCTATCGAATTTAGTGGATGACTTGACCCTATGAAAGCAGACAAATGGTTAGAGCAAATCATTAAGTCCTTCGAAATCCTAGATATTCATGATGGAGAACTTCGAGTGGCGTTGGTGGCTTACCAGCTAAAGGGGAGGCTGGTCAATGGTGGAAATCTTTTAAGCGTAGAGTAAAGCATACTTGGAAGGCCTTCACCAATGCCTTTCAGGAGAAGTTTTTACCTTCCACGGCTAAGGAGAGATTAAGGAAGCAATTCAAAGAACTTAGACAGTTGGACACCCCAGTGACAGAATTTGAGGCCCCTTTTACTAGCTTGGCGCGTTTTGCACCCAAGCTTGTAGCGACCGAGGAGTGTTGGTGCTTAGAATTTGAGAAGAGATTAAGGCCCAAGATTTTGATGAAAATGATGGGCAATATGTATAGAGAGTATGATAGGTTGGTCGAGGCCACAACTTACAGAGAAGTTATGCTACAGGCCGAAGAAGTGAGACAGAAGCATAAGTGACCGAGTTATACCGAATCTAAGAGTGACATTGGATCTTCTAAGAAGTCAAGGAGTTCTTTTTTTTTTTTTTTTTTTTTTCAATCCATGCCCCCAACAGGCTAAGTCATTGGGGTCCGTTTCAATGAGAAGTTCAGGGAGTACGGGTCCTAACCGTATTACTTGTTTCAGATGTGGCCAGTAAGGTTACAAAGCATCAGAGTACAAATAAAATCTTGATCATCAACAACAAGCGCGTTCTCAAAGCCAAGCCTGTAGCACTTGTGTCCTTCAAAGCTTTCAGGAAGTGTATTTGAATCTTTTATTTTATTTTGGGAATCTTTAGTCTTAGTTTTGGAAGAGTACAAATTGATTTAAACTTGTTGGGATTTCTTCGTTCACACCTTTTTACGTTGAAAAGTTGTTTGGGAACTTAAAAATCTTGTTCTGGGGTCGACCCCAATCTAGGGGAGGTCGACCCTTTGTTTTTTGAAACTACTTGTTGTGATTTGGTGTCGACCCCATTCGGGGGGAGGGGGGGTGGAGGGGGTTGACCCCCTTTTATGCTGTCAAACATAAGTGTTCCAGCTTTTCTTCATAGGGTCGACCCCTATGTTACAAGGGTCGACCCCTGCAGACTTTTTTTTTATTTTTTTTTTATTTTTCCAGATTTCAGTCCAGTTTTGGGCCTACTTTTTGGAGATTTTGACTTGATCTTTTGGGTTGACTTTGGGACTTCATTTTACTTTGACCTAGCACTATAAATAGGTCCCTCACTTAACCTTTTCTTTACTTTTTCTTCTCTTTTTCCCTCTCCAAGCCATGAGTCACTCTCTTCCTCTCCAAAATCACTTTTTGCTCAAAGATCTTTAGATCTACTCACTTGGAAGCATCTCCTTGCCTTGCTCCTTTGAGATTAAGTGTAAATCTTGTCAGAGCTTTGTTTTGATCCAAGTAGAAGTTGGTTTCGACATCTTTGGAGTTTCAACCTTGGTTTGCTCATCTTCTCTTCTAAGCTTGAGGTAGGAATTTTCTTTGAGTTATATATGTTTTTGCAAGATCTAGATGATTTTTGAAATCAACCTTTGATTAGTTTTGGAAATTGATTGTTGATTTAAGAAGATGAGTGATTTTTGAAAGTGGGTTTACTTTCTTGATCCTTTTAAAATTAGAAATTGAGGGTTTTGGACTATGTTGATTAAAGAAAGAGGCTTTGGTGAAATTTTCTCAACTAATTGAGGATGAATGGTTTTGGTGGAAAAACCTAAAAAAAATTTAAGAGATGTTGAAAATCCTTGCAAGATGTTATAATTATTTTGTGTGCCAAAATAATTGGATGTTTGAAAATTGTTTATTTATATACACATAAATGATGAGTTTCATGGAATATGAGAATTGTTGAAGTTTTGGAAATTGTTGTTTAAAAATGTTGTTATAGTCTTGAAATGACTAAATTGTTGAGAATACTCAAAAAGTGGAAAATGTTATTCCTTGGATGAATTGGATTATATTTATATATTCATCTTGTGAAATTGCATTGAAATGAGAAATGAGAATTTTGATCACAATGGAGATATTGTGTGGAAGAATTGAAAAAGGGAGAAATTTTGCATTGCATTGAATCATTACGTGGGCATATCAATTCATTTGATTATGTTGAGCTTTGAACGTTGATTTGAAAACCTTACATTAAGAAAAGAATGTTGGAAACGAGTTTTCATGAAATGGTTTTGGGGTAAATACGGTGATAAGTCTTGAAAGGTGGTGTAGATGAAATTGATAAGTTGGTCTGAGTGTCCGAGGTGAAAGACCGAAAAACCCACACGGATAGGTGTCGAGCCTTTCGGTTAATACCGGTAAAAATGACAAATTGGTAGTACTTGTATAGTTTACTTGCAGACACCGACCTAGGGATTACTAGAGTTGTATTCACTGTTTCTTGAGTTAAATTGTTAAGCTTTCAACAATGGAAATTGCATGACATCATTGAACATGATGGTTTACAAAAGATGAAGATGTATTTTTCTTTCAAAAAGAGCATAGCATAGCATATGTATTTCATCTCTTGAGACTTGTATAAAATGTATATACTTTGTTAAGGATTTCCTACTGGGCTTTATGCTCACCCTACGGGATTTTTGTACACGAAAAGATGTGGCGATTCTGCCTAACTGAAGGCGTGGAAGTGTGTGTGTTGGGAGTACAATGCTCTCATTTTGCGTGACTTTGTTTTGTAAGTGAAGGGCTATATTTGTGTGGGTTTGAATAACCGATTTGTGTAACCGGGCCTAAGCCTTGGAAACTTGTAAACCCATGAGGGTATTTATTTGTTTATGTTATCTTGATTTGAAGTGAATGCATTATCGCATGAGGACTACTTGTATCATGTATTGCAAGTGTGAAGATTTACTTTTAGTTTTACTTTAAAGAACCATGATTATTGTATTATCATTTGGGTATGAAAATTGGGGCGTTACAAAGCCCATGGAAGGGGCCAGTTGTTTGCATGTTACCATTGTGGGCAATCAAGGCATATGAAGTGGTTTTGTCCATAACCAGCTAGGATGGAGAGTGCGTTAGGGTCCCAAAATTCTAGTGGTTATCAGGGAGGCCAAGGTTAGAGGCAGAACTACCAGTCAGTTCAGTTTGGATAGACATCAAGACTAGTACAAGAGGCCATATCAGCACAAGCTGGCCCATTGGCCAACACTTTGAGAGGTGATTGGGGTGAACAGAGGCCCCAAGGGCAAGTTTATATTGTTACTGTTTCAGGACAATCATCGGGGCCATCGATGATGAGAGGTACCTATCTCATCTATAATATTTGGGCCAACATATTGATAGATACTAGAGCATCTCATTCATTCATGGCATCTGCATTTGTGTAGCTCGGCTTTTTCGTGCCCCCTTTCAGAAACTCCAAAGAAGGCCTACAGTTCGGACTTTCGCGGTTCTAAATCTAATCTCACAAGTGCAATGTGAAATTGATAAACACTAAAGAGTCCAAATCCGACAAATTGTTTGGAAAATTGATTTTCAATCAAAAATGTCAAAATTGGACTACTTTTCCATATACAGAGTCACACCTAAATATTTTATTTTGGGGAAATTCAGGAAACCCATGACTCGTGCTAAAGGCCACGTGTTTGTCATCACCAAGATTGTCTCGGCTCGGGAACTTAGGTACGAGAGGGGAAGGTCATGAATTGAGCATCCCACTCGCCCGATCAAAGATCGGCATTTACTAATCATGATATGATTTTTATGTACATTATATGCTTTTGTTCCTGTTTATTTAGGCTAGTATTTACTATGTGATATGAGCACACAAGGTATAAACTACTTTGCTTCAATTGGAACAATTCAATTTCATGTTTGTTTTTTTGAAAAGAGTTTGAATTTGCCACTTAATAAAGTGGGCTTAAACGTACATTTATTGAACCATTCCAATTCAAGCAACAAGCCTTTATCCATAGCCACTCAAACAGTTCAACAAGTAAGCACTTAGCCTCATGGCAAGAATGTTAGACATGGCAACAATCACACTCATGCAATTATGTTGAAGCACTAAAAACTCACCTAGTACTCCAAGCTAAGATAAAACAAAAGAGTTAGAAAAATGCATGATTCCTAACTGTGCGATATGGCTAATGCAACACATGTGATATGCAATTAATAGGCTTGGCTACTAAACATGACTATGAATCAATTTGATAACATGCGGTCTAAGCACGTATTCAAAGAAGTATTGAAACGACAATGCAGTTCGAATGATGAACCGAGCCTCGGTGCATGCAATACAAGTGAATGCAAACATGAAGTATGTATAGACACCCCATTTTTTGCCGACCTTAAGACTCAGACGTCACCAGGTTGAGCGCTCGGTGATGATGCATATTGTGCTTGTTCTGGGGTTTCAGAGTTCCGGCTGGGAGCCTTGCCTCCGGACTTCCGGACTCTTTTGTACTTTGCCTCGGTTTGCGAACCAGGTCCCTGTTTTCTCCGTTTTCTCTTCCCAAAGGGAGGGAGAGTTCTCGTAGACCATCTCTCAATGGCCGTAGGCTATGTTTTCCGGTCGTAGGCCATTTTTCCCGTTTGGAGCCCGGTTTCTAGTTTTTCGGAGCCGTCGGCCGTATGCCTCGGTTCGGGACTGCTTAACCACCTCCGTTTGCTCTGTTTTTTGGCACACACCTTGTTTCCACACTTTAGAGGGACACTGTGGCCCGAGAGACCGCCTTCGTGGCTGAACGCCACCTTCGGTGCCTAATAGTCAGTTTTCGGGGCCCCGGGCAACGCGTTTTGGCCACCGAACCTTCGTTTTGCATCCGCCTTGGTCCATTTTTGGTAGGGATCCTATTTTCATTGTTAGGGAGGTGGTGGTATGGTGGGAGGCCACCTTTTCCCCTGAAAAACCAATTTTCTCATTTTTTTCTCTCCTAAAGCTGGTTTTTCTGACTTCTGAGCCACAATTTTTGACTTTTCATACCACCATTGTGATGTACTCATCTGGGAGGCCACCAATATGGGTAGGCCAACCAGTAATTCTTCCTGACCCTTTTGAACCCCTCTAAAAAGCTGGTTTTTCTCTCTCTTGGGTCACTTTTTCTAGTTTTTCTCCCTGCAGCTATGTTGCACTCATCTAGGAGGCCACCTTTTTGGGGTGGCCGGCCAGCAATTGTGCTTGACCCTTTTGACCCCTGGTCGACCGACCAGGGAAGGTGGTCGGCCGACCACCTTCAACTTTTTGAGCTGGTCGGCCAGTCTTGCCTCTGTGAGTGTGTTACAGCTGTGCCAGCTGTTTTGCACATGGACCCACTGTCCGAGGGTTTTGTCCTTGTTTTGATCCTTTTAAGGGTGGTTTTGCACCCTTTGCTTAGCTTCCAAAGAAAGTTTGACCCTTTGGTCAGGCTTCTTAAGGAAGCTTGACCCTTTTGGTTTAGCTTCCTCAAGAAGCTCGACCTTTTTGGTCAAGCTTCTTTTAGAAGCTTTGACCCCCCCCTCCTTTGAGGCTTATCCAAGAAGCCTCACCTCTCTCCCTCTATAAAACACACACTTCACCTCCATTTGCAAGGGTTAGAAAAGTTTTGGCTGGAGCATACATACAACTCCCTCTATCTCTATACTTCAAGCCTCCAAACCCTAATATTCTTGACCATTTTACACTACACCTCATAGCCTACCACCTCCACCATCCATTCCAGCACCTTGGAGGTCATTTGCAGAGGTTGGGAGCTCACATACTTGGTCCAGAAGCTGCTGGAGGTCGGCTCTACAAGGGTAAGTCTTCATTTCCCCTTTTCTAGTCTTATTTTGCTTCATTACTTAGCCCCATTTCAAGCATTTATGGGCCTCGACCTAAAATGTAAAGTGTCTTTTTTTGAGCTCCTCTTCAACTTTGTTTAAGGGTACCTTCCTGTTTGAGGTCATCTACTCCCCCTTACCCTCTATCTCTCCTTTAGGGCTATTTTTGCATCCTATTTTAGCTTATTTGTGAACATTTTAGAGATTTGTTATAAACTGGAAAAAGTCTTTTTTTGACCTCCTCTTTAAGTTTGTTTGAGGTCACTTTTCTGTTTGGAGTCATCTCCTTCCTTGCATGCTTCATTTCCACGTGCTTTGAGCCATGCATTTGAGCATTTGCATTAGCCTTGTTTTGGCCTCTTAGCCACTGAAATCCAATGGATTTTTAGTGGCTTTGATGAGGTTTTGAGCATCTAAATCATAGAGGGGTGACCCTCTTGCCCCTCATTCTCTTTACAAGTATGATTGGCCTTCCAAAGAGGCTCTATTTCGTATGTTGTAAAGTCACATTCCAGGCTCTATTTTGTGAGTTCTAGGGTCTTCCTTGACTCTATCCAGTGCCCCTTTGGTCATATTTTACGTCTATGATGCATGTATAGAGCAATCCTATTCGAGGTCTTTCAAAGGGCCTTCCATTTGCATGTTTCTTAGACCAATTCCAGGGCCTATTTGGTGAGTTTTAGGCCTGTCATAATCCATTTCCAGAGTTGGTTTTTCCATGCTAAGTGTCTATCTTGTATGTGTTGAGTAACCTCTTGCATGGCCCTCCAAAGGAGCTCATCATTTTTATATGCAATGGCTGCATCTCAGTGGTTATTTAAGCATATTTTGACATGTTTTATTCACTATTTTTGGCTGGTTTGGTTAGTTCTCATACACTTCATATACATGCCATGTAAACCATGCTTGCTAGCCAAATTTGCATGCTATTTTAGTCCATCATGTTAACATTTTTGGTCATGCTTTAAACTAGAAATGTGCATGTTTTGGGACTGCCTTGGCTCTATCTTTGTGCTTCATGGTCAAATAATGCTTGCTTTGCATAGTTATAATTCAATTCATGTGTCTAGTTTCAAGTTTTGGGGCTTATTTCATGCATCGGTTGCCACATTTCCATGTTTCGGGACCATTTAGCATCATGTTTCGGTGCTAAAAATTACATGTTTGAATGCCATGCTTCATCCTTGCCATGCTTTGGTAGAGTGGCATTTTATGCCTTAGGTTCGGCCCTCGGTATGCGTGCATGTGTGCACGCATTTTGGTTGTCTCATTTTTCATCTTATGGCTACTGATGTGAGTGTGGCTGAGGTCCATTCCCTTTCATAACATTGCGTATGTTAGGTTGTATGTTAGAGCATTGTGTATGCCATGTTACATTGAGCATTGTGTATGCCATTTCATAGCATTGCGTATGCTAGGTTGTATATGAGTCGCATTCATGCATGTCATGCATATTGTATTGTGTTTGGGATAGGAATTAGCCCAAGCACGGGAAACGAGGGTCGTTTCGTACTCCGAGTGACGGAACGTGTCTCAATTCCCGGTCACCGACACTCTGGATTAACCATGATGGAGTCTTGGTTTTGTTGTGCTTTCATGTGCATTCATTTCATAATGAGTCGTCCAATTCGACTCCTCGGCCATCATGCATCGAGATGCGTGATTGATGGCACGAGGATCGAGGCAAGCATACATATGTGAAAATACTTTGCCATGCCCCTTTCTTGCTCTCTGTTGCAGCAAATCAAGGATCAACATCCTTCAAGAGCTTTGCACAACATTCCGGGATTAATTGCAAACAGAGGCAAACCAGGGCATCACACTGGATTTCCGCGTAAGGCAGCTCAAGCATGCATCATTCATCATCCGGAACAGAGCCGAGGTGGTCCATGGGCTTGCATGCTAATTTACTTGCTTTCCTAGTTAATTTGTTAATTAATTAGGGTTTTGTACTTATTCGGACTGTATATTATTTATTCGGACCCTCCGGGCGAGGGCACAATTGTAATAAGTGTGCGTGTGTGTGATGCATGATTTCTAACATGGCTTCTGTTTTGGCTTGGAGTACTCGGTAAGTTTTTGTGCTTTAGCATCCTTGCATGCGTGTGAGTGACTACCATGAAAGCATGCTTACCATGAGGCTAACTGCTTATGTGATATATCTGCCTGAATGCCTGTGGGTGAAGGTTGGATTATCTGAATTGGAACAATTCATTGAATGCGAGTTTTAAGCCCACTAGATAGTGGCAAATCATCATGTTTTCTAAGCCCACCTGAGGGTGGCAAAACCTGCATTTTAGCCTACTTGCGAGTACCAAACCATTTTCGAAACAAACATGAGATGTTTTGTTCCAATTCAGGCGATCCGGTCTATACTTGTATGCTGTGCGCATCACATAGTAATTCTAGGCTAATAACCGGAATAAGAACGCATAATGTTTTTAAAACTAGATATCATGGTTAGTAGAGGCCGATCTTTGATCGGGCGAGCGGGGGTGCTCACGAAGTGACCTTCCCCAATCGTACCCAAGTTCTCGAGCCGAGGCAACTTTGGTGATGACGGACACATGGCCTTAGGCAACGAGTCAGGGTTTCCTAAATTTCCCAAAATAAAATATTTAGGTGGCGACTCTGTATCTGGAAAAGCAGTCCATGTTTGGCGCTTCTTTCAAAAAATCTGTTTTCAAAAACGATTTGCCAGATTTGGACTCTTTGATGATTCATCGGTCTTGCATTGCACTCTACGAGATTAGATACAGGGTCGTGACATTGAGTCCTGAACTGTAGTGAGCCCATAATGAACAAAACGAGATTCCCTCCTGGGACGTTCGGGGACGTCTACAGTTTCTGGCGACTCTGCTGGAGAGTTAGAGAACTTGACTCGAACTCATGATATCTGGTTTTGACTACACTTGTGTGTTTCTTTGCATTGCATTTGCATTGGTGCGCCTAGGACACCGTGTTTGTCGTATGCTATTCCTGAACGGTTTGCCGGAGGCTCGCTTCGAGAAGCGTGCCATAAGACTGACTGATTGCGGGCTCTGCTATGATGGGAACACAAACCCCGATTTTACCGGGGCACCCTTTTGACCATTCGACCCAGTGCATATTCGGAATCCATAGTGACCATTCCAAATTAGGACAGGTTGTTTACCCGATTTTAGGTTGTTTGGAACCGCTGCGTGCGTAGTGAAACCCTAGTTCCTGACAAAATAGGACAGGGAAACCTTACCCCAACATAGGGGTGTTTTTGGCTCTCACTTGCTTGCTATGTGCTTTTAGAGTGCGTCTCTACAGGAATGCATGTATCAGTTTGCAAGTCTGGGCATCAGGCCTGCGGGCATCAGCGTTAGTGTTTTGGGGAATTTGTTTTACCTGAGGGTATTAGTTTACAGGCAGAATTTTGGGCAGAATTCAGTAGACAGCACACTCATTCAGCTTTGCTCATATTGGTTATGGTGAAATCAGACTGAGATACTGTCGATTTTCTCTTTTGCTAGGTATTCTCGAAACTATAGCTTCAGAAGGCTCCAATATCCCCCGGGTACACCAGTTCAAGGGCTCTTTTGCTGTCGATTTTGATAGACTTTGTCAGGTCAGAGATTCAGTTCAAGGGCAAATCAATGTTCCTTCGCCAGAGGCAAGGTAAAAAGGCCAGTCAGGCATAGATCATCAGTTCAACAGTCTTCGGATCAGTGGTCACTATCCATCTCACCTGTGTATAGTTGGGTTGAGATATCTGCTTTTACTCCAGAGATAGGCATGCCAGCAGTTCAGATAGGTTAGGGCAGTATGGTAGGGATGTAGGAGATGGTGCGCCAACTCTAAGAAAGTATGAAAATCATGCAGCAGGACGCTGTTCGCCAAGCGAAATTTGCCAAACAGCAGGCCGAGGTCATGGACCAGCAAGCAGAGCTAATCACCAGACTCCAGCAGCAAGCCGGGGCATCAGCTTCACACCAAGCTCCTCCCCCACCAAGAGTTCCAATACCCGGGGAGATGGCGAATGTCCAGAATGTCCAGGAGGATACAGACATCCCAACAGGGCCGGCTCCGCCCCCAATTCTACCTCAACTATCCAAGGCACCCACTCCTATCAATCAACTGGACTCTCCCTTTGAGTTCGAGGTGGACCCTACAGCGTTGAAGTTGAGCAAGCTTGAAAAGTTGTTCAAGAAATCCCAAGGGGTAAAGTCCATCCCAGACATCGAGGACAGGTATACCGACGCGGCTGTGACACTGCCAGATCGGTTCAAGATGCCACAAATCGACCGTTTTGATGGGTCCGGGGATCCCATGGTGCATCTCCGTTTGTTTTCGGACATACTAAGGCCGATGGACCTCACCAGACTACAGAAGCTTTCATTGTTTGGCCGGACCCTGTCGGGTGTGGCGGCCATCTGGTACACGAAACTAGAAGACGATGTTAAGAGGAATTGGGATGAGATGGCCAAGGCTTTTGTCGCTCAGTACTCCTATAATACACAGATCGAGATCACAAACCGTGATCTCGAGACGACTAGGCAAGAGCCGAAGGAGAGTTTCTCCGATTTTGTAACCCGGTGGAGGGCTAAGGCCTCAATGATGACCACTAGGCCCACTGACAAAGATCAGATTTGGATGATTGTGCGCAATCTCCAGCCCAAGCTTATGCAGAAAATGATTGTTCTCCCCTTTTCCACCTTTTCAGATTTGCACGAGATGGGGGTGGAAATCGAGGACGCTATGAGGCAGGGCCTCATTGATCAGGAGGAGTAGCCCAGGAGGGCATTTTTTCGCAGTTCGAATGCGACCACCAGTGGTGATGCAGCGGCAAGATCTTCTGAAGTGGGCATGGTCACCACCACCACATCAAAAACAGCTACCCCATTCACCGGTGCGTCCGGAAGTAGCTCGCAAAAAACCAAATATCCACCTCGAGTCAAGAGGGTTTTTACCCCACTTTATGTGCCTTTGTCAAAGGCTCTAGAGGCCTTACTCCAGAAGGGATATCTGAAACCGTTGGAACAACGACCTCTACCCGATCCTCTCCCTCCAAAGCATGACCAGACTAAGTACTGTGCCTACCATCAACAAACCGGTCATGACACTGATAGTTGCTTTTGTCTGCACCATGATGTACAAGATCTGTTTGACAACAAGGTCATTGCTGCACTAGCTCAGCAAAGTCTATTGCCATTGGATCGGTGAATTTGGGGGATAGTACGAATGTGTGATCAGGGGATGAACCACCTGCGGGCGGCACTCAGTTTACTCCGGATGTGGCGTACGACACGCACTGTTTTGAGCATTTGTGAATGCTGATTTTTGTACTTTCTGACTTGGGTATTGAGTCAGTTTTGTTATGTCATTTAGAGTCTGTCTTTTCATACTGAGTCAGTTGGGTCTGTCTTGTTGTATCGAGTCAGTCCTATTTTGTTAGAGTTGGGTGATCCCAGGGGGTGTTACCTCGGACATCACTTGCTTGTTTTGTGTTTGTCTTCTTGCTTTCTTTTGAGTCTATTTCTGCCGAGGAGCCAGTTACACCAGAAGATCTTATTGAAACAGCTGTTGCTATCATGTTTTGTGCTTATTACTTGGAGCCTGTTGTGCCAGCAAGTTTGAATGAAACGACAGTACATTTCACCTGCTCTTCTATGCCTTGAAATTATTGCATTGACCTAAGTTTTTCAAATCTTTTTGAACACTGCAGTGAAAACAAAGAGGAAGGAATTCCTCGGGATTTGCAAAAATTTGATCAATTGAGAGAAAGAGAGGCATGCTAAGCCGTTAATGAATGAGATCATGCTTGTTAGTGTGAGTACTGGGAAGGATCCTGGCTTGATCCAAATTGGTTCCGCACTGTCTTCAGCGCGAGCGATTTGTCGCTTTCTTAAAAGATTTCAAAAAATGTTTTGCGTGGTCCTGCAAAGACCTGTGTGGAATCGCTCTTGAGATTGTGCAGCCTAGGATTGTTTTCAGCCTCGATACTCGACCCCTCACTTTCAAACCTTGAACTGGGATTCAGAATGTTCGATGGTCAACCACTATGTAAGGCCTGTGTGGCCAGATCAGAAGCACCCCTCGAATTAGGGACAAAAATGTCAGATGTGCTCGAAGAGTCAAAGATAAAGACTAGCAAGAATGCCAAATTCCAGAAGCGAAGAAAGAAGAAGGTATCGCTGAAGGACAACTGAGTTCCTATCCACAACACTAGGGGAAAATTCAGCCCCTCCATTGGATGGACTCCTGCGTCGTCAGCAAATAGCAGCCATTCTCCTAGATTCAGATGACTTCAAGATCTCAAAACCATTTGACATGGACAAAGCTACAACTTTAACCTTGAGAGGCTCGCTAGGCCGAAGACCCGGAAGGGCGACCCAGGCAAAAGTTAGAGCAAAGAAAATAAAAAAAGAAATGAAATGAAAAGAATTGAAAAGAAAAGAAGAAAAAATGAAGAAAATGAAAAGAAAAGAAAAAAAAAAAAATGAATGAAAAGAATTGAAAAGAAGAGAAGAACATAGCTCGTAAGGTTAAAAGCCCAGAAAAGGCGGCCTTGGCAAAAGTTAGAGCGCAAAAGGAGAGGTTAATACCCGAGTGTACCTAACCCCGAACTACGTAAGGCTTGATTCCCATCTTTGGGATACGTAGGCAACTTCATTCTGAAGTTCAGCCGTAAAACACTTCAAATTTGACTGTGTCCATGTGATGGTTCTGGTCATCTTTGTCTTCTCTATATCCGAGAATTTGGTTGTAAGGACTGGTTGCCACGTGCTGCGGCGCTATTCAAACAAGGGGCAACTTTCCATTGCTATACAGTACACCACAGTGCCATTTCAACAAGGGGCAACTTTCCGTTGCCGCACAGTGCCATTTCAACAAGGGGCAATTTTCCATTATTATAGATCTGAGGTTGTGCATCTCAAAATTAAGTTCTGTACTCGTTGAGCAGTGGCCGTTTACTAAAATAGTTTCTGAGAATTTTTACTAAAGTTGACTAATTTTCTCGAAAATTATTCCATCTTTTCCAAAACTGAACCATTTCTTGGACCTAAAACAGGAAAATTTTCAGTGCTCATAGCCTGACTTGCATGATTTTAAATCAAAAAATTGAACAAGCATGTTAATCTAACTCTCATATTGGTCAAAATTGTTTTAGTAGAAAGCAAAAACAAAAAATGGTCAAAATGATGAACTAGGGGCACAGTTGAGTCAGGCTTCCTGTCTTTTCCCCGTTGTCAATGCACTTGCCGAAAAGGGCACCGTATTCACCAAAAAGGAGGGCACAACAAAAACTAACAGCAAAATGCCAAAGGTTCTCTTATCCTCCGAGCAGCGAGGTATCAAGCTAAGTGCGAAGCACAAACTGGAATGGAGCAGGATATTCCATTCCCTCATCTGGGCAGATCTAATCACATCCAAACTCCCCAGTAGAGCATCGTTAACCAATGTCAATTGCAGATCTGCTGCACATCCAGCTGCATCACAACCCCTCTGTGGGGGAAGTTCACTGTTGTGGGCAGAAGAAGAGAATCTAGCAGAATGCTAGGGGCAAGAGCCTGTAACTTTCTGTTTATCCATCAACCACTGAGGGGAGGGATAAAAAAATGAGAGATTAAAGAATAGAGAGATGTGCACTGAGAGGAAAAGCGAGGAAAGGGCTTTTTCAGAAAAACAGAGCTTGAGGGCCGAGTGATGTGAGAATCACAAATGAGAAAGGGTGGTAAATAATGCCTAGAGAAACAGGCTCCCTGTGCACATCTGAGTGTCGTGTCTTTTGTTTTATTTTGAGTCGTTTCGAGTGTTACTCGATGTGTTTAGGTTGTTCACCTTTTGTTTTCCGTTGTTGAGTCATAGTACGTTGTGTTCAATCATAGGCTCAATACCTCGGTCAAGAACTCATCTCTTAATTTCAAAAATAAAATCGTTTTGCGCTCTGAGTGCCGTGCTGTGCTCCACATTTGTGCAAAACAGGATTTGTTCTTTCATAAAACTGCAGGGTTCAACCCAAGTCACATGAGAACAGTAAAACTAGGACCTATCTGAAGCTATATAGGTTCCAGACTGCAAAGCAAAAAAAAAAAAAAAAGAGGGAAAATGTCAGGTATCTGAGTTTGTTTCAACTTCAGTAAGTTTCAAGATTGCATTTCGTGTATACCTCTTCAGGTCTTGCCAATGTTCCGAAGTATGAGTGTGCCTCTACCTCAAGCTCAAGATCAAGTCTGCATCAAGCTAGAATGGCGATAGAAGTGCTCTCCCTGAATATCATTCCCTGCCATAGGCATCTCGGCTGTGTTCGCAATGAGTTCCTAGGAGATCAACTACGACGGTGGAAGCTAGAGTTCGAATGGCTGTTGCCTAGAACGCAAAGGTTCGGGATTTCCGAGACTAAAGTCTCGTTTAAATACCCAAAGGCGCGTCCTCAGCTTGAAATCTGTATGGAAGCCCCATAGGTTGAGATAGCATGTATGCACCTCAATTCTGGATACTGAACCAACCTAGTCTGTCACCCCATTGGAGAATAGGGAAAGTTGTGAATATGATCAGGAATAAAGGCAACATCCAAAGTGTTCTACATGAAGAACCCTTGTCAGTATTTCAAAGCCTTTGTACTATCAGTTGCAGGTAAGTGTTCGAAGAGCATGAGGGGAGATCCCCGTCAGGGTAGAGCGGTTCATCGCCACTCACCCCATGAGGTGCTTTCTAAAGCGCCGCTATGCTTGTTTATTGCATCATGCATTGTATTGCATTGTACCTCTCAAGTTTCTTTTTCATTCATACACGATATTGTATGTACGGTTCATTCAAATAAGTTCCATTTGAGATAATTTATTTAGTGTATCAATCACACTTCATTCAGTTAGTGTATCAATCACACTTCATTTATTTAGTGTATCAATTACACTTCATTCAGTTAGTGTATCAATCACACTTCATTTATTTAGTGTATCAATCACACTTCATTCACTTAGTGTATCAATCACACTTCTTTCATTTTCTATATCTATCACACATATTCTCATTTTCTGTATCTATCACACACATCCTCATCTTGTGTATCTATCATGCACATATTCACTTCATTTACTTTAGTGTATCTATCACACTTCATCATTTTTAGTATATCTATCATACTCTATTCACATAGTGCATCTATCACACTTTGTGTTCACCTTTAGTATATCTATCATACTCTGTTCACTTAGTGCATCTATCACACTTTGTGTTCGCTTTTAGTATATCTATCATACTCTGTTCACTTAGTGCATTTATCATACTTTGTGTTCGCTTTTAGTGTATCAATCACACTCTGTTCACTTAGTGCATCTATCACACTTTGTGTTCCCCTTTAGTATATCTATCAGACTCTGTTCACCTAGTGCATCTATCACACTTTGTGTTCGCTTTTAGTGTTTCAATCACACTTTGTTCACTAAGTGCATCTATCACACTTTGTGTTCGCTTTTAGTGTATCAATCACACTCTGTTCACTTAGTGCATCTATCACACTTTGTGTTCACCTTTAGTATATCTATCATACTCTGTTCACTTAGTGCATCTATCACACTTTGTGTTCGCTTTTAGTATATCTATCATACTCTATTAACTTAGTGCATCTATCACACTTTGTGTTCGCTTTTAGTGTATCAATCACACTCTGTTCACTTAGTGCATCTATCACACTTTGTGTTCACCTGTAGTATATCTATCATACTCTGTTCACTTAGTGCATCTATCACACTTTGTGTTCGCTTTTAGTGTATCAATCACACTCTGTTCACTTAGTGCATCTATCACACTTTGTGTTCCCCTTTAGTATATCTATTACACTCTGTTCACTTAGTGCATCTATCACACTTTGTGTTTGCTTTTAGTGTATCAATCACACTCTGTTCGCTTTTTGTGTATCCATCATACTTTGCTTCACATAGTGCATCTATCACACTATGCTCACTTTGTGTATCTATCACACGTTCACTTTGTGTATCCATCACACACGTTTGCTTAGTGTATCCATCACACTCGTTTTGCTTTGTGTATCTATCACACTTTGCTTCACTTAGTGTATCAATCACACTTTATTCATATAGTGTATCCATCACACTCTCTCCACTTTTGTGTATGCTCGCTAAGATTGCATAATCTTCTTACATTATAACTGCATGAAATGTAGTTTAATTTGCCTTCTTGCTTAAAACTGTCGCATTTATTATGAATATTTGCTTCGTTACAGCTTTATTTACATGATCCTTACTACGTGAAATGTAGTTTCGCCTTGCATTCTTGCTTAAAACTGTTGCATCTATTTGTGAATACTTGCTTCATTATAGCTTACTGCTTTGCATGATCAGGAGTTACGTCCGGCTTGGTGCAATTGTTTGGCATGTTGCCCCCTGCCTGCGGGCACACTTGCGGGCACATCTCTATTTATCTCGCCTGTTTGTCTAAGTCTTCGGCCTTGTCAAAAATGGGTCGTCTCTGGGCTTTGACATTCACTCCTATCACTTATGACTTCCTAGTTCTGTCAAGGAGGGCCAACTGTAGACACCCCATTTTTTACCTACCTTAAGACTCAGATGTCGTCGATTGAGCGCTCGGTGATCATGCATATTGTGCTCGTTTTGGGGTTTCAGAGTCCCGGCTGCGAGCCTTGCCTCCAGACTTCCGGACTCTTTTGTACTTTGCCTCGATTTGCGAACCAGGTCCCGTTTTCTTCATTTTCTCTTCCCGAAGGGAGGGAGAGGTCTCGTAGACCATCTCTCAGTGGCCGTAGGCTACGTTTTGTAGTCGTAGGCCATTTTTCCCGTTTGGAGCCCCGTTTCTAGTCTTTCGGAGCCGTCAGCCGTGTGCATCGGTTCGAGACCGCTTAACCACCTCCGTTTGCTCTGGTTTTTGGCACACACCTTGTTTCCTCCCTTTAGAGGGACACTATGGCCCGAGAGACCGCCTTCGTGGTTGAACGCCACCTCCGGTGCCTAATAGTCAGTTTTCGGGGCACCAGGCCGTGCGTTTTGGCCCCCGAACTTTCGTTTTGCATCCATCTTGGTCCATTTTTGGTAGGGACCCTATTTTCATTGTTAGGGAGGTGGTGGTATGGTGGGAGGCCACCTTTTTCCCTGAAAAACTAGTTTTCTCATTTTCTCTCTCGTAAAGCCGATTTTTCTGACAAAAAGCTGGTTTTTCTCACTTCTGAGCCACAATTTCTGACTTTTCATACCACCATTGTGATCTACTCATCTGGGAGGCCACCAATATGGGTAGGCCAACCAGTAATTCTTCCTGAACCCCTCTAAAGAGTTGGTTTTTCTCTCTCCTAGGTCACTTTTTCTAGTTTTTCTCCCTGCAGCTGTGTTGCACTTATCTGGGAGGCCACCTTTTTGGGGTGGCCGGCCAGCAATTGTGCTTGACCCTTTTGACCCCTGGTCGGCCAACTAGGGAAGGTGGTCGACCGACCACCTTGAACCTTTTGAGCTGGTCGGCCAGTCTTGCCTCTGTGAGTGTGTTCCAACTGTGCTAGCTGTTTTGCACTTGACCCACTGTCCGAGGGTTTTGTCCTTGTTTTGATCCTTTTAAGGGTGGTTTTGCACCATTTGCTTAGCTTCCAAAGGAAGTTTGACCCTTTAGTCAAGCTTCTTGAGGAAGCTTGACCCTTTTGGTTTAGCTTCCTCAAGAAGCTCGACCATTTTGGTCAAGCTTCTTTTAGAAGCTTTGACCCCCCTTTGAGGCTTATCCAAAAAGCCTCACCTCTCTCCCTCTATAAAACACACACTTCACCTCTATTTGCAAGGGTTAGAAAAGTTTTGGCTGGAGCATACATACAACTCCCATTATCTCCATACTTCAAGCCTCCAAACCCTAATATTCTTGACAATTTTACACTACACCTCATAGCCTACCACCTTCATCATCCATTCCAGCACCTTGGAGGTCATTTGCAGAGGTTGAGAGCTCACATTCTTGGTCTAGAAACTGCTGGAGGTCGGCTCTACAAGGGTAAGTCTTCATTTCCCATTTTCTAGTCTTATTTTGCTTCATTACTTAGCCCCATTTGCAAGCATTTTTGGGCCTCAACCTAAACTGTAAAGTGTCTTTTTTTGAGCTGCTCTTCAACTTTGTTTAAGGGCACCTTGCTGTTTGAGGTCATCTACTCCCCCTTACCCTCTATCTCTCTTTTAGGGCTATTTTTACATCCCATTTTAGCCTTACTTGTGAACATTTTTGAGATTTGTTATAAACTGGAAAAAGTCTTGTTTTGGCCTCCGCTTTAAGTTTGTTTAGGTCACTTTTCTGTTTGGAGTCATCTCCTTCCTTGCATGCTTCATTTCCACATGCTTTGAGCCATGCATTTGAGCATTTGCATTAGCCTTGTTTTGGCCTCTTAGCCACTGAAATCTAGTGGATTTTCAGTGGCTTTGATGAGGTTTTGGGCTTTGAAATCATAGAGGGGTGACCCTCTTACCCCTCATTCTCTTTACTAGCACGATTGGCCTTCCAAAGGGGCTCTATTTTGTATGTTGTACAGTCACATTCCAGGCTCTATTTTGTGAGTTCTAAGGTCTGCCTTGACTCTGTCCAGTGCCCCTTTGGTCATATTTTACGTCTATGATGCATGTATAGAGCAATCCTATTCGAGGCCTTTCAAAGGGCCTTCCATTTGCATGTTTCTTAGACCAATTGTAGGGCCTATTTGGTGAGTTTTAGGGCTGTCATAATCCATTTCCAAAGTTGGTTTTTCCATGCTAAGTGTCTATCTTGTATGTGTTGAGTAACCTCTTGCGTGGCCCTCCAAAGGAGCTCATCATTTTTGTATGCAATGGCTGCATCTCAGTGGTTATTTGAGCATATTTTGACATGTTTTATTCACAGTTTTTGGATGGTTTGATTAGTTCTCATACACTTCATATACATGCCATGTAAACCATGCTTACTAGCCAAATTTGCATGCTATTTTAGTCCATCATGTTAACATTTTTGGTCATGCTTTAAACTAGAAATGTGTATGTTTTGGGACTGCCTTGGCTCTGTCTTTGTGCTTCATGGTCAAATAATGCTTGCTTTGCATAGTTATAATTCAATTCATGTGCCTAGTTTCGAGTTTCGGGGCTTATTTCATGCATCGGTTGCCATATTTCCATGTTTCGGGACCATTTAGCATCATGTTTCAGTGCTGGAAATTACATGTTTGAATGCCATGCTTCTTCCTTGCCATGCTTTGGTAGAGTGGCATTTTATGCCTTAGGTTCGGTCCTCGGTATGCGTGCATGTGTGCACGCATTTCGGTTGTCTCATTTTTCATCTTATGGCTACTGATGTGAGTGTGGCTAAGGTCCACTCATGTTGGTGTAAGTCCATTATGCATTATGTATGCCATTCCCTTTCATAGCATTGCGTATGCTAGGTTGTATGTTAGAGCATTGTGTATGCCATCTTACATCGAGCATTGTATATGCCATTTCATAGCATTGCGTATGCTAGGTTGTATATGAGTCGCATTCATACATGTCATGCATATTGCATTGTGTTTGGGATAGGAATTAGCCCAAGCACGGGAAACGAGGGACGTTTCGTACTCCGAGTGACGGAACGTGTCTCAATTCCCGGTCACTGACACTCCGGATTAACCATGATGGAGTCTCGGTCTTGTTGTGCTTTCATGTGCATTCATTTCATATTGAGTCGTGCAATTTGACTCCTCGGCCATCATGCATTGAGATGTGTGATTAATGGCACAAGGATCGAGGCAAGCATACATATGTGAAAATACTTTGCCATGCCCCTTTCTTGCTCTCTGTTGTAGTAAATCAAGGATCAACATCCTTGAAGAGCTTTGCACAACATTTCGGGATTAATTGCAAATAGAGGCAAACCGGGGCATCGCATTGGATTTCCGCGCAAGGCAACTCAAGCATGCATCATTCATCATCTGGAATAGAGCTGAGGCGGTCCATGGGCTTGCATGCTAATTTACTTGTTTTCCTAGTTAATTTGTTAATTAATTAGGGTTTTGTACTTATTCGGACTGTATTATTTATTCGGATTGTATATTATTTATTCAGACCCTCCGGGCGAGGGCACAATTGTAATAAGTGTGTGTGTGTGTGTGATGTATGTCTTCCAACCCCACGTCTTTCTCCCTTTTATTTACCAGTTTATGATGGTTAGATTAGGGCATGTTTCAATTAGCATACAGTACGATAGCATGTTTGCATTCATTCATCTGTTTTGCATGCACCGGGCTCGGCGCATCATACTAACTGCATTGTATTTCAATTTCGAGTTGAATACTTGTTAGTTGTAGCTTTTCACACGCCATCTTTAGAATAGCCGAGCCTATTTGCATGTGTTGCATTAGGCATTTCTGTATAGTTAGGATCATGCACGATTTCTAACATAGCTTTTGTTTTAGCTTAGAGTACTCGGTAAGTTTTTGTGCTTTAGCATCCTTGCATGCGTGTGAGTAACTGCTATGATAGCATGCTTATCATGAGGCTAATTGCTTATGTGATATATCTGCCTGAATGCCTGTGGGTGAATGTTGGATTATCTGAATTGGAACAATTCATTGAATGCGATGTTTTAAGCCCACTAGATAGTGGCAAATCACCATATTTTCTAAGCCCACCTGAGGGTGGCAAAACCTGCATTTTAGCCTACTTGCGAGTAGCAAACCATTTTCGAAACAAACATGAGATGTTTTGTTCCTAATTCATGCGATCCGGTCTATACTTGTATGTTGTGCGCATCACATAATAATTCTAGGCTAATAACCGGAATAAAAATGCATAATGTTTTCAGAATTAGATATCATGGTTAGTAGAGGCCGATCTTTGATCGGGCGAGTGGGGGTGCTCACGAAGTGACCTTCCCCAATCGTACCCAAGTTCCCGAGCCGAAGCAACTTTGGTGATGACAGACACGTGGCCTTAGGCAACGAGTCAGGGTTTCCTAAATTTCCCAAAATAAAATATTTAGGTGACGACTCTGTATCTGGCAAAGCAGTCCATGTTTGGCGCTTCTTTCAAAAAATCTGTTTTCAAAAACGATTTGCCGAATTTGGACTCTTTGATGATTCATCGGTCTTGCATTGCACTCTGCAAGATTAGATACAGGACCGTGACGTTGAGTCTTGAACTGTAGTGAGCCCATAACGAACAAAATGGGATTCCCTCCCGGGACGTTCGGGGACATCTACTGTATGCTAAACAAAACATGATGTCTTTAAACTAACCATCATAAGAAGTTAAATAAAATGGAGAAAGACGTGGGGTTGGAAGATATATACATTATTACATTGCGCTCTCATGAAGGAGAGTCCGAATGAACTAACTAGCTAATTAACTAACTAATTAAGCTAAAACTAATTAAGCTAACTAATACAAAACTAAATGAATAACTAGCTAAACTACTTAACTAGTTATTACAACATTTGAATTAACTAACTAGTTAATCAATTAATTCAACATAACAAGCTAACTACTTTAACTATTAAATAATTGCAACACAAGTGCAATGAAAATAAGTAATTAAACTAAATAACTAACTGCTTCCACCTCGGGAAACGAGGGATGTGCATGCGCATGCTTAGTTTCCAGCTGAAAAAGACCACCATTTTGCTTCCTAATGTCTCTGTTTGCACAGTTGAACACCATCACTGCTGCTCACTCTATTCTGCCTTACCAATACTCTGCTAAATTTTGAATCAGTGGCTGGCTGGCCACTGGTAAAGGTTGCCAACTTATCAGCCGGCCATGGTTGAAGTTTGTCGGCCATGGATGGTGTTCTGCCGGTCATGGAAAGTGGCTTGCCGGCCACTGATGCACAGGTTCATCTTACTATAATAGAAGACAAACAGAGCATATACAGGGTATTTGAAGGGTTTGTTTGCATAACTCACACCTCTTTTTCATGGGAAAATCAAAGAAGTAGCAAGCTTTGGTTCACAAACCATCAATGCATGCAATTTCATTGCATGATGGCTTGTGAAACCAAGTGCACAAGTTCAATAAACGCAAAACAAGATGCAAGCCTCGTTCCTTTCATGAATGATCAAGGGAAGAAGTTGACCTTGGAGACTTTGAATCATTTCATCACTAGCAAGTATGAAATGGTTCAAGCTTTCATGTGTTCAATTAACGTCTGATTGAACACGACCAAATATTATCTTTCTCACTTTTAGTCCCAAGTTTTTTGTTACTCATTTTAACTTACCAACCATTCTTTACCCAATTAAGTCCATTAGGTGAGTTGAGTCCTCTAAAAGGGAAGGAAGTGTCAAACAAGGGATAGTTTAAGGCAAGAGAGAGGTGTCATGCCATTGATAATAAACCCCCGAAAAGAGGATTAAACCATTAAGCATGGACCTCAATCTGAAGCTTAAACAATCCTAAGGTTGAAACAACTCTCAAAGCAAACAAAGAGTGAAGAAATGAGGGAGGTTGCAGAGATTATGCTTGCTGAAATTAAGTAAGAAAAACACTAAAACAATGCAATCAACTCAAACAAGTGGTGTCTAAAGGCCTAAAACACCAAGTTTGTGAGGACACTTATACTTGAAGCATGCAAAACAAAGCTCAAATGTAACAACCAGCCCAAAGCAGAGGAAAAATAGTCTAAACAAGTCCTAGAACATGCTGGAATTAAGCTAAAAAAGTCTAGATTAACATTCTAAAACATGGCACAACCTAGGCTAATAAGTAAGACACAAGGAGGGGAGGCTAACGCCTCTAAATTTGGACTTCAAAACATGATTTTGGCTACTGAAAAAGCTCTGAAAATCAATGTTTAAAAGCTTGGAAAAAGATAGAAAAAGGGTGGGAAACACAATGGCAAAGGACCTCCAAATCAAGGTAGCAAGAAGGGATATCAACCCCTCAACCTTTAATGGCCTTAAACCCAAGCTTCAGCCCAAAAAACATAAAGTTTTGACATCCCAAAACAATGGAAAAACTAGTAGGAATAGAAGCAAACAAAACAAAGTTACAAGCAAAGTTTTATACCTTTGAAGAGAAGAGCAACTCCAAGCAACAAAACCAAGCAAACAACATGCCTCTAGAGCTCAAACCAAGCTCAAAAGTACCTTAGCTCAAAGATGGTGAGATTTGGTTAAGGGCGTATAGGCAAAGGTTAAGGAATTGTAGTCAAAAGTGTAGATAATTTGCAGAGGGAGAGAGAGAACTAGTAGACAGAGGAAAATTTTTGAGTTCAAAATTTTCTAACCTTGCTACAAGAGAGAGGGGGCCCCTATATATAGAAAAAATGAAATTCCCTCAAGATCTAGCCATACACGTGGGGATAGATGCATGCATCTGTGCAAACAGTTGGCACAGTTGGCATAAAATATCTGCAAAATACACTGGTGGCCGGCAAGGCAGCCAAAAATGATGGCCTAGCGGCCTCTAGGGATGGCCGGCAAGTCACCAGAGATTGCAAGGCTGGAAAGACCAAGGCATGATCCAAAAAATGAGACAAAAAGGGTGTAGGGTTTGAAAGGCTCAAAGTTGTGGCATTCTGTTGAGGACTTTGAGCACTTGGTGAGCAAACAGGCTCATCATCGGATGTGCATGCAAGGACGTCCAAGTTGTAAGGCCGTCAAAAATGGGGTGTCTACAATTTGCATCCACGTTAGGCTTGAAGATAGAACAACTAGAGTCTTTACTTATGGTTGAGTCATCAGTTGGGGGTCAGATTGTTCTGAATCGGGGGTGTCGTGGGTTTGTAATCGAGGTAGCTAAATGTCAACTTCCTTTTAATCTTGTGCTGTTAGAGATGTCGGGTTTTGATGTCATTCTTGGTATGGATTGGTTGTCATCTTACCGTTTTATTATAGATTGTTACCATGGAAGAGTCACTACGTGTACTGCGGGTGGGGACTGCTTTTACTTTTTGGGAGATAGGGCCGGTGGAGGGTTGTCGCCGTTGTATGAACTGCGAAGTTGAGGTAAACTTAGTTTTCTTCTTACAACTATTGTAGATGATGGGAATAGTGTGACTCGGGAGTTATTTCCTAAGGTAGTTTGTGAGTATCTAGACATTTTTCCTGAGGATCTCATTGAATTGCTACCTCATTATGAGGTAGAGTTTTCTATAGACCTGGTGCCTGGTACAACACCCTATCTCCACGTTGCCATATAGATTTACCCCTATGGAGCTGTTTGTTCTAAATGAACAACTACAAGAGTTATTAGATAACGGTTTTATATGTCCAAGTACCTCGCTTTGTAGAGCACCGGCTCTCTTTACTAAAAAGAAAGATGGTTCGTTGAGGCTATGTATCGACTACCATAGATTGAATAGGGTCACAATTAAAAACAAATCGTCTCTGCCTCAAATAGATGATCATTTTGACTAACTTAAGGTTCCCAGTTGTTTCTCAAAGATAGACCTAAGATCGGCTTATCATCAGTTGCGAGTGAAAGACAAGGATATTCCTAAGACAAGCCTTTCATACTCGATATGGCCACTACGAATTTCTTGTAATGCTATTTGGTTTAACCAGCGCTCCTACCACCTTTATGGACTTAATGAATCGAGTCTTCTGAGATTATCTTGATAAATTCATGGTGGTTTTTGTGGATGATATTCTCATTTATTCACCTTTTGAAGAAGAGCATGAAAAACACCTTCGTATTGTCTTGCAGTTGCTTAGGGAACATCGGTTGTATGATAAGTATGAAAAGTGTGATTTTTGGCTTTCAAAGGTGACGTTATTGGGTCACGTTGTCTCAAGGAAGGGAGTCACTATTGATTCATCAAAAATTGAAGTAGTGCAGAAGTAGGAATGACCTAAAAATGTTTTCCAGATTCGTAAGTTTTTAGGTCTTGCCAAATATTATAGACGATTTGTGAAAGACTTTTCCACTCTTGCGGCACCATTGATTAGACTAACCAGGAAAGGAGTAAAATTTTCTTGGAATGAATCTTGTGAGAAATCCTTCTTAGAGTTAAAGACTACATTAACTTCACCACCCATCTTGATTATTCTGGAGAGAGGACTAGGTTATATAGTTTACTATGATACTTCTAGAAAGGGTTTGGGATGCGTTTTGATGCAAGAAGTAAAGTTGTGGCATATGGTTCACGTCAACTAAATACTCATGAGTGGAACTACGCAACTCATGACCTTGAATTAGCTATAGTGATTTTTTCTCTAAAACTTTGGATTAAATGGAAGACTACGATTTTGAATTGCACTACCACATGAGAAAGGAAAATGTAGTGGCTGACACCTTCAACAGAAATTCTATGAGTACAGTTGTTAGCCTTGCCATGAGAGAGTGGAAGATGTTGGGTGACTTGGGTGAATGCAATGTGAAGCTCAGCGAGTCTTCTGGACAAGCCGCCTTATTTTTAATTCTTGCTCAACCTTCACTAGTCACATGAGTTTTAGAGGCGCAACAAAGTGATCCAGAAATAGAAGCAATTAGAGAGACAATTTTCCAAGGGAAAGAATAAAAGGGTTGAGGGTGCATTCTAATTCAAGTGTCTGATATGTAGATCACCTCCTTATACCAAATTCATAAAGATAAAGTACTTCGAGAGTTTCATCACTCATGTCTCACAATCCCTTCGGGAGGCACAAAAATGTATCATGATTTGAGCCGTCAATTTTTGTGGAGAGGCATGAAATGAGATGTAGCTTTGTTTTATCTAAATATTTACTTATCAACAAGTCAAGGCAGAACATAAAAATTCGGCGGGGTTATTACAATCCTTACCTATACCTGAATGGAAATGGGAGCAAATCACAATGGATTTTGTTTTAGGTCTTTCTAGAACTCAGAAGGGTAATGACGCGATTTAGGTTATAGTAGATCAACTAACTAAGTCGGTACATTTCCTTGCAATGTGTATGGGTGACTCGATTGATTATTTAGCGGAACTTTATATTAGGGAGATCGTTCGGCTTCATGGGGTTCCGGTAAGCATTGTCTCAGATAGAGATCCTCGCTTCATCGCACGATTGTGGCAGAGTTTACAAACCGTCATAGGCACTCAATTGACTTTTAGCACAGCCTACCAC
This sequence comes from Camellia oleifera, assembly GCA_022316695.1. Taxonomy (NCBI): domain Eukaryota; kingdom Viridiplantae; phylum Streptophyta; class Magnoliopsida; order Ericales; family Theaceae; genus Camellia; species Camellia oleifera. The sequence continues at coordinate 155,738,488 of CM039305.1, forward strand.
CCTCAAACCGATGGTTAGTCTGAGCGCGCAATTCAAATTTTCAAAGATATGTTGAGAGCTTGTGTACTAGATTTCAAAGGTTCATGAGAGAAATATTTGCCTTTAGCAAAGTTTTTCTACAACAATAGCTTCCAAGCTAGCATTAGGATAGCACCTTCTGAAGCTCTGTATGGGCATCCTTGCAGGTCGGTCGTGTGTTGGGTTAAGTTAGGAGATTCACCCATGCTTGGGCTAGACTTAGTTTGAGAGACCATCGAAAAAGTAGCTCTCATTTAGAAAAGGTTAACCATGCCCAAAGTTAGCAGAAAAGTTATACAGATCAAAGAAGACGACCCTTATCCTTTGAGGTAGGTGATCATGTGTTTTTAAAGATATCACTTAGGATGGGCTTAATGAAGTTTGGCTAGAGTGGAAAGCTATCACCAAGATTCATTGGTTTGTTTGATGTTATTGAACCAGTGGGAAAAGTCACCTATTGTCTTGCCTTACCACCACAACTATATGGGATATACGACGTGTTTCACATCTTAATGCTTCATAAGTATGAGCCAGACCCTTCACATGTCTTAGATTGGACAAACTTGGAAGTAGATGAAAACGCTTCCTATGAGGAAAGACCCGTAAGGATTCTAGACTCCCGAGAGTAGTCTTGGGAGGTAAAACCATTCCCCTAATCAAGGTATTGTGGCACCATCACGAGGTAGAAGAAGCCACTTGGGACAGGGAAGCCGAAGTTTATGAGAAATATCCTAATTTGTTTAATGATGTGTAATTTTGTTACCTTTTATTGTATTAATATCTTGCATCTAAGTTAGTGGAACAATGAATTTGCATTGATTACCTAAAGACTTGAAGCAATAAATTGTAATGGGAATGTTAAATTGATTTTACTTTCCAATGGATGACATTTTGATGATTGGGATTATTGTAAGATTAGCATTCCCCTTTCTTGAGAGTTATTGGAGTTGTTTTGACAAGGATTATAGAAATTTCGGGGACAAAATTCTTTAAAGAGGGTAAGCTATGACAGTTGATTTTGGCAGACCGCTCAAGCGGTCATTTGGTCACTTGAGTGAAGATGCATGGTTCTCAGTAGTTGTCATTTTATAAGCAAGATCGCTCGAGCGGTAAAGTGGTTGCTCAAGCGCAGATTTCAGGGTCCTAGTATTTTCATTGTAACTCTGGAAAACTTCTAAGACCTCTTATTTACCACTAAAGCACTGAAACGATCGAGCGGTCTCTTCGAAATTGTGTTATTCGCTCAAGCGATGGAAAGTTCACTTGAGCGGTTTGTTCGGGTCAGCTTACTTAAAGTCGATCTAACTCATTTCTTTTTCATTTTTTTTTCCAACTATTTTCTCTCTCCATCACCCATTCCAAAACCCTAACACTCCAAACACAAGATTTGTTAAACTTTTATCTTAAATCTACCCAAGATCTTCCTAGAAAGTTGAAAGGAAAGCTCGGGTCAAGTGTTCTACCAATTGCTTTGCTAGTTGATCAAGTAGGAGTTGAGTTTGCATTATAGCTCTCAAATCTTGAGGCAGGGGTACTGTAGCTAGTTTTTTGCGCTCCTTGGAGGGGTTTAGCCTCCTCAGACACGATCGCGCTACAGTTCGGACTCCCGTGGTTTCGAACCTGGTTTTGCAAGTGTAATGTGAAACATAAATGAGAGTCCAAATCTGACAAATCCTAGAAAAATCCACTATTCGCAAGAAATGCAAAAAATGGACTGCATTGCCAGATTTCAGAGTCGCCTCCTAATAGTTTTGGAAAAATTAGGAAACCCATGACTCATACCAAAGGCCACTTGTTCGTCATAACCAAAGTTTGTCTTAGTTTGGAAACTGAGATATGAGAAGGAAAGGTCATGAATTGAGCACCCCACTCACCCGATCAAAGACTGGCATCTACTAATCATGATGTGATTTTTATTAACATTATATGCTCATGTTCTAATTATTTAATATGCTAACATTACTACATCAGGCAAACAAGTATAGACTACGTCGCTCACTTTGGAATGCTTTGATTTCATGCGATTTTTGAAAATATTTTCGAATATGTGCAATTTTAAGGAAAAAAATGCTCATATGTACAATAATCAAAGCTATTCCAATTTAAACAAAATAGCCTCCATCCACAAGCATTCATAGAATCATTTCAATTAAGCACATAGCCTCATGGTAGTTATGCTTGACATGGTAACACAAACATACATACATGATATGCTAAAGCAAAAAAATGCTTACCACAAATATCTGAAGCAAGCCAAAGAAAAAAAAGATAGTTAAGAAAAATGCATGATCCTAAAATATGTGCATGATTAATGCAATATAGTACAAAATACAACTAATAGATTCAGCTATTCATATGACATGTGAATCAACTCAAAGCATGCGGTAGTGCACATAGGCGAATAAGAAATGATAACGATGTCAAGATATGGTGAGCCGAATCCTCATATATGCAAAAATGGATACAAGTCATGGAAATGAAAAAGAAAATATGATGCTATACAACCACGGTAAGCATGCAAATAAAAGGGAGAAAGAAATTTGGATGGGAGACATACACCAATTATTACAAATTTGCCCACGTACAAGAGGGTCTGAATGTCCGAATGTTCTAATTAATTACAAATCTGAATGAATAATTACCTAATTTATTACAACAATAATATTACGAACAAAGATCACATGTTTGCTGACGAAGACAGTCCTCAGAAACTGCTCTGTTTCACTCTTAGCCACTGCTCTGTGTTTTCAGTAAACTGCACTGTGTACCATACTTTGGAGCCTGACTGGCCCACAAAGAGGCTCAGTCAGGTCCAAAGAAATCCGGCCGTGCCCTATTCTTTGGTAAAAAGACTGTTTTGTACACTGAGGTGAAAACAGTGCAGACAAAGTGTTTCTAAGAGATGTTTGTCCTCTTTGCCCTTCCCTATCATGAAGATATTCATGGGAGGAGTAGATTCACTTCCAAATTATCAACCAATGCAAATTTGTTGCATGATGATCTTTAGAAGCAATAGGATAAGAATTCAATAAACAAAACAAAAAGACAAAAATTACCTCCTTTCTATCATGAAGTTAATTCAAGAAAGGGGGTAGACATGCTTCTTGAACCATCAAACATCACTAATTTAATGTGCAATGATTCTAGAAGTGACGGATTTAGTATAACGTCCAACTGAACCTAGCCAATTTTATTATCTTTTTACTTTAATTTTATTCCAGTTTTATTACCCTTTTTTACTTTGCCTTTCCATTTCTTATCTTTTCTTCCTTTTTGTCCAATGGTGATGTTTAAGTCCACTAATGTCCAAAGCAATAAAGATTAGCAAGCATGGCTTGACCTGAGAAATGAAACCTTTGAGTCCTTTTCTTTGGGGGAAATTACAAAGGAGGAATGAAACCCATTTACGAGCAATAATGAATTTGGAGTCAAATCTGAACGAGGGCGATAATGATTCTAAATTCAAACCCGATAACAAGCTATAATGAAACCTTCCTTTATGATTTTCAAGGGTCTAAAATCGAAAGTTAGTCCCTTAGAAGTAATGCACCGACGATTAAGGAAAATATCAAACAAGGGATCATGCTTAGCATAAAAGAGAGGTAATGCCCTAGTAATGAACCTCCGAAGAGATTAAACTATTTAGCATGAGGGGTCTCTTTCTTATGCCTTAAGCGGAGATCTTTTGTTTGATACAAATCTTAATAATAAAAAATAAAAAATAAAAAATAAAAAAAAACAAAGAAAGGAGGGAGGTTGCAGACATGAATGGAAAGTGGAGGATTACAATGACATGAGTACTTGAATATTTACATAAAAGCTATAAGGAAAATGAAAGAAAAGGACTATCAACTCAAACGGATTGGCAGCTATGTCCTAAACACACCAAACCCATCAGGACTTACAACAATACAATCATAATATTCAAAACATAAATTTAAAAGACATTACATAGCCCCAAAAATAGCACAAAGCTATGCTAAAAATCAGTTTTAAAAGGTAGAAAATATTAACAAAAATGGAGGAGAACAAATCTAGCAAGCAAGCCTAAGGAAAGGTGGCTAACCCTTCCACTTTTTTGTAACCTTAAATCACATTTTTCAGCCCCTCAAAACATTTGAAAAACAGTGTGTAGGCAAGAAAAAGAGAGGAAAAAATGAAAGAAAAGTAAAGATGAACTCTTAATTGACAAACTTGATTCCAAACACCCTCAAGTTTATGAAATATGGTTTGAAACTTCAACAAAAAGCTTCAAGAACAAGCTCTAATGGTGTATGTATTGTGTATGTAAAGCCAAAGGATGATATGGAAGTAACGGGAAGAAGGAGGATGGTTTTAACTCTCAATATCCTTCAAAGCCTTTAGGAAAATCTTCTAACCCTCAATTCTGAAGGCAGGTGGTTCATTTAAAGAATTTGGGAAGTTTTGGTCAAAAATATCTTCAAAAAAAAAAAAAAAAAAACAAATGGCGAATTCCTACCAGCTGTCCTACTTATTGCTAATGAGACTCGGCCGGGCCACAAAACACATGACTGGGCCCAAAAATGAAAAGCCAAGTATAAAAGGCACTATGGACTATTTTTCATTCAAACCTGGCCGGTTTAAACAAGGCACGTCCTAATCTAAACAAACCCTGTTGTGTCTAAAAAACTATTTTCAAGCCCGACTTCAAATGGGCATATCTCCCTCATCCGGACTCAGTTTTAGGTGATTCTTGAGTCTAAATTGAAACCCCAAAAGTCTAATTTCCAATGGTAGTGGCCTCACATCTAAATTATAATTGTACAAAGAGATATGACTAATTTAGTGAAGTCTGTTAATTTCTTTCTTAACGGTTTGATGCTCAACCTTTTCCTAAACTAGTTTTCTTCTATCCCCTCCTATTTCCTTCAACACCACACCTATAAATAAGATGTTTTAAAGATTTTTCAAAGAGTTCACCTCCGTTTCATTTATTTCCACTTTGTCCTTACTTATTTTACTGAAAAGTGCAACATTTTAATTGAAATGCGAGTCTCAAAACATTGTAGAAATATTTGGAAAAATATTTTGAAAAGAGATTTCAAGGTCTAAAGTAGTTTAGCCAAAATGGGGTGTAAGGTTTGGGATTAGAACTTGAATCCAAATTTTTTTCGTTGAGAATTCAAAAGAATGCACAGTGTAACTTTCATCATTGAGTGTTTGGAATGAAGTGCCCAAGTCTTAGGGACAGTCAAAATGGAGTGTCTACAGGTATCTTTAACTTGTTATATCTTTAGATTGGAATTCATATGTGGTATTTTCATTAGATAATTATCTTTATATATATATATATATATCTATATATATGGATTATGTTGGGTTGTGAATGAATTGGAAGAAAAAGGGGCTATACTTTACCATTATAGAAGGGTTTATGTATATTATTGACAATCATTATTCTTGAGGATGAGAATTTGCTTCTAATTTATGAAAGAGGGAAAACCACTAAATTTTCTATAAACCCTAGTTTTCAAATTGTTCAATAAAGAGGGGTTTTGCTTAATTAGTCTTTTGAATCTGAAGTTAAGTGGGTTGCTTGACTTTGATGTTAGAATATAAGACTCTAAAACTTTTTCTATACAAAACTTTGTGATGGTGATGGTGGTGAATTGAAGAATCTTTTATTGTTTAAGTGTGAATTATTGAATCGTGCTGAATTGAAATCATCCTAGGAAAAATGAGAATTTCAAATTCATGCATCAATTGCATTATTACATTTCTTCTATGGTACTACATTTGTGTGAATAGTTGAAAGTATTGAAATGAGGTAAATAGTCTATGAGTTCGGGTAGTGAGTCGGGTTTTATTTGAGTTGTGTAATGCAATTGGTACCTGCTCGACGAACCAAGGTGACCAATTGCCCTATCTGCACATATTGCCAGACAAATGTGGCAAAATGTTTTTGGGTGTCCACGAGCCTATAGCTTTTCAAGTCAGCAAATGTAGAAAAACATGGTTTTTGGGTGTCCATGTCCCCGCCGTTTATAGAGTCGACAAATGTGGAAGGGAAAAATGTTTTGGGTGCCCATCGCCCTGCCATTTCTGGAGTCGGCAAATGTGAGACTATTTTCTATATATATATATATATATGCAATTTGAGTTTGTGGCTTTCATTTGGGATGTCAGAGTGTATTTACCACCCATGTTTACCCTAGAAACGTTGAACAAACTTCATGCATTGCATATCTCATGTTCATATATATATATATATATATTACAATTATCCCAATATTTGCATTGCATGATCATGTGTTTTTCAATTAATTATATAACCTATTAAATTTACTACCTATTGAGCATTTTGCTCGCCCCAAAGCTAACCATTTTCAGGAAATGAAATCGATGAGCCACCTAAGTGAATTACTTTGGAAAGAAAATTGGATGAAGCATGAATGTTCTCACGTTTGATGTTTTGTGCTGAAGCCTTGGTTTTTGTGGTGTAAATATAAAGGATTTCATTTTGTGAATCATGAATACTTCATAATAGAATGTAGTTACTTTTAGGCTTTTCTCATTTGTATAACTTCTTACCTATTGAATTGTTCCTTTTTGTTCTTAAATATGGATGTAAGCCAAAAGCGTTGTAATTCTCAAGAATAGTTCAATGGGGAAGAAGAGTTGATGAATTGTAATACTACTATTACTTCTTTTCCTTCTGTTTGTATTTATACTGAATGTAATAGGGGAACTGGGCTTGGGAGCTTTCTCATAGGGCGCCACATCTAACACTATCGGTGAGAAAGCGAATTTGTTTTAAGGAAACTGTGTGAAACACAAGACTCGGTTTGCTTTCCTTATCATTTGTTCTTTATTTTTTGAAGATTAATTGATTTCGACAAGTCCTAATAGTTATTTATCCATGTTACTAATTTGTTCAAGTGGTTTTGGTTTATTTGAATCCATTATGTAATCTATTCATTTTGTCATAGTCTATTCTATATTTTGTTCTTTAATTTAAAAAAAAAAAAAAGTTGTTTTGTCGTTCCTATTTTATTTATTTTTCTATTATTATCATGGAAAAATACCAACAATAACAAGGGTATTGTTTAGTGAAATTAATGAGTTGTTTACAATTCTTGGTTTTTAAGAAACAAAGTTGTTTTAGGAGTTTATACTAAATTGTTTGGTGTGATTTTTATTTGTAACTTATTAAACATATATAATTTAAATAAACTAAAAAAAAAAGTTGATTAACTGAAAGCTAAAAGAGAAACGCATTTGGTTTTTAATTTTTTATTATCAATTCTTTATTTAATAATAAGTTGCACCAAACGAGCCAAAAAGGATCAAATTCTAGCAGCACTTATGTGTAATATATTTCACCAGATTTTATATTCATTAAACACAAAATTTATAGACCTTATTTGATCAAAGGTTGATGGAATTCAACTCTCTCTCTCTCTCTTTCTCTCTCTATCTCTCTTTTCCAAAATGATAATCAATATAAAAGCCATCAACTTGACTAAAAAGTTAGAGATAATGAATTTTCTAAACAAGAACATATCACACTATGCTGCTATGATTAACATAAGATTATTGTTAGAGCATGTGTAAAGATAGAGTTTCACATTGAATAAAGAATAAATTAATATATATATTAGATGGACTATCCACTTATAGGCTTAAGTTTTAAACGGGTATGAGTTTCAAACAATGTATGTTGGGCATTGATTGATGTGGCATTTGTGAACTCTAGAGTTTCTCTCTAATGGATTGGACTGGAATTGTTGTGCGCTTGTGGGCTCCTTTATTCCCTAACAATCGATATTAGAGTCGATAGCAGACGATTTATGGGTGGACTCTCCTGGAGCATTTGATGTTGGTGGACTTGGGCTTGCACGGAAAACTCTTGATGAAGTAAGAAAAAAAATCCATGGATTCTTGATCGGCCAAAATTCGTAGTGCATGTGATGCCCAAGTATATAGCCCGTCTTGTTTTCCTTTAATTGTGATTATCTTAGTCGTGTTGGGAGTGTCCAAATCTAATCTGAGGTCTTGTTGATCGTTTGGGTTCACCGTTCTTGAAGCTTTTCTCGGATTCTCGTCTTTATTTTATTTCAGAGTTGAGTTTTCACTTGTTTCGAAAAGCTTGAGTTGGGATCGGGGGTGTCATGGGTCTTGCAAGTGCAATTTTTGAGTGAAGAGCAAAATCGTACGTACGGAGGCTTGGGCTGCACGTGTGAGGAGGTGAGGCCGCACGTGTAGTGAAAGGGTGCCTGCGATGGTTCGAGACTGCTTTAATTGCATGAGTGGAGGGCACATGTAGACGGCGAGCCGCACGTGCAAGAATGAGTGGCGCACGTGAAAAAATGGTACCGCATGTGCAGGAACGCGCTGTATTTAAATTTTTTTTCTTTTTCTTTCCTTGGGTTGAGCACCCACCTCACTTTTCCCTCATCTCTCTATCTCTCTAAAACACTTTTCTCTTCCTTCTCTCTACAATTACTCTAACCAAATTTCATAAATCCTTTGATTTCTCCAAATCCATTAGAGCTTTGACCCTAGTTCTTTTATTAAAGTTGGAGAACTCTTCAAGGGCTACATTTTGTGTGGCAGAGATCAGATTTCAGCACCGTCAAATTTGGGGGTTTCTTCTTTCTTCATCTCCAAAGCTTAAGGTAGGGATAATCTTTGAGTTATATATATGTTTTTGCAAATTTATACTTGTTTCGAGTATTTATTCATGTTTTGATCGTGATTTTGGGTTGTTGAACCCTAGATGATTGTATGAGTGGAGTTTCCCTAATTTTTTCCAAAGCTTTTGAGAATATGAGCTATATTCTAAGGTGTGGGTGTTGTTTAGGAAGAATCTTTTCAAAAATGGAACAAAAAATCTTATTTTGTTGGAAACCCTAAAATTGGAGATTTGGGGAAAAAGTTGAGGTATTATGAAATTTATGCTTAGAGGATTGTTATGTGAAGAAATGATAGAGAAATTTCTATAATTGTATCAAATGAGGAATTTCATGGAGGAAATGAGAATTATTGATTTTGAAATTTATTGTTAGCTTGTCTTGGAAAACAACGTTTAGAAAATGATGTTTAACATGTGGAGAATACATGAATGTTGACATTGTTATATTATCTCTTAGAATTGTATTATGATATTACATTGATGAAAGATATGAAAATTTAATCACAATGGAGGATTGTGTGGTGGAATTGAAAATGGAACTATATAAATGCTTTGTATATTTTGCATTGTCATTCCATTGAATCGCTATTGAAATTGATTTTGAACCTTGCATTGGAAAATTATTAGCTAGAGAAAGGAATTGTTTTGTGAAACAAGATCATTTTGATTTGTTTTAGGATAAATACGTTGGTAGGTCCGGATATGAGGTGTAGTTAGTATTGGTTAAGTTGGCTAGAGTATCCATTGTGAAAGATCAAAAACACACACGGAGGAGGTACTACGTGCCTTTCGGTTAGCAACCGGTAAAATGGAGATTGGTAGTGCTTATTATGCCTACTTGCAGACACTAACCTAGGGATTACCTAAGTCTTATTTACCTCCCCTTGAACTACATTGAAGTTATTAAATTGTTACATTTTCAAATTGTATTGTGCACAAAGTTTTAAAAGATTGAGATATATGTTTTTGAGCATGACATGGCATACAAATTTATCTCAGGAGACTGTATAAAATGTATATACTTTGTTAAGATTTTTTTTACTGGGTTTTGTGTTCACCCAATGGGATTTTGTGCAGGAAAGGATGTGGTGATCCCACCGAGTTAGAGGCGTGGAATATTTTTGAGAGCACAAGGCTCTTTCCTTTTGTTTGTAATTATTTTTGACAAGCCAAGGGCTTTACATGTATGGGTTCGAAAAGCCATTTTTGTGTAATCAGGCTCAAGCCTTGGAATTTGTAGCCCTTGAGGGCATTTATTTGTACTTGACTTATTTTGCCACATGTTATAGATTCATATTTTAGAAATGTTGAATATATACTCGCATGTGGAATGGATTTTTTGTAAATCTCTTGACGTTTAATGAATACAAGTGTTGGAGATTTGATGATGATATTAATGTTGATACCTTATTTCAGTATATATTAAGCATCGGATGTCATTAAATTGGAACACAAGATTATGTTGTTGGAAGGTAATTGTAACACCCCAATTTTTATACCCAAATAATAATACGATAACCATGGTTCTTTAAAGTAAAACTGAAAATAAATCCCCACACTTGCATTACATGATACAAATAGTCTTCAGGCGATAATACATTCACTTCAAATCAAAATAACATAAACAAATAGATACCCCCAAGGGTTTACAAGTTTCCAAGGCTTAGGCCTGGTTACACAAAATGGTTATTCAAACCCACACGAATACAGCCATTGGCTTACAAACAGAGTTACAGCAAAATGAGAGCCTTGTACTCTCAACACATATTTCGTTGCCTTTAGTTAGGCAGGATCACCACATCTTTTCCTGCACAAAAATCCCGTATGGTGAGCATAAAACCCAGTGAGAAATCCTTAACAAAGTATATACATTTTATACAAGTGTCAAGAGATAAAATGCACATGTCATGCTATGTCCCTTTTTGAAAGTAAATCACATTTTCATCTTTTGAAAACCATCACGCTCAATGATGTTATGAAATTTCAATTGTTCAAAACTTAACAATTTATTTCAAGGCCAGTAAATACGACTCTGGTAATCCCTAGGTCGGTATTTGCAAGTAGACTATACAAGTACTACCAAATTGTCATTTTTACTAGTATTAATCGGAAGGCTCGACACCTATCCGCGTTGGTTTTCGGTCTTTCACCCTGGACTCGTAGGCCAACTTATTCAATATCATCTACACCACCTATCAAGACTTACCAACGTATTTACCCCAAAACCATTCCATGAAAACTTATTTCTCAGCATTCTTTTCTCAATGCAAGTTTTCAAATTAACTTTCAAAGTTTAATATAATCAAATGATTTGATATGCCAATTTCACAAGATGAATATAAATACTTTTATTCCGATTCATTATCCAAGGAATAATACAATTCCCTATTCTCAAGTATTCTCAACAATTAGTCATTTCAAGACTATTTCAACGTTTTGAATAATAATTTCCAAAATGAACAACAATTCTCTTATTCCCTGAAATTCATCATTTATATAAATATAAATAAGAAATTTTCCAAACATCCATTTATTTTGACACACAAAGTAAATATAACAATATCATTCATGGATTTTCAATTTCTTTTAAAAATTTCCAATTTCTAGGTTTTCTTACCAAAACTATACAACTCAAATTTTTTGAAGGAAAACTTTTCAAAAATCATCTTTTCTTCAATCAACGAAGATCAAAACCCATAAGATCATTTTAAAAGAACAAGAGACAAACCCACTTTCAAAATCGCTCAACTTCTTGAATCAATAATCAATTTTTAAAGCTATCGAAGGATGATTTCGAAAATCATCTAGATCTTGTAAAAATATATATATATATATATAACTCTAAGAAAATCCCTACCTCAAGTATTAAAGAAGATTTGAGATGAAACCCCAAAATCAACAATGCCTAAACTCGATCTCCACCGTACACAATGAAACCCTCAAGATGATAACCAACTTTGATGAAGAACTTAGGTCTAAATCCCAATGGGTTCGGAGAAATCAAAGAGAGAAGATGACTTCTAGAGAGAGAAGCTCTAGATCTGAAATTCTAGAGAGTTTTAGAGAGAGAGAGAGAACAGAAAAAGTGATTTTAAATATCAGATTCATGAACTGATATAACATAGTCCACTCAAGCGTGGAAAGCCCCGCTCGAGCGTCAAACACAGCCACCCGTTCAAGCACGGAAAGCTCTGCTCGAGCGTCGAATACACTTTCTCAGTACTTTTGCAGACAGGTCAAACTTCTGGAACCAAACATTTTTCGCTTGAGCGGAGCGCATAAACGGCCGCTCAAGCAGACAAGCAACTTCGAATGCATTTTTCATTTTTGCTTCGAGGGCGTTGCCCCTCGTCCCTGCACGGGCACTGCCCGGACCTGCCACGGGGCGCTGCCCCTAGACCCCCATGAGCTAACCGGGCAGCGCGATCCTCGACTTACTCAGCGAAGTGGCAAAATATGAAAGAATTAACTTCTGATACAACTCTGCAAGGAAAAATTCGGGTTGGATTTGCATCTAAAGGTTTGGAGACATTACCTGTTCCAAACACATCGCTACAACTAGATAACCAAAATAAGGGAAATACAGGGAAACTAAGATACATAACACTGTTCAAAACCATACCAACCTGAGCCTGGAACACCACACAGAGACGGGTCAAAATCGGGATCGCTACAGTAATGAGTTGTTTATGTTAATTTTGTTGGGGTGTTACAATGCACATGGAGGTTGGACAACGGCAAGGTGGCTCTCTCAATGGAGTATGGTGGTTCACGATGGAGTTTGTGCGGTTGGGTAGGTTCGGTTTGACTTGATGTTGAGTACGTGTTATCTATGATGGGGGAGTACATGTTATCTATGATGAACTTGCGGATAAAGATAAAGACTCGAAGAAGAGTAAGGAGAGGCCGATGTTTGTGTAATACCCCTGTTTTGTATTATGTTAATTGGTCCCTAATACGAGTATGATTATGTGTTGAGTATGATTTTGTGTGCCATTATGTGAAAATAGGTGGTTTTCAACTTCTATCTGTTCACCGGAGGAATATCTGTTTGATTATCTGCTTCGGAAATTAAATTGAGGGCCTTATCGGCCACCGAACCCAAAATTGATGACGCCATTCTGATTGGCATAATTTTTAGAGCCTACGGTGAAATTTAATTGAAAAATTGATTCAGACCAGATTAAGTCGATTTAATTGATGAATTAGTGCCCCAAATATTTTATATTGAAATATTATGTTAGTGGACCTTGTTGTATGATAGCATTACACTCCCCTCTAGCCCTTATGAACTCAAAATCTGAGTTAGACTATTGAGAGGAAAAGAGAGCCGGCTGTAGAGAGGAGGAGAGAAGAGAATTGAGCAAACTTAGCTCAAAGCTTGGGAACCTTGAAGATTATTCAAGTTTTGACCATAGATTGGGAGAATCAAGCCTCTGGATAAGTGAATTCATGGATATTAAGTTGTAATTTTGTGAATCCAAGTTAGAATAATGGTCAAGAACATGATTTAGTTTGATTATGAGGAAATTGAATTGGGTTGGTTGAATTGAAGGCCATTATGTGCATGCATGTAAGAAAGTACCTTGAATTTGCATGTTTTGTATAATCCGTGTACAATTTTAATTGAAGCTCATGTTATAATCATCATTTGTGCCATCTAAGTTGAGAATGTGGCTAAATCATCACATGCATGTACAATTTGAAAAGACATGAGCTTGAATGCATGAGTTTGTTATGTTGATGTTGAGTTTGACATGTTGTGGGATATGCAAGTAGATAAATCAAGAAATTGAGCTTCCTAATGTTATAATCTTGCATTGGTGTCATGTTAGCATGACTATATTTGATATTTGAGCCATTGCATACAAGTAATGTAGCTGGAAAATCGAATTGGAGCTCAAGACTCAATCTGGAAAACCCAGATTTCTGATGTCCGCTCGAGCGGGTGAAGTGTCGCACGAGTGGGAAAATCGTGCTCCCAGCACTTTTTGCAGACATGGTTCCCGCTCGAGCGGGGAATTTAACGCTCGAGCGAGGAGCTATGTAGACAGACAATCCGCTCGACCAGCAGAGTTCACGCTCGAGCGTGATTTTGATGTAACCAGTATTTTTGCAGGCCTTAAGGGTACGCTCGAATGGGGAAGTCCACGCTCGAGCGGGGACCTTATTTTCTGAAATTCTGAAATTGCATTCTGTGTTCTGTTTTCCGTTCTCTTTCACTTATATGCACTCTTAGGCATGCATTGAGCATTGTTAATGAGTTAACAAGATAAGAATGAAGCCTAAAGAGGAATATGTGAATTAAATAACGGATTGAACTGTTAGTGACCCTTTTGTGTTCATGAAATGTGTAGGGTCAAGCTCCAGGGCAAATCCACAAACCGATCACTATGAGTAATATCGATATTTGAATGCTTGTGAATGTCCAATGGTTTACTTCCTTATAAGCTGTATGAGTTGCTAATTGGGATTCTGGACGAAAGTCTGACATGAATAGATAAATGGACCAAGGGTCGTTTTGATGAACATAAATGGACCAAAGGTCGTTTTGATAAACATAAATGGACAAAAGGTCGTTCTGATAAACATAAATGGACCAAAGGTCGTTTTGATAGAACTGAATGGACCGAAGGTCGTTTTGATATAAATGAACAGACCGAAGGTCGTTTGACATATATGAATGGACCGAAGGTCGTTTTGACATGAATGAGTGGGCCGAAGGCCGTTTTGACATGAATGAGTGGGCCGAAGGCCGTTTTGACCCAAATAAGTGGGCTGAAGGCCGTTTTGACATAAGTGAAAGGGCCGAAGGCCGTTTTGACAAAAAAATGAACGGTCCGAAGGCTGTTTTGACAATAAATGAATGGGCCGAAGGCCGTTTGACATGAATGGAAATCTGAATGGGCCAAAGGCCAGAATGTTGAAATTACGGTTACTTGATTTGAATTTCATATTATATATATATATGTTAAATAGAAATATGAATTGGGCCCAAGGCCGTTTGGAATATGTTGTTTTACATATTGTGGTATCTTCTTATTGATATTATTCACTGGGCTATCGCTCACTCTCAATCATGTGTTTGTAGGTGAGCCAAGAGAAGTCCAAACCCAGCCCCAGTGAAGTCTGTATGTAACAACTAAGGTTTTGAGAGAGTCAGCCCTTGTATCTCACGCACGAGACCTGTCTTCGCCCTTTTGTTATGTATTTACATTTTGTCAGGTTGGCGAAGTTTTGAATACGTCTGTATATAGTCTTCATGGGTTGACTTAGTTTGGATGATCCTGTCTGTATAGAATCTTATGTCATTACACTTTCTGTTGTGAGTTATTAACATATGTACGTATGGAATGTTACGGTGTGCATATAAGCACGGCTCTATAGACAAAGTTTTAAATTTGCTTCAATTTGGCCCCTTTTACTCTGATGAGTCTTATCTTATTTGGTTTGAGGCCGTAGGTAATCTCATGATTACTGGCCGGTTACGTCCTTAACCCATGGAGGCGGGTTCGGGTCGTGACAGAGTGGTATCAGAGCACGAGTTAATAACTCACACACTTGTCCAAAAAGAGCAATAAGCGTCTAGATAAGATCTAGGATGCATTTATGTGGTAAATATGAATTTGGAGGCATTGATAATATGCTTAACTATTTTGATATTAACTTTGGAAGCATCAAGAATATGCTTAAGTGTTTCGATATGAACAGTTATGTGCTATAATTCACAAATTGCTTGCATGGTAAACCTTTGGGATATGTATGCTCTCTAGTATATGCATACTTGTGAACCTTTGTATAAAGTATAATGCTATGTTTGGCATAAATGAATGATTGTCTAAATTCTCCTTGAATGTAATCGTGGTATCCTTAGCAGAGGCCCTCGCCCAGGGGACATAATACTGTGGCTTATGGTCATGAGGCCCTAGCCCGGGAGAAATAATACCGTGGCACAGGCCCTTGCCCGGGGGAGATAATACCGTGGCCTATGTATAAGATATGTTGATATGCTTGACCAACATGATATGTCACGCTAAAGGAAGTACCACATATGATTCGAATATTAGATATGAATTGTTACACTAATGTGTACAACAAGTTTGTTTTGTTATAATGCACATACATGAATATGTGAACCATGAAAAGGTGTTTATGTGCATTCAATTCTGCCTACGGGTGTCTATGTGAAATACGAACACGATTTGAGTATGTAAATACTTAGTAAATGTTCAGCATGCGATATTTGATAAGTATGCAATTATCTGTTATGTATGTGATTAATTGCGTACGATATGTGAAATGAGAATATAACAATGTGCCTATGTGTGAATGTACCCATGTGTATTTGTGTTTAATTTCGTATTGGGCATCCCAGTATTTGGCAAAGTTTGATAAGGATTTGTGCAAAGTATGGATAAAGTAAGGGCATACGAGTTGGCGGACTCTCATAGCTCGATTTGATAGACTAGAAAGAATAGTACAAGAAATGACAGAAATCTTAAGACAACAATGACAGTCGCCGCTACGGCAAGAGCCTTTGCCATCACCAGTGTAAGAAACATTGAGGAGTTTGAATTCGAAATTCAGAGGTTTGTTATAGGTGTGGTGAAATAGGCCGCACGATAAAGAACTGTCCCCGAACTGAACAAAATGTGAATAAATCTTCTGCTTCAGCTAAATTCGTACCGATGGTAGGAATTGCTAATCAAGAGAAAGTAATTGCACTCGTTTCAGAAAGTACTCAGAATGCTGCAGCCATTATTCCAGGTATCTATATTGTTTATAAATGAATACCTATATGTGATTGATTCTGAATTAGTGCATGTGTACATATTTGTTTGGGGTTTTGTTTGATTCGGGTCAACATGTCCCTTCATATTGGCTACCTGTGTATTCGGATTGGTTAGACCCATAAGATTGAGACTGTATTTATTGAACATGTATGCTCCGTTTGGGAAATTTGTGAAATATGTTTTGGGATATTGATTGACTCTGCAGATGCACATATATATCTACACCTATGCTCAGGGTGATTTATTATGTTACCATCTTCAATGACTAAACCACTGGAATTATGATTCTGTAATCGTGTGACCAAGTTGAGTGCCCTAAATGATGAACTCTATAATTGTGAGACCATATATTTTGATTGGTAGAAAGTTGACTGGGTGATGTGACTAATTTAGAACTTTGCGTAACAATCCCATACTATGTGTACCCAAGGAACTTTGTATGATGTATTACTGTGCACCATGTTCTTGCATATAAGGCTTATTTGGGAACTGCTATACTGATTATGGTATGTACCTCCTGATATGAACACTTGCATGCTTATGTAACTATACCTGAACTTATGTGGACAATACCGTATTGTACGTGATTTGAAACACTTTGATATGAACAGTTGTGATGAATGATTCTGATACGACCTTGAGAACTGATAAACTTAGGGCAGTTGTGAAACTATCAGCCATGTGCCTAAACAAACGAAGTGAGCTTTACAGAATCAAATGTACCTTATTTGAGAAAACTTCTATTTGACTTGATCCAATAGAACCTTTGTCTGAATTGACCTGATAGAACCCTCATTGGATATAATTTGATGGGACCTTTGTTTGATTTAATTTGACAAGACCTTTGCTTGGATTGATTGATAAGAACCTCTATCTGAGTCGATTTTGTAAAAGGGGGTTAAAAATTGTCTATAAATAAATGACCAAATTATTATTGGCAGGAAAACTGATGGACCCAAAACTTGAATCCGTTTGGAGTGCTTGACTTATTTGAAAGACCTTTTATGGGCTATCAACAGATTGATTTGACTATAAGCTATACTGAACAGTTGTCCTTGACTGATCAGAATATGTTGTGTATGGGAGAGTGGTTGCTTCAGTGTTATCGGATTTTGGAAGATCAGGTTACGGTGAGCGGTATTATGTTTGTTTTGATGACATTCTTGGGGCGTCCTTTCGTGCTAGGGGACATTAAGCCTATGTAACACCTTTGATCGAGATACCTTTTGCCACCGACGGTTTCGTACAGGTGGGTTTGACTAATCGATCTCGAGTCGGCACCAACGGTCGTGAATAGGTGTGCTTGATTCCGAGACAATTATTCCTTTGTTTTGTCCGGAATGTCATCCTTTGATATTATGTAGATGTTATAGACATCCAAGAAGCTGTGAAAAATCCTGATTATCTATAAGTGTGCGAATTCAGTACACCTTGTGAACGCCCGCCCAGCGCCATTATATTCTGTAATTTGGGCCCTGAGGATGTGTAAATTGTGCTTAACATGTGATTGACTCCTTTGATACTACCTTTGCCATTATGGAGGTTTATATATGAATTGCCTTATGCTTTTGATGACTATCAGATAATGTGGAAAGACTCGATAGAATAGGAAATTGAATATTGAACTGAATTGTGAACTGTAAACTGTTGAATGAATTGAGAACACGTGTATTATGTCAGAAATTGCCTGCTTCGATGTTATTATACTTTACAATCAGTATTATGGGGATGTCTAAACCATATGTATTGCGTGGGTAATTACTTCGATGTTACCTCTGTTGATTCGGGAATCAGTATCTGGATCCACCTTATATTCCTGAAGACTTTTGATTGACCTTGGATAATTGTGATGAGTCATTGGACTAAATACCGAATCGGATTGTGAATTGTGGAATTATCGAAGAATGAATTGAACTTTTGTGACAAGGAATAGACCAAACTTCTGTGATAAAGTTAGCCGACATTGAAATAAATATGTTGGTGACCTACCTTGAAGAGGGCAATTGGTGAATGTGTCTAAATATTTTTCGGTGCCAACAGGGCGAAGTTGAATTTCAGATAGTGGCGGGACTACTTCAACCTCCCTCTATTTTGGAATGGAAATAGGAACATGTGACTACGAATTTCGTTGTGGGGCTACGTTGAGCACCCAAGGTATAAGCCCCATTTGGGCTATTGTAGGTAGAATTATTAAAGTTTGCTCATTTCTCCCTATAAAATCTTGTATGATGCTTGCTTGTAGACTAGCCACTGTTTACATCGATAAGGTTGCTCGTTTGCATGGGGTCCCAGTATCTATCGTTTAGATAGAAATTCTAAAATGTGTTTGAATTTTGAAAAGCCTTCAAGAGGCAATGGGGGGGCTTAGCTTCTGTTCTGTTATGTTACCTGGATCTGGAGGTTCCTTTATGGAACTGGTTATTCGTAACCTCACGTGTATATGTTCTGTTCTGTTATGTTCCGTTCTGTTCTGTTAATGCTAATGAATGTGTCACGTAAACTTAATCATGACTTATGACTTCTATATATGATCTGGACAAATTATGAACTCGATACGAAACTGAATTATGATTCGGCACTGTTTTCCATCTGCAAATTGATGTATGATCAGAAAGAACTTGTTAGATTTTTGGGAGGAATGCTCCAAAGATATGCATCAGATTTTTCAGGGAAGTCGGAAATATCTATCCATCGTTGGCAAACTTTGCTCGCAACAACTACTCACACTTTAGTTTTGGCATGGCACCATACAAGCCTTGTATGGCAGAAAAGGTAAGTCTCTGACTGATTGAGAATAGAGCATTGGTTGATTTTGAGACTAAGTGAATGACTATTAAGAGGGATTGGAACCGTTGAATGAAAAGTGTTCCAAATTGTTTCGACTAAAGGTGAAGTAAGTTTGGAGGACCAAACTTCCTAAAGGGGGGAAGACTGTAATACCCCTGTTCTGTATTATGTTAATTGGTCCCTAATACGAGTATGATTATGTGTTGAGTATGATTTTGTGTGCCATTATGTGAAAATAGGTGGTTTTGAACTTCTATCTGTTCACCGTAGGAATATCTGTTTGATTATCTGCTTCAGAAATTAAATTAAGGGCCTTATCGGCCACCGAACCCAAAATTGATGACGCCATTGTGATTGGCATAATTTTTAGAGCCTATGGTGAAATTTAATTGAAAAATTGATTCAGACCAGATTAAGTCGATTAAATTGATGAATTAGTGCCCCAAATATTTTATATTGAAATATTATGTTAGTGGGCCTTGTTGTATGATAGCATTACACTCCCCTCTAGCCCTTATGAACTCAAAATCTGAGTTAGACTATTGAGAGGAAAAGAGAGCCGGCTGTAGAGAGGAGGAGAGAAGAGAATTGAGCAAACTTAGCTCAAAGCTTGGGAACCTTGAAGATTATTCAAGTTTTGACCATAGATTGGGAGAATCAAGCCTCTAGGTAAGTAAATTCATGGATATTAAGTTGTAATTTTGTGAATCCAAGTTAGAATAATGGTCAAGAACATGATTTAGTTTGATTATGAGGAAATTGAATTGGGTTGGTTGAATTGAAGGCCATTATGTGCATGCATGTAAGAAAGTACTTTGAATTTGCATGTTTTGTATAATCCATGTACAATTTTAATTGAAGCTCATGTTATAATCATCATTTGTGCCATCTAAGTTGAGAATGTGGCTAAATCATCACATGCATGTACAATTTGAGAAGACATGAGCTTGAATGCATGAGTTTGTTATGTTGATGTTGAGTTTGACATGTTGTGGGACATGCAAGTAGATAAATCAAGAAATTGAGCTTCCTAATGTTATAATCTTGCATTGGTGTCATGTTAGCATGACTATATTTGAGATTTGAGCCATTGCATGCAAGTAATGTAGCTGGAAAATCGAATTGGAGCTCAGGAACTCAATCTGGAAAACCCAGATTTCTGATATCCGCTCGAGCGGGTGAAGTGCCGCTCGAGCGGGAAAATCATGCTCCCAGCACTTTTTGCAAACATGGTTCCCGCTCGAGTGGGGAATTTGACGCTTGAGCGGGGAGCTATGTAGACGGACCATCCGCTCGAGCGGCAGAGTTCACGCTCGAGCGTGATTTTGATGTAACCAGTATTTTTGCAGGCCTTAAGGGTACGCTCGAATGGGGAAGTCCACGCTCGAGCGGGGACCTTATTTTCTGAAATTCTGAAATTGCATTCTGTGTTCTGTTTTCCGTTCTCTTTCACTTATAAGCACTCTTAGGCATGCATTGAGCATTGTAAATGAGTTAACAAGATAAGAATGAAGATTAAAGAGGAATATGTGAATTAAAGAACGGATTGAACTGTTAGTGACCCTTTTGTGTTCGTGAAATGTGTAGGGTCAAGCTCTAGGGCAAATCCACAAACCGATCACTATGAGTAATATCGATGTTGGAATGCTTGTGAATGTCCAATGGTTTACTCCCTTATAAGCTGTATGAGTTGCTAATTGGGATTCTGGACGAAAGTCTGACATGAATAGATAAATGGACCAAGGGTCGTTTTGATGAACATAAATGGACCAAAGGTCGTTCTGATAAACATAAATGGACCAAAGGTCGTTCTGATAAACATAAATGGACCAAAGGTCGTTTTGATAAACATAAATGGACCAAAGGTCGTTTTGATAGAATTGAATGGACCGAAGATCGTTTTGATAGAACTGAATGGACCGAAGGTTGTTTTGATAGAAATGAACAGGCCGAAGGTTGTTTGACATATATGAATGGACCGAAGGTCGTTTTGACATGAATGAGTGGGCCGAAGGCCGTTTTGAGATGAATGAGTGGGCCGAAGGCCGTTTTGACACAAATAAGTGGGCCGAAGGCCGTTTTGACATAAGTGAATGGGCCGAAGGCCGTTTTGACAAAAAAATGAACGGGCCGAAGGCCGTTTGACATGAATGGAAATCTGAATAGGCCAAAGGCAGAATGTTGAAATTACGGTTACTTGATTCGAATTTCGTATTATATATATTTGTTAAATAGAAATATGAATTGGGCCCAAGGCCGTTCGGAATATGTTGTTTTACATATTGTTGTATCTTCTTATTGATATTATTCACTGGGCTATCGCTCACTCTCATTCATGTGTTTGTAGGTGAGCCAAGAGAAGTCCAAACCCAGTCCCAGTGAAGTCTGTATGGAACAACTAAGGTTTTGAGAGAGTCAGCCCTTATGTCTCACGCACGAGACCCGTCTTCGCCCTTTTGTTATGTATTTACATTTTGTCAGGTTGGCGAAGTTTTGAATACGTCTGTATATAGTCTTCATGGGTTGACTTAGTTTGGATGATCCTGTCTATATAGAATCTTATGTCATTACACTTTCTGTTGTGAGTTATTAACATATGTATGTATGGAATGTTACGGTGTGCATATAAGTACGGCTCTATGGACAAAGTTTTAAATTTGCTTCTGTTTGGCCCCTTTTACTCTGATGAGTCTTATCTTATTTGGTTTGAGGTCGTAGGTAATGTCATGATTATTGGCCGGTTACGTCCTTAACCCATGGGAGCGGGTTCGGGTCGTGACAGTTTGGTTCATATGAGGGCATGATTCTTGCAACATGTGTGAAGGTAGAGTTCAATATCGGATAAAGACTAAAAGAGATTGGTCTTAATATACATTAAATAGGCTCTTCAGTTATAGGCTTAAGCTTTTAAGTGGGTATGGGTCTTAAACAATATATGTTGGGCCTTGATGTGGCGTCTGTGGACTCTGAAATTTCTCCCTAATAGATTGAGTCAATATTATTGTGCACTTGTGGGTTTCCTTAGTCCCTAACAATTATTCTAATTCAGAATGTATTACTCCAAAGTGAGAAGCATAAAAGAAATTACATATAGAGCACGAAAGGTGGATGTTTCTTTTAGTTTGAAGAAATTTTGAGCACTTCTCCACATTCAACTTCTCATATTGGGAGCCTAAAGAAAGTGAAAACGTCCAGCAATATTCACATTCACATGTTTTTATATTATAATAAGGATAAATTACAAATTTCACCCTTATAGTTTGACTTAAATTTCACTTTGATTCTTACGTTTTAAGTTTAATTTCAATTTTGCTGTCCAAATTTTTTGTTGCAAATTATACTGGTTTTGCAACTGGTAGTCTCTATATTTTGATACTTATGTCATTTTAATCCCTACAATTTCAATTGACTCAATTTTGTCCTTGAATTTATGACTCAATTTAATCCAATTGAATACAATCGTTAGCATTTTTTTTTTATAATAAAAATGTGTACATAAACTGCATGTGTCATGATTTTAAGGGCAAAATAATAGGTTTGCTCAACTTAGTGAGTTAAGCTCAATTAATTCAGTTATTATTTTTCGTCAAAAATACTAATAGCATTATCAATTGGACCAAATTAACATAATCTAGAATTAATGGTCAAAATTGAGCCAACTGAAAGTAAAGGGACTAAAATGACATTAGAGGTAAAATGTAGGGACTACCAGTGTAATTTGCCCAATTTTCTATTTATACACCTCAGGTGCTTGAAACGTGTTACAAAATCATTAATTTTAATGCCAAATTTGAACTAAATGACAAAATTAAAATTGTATTTAAAGTGTAAAGACCGAATTATTATAATTATGACAACAGGATCAAAACGAAATTTTGATCAAATTGCAATATTTAAAAGTGTAATTTACCCTTAAAATAATGTTAGTGTAACCACATTTGAATACCATATTTAAATATCATCTAAAGTAACCATTTTACATGACATTGTAATAGTTGCAATTTTATTCTATTTAAATATCAGTTGCAACATGAGTAGAGCTTATCAAATCAAATGACATGTGATTAATGTCATATAAAACATCAAATCATATGTTTCCCAAATATGATATTCAAATTTAGTCATTATAATTACTCTTTATACTATTCTAGTTTCCTTCATTTTTTCCACTTTGGTCACGGGCAACTAGGGTTTCTACCAGGACCACCATAGTAAATGTAGTTGCCCCAATCACCATCATTGCCCATTTGAACATTGTAGCAATTGGATTGCTCAGCAAAAGTGCCAACACCTATAGGAGCTATTAGATTGTTGGAACCATCTACTATCTGGATGTTCTTCATGAAACTAGCTTTTCCAAACCCTTCTTCAGGGAAATGACCACTCCCCATTTGGGTGGTGGTGTGTTGCCCACCTGACTCCAAGTTCAGCACCTCTCCTCCCCACTGAATCTGTGAAGCACTGGCAGCAAGGTATGAAAACAAGGAGGTTGGCCAGTAACCCACTAGCTCATTCCCATATTGCAACCACCAGTCACCACTTCTTGGGTCCTAGCAAATTACAACACCCATTATTAACAAAATCAAAACGATGTTCAAGAGAGAGAAAAAAAAAGTAGAGTCCGATAAAATATTGGAAGACTTACAGTGTAGGTCCTATTATACGGACTTATTGTCCAATAGGTCATTAATGACATTTTTTATTATACACTATTAAAAAATATCACTAATTATTAATTTTCAGCGACAGTTTGAAAATTATCACAAAAAATGTCACGACTTATAAGTTGTAGCGATAGTTTAAAATGTCACTTCTAATTATGTCATTTTCTTCTTTAGTTATGACTAATTTTATTTTTTAGTTATAATTCATGAGTTGTTTAACTATGTCTCATATTGTTTTTAGTTATGACATTATGTTTTTAGTTATGACTCAAAGAATTGAAATTATGCCATTTTTCTTTCAAAAATGCATGGGAGCACTAAAAAAGGAGCACTAAAGGGAGCACTAATAAGCTGGCTCCCTCCATGATGTGATGGGTGTCTGTTGTTTGTTTTTTTTTTTTTTTTTTTTAACATTTTCAACTCAACTCATTAGAGATATTAGTGCTGCGTTTTTTAGAGCTTTTAATATGCTCCATTTTTCCTTTTAGTCATCAAAGGGTGTGCACCATGATGTTTCCCGAGGCATTAAATCTTAATTGTAGGTTAGGTCTTAGAAGATTAAGCCATTTAATTAATTTTTGTGTTACTTCAAATCAAAAACAAATATGTTTTTACAAACGTACTAAGTCGTATCTATACCCTACTTCTTTTTTTTTTTTTTTTAAATTTACCATATCAACGCACTCATGCCTGTGCTTCATACACAAGTGACCAGACTTAATTAATTTTCATATAATACGACTTTAAACGTCCCCCCCTCCCCCGAAAGTAAAAGTAAAAAAAATAAAATAAAAATAAAATAAAAATAAAATCATGAAGGTATGAGCATATGTGATGTCAAAGATTCTGTGAATTTTTCTGTAATCTTTTCTTGTTTTTTTTTTTTTATTTTTTTTTAAACTAAAAAAAAAAAAAAAGAAGATGTTTTAAGGTGTTATCACTACATCTGTGGATTCAGGTTTATGGGTAACTAATTGTTAGTCTGATTTAACCCAACTCAAAGGAAGGGGTAGAACTCAACCACACACCATAGACGAGCGTAAGTTTTGAGGGGAGTACATGCAAGGTCTCTGAAGAGAGCCAGCTACGAAATAGCAGAATTTGCCCCTCTTCAGAATCGATCCTAGGTCACACCTTGTGGAGAGAGATGCTTTCCCCACGAGGCCACCACCCCGGTGGTAATCTTTCTATAATCTACTATTTTGAAATTTAACTACCATTATAGTGGAACAACATTAGAATATTTGTTTTTACTCTATTTTATATAAGAGTACTTTAAATATTTAAACAATTAAAACAAGAGACTTACGTGTAGGTCTTATTATAATTAATGATATTTTTTATCATATATTATTAAAAACGTCACTAATTGTTAATTTTTAGCGACAGTATAAAAATTGTCACAAAAATGTCATTAGTTATAAGTTTTAGCGACAGTTTAAAAAAATCGTCACAAAAAACGTTACTAATTTTCAATTTTTAGCGACAATTTGAAAATTTTACCACAGAAAAATGTCACTAATTGTAAGTTTTAGCGACAATTTATAAAAATCGTGATTAAAAAGTCATTAATTGACAATTTTTAGCGACATATGTAAAAAATTATCATAAAAAATTATTTTTAGAGACAATTGTACTAAAACTTGTTTTAATAGGATTTGATGAAAATTCAATACAACTAATTTACCCTAAAAAAGAAGTAGGTAATGTAAAAGTCCATTGTCTTAATGTATAAAATGTTACCTTCCAAACTAGTAAGTTGCATTGATATTGTGAAGCATCATAAGCAGAAATAGGGTAGATGCTGGCCCCCAATGCAATTTTATTGCTGGTTTGAATAAAGCCTGAGCAGTGCAGGTTGTAGCACCCTGTGGTTTGATATGCATCTCTCTGTCATTTAACATTAACCAATTTCACCATTAAACACGTGTATTTATATATATTAACACTACCCTGGAGAAAAAAGATTAACTCAAAAAGAAACATTACTGGAAAAAAATTAAAATAATTAAAGACTCACAGTCCAATATGTGAAAAGTCTCGGCTTGTCATCTCCATACATATTTGGAAAAACCTGTTTATTTTTTATTTTTTATTTTTTATTTTCATAGAGAGGAGACATAAATGAGATGAAGTGAAACACAAAGGGAAAATATACTAAAACAAAAAATGTGGAAAGAAAATTAAAGTGTATGACTAATATTTTAAATTTAGTGTGATGATTATTTTTTATTTTTTATTTATTTTATTTTATTTGTGTGTGTGTGTGTGCGCGCAGCGTGCGTAGGGATCATCACTCGCAGCAAAGATGATAAATGGTAAATTATATTTAGCATATCTATACTTTCACTAACATGTCAATCTGGCATTACTCTTATTTATAATAGTTAGTTTTTTACACTTTTTGTCAAATGATAATGTAACCAGTTTCGTCTATTTGATATAAATGACATTGAATGAAAATATTCACCCAAAAAAGACATTGAATGAAAATTGGCATGTGTGTCACACTTGAGCTTGTAGGTCAATTTTTATTTTTAATTTTAAATTTTGTGTCAATTTGGTTCGATTGATAATGACAATTAATGTTTTTAAAAGAAAATAATCACTGAGCTTGTTAAGATTAACTCACTAACTTAAATAAATTTATAATTTTGCCTATAAAACATGGTACGTGCCACTCATGTATAGATTTTTCATACGAAAAAAGAAAAAAGAAAAAAAAGAAAAACAAACAATTTTAATTAATTGGACAAAATTTAGACAAAATCGTAACATCAAAATCGAACTAATTGAAATTATAAAAATTAAAATAACACAAAGACTAAAATATAGGGATTACTAGTGTAATTTCTCTAAATAAAAAGTAGAACTTTGGTAAAAGTGAACGGAACAAAATGAGACTTTGATGAAAGTAAGGATGCTAATCAAATGAGGAAATGCAGTAATAATTTACATTATATGTAGCATTTTTCATTATTGAAACAAAAGGGAAGAATAACAAGAAAATCTACAATATAATCAAATTAATGTGAAAGAGTACCTGCCAACCAGCTTCAACACTGTTGAGATCTGAAGGATAAGAACCTGCCATGATCCAGAGCTGGGACAAGCTAAATTCCTTGGGTTGCTGGAGTATGGGTTTCCAAACATTCATGGTTGCCTTTGTTCCATAATACTCGTCTCCTTGAACAAAACCTATTGCATGCTAAAACAACTCCAAAATAACATAAATAAAAATCATAAATAGAAAAAAATAAAAAATAATACTAAAATAAAAAGGGAAAAAAAAAATAAAAAAACAAGGGTTGGGATTCTCTCTAGTTGACTTTCCCAACTAATCACAAACCCATCTCAATAATCTAAATTGTTTATCTTGTGAAGTCCTCCAAATAGATCACTTATGTAGAAAATCATATTAATAGGAAAATTGTAGTCCCATGAGTAGATCATATAGTCATCAACAAACTTAACAGTCTTTTCTAAAAATAAAAATAAAAATGGCAGTAATCCAATTATAATTACAATTATTAGATTAGCCAAACACTTTTTTACGTATAAACGGGCACTTTATCTATGTGGGGTTGAAAAATCTAATTTTATCAAAAAATCCTTTTGAAAATCTAAATTTGCCCCGTGATAAGTGATTGCCTTATCATTGCCAATTTAGTCAATCCAAATTAAAAATTATACCATCATGATCAATGTAGATAAAAGAGTAAGCAAAAGAAAATTCAATCCGCGACATAAAATATTTTTTTTTACGTGGAAAAATTACAATTGAAATACACCTACTTGTGATAAGAAACCACGAGCCCTTAAGCCAAGCGAACAATCCACTATAAAAGAAAAGAGTACAAGATCTCTTACAAAGGCCACTCTGGGCTCACGCATTTGTTCAACCTACGAGTCACTCTTCTTCCTTGACTAGATCTCCACAACGGTTATCGAATACCCACAACATCAAACCGCTTTGGAACCCACCTCAGCCTAACAATTTTGGAATCCACCAAGAAGGTTTGTCGAATCTCACGACGCCAATGACTACCGGAATCCACCGAAAGCTTACAATCTCGGAATCCACCGAGAAGGTTCACAATTGAAAGGTGTGAAGGACTTAAAACATCTTGATGATTAGCTTGAGGTTCTTAGATGCTAATAAATCATCAAACACAAGAGAGTATTACAAGCAAATCCTCACTACAACGTTAACTCTCAAACACACAACAAAATCTCTCTACAAAAATCTTTTTTTTTTTTTTTGATTGGCAAAGAAAAATTTCATTTAACAGTATGAAATTAAAAGTACAGGAAAATGAGATGCATCGAGAGAAATTCGGAAGTATAAAAATACCCCTACTACTGCTACTCGCATCCATACAACCAACCCCTAAGTCTCTCGATTTTTTAAATAAAAAAGTTAAGAAGAACTTAACTAGATAATTAAAATACATGAATCCCCACATAATAACCCACAGAGACACCTAAAACAAACTAAAAAACTAAACAAGACCCACTCTTGTTGCACCTGATTACAAGACAAGAACTAAACTAAACTAAACTAAAGACACCTGATTACTCGCATCCATACCACGTCACTGCTGCACCTGAATTACAAGAATTAAACTCCTCTTGCACCTGCCAATACCACGCCACTGCCAATACAAGAACTAAACTCCCCACGCCTCACGCCTGCACCTGATTACAACCCCACAAGACCCACTCCTAAGCTAACACCCTATGCACACGCCACCTCTGTTGCAGCCCACACTACCTATGCCTCTGCTGCAGCCTACACCACCTGCGCCTCTGTTGCTGCAGCCTACACCACCTATGCCTCTACTGCCTACACCACGCCATGCCGAGAAAAACTCTCCGGCCGAGTGGAACTCTAAGCCAACACCGGACAGCAGCACCAAGAAGCACCAAGACTCAAGTTCCCCTGCTGAAGTTAACAAAGCAGCACCAAGACCCAAGATCACACCCTCCACCTACGCCTTTTCTTCTTCTTTCATACTCCCAAGTTCTTCTTCTTTCACACCCCTAAGTTCTTCTTCTTACTTACACCCGCTACAACTCCAAGGCCCACTGCAGAAACCAAGATCGAAGTTCTTCTTCTTACTCACCAAGACCCAAGTTCACACCCTCCACCTACGCCTCTTCTTCTATCACACCCCCAAGTTCTTCATCTTGCTCACACCCGCTGCAACTCCAAGACCCACTGCAGAAACCATGATCCAAGTTCTTCATCTTTCACACACCCACTGCCTCTCCCCTGCGGCAATGATCTTCTTCTTTCGCACACCCAAGTTCTTCAACTTTCTGACACCCACTGGATAACCAAAATCCGACCAAAACACCTACCAACCGCTGTGATATCACCATACATATGGAAGTTCACCCCTCAAAACTCGCACCCGAAAGGAGCGCACGAATGAAAACCAGACAGATCTGGATCGCCCAAACAGAGCATCGATACTACTCCAAAAATCTGAACCAGTGAACACCCCTCAAGCTCCAACTCGCACAAGAGCGCTCTAGTGAAGATCCTGGACGTCAAAAATACAAACTACCGCAGCACACACCTCCAGCTATTACAAAACACACCTAGGTGGGAAGATCATGGGGGAAACAAGTTTATTAAAGGAAAAACCTAACAAACAAACGACGAAAAAAGCTAAGGCCAGCCGACTGCCATAGCCAAAGGCAGCGGCCGGCCGGCCCAAAGGAGGCCTGGGGGAGGAGGTTTTTAGAGAAGAGGTTTAAAGGATTATTAGAGAAGAGGTTTGATTGAGCAATGGGTAAGTACGAGTACCTTTTTGTTGAGAGTACACAGAAAATGGGTCTGAGAGATACAAAATAAACCAGCCAACTGAGTGTTAAATAGGCCAGGGCAAAAGACCATTGCGGCAGCAGGTCATGGGGTCGAAGGCACGACCACCCTTTTTGGGTTGCCAAGCCAAAACTTTTAGGGTTGCAGAGCCAAGTTGCCTAGCACTAAATCAGGACGGTGGTGGTGGAGGACGAAACAAAGTGAAAAACTCCTGGAACTGTGTTGTGAGATGGGTAGTGGACTAATCCTTGACTATCAAAAAATGCCCATCCATTCGATCCAAACGACCACGTATTTTTTCCTGAAAAGAAATATGAGAAGCATGAATTTGATCAAGCTTCTCCTAAAAGAGAACTCTCCCTCAACTGCTACTCCAGTTGCAGCCACATTTTCTACATGTCCAGCATGTTGATCATGAGCTCTTGCCGCTCTCCCCCTTACTTAAGCAGTTGCTAAGATTGATAGTCCATTTGAAAATATGATTGCCAAGGTCAACAAAGTCATCATCATCATCATCATCATCATAGGATGTGTCATTTGTAGCCAAAAATGTAGTGAGAAGGGAACCATAAGGTAGACCCAGATTTTTCTTATCGGAAAATATAGCAAACATGTGCCGGAAGAAAACAAGAGGAAGATCTATGGGCAAATTCTGACTAATTCAATACAAAAAGTAGCCACAAGCTTGTGAAATATCATATAAACGAGAGGTGGTTGTGACATTTGTGGAAACAATAAGATTGAGAAGGCGAAAAGCAAGAATGAGATCTCGATGAGACAAAAGAATACTGGGAACCCAAACATGAGGCACTCCTAATAATGTGTGAGCAACCTCATCAAAATCAATAAGATTAGGAAAGACATGCCTATCAATTGGATAAACGCACATAGCAGGACAGCCAAAATTAATATACTCTGAAAAGAAATCAGCTGAGAAGGTGTAGTAATTGCCTGAAGAGTGGTGATTGATACACCCAGTGGGGGTCTCACCCCCAGTGAGGTGGCGAGCCCCCACTGGTCCAGACCTTAAAAAAAAAAAAAAAAAAAAAAACTGTTTTTGGACCAATCCTCCAGTGACACCTCACTGGGGGTCACCCCCAGCTGGGGGTAGGAAGTATTTCCGTTGCCTGAAACATAGGGGGTAAATGCGGAATCATCAACACCAAGAGAGTGAAAGTTACAATAAAATTCCCACACCCATGAGCAATTTACAATACCCTCAAATGCCAAAACCCAAGCATTTCCTATGGAATTAAACCATCCCCTGATGTGAATATCATCAAATGTGTTTGGCTCAACATTGTATTCAATCAAAACAGTCCGAGAGTCAAAACAATTGTGAAACAAAGCTTCATGATATTTTGAATGAAAAAGAACAGTTTTAAATTTGGCCTTATGAACATTTTTCTTACTTCTCTTCTTTGAAGATTCAGCCATGAAAAGAACCCAATTTTGTTTTTGATTTTGATTTTGATTTTTAATTTTTATGAAAAGAAAATGAAGAACAAGAAGAAGAAAAAAAACCCAAAGAACCAGGAAATCAAGAAGGAATTTTCGACCAAACATGAAGATGGAAGTAGAAAACACACAAGAAGCACAAACTTTAGAAGAAATTCACCATCTACCATGAATTTGATGAAAATAAATTGCAAGAAGCACAAACCCTCAACACAAATCAAAGACAATAAAAATAAAAAATAAAAATGATTCTAGGATTCAAGAAACAAATCCGAAATAGAATCCAAAACTAGAAGAAATCATGGAGTAAATAAGCAAGAAGTGATTAACACATGAGGGAGACACAATAGGACAAATTACCTAGGGCTTGAAACCACAAATAAAACTAAAATCAACAAATTAAAACATGAAATCAAGATGGGAGATGAAGAGATTATGAAGAAATTACCTACAAAACAAGAGGATTTCAAGAACCCCAAAGAAAATTGAACCCTAGACGTATAGGAGGAGGAACAGACGCACAGGAGAAGAAAACATTTCGTGGTCGTGACTGAAATGACAAAGCAAAAAAACAAAGATGGCCAAATTTTCCGCACAAATCACATCGAAAAACAGGCTTACCATTCTTAGGATACTTCATAGCTGGCTTACCCCATTGAATGTTATGCTTGTGCTCATGTGGTCGCTTGTGCACATGTTGTGGCTGTTGAACTTGTCGAGAAACACCTCTATCCCTGCCATGGTTAGCCTTATACAAATTCATGCAATGAGGCCTAATGTGACCACTAACATTACAATGATGATAAACGGGTATAAATTTATTTTTCAATGCATTTTCATGAGTCAAAGTTGAATTTGAAGAAATTATACCTTTTCCTTCATCAATGCCCTTTACCTTGTGAGTGCTCAGCATTGTTGGAGAATGATGCTTCCAGCTTGAAGTCTTGATTGTTGAAGTAGCCAAGTCCATTCTTATCATTCGCCAATTTTTGTGAATTTAGAAACATCTAACTTCTTTGAACTTGTGTTCCTCACCTTGACTGTGGCATTGGCTCCAATTAATTCAAGTTCCCTCTTGGCACACTTGTCTTCAAGCTCTTTATTTGTCTTGGCAAAATTTTCAGCATCTTCTTTTAGAAGATCAAAACTCTTCTTAAGCTCATCATAGGCACCAAGGAAAAACTCTCTCTCATTTTTGCAACTAGTGAGTTCATCAATCAAAATGCTCTTTTCATTAGTGAGGGAGCTTATTTTTGTTTGAGCTTCTAAGAGCTCCTTCATCGGTTGAGCTTTCTCCTTTTCACTTTCTTCCAAGCTTACAATGAGTTCGCCTCTTTGTTTTGACAAATTGAGGCACTCATTGTACATCTTCACATAGGTGTCTTGAAAGTCCTCATTTTCACTTTCAGAATCGTTCTCTTTTTCTGAGGCCGGATCAAGACTCGCAACCAAGGCATTGTGGGTTGCTTCTTGCTCAATTTTTGAAGATGTTGCACAAAAGGCCATGAATGGACCTTCACTTAAGCCTTCATTTGCTTCCTCATTTTTAGAATTACTCTCATCATCCCATGTGATTTTGAGAGCTTTCTTTCTATACTTTTTGGAAGGACATTCAGTAGCCATGTGTCCAAACCTTTGACATTCATAGCATTTTATTTGATGAAATTTCTTTTTGTTGGGGTTTGGTAAAATTTTGCTCATCATTACCTTTCTTCCTAGGATTTGAATCTCTAAAATTTTGCTTTTTCTTTTTCAAAAATTTTTGAAATTGCTTTGTAAATCGTGCCATCATTTTAGATTCAAAATCGTCTTCTTCCTTAGGAAATTGAACATCCTTAAGAGAGCTTGAAAAAGCAACATTATCTTTTTGTTTCTTTTTAGAAAAAATGTTGCTCTCATAAGTTTGTATGTTTCCAACCAATTGATGCAGCGTAAGATTATCAACATCTTGAGCTTGTTCAGTGGTTGTCACTTTTAATTGGAGATGATCGAGTAATGATCTCAAAATTTTAGCAACAACCTTAGAACTCGGGAATTTTCTCTCCCAATGCAAAACAAGAATTAACAATGTCACTAAGCTTGGCATAAAAATCAACAAAGGTCTCTTCATCTTTCATTAAAAGCATTTCAAAATTAGATGTGAGCATTTGTAGTTCACTTCATTTAACGGCATTTGTGCTTTCGTGCACTATCTCAAGGATATCCCACACTTCTTTAGCAATTTCACACGTACTTATACAATGAAATTATTCTTATGTGACATAGTCAAAATAGTATTAATAGCCTTGCTATTCCAATTTACATTAGTAAAATCATTTGTATTCCAATCATCAACGAGTTTTGGAATACTTTTTGCATCTACAGTGATCAGTGGGTTCACTCCATCCATTTATAACGGATTGCCAAACTCTTTCATCAACAGATTTTACATGTGCTCTCATTCGAGCTTTCCAAAAACTATAGTTGGTTCCGTTAAGCAAAAGAGGTTTATGAGAAACATTATTTGAATCCATAATTGATAATCACTTAAAGCACACGCTCCTATGGCTTTGAGAAAACAAAGTATGAGCGACATGCTCTGATACCAATTGAAAATCTAGTTTTATCGAAAAATCCTTTTGAAAATCTAGATTTGTCCCATGATAATGATTGTCAATTTAGGTAATCCAAATTAAAAATTGTACCGTCACGATCAACATTGATAAAAGAGTAAGCAAGAGAAAATTCAATCCACAACACAAAAAAAAAAAAAATTTATGTGGAAAAATCACAATTGAAATCCACCAACTAGTGATAAAAAACCACGGGCCCTCGACTAAGCGAACAATCCACTATGAAAGAAAAGAGTACAAGAGATATCTTACAAAGGCCACTTTGGGCTCACGCATTTGTTCTGCCTACGAGTCACTCTCCTTCCTCCACTAGATCTTCGCGACGGTTGTCGAATCACCACGACATCAAATGGCTTTGGAATCCACCAAAAAGGTTTGCCTAATCTCACAATGCCAACGACTCCGTAATCCACCGAAGCTTACAATCTTGGAATCCACTGAGAAGGTTCACAATTGAAAGGTGTAAAGGACTTAAAACGGCTTGATGATTAGCTTGAGGTTCTTAGATGCTAATGAATCATCAAGCATAAGAGAGTATTACAAGCAAATCCTCACTACAAAGTTAACTCTTAAACACACAACAAAATCTCTATACAAAAATGTATTTCACCTTGTATTCATATGTTTATTATTCAATTTAATATATATTCACTCATTCTCTCATTTGTTTATCATGTTATCAAAGCTACTCCTCTTTCGTAGTACAAACTACGGTCCCTACACCAATACTGTGCCCACATAGTGTCACCAACCATCACATCTAAACAAAGGCTCGACCTACCTAGAAACCGAAGTTTTCGAAATCAACTTATGAATGCATCAAACTATTCCTTTCATTCATAGGACTCCAACAATGCAAAAACCAAGGAAAATCGACGCAACACGCACCTACACATGCCGCCTAAAGTTCAGTGTATAATTTAATGCGTAACACACGCCGTCACGAGCCTCAAATGTTGTGTCACCCCTAACGTTGGCCTACGTGTCACTACGCCATCCACCCGACTTCCCCTAAGTTGCATGCTACCACGCTTAGCTTCTACTTCAATCATTTTCCATTTTGGCTTCTGTCCGGCTCATTTAGGCCGCGCGCCTTCTCAACTTCCGCTTCAACTGACTTTGTTATGAGCTTCCGCCCAACTTCCCTAGCCAGTGTGCCACGTCAGCCCTACTTCTTGATACTATAAGTTGTGCCTTCTCAACACTACTGTGCACCGCACCCATCAGCCCTAGCCTCCATCCACTGTTTTATTTATTTATTTATTAAAAAAAAAAAAAAAACCACTAGTCCTCAGACGTCACTCCATCGATTGTTCAGACTTTCTTTCTCAATAGGGTCTTCCTTCATTTTCTCAACAAGATGTGTCGGCCATATTTCACCGGCCTCTCTCTCCTTCTAGTACTCCTTCACCTACTGCTTTATCAGCCACCTTAGGTATATCTTCCTAGTACTTGAATCCATATGCTGTCCCCACATGACTTCTAATTTTTTTACTCATTTTTCACTTTCCTCTTCCTCTCATATTCGCTCCATTCATGCTACTAATGGTTCTCTTATGTCAATTCATATTAGTCATGTTTCTACATCTAATATGCCTTTACATAATGTTTATCTTATACCTACTCTTACCATAAATCTCATTTCCATTGGTTAATTCTGTGAACTTGGTCTCACTATCACCTTTTCTGCTAATGGTTGTCTAGTATAGGACCTTCGGATAAGATAGACTATTGGGATCAATCGTAAGCACAAACGTCTCTATGAACTCATTCATCATCATATCCCTGCTTCCACCCAACCTGCTGCTTCTGCATCCACTATATCTTATTTTCATCTTTGGCATTCTTGTTTAGGATAGACTTCTTTTGGTCATTTAAAATCTTTAATTTCCAGTGATCAATTAGGGCATGTTATTTCTAACACTACATACATCTTATTAGCTTGCAAAACAACATGCTTTATCTTTTACTAAAAGTGACTATGTCTCAATGTCTTCTTTTGATCTTATCCATTCTGATATTTGGGGTCCATCCCATATTTTAACCATGGGTGGCTCTCGATATTTTGTCATTTTTGTTGATGATTTTTCCCGTTTTACTTGGAAATTTCTCATGAAAAATCGATTCAAACTAAAACAAATTTACTACAATTTTTCAAACATGGTTAAAGCATAGTTTTCCTATCCCATTAAAGTTTTTCATTTTGATAATGCCATGGAATATAAGGATTTTGATTTTCTCTCTTTTTTACAAAGTCAGACTTAGCCTCATCATTTATATTCTAGCACATCTCAATAAAATGGACAGTGCTGAATGGAAACACATGCATATTCTCGATATTACTCGAGTCCTTCTTCTATTCTCTTCTCTTCTCTTCTCTTATTGTCTTGAAAAGTTTTAGGGCGAAATTATCCTCACTGTTGTTTTTACAATCAACCATGTTTCCACACCCACTATCAGTAACCACACTTCCGATGAGCGTTTGTATGGTATTTCTCCTAATTACACCACTCTTCGAGTCTTTGGCTTTGCATAGTTTTGTGTTGTCACAACCTCATGAACATACAAAACTAGAACCTGATTCTCGTTTATGTTGTTTTATGGTGTATGGCATTGACCACAAAGGATATCAGTGTTGGAACTCTATTTCCAAACAGCTTCGCATTTCTCACCATGTCATCTTTTGGGCACACAAAATGTTTTCATCTCTGTTAAATTTCACTTATCCCATCCCACTACTCCCATACTATTCAGTAATGCTTCCTTAGATTTGTTTTCTGCTAAGATTGATACAGATGATTTGCCAGCCTCCACAAAGACGCTTTTACCTGTAGTCAACCCTGTGGTACCTGTCCTCTCTTATGGTCTTGTCGTTATCCGTCTTGCCTTTTCTCCTTTTCAACCTCTTGAGGCTCCTACTCCACCTACTAGTCCTGCCCTCATTATCTCTCACAGTGAGCCTCATGCATCCCTTGATTCCACTGAATCATCTTTTGATCCTGACTCACATCTTCATCATTCTACTCAGGTAAAACAACCTCCTTTCCATCTTCGTGATCGTCATTGTTATTCTACTATTCTTTCTTAGCACTGAACCTCAATCTTACCGCCAATTCTAATCCCCTTTGGCAGCAAGTAATGACTGATGAATTATAAGCTTTAGCAAAAACTCATACTCGGGATTTGGTAGATCTTCCTTCTAGTGAGACTGTTATTGGATGTAAATGAGTCTATGTAGCTGGTTTTTCGCTCTCCTCAGAGGGGTTTAGCCTCCTCAGATGCGATTCCCTACAGTTCGAACTCTTGTGGTCTTGAACTTGGTTTCATAAGTGCAATGTGAAATAAAGAAAACGAGAGTCCAAATATGGAAAATCCCAGAAAAATCCACTATTTGGAAGAAATGCCAAAAATGGACCGCATTGCCAAATTTTAGAATCGCCACCTAATATTTTTTGGGAGAATTAGAAAGCCCGTAACTCGTGCCAAAGGCCACTTGTCCGTAATAACCAAAGTTGTCTCAGTTCGGGAACTTAGGTATGAGAGGGGAAAGTCATGAATTGAGCACCCCACTCACCTGAACAAAGATGGCCTTTACTATGTCATGATGTGATTTTTATTAACATTAGATGCTCATGTTCTAATTATTAATATGCTAACATTACTATGTGAGGCAAGCAAGTATAGACTACGTCACTTACTTTGGAACTGCTTTGATTTCATGCAATCTTTTGAAAGAGTTTGAAATACGCAACTCAAAGAAAAATGAGCATGTATATATAATGTTCAAAGTTTATTCCAACTTAAGCCAAATTGCCTCCATCCATTAGCATTCATAGAGTTATTTCATTTAACCACGAAGCCTCATGGTAATTATGTTTTGACATGGCAACATAAACACACATACATGTTATGCTAAAGCAAAAATTGCTCACCCAAAATATTCGAGTCAAGCCAAAAAAAAAAAAGAAGATTAGGGAAATGTATGATCCTAAAATGTGCACATGACTAATGCAATGCATACAAAATGCAACCTAATAGATTCGGCTATTAGCATGACATGTGGATCAACTCAAAAGCATACAATAGCGCACACAAGCGAGTAAGAAATGATGATGTCAAGTATGATGAGCCGAACCTTTATGCATGTGAAAATGGATATAAATCATGGGAAATGATAAAGGAAAACATGATGCTAGACAACCACGGTAAGCATTTAAATAAAAAGGAGAAAGAATGGGGGTTGGAAGACATACATCATAGGTCAGAAATTTTCCCTCTTACAAGAGGGTCGAAATGTCCTAATTAACTAATTATTTCAAACCCAAATAAACTAACTAATTATTACAATACAAGTGAATGAACTAGTTAATACAAAATATAAAATGAATTAACTAATTAATACAAAATATAAATCAAAGTGGCTAATCTAAAGAGATTGAATGAGAAGTGGTGAATTGCACACACACAAGCAAGAACATCCTTCGGAAACCCCCCTGATTACTACCAGAAGTTACTCTGTTCACAATCTGAAAAATAGCTCTGTTTTGGGCCTCAAGATCTGCTTTTTTTTGTTGGAAAAACACCACAGCCATACAAAATGAGTGAACGGCCGACCTTGGGAACTGGTCAGCTGTACAAAGGAGTGGCCGGCTAGGCCACTACTTCTGGAGAAGGACCTGCTGCAACAAAACTGAAAAAGAACAAAAACAGAGGGTTTTCAAGGGATGTTCATCCTTCCTGCTCTCTCCTATCATGAAAATTCTCAAAGTGAGAGTAGGTTTTCTTCACAAGTCATTAAACATCCCAAAGGTATTTAGATGATGATTAGTGAAGCAACGGGACAGAAATCGGTGGATACAAAACTAAGTAAGGCTAATCTATGAAAGAAACAATCAAAGAAATGGGTAAAACCTATTAAATCTCATGGAAAATGAGAGTAAGTGAATACTCAAGTTTAGAGAGAATAGGTTCAGAGAAAGCCATTTTTGAAGGCTAAACTTATATACAAGAGATTACATCATTGAAAGAAACAAAGAGGCTCTTCTTCCTACTCATGGAAGATGGATTATAATCCATGTCCATGCTTCAAAAGAAACTAGAAGAGACCCCCTAATGACCCCGATGAAAGGGCACTCATATAACTTCAAAGCAAGATTAAAACAAGACTAAGAAAAATGAAATGAAATCCATAAAGAGATGGTTGTAAGCTCATCTTCCTACTCATGGAATATGGATAGAACGTCCATTTTCATGCTACAAAGATGGAACTAGAAGAGAGCTTTACAACATCTTAAAAGAACGGAGATATAAGACAAGAATCAAACTATCTATATAAGCTTTAAACACATATATAAATTAAAGTTCATATTCAATCGAAAACTACCTAAGACAGTGCTGAAATTGAAAAAAAAAAGAAGCAAGAACATGAAGAACAACAAGAGAGCAATATTAGGGCATAAGCCTATGGAATGGTGGCTAACCCTTCCACCTTCAACTAAGGTTTAAATCATATTTTTAAGCCTAAAATACTCTGAAAATCAGTATTAAAATGAAGAACAAGAAATTAAAAAGAAAAAAAGGAAAAAAAAAAGAATAGGTAATGAAAGGAGTTGAAAGATCAACCTTTAGAGAATAGGAGGAGTTTCTTGGTTCACAAGCTTCAATCCAAATACTCTCAAGTACCTTTTTTTTTTTTTCATTCGAAAATACTCTCAAGTATCTGAAATCAATCTTAAAGCTCTAGCAAAAAACTTCAAATTCAAGCTTCAGTGGTGTATCTATAGTGTTTCTATATCAAGAGGGTAAAGAAGGTTTGAATATCTTTGGAAAACGCTTGCTCACTAAGTTTCTTCACCCCAAACACTGAGGGTAGGTGATGTATTTATAGAATTTTGGAGTTCAAAACTGGACTTGGACCTTATGCATGGGAGCAGCTGACAGTTGTAAAATATGTACTATGCTGAACATGGCTGGCCAACCATAAGGAGGTACGGCCGGCCTTATGAAGGTGGCCTTGCCGGCCATCTATTGGCCTGCTACTTCTTAGGTAGTCAGGCTAGAAGAAAAATGGCTTTGGTCCAAAAAGGGATATAAGGTTTAGGTTTTGAAGCTCAAAAGTGAATTCCTTTTGTAAGAAGGTTTGAAGAATTTGAACAGCGTAACATTTCATCATTGTGTGCTCGGACTGAAGCGCCCAAGTCTTAAGGGCAGTCAAAAATGGGGTGTCTACAATTGCCTCTCTTTGATAGAACTCAGTACGTCATGAAATGATGGTGAGTGAATGTCAAAACCTGGAGACGGCTCATTTGACGAGGCTATAAGACTTGGGCAGACAAACAAAATGTAGATGCTGTTAGTTGAACTCGAGGGTTACCTACGCATCCTTTTGCAAGGAATCAAACTTGTGTAATTCAAGCAATGCAATGCAACAATTAAAACCGCAAATGAGCATACCGTGTGAAAAGCATAAAGATAAGGGGACATGCCAAACTATGCATCATGTAGAAAAGATGAAAAGATACAAACCAAAGTACGCCTCGCGCAGCAAATGTGAGAAACAAAAGCCAAACTATGCCTTACGCAGAAAAGGTGATAGGTACAAACCAAACTACGTCTCACACAAAAAGGGTGATAGATGCAATCCAAATTATGCCTCGTGCAGAAAGGGTAAAAGATGTAAGCCAACCTAAGCCTCTTATAGAAAGGGTAAAAGATGCAAGCCAAACTACACTTCGTGCAGAAAGGTTAAGAGCTGTAACTACGCTTTGCACAATCAAGGTAAGAAATCCATAACTACACTTCGCGCGATCAAGGTAAGAGAGCCATAACTACTTTGCGCAATCAGGGTAAAAGTGCCATAATTGCGCTTCGTGCAATCAGGTTTAGAGAGCCATAACTACGCTTTGTGCAATTAGGGTTAACAAGGATGCAAATAACAAGAATATACAAGCAAGATGCATATGAATGCAGTACAATTGCTGTAATTGATATGAAATATAATGTGATGCATGTTCCATGCAATTTAATAGAAAGGATGAACAAAAGCAATGCCATCAGAAACACCTCATAAGGAAAATAGCAGGGAAGCACCTTACCATGCTCAAGGATATGCCATCACATACCCTAAGATAGAAAACCTCTCGGGGTCACGTCTCACATGCCCTGAGAAAAGAAAACCGCTCAGGTACATATTTCACACGTCTTGAGATAAAATCACCGTGGGAACGTATTTCACATGTCCTGAGAAAAGCTCGGGGGACAATGATCCTGAATGCGCTTCGACATGAAAGGATAGATGGTACAAGGTAATGCCTGATGCAAATTGATGCAATAAACGATATGGTATATGTGATCAGCGATGTAGTTGATGATGCTTAGGCAAGGCAATAACAAACAAAGTGGTGCTTTAGAAGGCACTACACGAGGATCTCTATTTCATCTTCAACTTACAGTTCAAAGGTCCTCAAATGCTTAAAAAAAGGATACAACTCACTCAAGCTTGAGATCAGGGAACTTTCACACTTCGGAGAAATGACAGGACCTGGAACTGTGCATCCAGAATATAATCTCGGAATTTTCTGAAGTTGAAACAAACTTAGACACTCTAATTTTCCCTTTTCAAGGTGAATACAAGACCATCTATGCACATAATAGGAAAAATCTCAGCAAAGCACATTGGAACCCTTTTGAAAGCTCGGCCGGACCAAAAGAAGGGTTGGCTGGCCAATCGTTTTGACGGTCGGCCACTCGACCAGAATTCGCAGGCATTTTTGGGTTTTCATCCCGTGGCTCATTTAAACACATGTTTGGCTCT
Organism: Camellia oleifera; assembly: GCA_022316695.1. Classification (NCBI taxonomy): domain Eukaryota; kingdom Viridiplantae; phylum Streptophyta; class Magnoliopsida; order Ericales; family Theaceae; genus Camellia; species Camellia oleifera. The sequence goes on from CM039305.1 coordinate 155,780,122, forward strand.
TTATCTCACACATGCATCAACCAAAAATGCTCTCTCTCTCTCTAAGTGCTTTCTCTCTCTAAATTTTCAATTTTCTCACTTTACCCAATGACCTGCGCAAACTTGATTCGCAAAACCCTTTTGGCCCTCCACATTTTGAACCAATTGGATTTTGATTTGGTTGAGTTTTTTGGGTTTCTCATTGTTCTTGGCGCATTCACATGGGTTTCTCTTGGTTTTCCCCTCTCATTCTTGAGCTTTTTCTTTTTCCTCTCATTTTGTCTTTCTTAGGGTTTGGTTTTTTGGGTTTTTCACCTATTTCTCTCATTTTTCTTACTTTTCTTTCACCATCATTCATATTCTCCATGGCTGATCATGTTCCATATGATGGTGCCCCTTCTGAGGTATCCACTCTTCCATCTACTACGGGTATAGAGGACCTGATGCTAGGAGAGGAGGACATTGCTATAGGAGACATCCCCGCTAATATTGTTGCAAAAGAGATTTACCTTCCAAAGCTTAAGTTACTGCCATTGAGGGTGAGACTCTTTAATCTAGTTGCTTAACACCTACGTACTTATGCGATGGCTCCAGGTGGTATGTTGTGGTTTGAGGATTTTGTTCGGGGCACGCCTAAGGACTTTCTCTTGTGAGAGCGTGCATCACACCCTTCTTTTGACGCTTCTGAGGTAAGAACCTTTATCCCTTCATGTACTTTTCTTTACATCACAGTCTTTGTCCGATTATGTATTAACACTTCTTTCACCACAGGCTGATGCTTTTTCTTAGAGAGGCTACGGAGCCATGACAGCGATGGACTGGTACTAGGATCTCCCCACTACAGTCCAGAAGTTAGTAGATGATGCAGGCTTCGGCTTATTTTGCCCTGGGATCTCACAACTACAGGCGAGTTGGCCCTTTGTTTGGGGTGCTTTGGTGGAGAGGTGGTGGGACACCACCAACTCCTTCTTTTTTCTCCTCTAGAAGGGAGATGATGATGACTCCTTATGATTTCTAGATGATCAACGGGCTACGAGTAGGGGGTGATCCGATCCCCTTTGATGTGGACATGGGCTAGTGGCAAGCCACTTGGGTCTATCTTCTCAGAGCACACTCTCCATTGGACAGGCCACCTATGGTGAGATATAGCTAGTTTTACAACCATTTCCATGGGAAGTCAGTAGAGACTCAGGAGCAGGTGAAGCAGTATACTTGAGAATTTTTGATCTACCTTCTTAGCACCACCTTATTTGCGAACAGGTGAAACATCGTAGGCTTATATCTTCTTAGTGCCTTGGCAGTGTTGCCATGGGTTCGCTACTGCAATTGGGGTGGTGCTGGCCTAGCTACCTTGTACGACTACATGAGCTCCAGTTCCAGCAAGAAAGGGAACAAGGTTGGTGGCTACTGGAGAGCCTAGGAGGTATGTCCTATCCTTTTAGTTTCCATTTCTGTTTTAGACCATGCTTTCTGCTTTGCATTTTCTGCCTTTACTTCTATTTTTGTCTATTGACTTACAAACTGCTCTCTCATTGTAGCTTTGGGTATATGCTTACTTCCCTGCTCTTGTTCCAATTTCGCGGGATAAGGTGGTACCAGCTGTGCCCCGCTCGAGGTTATACGACAGCAGGTGCTATCCCCGTCGCCATAGCGTTACCACTTTTTGCCTACTATCGATGTTTCTTCGATACGGTGACATCCTGCGAGTGAATCTAAAACTCATATTCATTTCCATTCCATCTCTATTGCTTTGGCCCATATTTTGACAACTAATTTCAACGGTGAATCTTTTATTAGCAGATCACTTGGCAGTCGCGGCTGACTCTGCCCACTAGGACGAGGGATGACTATGTTGATTCCTGGAAGACCTCCCAGTCGAGGATTCTATTAGAGGGTCTTTTCTTCTAGGACTTGGTACTTGGGAGAGCACTTCATACGTCAAACCCTGGGCCTTACCAACCCCATTGTCACTGCTCCTCCTCTTGCATCTATGCAGACTACCAATAGCCTACCTGTTGAGGATATTGTGACATTCATAGTGGGACAGGACGGTGATATGTATCGTAAGGTTGGGGATTATGTCGATTTCATCTGGAACCATCTTATGCCACCTCTGACCAGAGTTCACACAAGTGGTGCTGCTAGTGTACCTGCCGCTAGAGGTGTTGTTCCTGTAGCTGAACCCGATTCTCGGGGTGTTTTCCCTACTGTTCAATCACCTACTGGCAGCCGAATAGGACAGCCTGTCAGATTTCACTCGAGCACCCGGAGGACTGTGAGTATGTTCGGGGCCTCGATGTCCAGCAAATATGCACTTTGTCTTGTAGTTTACGATTCCTACTGCATTTTCTCTGTATGTTGATGGTCAAACTCAATTCCAGGTGCCAGTGGACCATGTGGATAGCCTCCTTGAGCTGGTTGACTCCTTAGTCCACATGGTGTAGAGGAGGGAGGCACTACTCACCTTTCTACAGTCATTAGGTATCCTCATTTTCTCATTTATTTGACTATTCTAATTCCCTTTTGCCATACTCCTATTGATTCTGTACCAATCTGTTCTGATACTCTGTTTCTTGTAAAAAAATTTCTTTTCAGCCTCTACCTTGTACCAGTGGCACCATCAAGACCTCCTCAGCTATGGGGAGAAAAGATAGATAGGCACTTGTACGCGGTAGGGGTGAAGGTAGCAGTAGAGGTAGAGGTACCAGGAGTCGAAGCGGAGACTCGGGTACAAGAGACTTCCTCATCCTCAGAGAGGACTTTGACTTGAGACAATGCTGAGACCAGTGGTACTGAGGAGGCGGCGAGTGGTCATTTTGAGTCCGAGAGTCGAGAGGACGATGCTGACTCTGAGTCACATTCTTCTGATGACAGTGGCGCTAACGGTGATAGTAAACCTGAGTCCCTCTCCTCGAAAGAGGAGGAAAAGGGCTTCTCGACGCACCTGCTTCAACTGATACTGATTTTACACTTCCTTTTCTCTTTTCATTTTTTTCGCTTGGTAGTTTAGAACTTTTGTAGCTTCAGGCAGGTCCTTTACTTGTTGTTCCTTATTTTTTTTTTTTATAACTTGCAATCTTTTGTTATAAAAAATAAAAAATAAAAAATCTATGGCCAGGTTTGACTTTGCAGTTTATGAAAAGAATAATTTTTGCACATCAAGTTGGTAATGGCACAACACCTCAAGAACAAAACAATTCATTTCTGAGATTTGAAATTGAGAATGAGTTCTTAATCGAATAATGAACCAAGCACAGACCAAAACACAAAATTCAACTCAACAAATAAAAAAACAAACTAAAACAAACTAAACACATTTATTTACACTTGGGGAAAACAAAAAGACTCAAAACAAAACAAGACAAACATAATACTGATGCCCAACTGCCTGGTCAGGCACCCTTGGTTGGCCGGCCAATGAAATGGACAATTGGCGAATGAAGTGGCCTGGCCTGGTCAGGAGTTGCGACTAGATAGTTGGCAATAGTTGTCAGCCCACAACCCTGTTTGCTCGGGCTTGAGGAGGAGGCGCAAGTTGGCTTGCCTCTAGCAGTAGAAACTACTGAAAGTGTAGGGAACAGGCAGAGGACTTCTACTTGACTTGACTATGCCCCTATTTCATTACTTTGACTTTTTATTTTATTTTAAGTACTTTGATGTAAAAACTGATGTAAAAAGGTTTGAATAATATGAGTGTTAGATCAGCATGTGCTTGTTTCACCTTTTGTTTTGAAATCAAGTAATCAAGACTGTAGATACTGAAAATTTTCCCTTTTTGGTCCAAAGAATGGTCTATTTTGCAAAGAGTAAAAATTTTAAGAGAATCAAGCAACTTCATTAAAAACTTCAAAACATGTTTTCTCAAACGGTCATTACTTGGTACACATGAAATCAATCCACAAGACGTATAGCACCAAATTAAAAAGATCATGACTACCTATAACTACGTTCACCTTTCTCGCCACTGAACCTTCTGCCAAATGGAGGATGAGACAATCAAGCCAATTGTTGGTGAGATAGACTGATCAAACAATGGATAAGACAATTGAGTTGTAAATGGTTAGGGCCAAACTTCAGGATGAAGTTGCCTACGTATCCCCAAAGATGGGAATCAGACCTTACGAAGTTCACGGTTAAGGTTCGCTTGGGTATTAACTTTCTCCTTTTGCGCACTAACTTTTACCAAAGCCGCCCTTTCGGGTTTTCAACCTTGCGAGCTCTATTTCATTGATGTCTCATTTTTCATGCTCTTACTTTTGCCTAGGTCGCCTTTCCGGGAGGGATAGTACTTTTTCAATTTGTCCATGTTGATTGGTTGTGAGAACTCCAAACCAGCCAAATCCATGAGAATAATCGCTCCTCCTGACCAGATAGATTTGATAATGTAGGGACCAGTGCCAATTTGGTCAGAACTTGTCCCTAGGGTCATGGATAGGAGCTCGATTGTCTTTAAGCACCATATCTCATTCTTTCAGATTCCTAGACTTGACTTTCTTGTTGAATGCCCTGGCAATCCTACGTTGATATCCCTGGATGTGATATAATGCCTTCAACCTTCTCTCATTGAACAACATTAACTCTTCAAATCTGTTTTATTGCCAATCCGCCTCTGCTATCTAACATTCAACCATAACTCTCAACGATGGGACCTTGATTTCAATCGTTAAAATAGCCTCCATTCCATACACCAAGGAGTAAGGGGTGGCCCTCGTAGAAGTTTTGAATTGATGTTCTATAACCCCAAAGTGCAAAAGGTAGTTTATCTAGCCAATCCTTGTAGGTTTCCACAATTTTTTGCAAAATATTCTTGATGTTCTTATTTGCGGCCTCAACGGCTTCATTGGTTTGTGGCCTGTATGTTGAAGACTTTTAAAAGACCACGTTATACTTCTCAAGTGAATCTACCACTTCCTTTTTGAAGTGTGAGCCATTGTCCAATAATATTTCATTCGGTATCCCATATCTGCAAAAGATGTTGATTCTGATGAATTTGGCTACATGAAATGCTTTCAAAACTAAATAAGACTGTGCTTCCACCCATTTGGTAAAGTAGTCGATTTCCACTAGAATGAACTCGTGTCCATTTGAGCCCTTTGGCGAGACTGTTCCAATGACATCTATGCCCCAAATTGAAAAGGGCCAAGGTGAGTTCATGTTGTGGAGCTTCGATGGTGGGATATTCATGCGGTTTGCATGGATTTGACACTTATGGCATCGCTGGACGAAATTGACACAATCATTCTCCATGGTTAACCAGCTAGTAACCTTGCTTGAGGATCTTCTTGGCTAGAATTACACCATTCATGTGTGCTCTACACTCTCCTCCATGAATGGCCTCCATAAGGCATCTTGACTCCTCCTTTTCTACACACAGTTTGTGCATTCCCAAATGCCCTCTTTTGTATAACCTATTTCCGCAGATAATGAACTGGATGGCTAGACGTCGTATTCCGCTTTTATCCTTGGCATTTGCCCCTTGTGGATACACCTCCTTCTCCAGAACATTCCAAATGTTATGATACCTAGGATTTTTGTCTTGAACCTCCTCTATTGCGGCTATTGTTTCTAAGCCGGCACATACTTCTGTTCAATAATGATTGGACACATCTTGACCCCAATTAGTATGTCTACTATAGAGGATAGGGTTGCCAATGTAACAGCAAATTGATTGTTCTCTCTTAACAAATGCGTAAATGTCAGCTTTTCGAACCTTGGGATAAGAATGTCCAAGGTTTGGTGATAAACTTTCATTTTCTTTTCCTTAACCTTCCAATCTCCATTGGCTTGGGAAACAACTAGGTTTCAAATCTCTGATGACATCCAACCTTATTGCTCCTAGTTCTAGGGCAGCTTCTAATCCAATAATACATACCTCATATTCTGCTTCGTTATTGGATACTTTGAAACGGGATTTGAAAGTTAGGGGTACATGGGAGTCATCAAATGCTATAAGCAACACGCCTATTCCATAACCTTATTGGTTAGCCGCTCCATCAAAGTACATGGTCCATGTCTCCTTTTTTCCTTGCAGGACCTCCTTGTCGGAGAATAGGTACTCTACATCTTCCTCTCCCTCAACTGGGTAGTCTGCCAAAAATTCCACTACAGTCCTTCATTTGACCAACTTGCGAGTAATATACTTGAGGTCGAACTCAAAAATAAAAAGCAACAAACGAGCTAGCCTATCCGAAAGTGTTAGTTTCTTAAAGAGATATTTAATGGGATCCATTCTTGAAACCAAAATTACCGAGTGAGCTAACAGGTAGTGTCTCAACTTCCTTGTGGCCCAAACCAAAGCCAAACAAGTCTTCTCCAAGGGAGTGTAACTGAGTTTCATAATCCAACATCTTTTTACTCATATAGTAAATGGGTTTTTTCACTTTGCTTCTAACTCTTGTGCTAGCATGCACCCCATAGTTGACTCAGTTACTGACAGGTACATGATCAGTGGTTTCCCTGACTCTGGTGGTGACAGCACAGGCGAATTCTGAAGATACTACTTAACTTGCTTGAAACTAAACTGACATCGATCATCCTATTGGAATTTCTTTCCCTTTTTCAAAAGACCGAATAGTTGTTCACAAGTCAAGGTTAATTTAGAGATAAACCGCCTTATGAATTGCACTTTTTCCTAAAAAGCCCCACACCTTCTTTTCAGTCCTTGGTGGCAGCATTTCTAGGACGGTCTTGATTTTTCATGGGTTGACCTCAATTCCCCTCTAAGTGATTAGAAAACCCAATATCTTGCATGCAGTTACCCCAAAGTTGCACTTCTGCAGATTCAACCTCAACCTATACTCCCTAATCATTTCGAAGAACTTCTCCAGCATGACGTAGTGGCCTTCTCGCTCTTTGGATTTCACAATCATATCATCCACATACATCTTGACTTCTTTATGGATCATGTTGTGCAGTATTATGGTTGCAGCCCTCTGGTACGTAGCCCCTGACATTCTTCAGCCCAAAGGACATGGCTCTGTAGTAGTAGGTACCTCATGAAGTGGTGAACGCAATCTTTTCTCTATCCTCTGGTGCCATCATAATCTGATTGTATCTTGAAAACCCATCCGTGAATAACAATAAGGCGTGCCCTACAGTTGAAGTCCACTAACTCATCAATGTGTGGCAAAGGAAAATCATCCTTCGGACTAGCCTTGTTCAAATCTTGAAAATCAACACAAACACGAATTCTGCCATCCTTTTTAGGCATTGGAACGATGTTAGCTAACCAAGTCAGATACTCAGATACAAGTAAGAACCCTGCATCGATTTGTTTGGTCACTTCCTCTTTAATTTTAAATGCCCAATTTGGACGAACCTTGTGGAGTTTCTGCTTGACTGGTCGAGCCTTGGGGTTGAGAGGGATCCTGTGTTGTACTATCTCAGGATTGATTCCAGGCATGTCTTCGTAAAGCCACATAAAAGTATCTTTGAAATCTTTTAATAAAGCGATTAATCGCTTGCGCTCCTCCGAAGACAACATGGAACCAATCTAGACTAAGGATAGATCTTTCCCAGTACCCACATTAATTGACACAATCTCATCCAGTAAGGGTCTAGCACACCTTTCCTCCTTTCGGTCAAATAAAGTTTTTAAAGCTTGAGGAATTTCTTCCTCTTCATTTTCATCAAAGTTTTGAAAATCACTGTCAGTATAGTAAACTAAGGGCACAAAAAAGTAAGCAAAGTCCACTGCACTTTCATTCATAATGTTAGGGTCCTCGGTTATAGTTGACTCAAAAGAAAAACTGAAAGACGACCATGACAGGACTTTGGCACCCGAAGTTACCACCCCTAGAAGTGCCAGACTCTAACTTAGTAGACTAACTTGAATCCGATTCTGACTCGACAGACTTAGTGGAATTAGACTCAAACTCATTATCCGATTTAGAACTTTTAATAGAACCCCTTTTGAACTACCAAACTAATCAGTGGAGCCTCGGCTATGTCTAGAATAAGATCGGTGCAATCCACTGTTTGTCCATCCTCAATCACAGAAATGGCAACATTATTCGCTAAGTTAGTAGGCTCAACCCTAGCGTTGGAATCTGCCTAGGAAGTCAACCAATGTTATCCCCAAGAGTTTCTCTTCACTGCTCTCCGAGCTAGTACTTCTTTCTGCCCCACATCAATACTCAAATCGATCCACTCATCCTCATCATCATCATCTGACAACTGGTGATTTAAGAAAATCTCAAACCCAGTGTATCTCTTCCTTGTTTCTCGTTCGACCCATGACTCTGGAAATCTATAGAAGGGGAAGTCTTCTCATTGATGGACAAAGCATCCATTTAGAGTCCCCCTAATTGGCTCGTGGATTACTTCAAACCACCTCCTGGCTCTTTTCACCTTAATTCTCTCTCTCTCTCACTCTATCTCTTTTCTTATTCCAATCCTCTTCAGTCGGCTCGTATCCCAACTTGAAAGCATGGGGGTTATGGTTCACTTCTCTGGCAGTAGCATTTCCTTGCTTTCCACTTTTACCCAATCTCAATCCGGGAAGATGTCCCTGTTTGTTCATCATATATATGGTCTGAGCGCTTACATAGTTTCCCCCATCTTCTGCCATGATAGTCTACACCAATCGTGCCTCTACTCTGTCCTAGCTTGGGAATGATCTAGAGTTTCACTATTTCAAACAAGCAGCATCACAACATCCTAACAAATAAAAGAGTATCCTATCCTATTTTTGAGAAGTCACTAGGGCTAGCTATATGCATTAGGCCAATTGGTCAAAAGGGTACCACGACAAGATTACCTAATATACCTCTCACACCTAACACTGAGAAGTGAAAAGAGGATCAAACGGTACAACGATAATCCATATCCAAGAGTCGTGTTTCCAATATGGCAGAGACCACGATCGGCCAAGTTTTTTAGGCAAGCCGTCCAAGAATAGCAGATAAAAAACACTATGACTTATGAGCACCAATGCAAATGCAATGCAATGAACATATATATTTAAACAAAATCTCACATCATAAAGTTCAAGTCAAGTTCTCTTTTTCTCTCCAGTAGAGTCGCCAGAAACTGTAGCTGGTTTTTCGCGCTCCTTCGAGGGGTTTAGCCTCCTCGGATATGATTCCCTACAGTTCAAACTCTCATGGTCTTGAACCTGGTTTCACAAGTGCAATGTGAAATAAAGAAAACCAAAGTCCAAATCTGGCCAATCCTAGAAAATTTACTATCCGCAAGAAATGCCAAAAATGGACTATTGCCAGATTTTAGAGTCGCTACCTAATATTTTTTGGGAGAATTAGAAAACCCATAACTCGTGCCGAAGGCCACTTATTCGTAATAACCAAAGTTATCTCAGTTCGGGAACTTAGGTATGAGAGGGGAAGGTCATGAATTGAGCACCCCACTCACCCGATCAAAGATGGCCTTTACTATGTCATGATGTGATTTTTATTAACACTAGACGCTCATGTTCTGATTATTAATATGCTAACATTACTATGTGAGGCAAGCAAGTATAGACTATGTCACTTACTTTGGAATGCTTTGATTTCATGCAATCTTCTGAAAGAGTTTGAAATACGCAACTCAAAGGAAAAATGAACTTGTATATACAATGTTTAAAGTTTATTCCAACTTAAGCAAAATAGCCTCCATCCACAGGCATTCATAGAGTTATTTCATTTAAGGACGTAGCCTCATGGTAGTTATGTTTTGACATGGTAACATAAACACACGTACATGTTATGCTAAAGCAAAAATTGCTCACCCAAAATATCCAAGTCAAGCCAAAGAAAAAGAAGATAGTTAGGGAAACGCATGATCCTAAGACTAATACAATGCATAAAAAATGCAACTAATGGATTTGCCTATTAGCATAACCTATGAATCAACTCAAAAGCATGCGGTAGAGCACATAAGCGAGTAAGAAATGATGACGTTAAGTATGATGAGCTGAGCCTTTATGCATGCGGAAATGGATATAAATCATGGAAATGATAAAGGAAAACATGATGCTAGACAACCACAATAAGCATGTAAATAAAAGGGAGAAAGGAATGGGGGTTGGAAGACATACATCAGAGGTTACAAATTTTCCCTCTTACAAGAGGGTCTGAATGCCCTAACTAACTAATTATTTCAAACCCAAATAAACTAACTAATTATTACAATACAAATCAAAAGAACTAGTTAATACAAAATATCAAATGAATGAACTAATTAATACAAAATATAAATGGCTATGGATAAAGGAGTGGCTGGCCGGCCATTGCTTCTGGAGAAGGACCTGCTGCAGTAGAACTGGAACTAGAGCAAAAATAGAGGTTTCCAAGGGATGTTCATCCTTCTTGCTCTCTCTTGTCATGAAAATTCTCAAGGAGAGAGCAGGTTTGCTTCACAAATCATCAAACATCCCAAAGGTATTTAGATGATAATTAGTGAAGCAATGGGACGGACATTGATGGATACAAAACTAAGTAAGGCTAATCTACGAAAGAAGCAATCAAAGAAAGGGCTAAAACCTAATAAATCTCATGGAAAACAAGAGTAAGTGAGCACTCAAGTTTAGATAGAATAGGTTTAGTGAAAGCCATTTTTGAAAGCTAAGCTTATATACAAGAGATTACATCATTGAAATAAACAAAGAGGCTCTTTTTCCTACTCATGGAAGATGGATTCTAAAATCAATTTCCCGCGCTTTAAAAGGAACTAGAATAGAGCCTCTAATGATTCCGATGAAAGAGAACTCATACAGTTTCAAAGCAAGATTAAAACAAGACTAAGCAAAATGAAATGAAATCCATAAAGAGATGGTTGTAAGCTCATCTTCCTACTCATGGAATATGGATAGAACGTCCATTTCCATGCTACAAAGATGGAACTAGAAGAAAGCTTTACAATATCTTAAAAGAACAGAGATATAAGACAAGAATCAAACTATTTATATAAGCTTTAAACACATATATAAAGTTCATATTCAATCGAAAACTACCTAAAATAGTGCTGAAATTGAAAGAAAAGAAGCAAGAACATGAAGAACAACAATAGAACAATATTAGGGCAAAAGCCTATAGAAGGGTGGCTAACCCTTCCACCTTCAACAAGGTTTAGATCATATTTTTAAGCCTAAAATACTCTAAAAATCAGTATTAAAATGAAGAACAAGAAATTAAAAAGAAAAAAAAAAGAATAGGTAATGAAAGGAGTTGAAAGATCAACCTTTAGAGAAGATGAGGAGTTTCTTGGTTCAAAAACTTCAATCCAAATACTCTCAAGAATCTGAAATCAATCTTAAAGCTCCATGAAAAAACTTCAAATTCAGCCTTCAATGGTGTATCTATAGTGTTTATATATCAAGGGGGTAGAGAAGGTTTGAATATCTTTGGAAAATGCTTGCTCACTAAGTTTCTTCATCCCAAACATTAAGGGCAGGTGTCGTATTTATAGAATTTCGGAGTCTTACATCGAAAATATCTGAAAAATGACAATTGGCTTGGAGCTCATGCATGGAAGCAACTGACCGTTATAAAATATCTGCTGCGCAGAACATGGCTAGTCGACCGTAAGGAGGTCTGGTCGACCTTACGAAGGTGGCCTACCTGCCATCTGTTGGCCTGCTGGTCTTTTGCTGGCCAGGCTAGAAGAAAAATGGTTTTGGTCCAAAAAGGGATATAAGGTTTCGGTTTTGAAGCTCAAAAGTGAATTCCTTTTGCTGAAGGTTTGAAGAATTTGAATAGCGTAACGTTTCATTATTGAGTGCTTAGACTGAAGCACCCAAGTCTTAAAGGTAGTCAGAAATGGGATGTCTACATTCTATAAGATCAAAACTCGTTCTGATGGCACTATTGAATAGTACAAAGCACACTTAGTTGGTCGAGGCTTCACTCAAGAGTATGGCATTGACTATGAGGAGACATTTCCTCCTATTGCGTATCTTACCTCTGTTCGTAGTCTCATCGCCAGTTCGTGTTGTCCACAAGTGGGGCCTATATCAAATGGATGCCAAAAATACCTTTCTCAATGGAGATCTCATTAAAGAAGTATATATGCAACCTCCTCTTAGCTATCATCCTTCTCAAAAGGTCTGTAAACTTTAGCGTGCACTCTATGGTCTCAAAAAAGCCCATCGCACTTGGTTTTTCAAGTTTAGTAGCACTATTGCACAGTGGCTTTGCTTCTAGTCCATATGATTCTACTATTTTCATTCGCAAGACTGATCATGGCACCACTCTTCTTATTCTTTATGTTGATGGTGTAGTTGAGTTAAAGGACACTCTCATAAGTTATTTTAAGATGAAGGGTCTAAGGCCTCTTAGCTATTTTTTAGGTCTTGAAATCTCTTTCGACTCTAGTGGCTATTATGTCTCTCAAGCAAAGTATGTCTCTAATCTACTCCCCCGTGCTGGTCACACTGAATAGCAAGATTACCTCCACATCTCTTGAGACAAATGTTTGTTTCACTCCTCTAGACAACATTCCTTTCTCTGATGCCATACTTTATCGGCATTTAGTTGTCACTCTAGTCTATCTCATTATTACCCGACCGAATATAACCTATGTTATTTATCTTGTCAGTTAGTTTTTGGCATTTTCACACTTCACTAATTATGCTATTGTCCTTCGTATCCTTTGATACGTAAAAAGTACTTTATTTCAGTGGACTTCATTATTCTACTCATTCTTTCTTGGGGCTACATGTCTATATTATGATGCTGATTGGGCAGGTGATCCTATTAATCGTCGCTTTACCACTGGATATTGTTTCTTTCTCGGTAATTCCTTCATTTTCGAGCAGCAAGAAGAAGCAAACAGTTGTTTCCAGATACAGTACTAAGGCAGAATATCATGCCTTTGCGGTTACTACGCAAGAATTATTATGGCTTCGCTGGTTACTTAAAGATTTGGAAATTATTCATTCTTTCACTACTGTCCTTTGTTGTGATAATCGAGGTGCGATTCAAATTGCTCACAACTAGGGGTGTTCAAATAAACGATTAGCCAACCAATTCGAACTGAATCGACCCATCAGAACATAGAACAGACAGTTTTGAGTCCCTGAACTGCAATTTAGACTTTTCAAATGTTGTTGAGATTCATGGTTGAGTACTGATTTTATCAAAATCGAAATTGGTTAACCCGATAGGACCATAATTTGTTTATATTTTATATTTATATCTATCTGTGTGTTTCCATTTGATAGGTTAGTACGAGGACTCTTATCTTTTCAAGACTTTAACCTTTATCTTCCCAAGAAATTGATTACACTAACTCATTATGTTAGTGTTATGCTCTCCGTATTCAACATCACCATCTCATTTCTTCTGTCTCTTTCTCTATTCAATTCAATACACCGCTTACACACTTTGTTTCCTTCTATTCAATTCATCATTGATTCTTCCACTATCTCTCTCAAAAACCCAACTGCACCCCTCTCTCTCTCTCTCTCTCTCTCTCTCTCTATTTATCTATTCAATTTATCACTAATTGTTCTTCCATTTCTCTCTCAGATACCCAAATGAATCATGACATTTGAACTCTAGAACTCTAAATTTCTCTATACTCTCTCCGTCTCTTATCTTCTTACGCATGGAGATCGCAATTCTAATCTACATCTATGGTTACTAGGCTCAACGGAAGAAGATATTGTTGCAAGGAGTAGTGGTAGCTGCTGAAAAAATGAAGTGAGTAATGGCAACTATTGTATGTAAATATTATCGATCACAAATTTATATAATACAAGTCTTTGTCATTCTTTTTTATTTTTTCTTCTCTTTTTTTTTAAATTTTTTTTACAAGGTTTATTTCCTCTACTCTTCTCAAAGATCTATGTATGTAAATATATATGCATAGATGTATGTATATACTAAGGTTTAAAATGGAAAGGAAAACCGGAAAACCAATATTTTGGGATCATGCAATACATAATGGCCAAAGTTAGATCTACAATTGTCTTTTGCTTCTTTTTTTTTTTCTTTTGTTCGTTTGATATAGTTCTGTTTCATCCAATCCAACCACGAAACTAATCAAATTGAGTTCTACAATTTCGACTCATACATCAGTTGATAAAGGGGTGACCCTTTTTTGTAAACCCGTTCCAACTTGACCTGTGAACAGCCCTACTCACAATAATGTGTTTCATGATCATACCAAACACATTCAGATCGATTGTCACTTTATTCGTGAGTATGTTGTTCGTGGTACTATTCGCATTTGTTCTGTTTCTTCTATTGATCAAACTACTGATATCTTTACCAAAACACATCCACCTTGATGTTTTCATGCTTTATTTGCCAAACTCAAGTTGTTGTCTGCTCAACCACCTTGAGTTTGAAAGGGAATGTTAGAATATATTCTATATGTATATTAGATATTAATATATGTATACTATATTATATATATAATTCCATTTGTAGAGGATTTGATTTAGTTAGATTCAATTTCATTCTATTACTATAGATAGGTTATTTGTATTACCATACTTACGCCTTGTCCCGCATGTTGTGAAGTAATCTTGATTCACTGCCAATCCTAAATGAGAATTTTCTTATTCCACCGGCCTAGCTAAGAGTAGGACCATGGAAGCTGAAATCAAGGGTTCAACAATGGCTGCAACCGTTTGAAATTTATAGTCTTAGCTGTATTTACATTTAATGGTTTTACATTGTCTAATTTACCTTATAAATAGCCTATGTATCGTAGAGATCAGAGTGTGGGAGAAAGAAGAGAGTTAGAGAGTAAGAGTGTGTATCTCCTCTCCATTATATTCTCAAATATATGAGTGAAATAAATTTGTTTTGATTATAAATCATCTCTCTTGTATTTGTTTTTGTAAATCACCGTAAGTGATTTGCACCTTACTCCCTCCATCACCACACAACATGCCATTGGTAATGATTCTACTACAGTGCCACAAATTCGCAAGCTAATACTAAGTAATCATTGTTGTTCACTGGATTTCGGAGGAACTACCCACTATATAAAGGACCTTATATTCATATTGTATATTATTTAATTTAATATATATTCACTCATTCTCTCATTTGTTTATCATATTTAACTACATACATGCATATATGGATGCACAAAGACTGTATATGGTAGTGGTTGTACCTGGTGAGGAGTTAGATTGATGGGTTCAGGTTGCGTAAACATTGTTGGTTTAGGGATGGTTCCATGCTGCTTCTTTCCAAAACTCGTGATAGAACTTGCTCTGAGTATTTCCTTCATTTTTGTTCTTCTAATGGGAATAGTTTCTTCTGGGCACCTTCCATTTAAGTGCCATAACTGAGTAATTGACTTTGATATTCCTTCATTGGAGTTTGGAATGGATTGGTTGTTCTCTTCAAATAGCCCTTCTGGGTGGTAACTTGGCCTCATCTATTATTGGCACAAAACACTCCATTAGAAATGGTAAGCTTTAGCCCAAACAGTAAGGCTCTTGTAGTTGAGAAACAAAAATATTAAAAATGGGTAAATTTTAACTCTAATTGTAAGACTTGTAGTTAGTGTCTGAATTGGTGAGGTGGTCCATCCATTAGGCAGTTAAAAAGATCTCAAGTTTTTAACAAAAGGTCTAGTGAGCGAATCTTTTTTTATTTTATTTATTTCTTCGAGTTTAAAAATAAAGTTGACAAGGTTTCACGTGCTCAAATCATTCCATATTTGTACTTAATCCAATATATAAAAGACATGTGTACTAAAATATTTGGATAAAATGAAATTTATATTTTAGCCCCAAAAATTGTCATATGTTAGAAACCTAACATCTTCTCTCTAAAGTTGATTGTAAAAACTTACTTAGTCAGTGGGCTAAACATATTATCAATTGAAAAAGATGTTATAAAACTTTTATTGTAAAAACTTTATTAGTAATTTAGCATCTTTCAAAAACAATAAAAATTAAGTTTATATAAAAAATTTACTATTAGAAAATTTAATTAATTTCATTTAAATTTAAATAAATATCAGATTGCCTCCATTTAAAAATTTCACTTAATACCGCTGCAATAAGTTGAGCTGCCTTGCTAGCGCAAATTCTAGCCACATAATAAATAATTTCTCCACAAATACAGATAATATTGTTTATATCTTATTGATTAAAAAAAAAAAAAAAAAGTTACATATATCTTCTCCTTCACTTATGCTATATATCACTTTTTTATTTGACCTCATATGCCCAGCTATAGCCAGGAGTTTGAATGAGTGGGTCATTTGGCATGTTATTAAAGTCATGTCAATTTTTTAGTTTCACACAAGTTATCACGTGCGCCCAACATTAAAATTTATACGAGACTATATAAATTTAACACGAAAGGTTATTATGTGCATCTAAAAGTAGTGCATATATGGTACGCACCTTATATTCAAAAATTATAACATTTTGTTATTCACAAAAAAATATAACTTTTATCACAAAAATACACCTTTCATCACAAAAATTTTAACTTTTCTTATGATGTGCATTTTTTTAGAGGGGTACATTGTTATATTTCCCAAATTTTACATATCTACCATCATATTGACAAAATTAATTTAAACTAATCAAATTGCAACCAAAAACAAAATATTGGGACATTAATACCATAGCTTCAATAAAATAGTCAATAAAACTCATATATTTTTTACTCATTGATGTGGACTTATAATATAATTAATTTAGATTATGGTTCAGTTTTTAAAATTCATTACTGCATGACATATGAATTAGAAAAAAAATAAATTATAAAATCTATTTAGTTTGTATGATATTTTCTTTCTAAAAGACTGAAAAAATTGTATAAATTTGATTGCTATTTTTACCTCTAATGTGAACCCCAAAATTAATTTTTTTGTTTCACTGGATTCAATTTGTTATAATCCAAATACATGTATTACTAAACCTTTTTGGAAATCCAGTGTAGCTCCGCCGTTGAGTATGTCAACTTATTATTATTGATGTAATGAGTCCCACTACTCATAATTTTCTCTAATACACTATTCACATATGATATGGTAAACTAAACGCTGGTATTAAGGGAAAAATGTTATGCACCATGAAATTGTGTGTTGAATTTTATCTTGAATATGAGACGAATGGTATAAATTTAAAATTGGTGAAATGTCATATTTGAAATATTATGATTTATAGATGTGCTTTTCTGCCTACTATTTTTTTAAAATTCCTAATGTTATTGATAAAAAAAAAAATGATAAATGTAGCATTATTGCTTGTACTTAACAACCGACTTTACCACGGCTGTAGGTTTTTTTGTTTTTAGGCAAAATTCATTTTTCCCCCTTACGGTTTGACTTCAAAGCACACCCCCTGCCATTTAAAAATAGTCGAAAAGACCCCATATGATTTTGATCATCTTCCAATTAACCTCCCTACCATTATTTATTCTATCAAACTTTGGTGCCGTTTGGGAAGCCAAAAAGCCAGGCTTTTTTGCTATTTTAGCCATAAAAAATAAAATAGGCTTTTTTAACCACAAAAAACAAAACATCACATCCAACCCATAAACATTACACTCCTCTCTCACAAAAAAAGTCAAAAAAGCCAAAAAGTCAAAAAACCCTTTCCAAACCAAACTTTTAAGCCCAGGCTAAAATAGCCAAAAAAACCAAAAAGCTAAAAAACCAACCCACTTCCCAAACTGAGGCTTTAAGAGCATTATGTACTCTATCAACTTGACATAATTTACAGAACGCGTGCCAACTTTGAGAGTGGGTACAAAAAGCAATGTCAACTTCTATTATAAAAGGTCAAATTTGTCCTTTCTTCATTTTCTTCATCTTCTCCCTACTTCAAAACTCAAACCCAAACCCTAATACACTCAACTCCCCCATCCACTTCCCTCTTCCCCAACCCGCTCCCTCTCTCACATCCAACCATTTTCTCTCACACTAATCACTGCCAACTCTCTCCATCCCAAATCCATGATTTGTTCATATCGATTTTTTGTTTATTTGCATCAATAGAATGAAGACGTGGACAGTTGCAATATTGAGGTAATGGTGGTAATTGAGAAGTAATATTGCACATATTCTAGAAAGAGATTAGACAGATTTAAAGATTCAATCAAACAGGACCTCCCCTCCACTGATTTGCAGCTTCATTAATTCACAAATACCCAATAACATTTAAAACCTTCATAAATAGATATATATATATAGTTTAAATTTTGATGCTACTTCCATTAAAATTCAATACAGAAATATTTTTTATTCAATTAAATACAAAATAACAATAAGATTTCCATTAAAATTGATGGTGGTGCTTCTGTTGAATACATAAATGGTGATTGTATTATTATTATTATTATTATTTTTTTCTTTCGTTAATAGAAGAAGAAAGGAGAAATACTCTGTTACAGAAATGATGATAAAGAAGTCCTTTTGCATTTTTTTGTTAACAGTGTTAATTATGCATTTTGGTCTAAAACCACATGGAAGGCATTTGCATATTTTTGAAAAACAGAAGGGTAAAATGTTCTGGAGCGATACCAAAGGATGTAAAGTGAATTTTACCCTTTTTTTTTAATACATCATTAGAAACCAACACACACAGTGAGGGAGAGAGGTAACCTGAATGGTGTGATTTTTGAGTAAAGGATGGTCAAAAGCTGGCTGATGAGAGATATGGACACAGTCGATTATATCTCCATCTGGACTCTGTTTTTTTTTTTTTTTCAACAAAACAGTAATGAAAAATCAATACATACATACATACATACATACAAAAACATGCAAATATATATATAGAGAGAGAAAGAGAGAAGAAGAAGAAGAAGAAGAAGAAGAAGAAGAAGAAGAAGAAAAGGGTGTTGGAGAGAGGACCTTGATGGATTTAAGAGCAGGCTTGTTCAAGTGCTTCAACTGCATGTAAACATCATCAAGTTTATGACCAGAAATGCTTACTATGCCACCATAACACAGTGGCAGCAGCACTACTATAAGCACCAATAACCACCGCCGCACCACCACAAAAACACCATGAGTGATCATGATGATGAACACAATACACTCTCTCTCAACACTGACTCTGCTACTTCTTATCCTACAAGTTCGTACCCAAACATGAATTCCTCCATAAATAGCAATCAACAATGGCCCCGTTTGGTGTAACTGTTAAAACAGATTATAGATTATAACTTAACAGATTATAAATTATGACTTTAATCAGAAACTGTTAATCTGTTTGGTGTAATTATTGGATTATACATTCAAGTTGCTGAGTAGTGTTTGTTAAATAAGCTGTGAAGTAAAATTTTCAATTAGCTTTTATTTTTTATTATTCACTACTTGTCTACATTTCTCATAAAAAATAATAATAATAATCTATAGTCCATTTGGGTCTTTTTCAATTTTTTAAAAAATAAAAAATAAAAAAATCCAAGAATATAGTCGTAAATTAACATGTCCACAGCAGAAGTTGATAATCAAAAACAAGGGGTGAGCAACTTTTCAGAATCAGTTTTTTTGAGTTAAAATAATTTGTTAGAACTAGAAGTTATTTGAAATGAGTTTAGTCAAACAGTCTAAAATAACTTTCGAAAGCTAGAAGTTACAAGTTGGCTCAAAAAAACCCAAACAAACACCCCCAATATATTAAACTTTAAAATAATATAACTTTTGTTCTAAATGTCATTTTTTAATAAAAGTAGTATTTCCAGAATTCTCTTATTAAGATCTATCAAACAAGATCTATGTTGACTATAAAATTCTTAAATATATATATATATATATATTATCGTTGAAATTGATGTAAACAGTAATATGTTACTCTGTTTGATAATAACATGTTACTCTGATTCATAACAAAATGTTACTGTGATTTACAGTAAAATTTTATTCTGATTCACAATAAAGTTTGTATAACAGAAGAAATAACTCAAAAACACACTACTAGAGTAAAACTTTACTGTCATTGTTGAACAGAAAATCAGTGGGAAAAAAAAAAAAAATAGTACATATTTTTTTTGTAGAACAATAGAGTACATACTAAAGAGTAACCACTAGAGATGAAATTTTGCAAGAAAAAAAAAATACTAAAATAAACAAAAAAAACACGTCTAAAAATAATTTTTGAAAAATCAAACTAAACTAAATCTTAATATTTTTGAATGTTTCTAATTTCTTTGACTTGTTAAATAACTTTTTAGAGTGACTTAAATTTTCTTTTTGACAGAAAACAAGCATTTCAAATGACCTACAATTATGTTTAGCAAGCCAAAAGAAGCCTAAAAAAAATTAGTGTAGATTACATTCACCTTCCCAGGTATTTGAAAAATACACCGTTAACCCCCACACTTTTAATATAATTATATTGACCTTCATCAATGTTTTCATATAACACTTAAATCATTTTTCATTAACAATTTGTCAATTGTATGAACAAAAAAAATAATATTATCATCTATTTCCCATTAAAATAATATATATATATATTTCATGTTTGTTTCAGTGTCTACTCACTATTAGCATTGGTTTTGATCACTTTAACCATACTTAAAAGGAGATTAATGTAATTATGTCAAAAGTATGGGACCAATTGTAATTTTCTCAAATTGTAACGAAGATTAATGTAATTTATCTATAAAAAAAAAAATTAGGTACTACTAAAGTAACTATATATGATGCTCTACCATGATAAAGATTGATTTAAATAGCAATGCAATTATATAATTATGAGGTTCAATTAATTTAAAATTATACTCACTTTTAAATCAGTGATGTGTATATCTAAGGCAACACTTTCTCTCATATGTATATCTATATATATACATATTAAGGAAAAGAGGTTTTTAATGAGAAAGCCCCTGTGAAACTCAAAACCCTCATACTATTTTTCTAAAATTCTTATTTTTTAAATAATTAAAAAATCTTCTATTGGTCAGCTTTTATTGAATCATTTAAAAAATAATAATTAATCCATTTAAAAGGAAAGTTAATTAATTTATTTAAAAATTTAAATAGCTTTTATGCCTTGATTTACCCATTTCAGAAGGACAGTTAATTAATTCATTTAAAAATTAAATTTAAAAGGAAAGTTAATTAATTCATTTATAAAATTTAAATTTAAAAGGAAACTTAATTAATTCATTTAAAAATTTAAAGTTAAAAGGAAAGTTAGTTAATCTATTTAAAATTTTAAATAACTTTTATGTTTTGATTTACACATTTCAAAAAGAAAGTTAATTAATTTATTTAAAAATTTAAATTTAGAAACGGAAAAGGAAAGTTAATTAATCAGTTTTAAAATTTAAATTTTGTACTATAAAATATAGGAATTAATTCACATCTTTCATATATTTTTTTTCTTAATGTTTAATGATTTTATATATATCGATATTCCAATTTATATATCTATATTATAGCAAAGAGACATTCCATTAAAAAAAAAAAAAAAACCATGAAACCTCCAAAGATCAATGATATAGATAGAGTCAAACAAAATGTGTAGGTCTTACAGTTTTAAAGTAAAACATTTATATCAGAATTTGTTCAAATGTAATTATCTTGATATTTATAAATATTTTTTGTATTGATTGATAAAAAGTATCGTAAACATTAAGATTATTTTTTTGTTATCATATTGAGTTATTAAAATAGGATGTATTATAGGCTTAAACCAAGAATTGTTGGAAAAAAAAATGACTCGAATTAGATTTTCCAGGCTCATTTTTAATATTTAATTCAATATTGGAAGTTCCAAATTAACTCATATCAATCATAAACTGATAAAGATAATTTTAAATAATTAAGTCAATTTTTAATGATTTGGTGAAGGTCACATTAACATAAATATTGACTCTACTAGCTTTTAGGTTGTTGGAAAATTTAAATTTAAATTTACTCCAATGGTTGTGTCTCTCGAGATGGAAGGGTGTATCCTTTTGAAGGGTCACAATCTTTCTGAAGAGTCACATAGAAGTCTATATATTCCATCTCCCTCACTTCAATTTAGAGAGTGAATTGTCATTTACTTCTTCACTTCGCATTTATTCTTCATATTTCCTGAGTCAAATTTTCCTATAAAGAGAGTACATGCACAGCAAAATTTGCTAGGCTTGCAATAGTAGTGCTGCTAGTGCAAGATATTGATCGTTGTATCCTAGGAGATAGACGTCCATTGAATCGTAAGCACCGATGGGAGGACGAATCTGTCTTAAGGAAAGAGTATCACACACTTGACTCGATCAGGTTTTATCTATTTATGTACTGTAAGTTTTATCACATTATTATGTCGATATATTTCAATTTTTGGTTTTGCCCAAAAATCGTTTGCATAATTTTAAATTATACTTTTCATATAGTTTGGTACTATTTTTTTAACAATCTTAAAGACAGATTCCATGTATATAATTTTTGGGCAAATATTGTTTTGAGTATTAGAACTATTGTTAAACAGATTTATCATTGTTAAAACAGTTCCGATTATAACTTATAAGTAGTTTGAATCTACCAGAAATCATTTTATTTTTGGTTGGTTGCTTTAGTAACTACTTTCATACAAATTTGGAATTTTGTACAACAGTCTTTATGAATGATAGAACCAATACATGTTGTTACACTCGTGGCCCTTTCATCGAATTGCAAAAGAAATTGAATTTCTTCACTGCCCGTTTATTACCCAATTCGGCATTGAATTTATTATGCGTAACAGTCCCAACTTGTGTTCTGTGTCAGTTGATGGAATTCAAATTCCGAGTCCTCTGTATATGAATGTTATAGATTTTGCTTTTGCAAGAGGTTTATCCTCTGTTGTATAATCATGTATGTTCTCTTTATCATCTAATCTTGTCAAAATGTTTCTGTGCATGTGTATATATATATGTAATTTGTTATATCTATCATGTTTATGATTGGTGAGCGAGGGAATTAAAAGGCAAATTATTATGTTGTGATTGTCGTTGTGTATAACGTCCTGTTCAGCGTTTCATCGTAATTCCGTTTGGTTCCGTTCGCCATACTCATATGTTGGTCGTATAGAATCTGTTAAAGACAGATTTCCCTTCAATCTTTTGGTTATGTTTTATAGAAAATGTTTATTATGTATTACATTTCTATCCATATATGTTTTATGGTTTTGTTTTATTACAAAAAAAAGAAGGCAAAAATAGATTATGGTATTCAGAAATTACAAATTGATGAGGATCTGTTGATTTGATCAATCTTAAAATCTTAAAGTTGACGTTTAAGAAACATAGTGGGGGTTATGCTCTATGTTATTTTAAAGTCTAGGTTTTTCAAAATTTGAAAATTGTGAAAACGTGTCTTTCAACTTGAAGTGGTACTTGTGGAGTTGTGACTTTTTGGCATCCAAGTGCTCTCTAAAGCAAATCTTATTTACAGATCTTCTTGATTTTTGTTTATTAACATGCCTCGCTCAAGATGTGGGAACTATAAAAAGGAAGAGTCTAAGAACAACATTGACATAATCATTTCTGTATCTTAAGTCAAGAGTTTTCGTGAGATTATGATCCTTAATAATTTTTTTTTTACTCATGATTGTTTTACTCACTCCAGTGATGTGCATTATCAAGTGATTGAGATTATTAAAAAAGGTTGTTTTGTGGATGCCTGTTAATAGGTCCACAACGATATATTTGTTTATAAGTTAGTATCTCAAGTTCCTCTTAAGGAAAGGCACAAATATTTGACAAATATTTTATGGAAATTTCTCAAAAATGTGTTTTTAAAATCAAGATATGATTTTAATTACTAAAATATTTTTGGTTTGTGAATTCTTGAAACTTGAGAAAATATATAGTATATGTTATATACTTGGGTTTTTTTATTGTAATTTGATGTCATTTACATGTGCATATTAAGTTGTAGTAATTCTAATTAATTTGCAATGAGTCTTATGGTGTCATATGTTGCCATGAAATCTTTTATGGGAAAAGAAAAATGTGATGTGTTAGTTTTTGACTGATTTATTTCCAGTGCTTTGTCTGGGATTTAAATTAAATTTTATTTGAAAGTTTGGGAAATTTTTAATTAATTTGTGATTGTGATGATGACATACCAATGGATATAATTTCGAAAATTATATTTCATGTGTAGATAACCCTTTTGTTTGATTGTGATAGTAGTTTTAAGCAATCATTAACACTGAAATAAATTTAAACATTATATTTTCAATAATGGTGTTGTTCCATTTAGTTGAAAATAGATTGAGGAATCTTTTGTGTTGATTATCATCTGTTAATAATCAAATGAAAGTTATTTTTAAAGTAACTTTGAATTTTGTGAGATAGGATGTCTTCAGTCTTTATTTCACTTGTGTGGTAGACTTGGTTTAACCATGAATCATGTTCTTAACATGAGAGTTTATCTTTTGAATGAGAAGAGATAATTCAATTTCTTTGTCCCAAATATTTATAAAAAATGAATTATTAGTTGTGGTAGTGACGCTTGTCTGGGAATGAATCATGTTGTTTGTGCGAATTTATGTTTTATCACAAATGTAGGGAAAAAGAGATTAATGAGATTAAAAAATTATGATTATGATTGACTTGATTATGATTATGATTGACTTGTTAATCTTGTCCATGTCTACATATGTTGTAGAGTTGACAATCATTTTTTGATGTCATTAATATCATTTTGGTATGCGGTGTATTATAAATAGATTCAATTATTTATCAAAGTATTGATAAAAATGTGAACTTATGTGTTTTGACATAAGAGGAATTCTAATTATTCTTTGGAATAATTACTAAAATTGGTGTGGTGACTGATAACTCCATAATGAAATATTATAAGTTAAAATATTTCATAGGTGAAAGACACTTTGATAATTGTCGTCGTAGTCACCAATACTGGATAAGACAAATCAGATAAGATGTAAATGTATTTATACAGTGATATTTATATTCCATGTTGAGATTGGAATTAAGGGTTGCAGTAAACAAAAAGAAATTAATCATGCCTAAAGAAATGTTATTTGACTAAGTGTTGTGGCCACAACTGGTATTAGTCATTTCTTTCTTGTACTGCAAAAGCAAGTTATGAAGTCTAATTGTATTTTAGACAAATTAGTATTGTGATTATATTCACAAAGCAATTTACATCTTGTTATTTAGCTCAAGCACGCCAATTAATGTTATATTTTGATTTATCTCAGAATTGTGGGGGTGTATTTATTATACACTAGCAAGAGAAATTAAGTTTCCTTGAAATGCTTAAAATGTGGGGGTGCTTGGAGGTTTTTACCAAAGTAACGGTTCTGATTATAGGTCCATAAAGAATCTCAATTCTTTTTATAGGACAAAGTTGAAGTAGAAGCAAAAATGGTTTCATTAACTCCTAAGGAATAACTCTAGGTTTATTATTTAAATTTGAAAATGGGAGTGACATAGAGTAACGGTAAGTCTCAATGTAATCAAAGACTTAAATACCGTAGGACATTGCTTTCAGTTGTGAATATTATCTAAGGATAATATAATGGATCCACTAACTACTCAATGATATATAACTGAAAAGGTCAAATGAATAATAGCGGCCGTTAAACAAAAAGTTTGACTAGAGAGCAAATGAGGGAAAGTTCATCGAGGGAAATGTGATTAAAGCCCATTACACCAGAGTCATCATAATGGTAACCCAACTTAGATGACTGGAGATCCTAAGAACTAAGTTCAAAGGGACAACTAAGTTATGTGTGGCTCGCCATAAATCACTAAAGGAGTCCATCTCCTATCCATTCCTATGATGAGAGTGATATCTGCAACATGTGTTGTATACAGGAAACTTAGGATAAGCTATCATTTTAATGATCACTTATATCTTGAAAACCCTAGAGGGCTATCTTTCAAGAGGAGTATTAAAGAAACTCGAAATAAGAATCACCTATATGAGTGTAAAGGGGCCATTTCTATGAGAATTGATAAGGCTAAATTTTCTAAAGCACTCATGAAACACCAGGACTTGCCCAAGGCGAAAACGGGCACAACCATGAGAACCAAACTATTTTTGGAGATATTCTGTGTGAATTCTATTGTCTTGGCTTACACAAGCGGCTGAACAGTTCAGGGCATCACGTCCACTAATTAGCTAGTAAGTCCGATAGACTTTCACTAAGGAAGGTTCAAAGCCGAAAGCTACCTATCCCGATGCAGGGTATTTCCTTAATGTACTCTCTCTTTTTCTGCATGTTGTTGCATGTCCTTTCCGTAAATTTCATTCATGTGGGGGATTGTTGGAAAATTTGAATTTAAATTTACTCCAATGGTTGTGTCTCTTGAGATGGAAGGGTATGTCCTTTTGAAGGGTCATAATCTTTCTGCAGAGTCACATAGAAGTCTATATATTCCATCTCCCTCACTTCAATTTAGAGAGTGAATTGTCATTTACTTCTTCACTTCGCATTTATTCTTCATATTTCCTGAGTCGAATTTTCCTATAAAGAGAGTACATGCACAGCAAAGTTCGTTAGGCTTGCAATAGTAGTGCTACTAGTGCAAGATACTGATCGTTGTATCCTGGGAGATAGACGTCCATTGAATCGTAAGCACTGATGGGAGGACAAATCTATCTTAAGGAAAAAGTGTCACACACTCGACTCGATCAGGTTTTATCTATTTATATACTGTAAGTTTTATTACATTATTATGTCGATATATTTCAATTTTTGGTTTTGCCCAAAAATCGTTTGCATAATTTTAAATTATATTTTTCATATAGTTTGTTACTACTTTTCTAACATAGGTCACATCTAATGTTTAGTCCAATACCACAAGTCAATCATAATCCATTTGTCCATAGTAGTTATGACACAAGATAATTTACAATTTTGAGTAGACAAATTCTTAGGCTTTACAAAATAAGAAAAAATTAGTATATTAAAAAATATAATTTACTGCTATCATATGGTAAATAAAATTTTTTGTAATTTATTGTTTAATTTTTACCAATTAAATTATGACATGCATGTTTTTATTAAGAACTTAGAACACACAATTAATGACATTAGAATAAAAACCTTCTCTTATGTGTAACTTTAATAAAAATTAATAAAATTTAATTGATTGTAAATCATTTTTAGTACATATTTTAAATAAATTTTATATTTTTGTTTTAATTTAAAAACTAATTTTTAATTATTTATTTATACCCGTGCATAGCACGAGTAATATGCTAGTTTTTTTCTACTCATCAACGAATCATCTCATTTACACATTATTAAATTTATACAATAGGCTTATATATCATTTTCTATTTAATTAACCCAAAACACACAACATTTTATTGATAAATATAAAATATTATAAAGATAGAGAAAAGAAGAACAATTCAAACAACTAGGAGTGTAAAAATGGTTCGCGATCCGTGAGCAGCCCGAGATGGGCTCGGTCCGTTTATGTCCATTTGGGCCTGGACCCAGCTCGAGCCCCTGGGCCTGGGCCTAGGCCATCATTTTGAAGCCTGACACGACCCGTGGGCCCGGCTCGCTTGGCCTAGCGCATCGACCCCCATAAGGCCCACTCAAGGCCCGGTTCGCCCTCCCTGCCCGAGGCCTAATGTCTTTTTTAGTGAAAAATAATAAAATTTTGATAGAAAAAATTAAAAAAAAAAAACAAAAAAAATGGTCAGGCCCGCCCAAGCCCGAGGCCAGGCCCATACCCATCAGTCCCCCATAAGGCCCGAATATCTCCTGAGCTTAGGCCTAGGCCTAATTTTTTGGCCAATGGACTAGCCTAGCTAGACCCGAATTTTAGCGAGAGCCCGCAAAACCCGACATGAGTCAGGCCAGATTTACACCCCTGCAAACATCCCCGTGTTAAAAAAAAAAAAATCTCCCAAAACCAATCAAAACATATGACTTCAAATTTTTTAAAAAATAATAAAAATAATATATTAAAGAAGCTTTCACGGGAGGTTACCATGTCATGCAATAATTTGGACGATATGGTAAATCGGAAATGATTGGAATCATTCATATATATATATATATATATTAAAATAATGCTTATTTTCAATTTTTTTTTTTATGTGACATATCTCTCTTCTCTTCTCTTCTCTTCTCTTTTCTTTTTCTTATGTTGCATCACTTTTTTGTTGGGTCTTGCAGATCTTGATAAATACTATTAATTGAAACCAAAGTCCAATGGGGGGTTTGGGCAGCCTCTCCCAATTTTTTTTGGATACTTTGGTAATTTTTCTATTACTTTGACGTCACCCTAACTAGCATATGAACTTGTGCAATGCACGGGCTAAATAAATAATTAAACATAATTTTAAATTTAAATAATAATACAAAATATATTTAAAAAGTGTAGAAAAATAATTTAGAATGAATTAAATTTTAACCATTTTATTACAATATACATATATTATAGTTGTTATATCATTAATTATATATTTTAAGTTCACAATAAGAAATATGTAACGCCCTCAAAATAATACAATAATTTCAACTCATGAGCAGAAGAATAATAGAAACAGAATACTTTCATTCAACAGAGTTCGTTTACAAAAGTTAACACAAGCGATATACATTCACAAATGTTCATCCTGAATCTACCGCATGTGTTGCAATATTAAGAGAATTGAACTAAACATATAGTCATATGCCCTACAGGCTTACATTTTTCTAAGTCGTGGCTTGGTTACACAAAAATGAGTCTAACTCAATACAATTTAAGCCTTTGGCTATACAAAAGAATACAACAAAACAAAGAAACTTTTGCTCCCAAAATCCCTCTAAGCTATTACCTTGGTAGAGACATGTCACCAGAATTTGAAAATAGTTTTCCCTAAATAGGGTGAGCCAAAGCCCAGCAGAAATAATCTAACATAGTATATGAGATTTATTAACAAAGATATAAGTACAATGTGCATATACAATGCCGGTGACAAAATCTCCGCATTTTATATAACCGTAATACACCAAGGTTCATATTTCAATTCATTTTAAGTTCATTCAGTATTCTCAATTCATGAGTCAATTTCATTATTTTTCAATAACCCAACTGAGACTACAACTCAATGGTTTTCCAATTCAATACACTACCACACAAACACTTAAAATTTGTCATTTTACAGAAATTTTGTCCATGGGATCGGCACCCATGTATACACAAGATTTCGGGACTTTCATCCTGGACACTCCGGCTAACTTAATTTCAATGGAGTCCATCTCCTATCTCCTCCCAAACAATGGAGTACATCCCATTTTCTCCTCCCAAGCAATCATCCATATATAATGTATATAAATCATAGTCATATTCAATGACAACCAACAATAGATTAGTTTCAATTTAGCTAATCCTCATGCAATTTCTACAACAATCATAGCTATTCTCCACCGATAGCCCAATACATATATTTCTAAACAGATATGAAATTTTCTCAACAGACATAAATCATTCAAATTTTCATGGGTGAGAGACAGCACGTGTCCAACTCCACTATTTATATCAACAATAATCCAATTTCACATTACCATTATCATTTTCAATTATTTATACAAAATAACAATTTGACCCATTTAAGGCAAAACTCTCATTTTTCCAAATATCAACCCAAATGGCCCAAATCAAGTATTTGGCCACAACACAACCTCATATTCAACCCCATAACCATTTATTTCATATTCACTTAGACATCCCTCTTTTATTTCACACCCAAATCCTAGGTTTGCTTAAACTAGTCTCCAAATCCCTTCATTGTTACAGAATGACAAATACCTAAGCTAAAAACCATATGAAATTGTAGAAAATCCCTACCTCAAAAAGAGAAGACAAGCCAAGCAAGAGTGAAACTTCAAAGATGTGCAAACCAACTCTATTCGGATCAAAATGGAGATCTTGTGATGGTCTACTTTTTTATCAAAGGGATTAGGGTGAGGAAATCACTAGAAGTATGTGAAAATATAGAGAAAAAAAGAGTGTTTTAGAAAGAGAGGGTTCAACTTTAGGTTTTAGGGAGAAAAGATCTGAAAAAGTGATGTAAAAAGTCATTTTCGTGATCTAATATACGCATAGTTCGTTCGAGCGCAAGACTTGACGCTCGAGCGTCAAACACAAAAATGTTGTTCTGCTTGAGCGCAAGAAATGCCGCTCGAGTGCCAAGACACAATGAACAAGACGCTCACTGCTCGAGTGCAAGAAGTGACGTTCGAGCGTAGAAAACACATATCCAGTAATTTTGCAGACAACAGACCAACGCTCGAGCGTAAGGAACACCGCTCGAGTGTAGAAATCACTCTCCCAATAGTTTTGCAGACCTGGCAAAAGTACTGAGTGTTTCTAAAGCCTACTCGAGTGCAGGAAGTGCCGCTCAAGTGGAGGGCCAAAATTTACAAAGCCCGCTCGAGCGCAAGAATGGCCGATCGAGAGGAGAAGCAAAAATTTGGGCAACAAAGGTTTGGAAAAACAAGTAACTAACCTATTCCAAACACATAACTACCATCCGAATGACCAATCCAAGGAACAACAAGGGAAAAAAGAGATAAACAACGACATTGAATCATGAAACTCGAGTTCGGAACATAATAAAATGTCGGGACAAAACCGGAGTCGCTATAACCTCCCCACCTTAAAGAATTTTGTCCCCGAAATTACAAATCACATTTCAAAACCATGTTTTAAACAAATTTCCACAATGTTTACAAATCAATTTTTAATACCATAACCCATCCACCGGTCATTCAATCCCATCACATGATGAACAAGTCTCAATATACATCTCAACATACATTTCCTCATAGTTTTAGCCAACTTCATTATATATTCCATATTTCCAAAACATATTCAATACTTATGATAAATTGTCTTTCCAAAACTTAAATAACACATACAATGTTCATATTAAGCCTGTGTTTCCAAAACATAATCAACATATACAATGCTTTTACATTTCATTAACATAATCGAAACCTCTATATATGTTCAAGCACCAACAAATAAGTCTGGATATTTTTCTCAGACTTCCAATTCATGCTTCCAAGTTGCTTCCTCAACCCCGTGATGTTTCCATAATACTTTAATCAAGGGAATCATCTTGCCTCACAAGATTTGGTCTCGAGTATCCAAGACTCTCACCGGTCTTTCCTCATACGAGGCATCCTCGTCTACCTCTAAGTCAGTCCAATTCAACACATGCGATGGATCCGGCTCATACTTCCGAAGCATGCTAATATGAAACATGTTAATAACCTTGAAAAGCTGTGGCGGCAACGCCAAACGGTAAGCAACCTCTGCGATCTGCTCAAGGATCTCAAAAGACCCAATAAATTGAGGGGACAGCTTCCCATTTTTCCTAAATCTCATCGAACCCCTCCTAGGTGATATCTTCAAAAACACAGTCTCCCACCTCAAAAGACAAGGGTCTTCTCCTACGGTCGACATAACTTTTCTGACGACTCTGAGCTATAATTAACCTCTTACGGATAAGTGCCACTTTCTCTGTCATTTCCCGAACCAACTCTGGACCCAACAAAGGTGCATCAACCACCTCGGCCCAACACACTGGAGATCTACACGGTCGACCATACAAGGTCTCAAATGACCAACCAACTTATACAAAAATTAATTAATTAAAACTTTTAAATGTTATTTTAATTTTAAAGTTTAAACTAGCTTGAATTGAAGCCTACACAACATTACAATATTAAGGTTCACTTTATATAAGTAAAACAACTCACTTTTTCCTTCTTATTCTGATGTGAGATTATAAAATAAAAGTTAACAATTATATGGACGGAAAGTTTATTTCTAATCAAGCAATCTTAGTTGTTCATTCTTTAATCAAATCAATCTTTAGTTTATTTCGAATCAAACAATTTTAATCAATATATTTTAATAAAACTGCTAAAATCGTGGTTAAACCAACGAATAATGATTCAGCCTAATCAGTTAAGTAAAAAACCAACCAACTTACACAAAAATTAATTAATTAAAACTTTTAAATTTTATTTTGAAATTTAAATTATATTAAATTGAAACATGCACAACACTATCTATCTATCTATCTATATATCATATAAGGAAAATGGTGTTTTTAGTGAGGAGCCTTGTGAAAGCTTCAATATCTCATACTAATTTTATTGATTTTCTTAATTTTAAATAATTAAGAAAATCTCCATTGGCTAACTTTTATTTGATAATCTCACATTGCAAAAAGAAGAAGAAAAAATGAGTTGTTTTACTTATATAAAGGGAATCTTATACTCTCATCCCGTTTAGTGAGGAGCTTTGTGAGAGTTTCAATATCTCATACTAATTTTCTTGATTTTCTTAATTTTAAACAATTAAGAAAATCTCCATTGGCTAGCTTTTATTTGATAATCCCACATGGGGAAAAGAAGGGAAAAAAATGAGTTATTTTACTCATATAAAGTGAATCTTATACTCCCATCCCATTTAATATTATAGTGTGTGCATGTTTCAATTCAATATAGTTTAAATTTTAAAAATTTTAATTAAGTAATTATGACCTAGCCGATTAGGCTAAATCATTTTTTATTTGATTGATTTGTTAGTTTAATTGCGATTTTAGCAATTTTATCAAAATTGTCACACCCAAAATAAATATGACAAACCCGTCTCATTTGCTGAAATAGAATTGAAACAACATACTTTCACTCATCAAAGTTAATATACAAACGATAACACAAGCGATATACATTCATAAATGTCCTATCCTGAATCTACAACATGTGTTATTAGTAATCAAAAGATGAAAGTTGAACAGATATTTAAATGCCCTAACGGCTAACATCTTTCCAAGTCATTCCTTGGTTACAACAAAATGAATCTAGCTCAATACAGTTAAAGTCTTAGGAAAACACAAGGAAAAAAGAAATAAAAATCAAGAGATAACACTGTGCAAAAAGTATACTAGCCAAAAAACAGATGTCACTGAGCTGGTGGTTGTGGAGGTGACTGCATTTGTAGAAGAGACAAAATCTGGGATAAATGAGAAGAGGATTAAGCAACTGACTCTGTAGATGTCCCCGAACGCATCCCGGGAGGGTTAAGTCCCGTTCCGTTCATATTGGGGTCACTACAGTTCAAGGACTCAAATGTCACGGTTCTTAATCTTGAACCAAAGAGTCCAAATCCGGCAAATCGTTTTGAGAAAACTGATTTTTGAAAGAAGTGCCAAACATGGACTGCTTTGCCAGATACAGAGTCGCCACCTAAATGTTTTTTAATGGGAAATTTAGGAAACCCTGACTCGGTGCCAAAGGCCACGTGTCCGTCATCACCAAAGTTGCCTCGGCTCGGGAACTTGGGTACGATTGGGGAAGGTCACTTCGTGAGCACCCCCGCTCGCCCGGTCAAAGACCGGCCTCTACTAACCATGATATCTGATTTTGAAAACATTGTGCGTTCTTATTCCGGTTATTAGCCTAGGTTACTATGTGATGCGCACAGCATACAAGTATAGACTGAGTCATCTGAATTAGAACAAAACACTTCATGTTTGTTTGTGAAAATGGTTTGCTACTCGCAAGTAGGCTTAAAATGCGGATTTTGCCACCCTCGGGTGGGCTTAAGAAAACATGATTTTGCCACTATCTAGTGGGCTTTAAAACAAACATTTGATGAATTGTTCCAATCCAAATAACCCAACCTCCACCCACAAGCATTCAAGCAGTTATATCACATAAGCAAATAGCCTCATGGTAAGCATGCTATCATGGCAGTCACTCACACGCATGCAAGGATGCTAAAGCATAAAACTCACCGAGTACTCCAAGCCAAAACAGAAACTCATTAGAAATCATGCATGATCCTAAATATACAGGATTGTCTAATGCAACACATGCAAAAATGCAACTATAGCAGGCTCGGCTATCCTAAACATGGCATATGGAATGCTACAGCTATCATGTATTCAACTTGGAATTGAAATACAAATGCAGTTAGTATGATGCGCCGAGCCCGGTGCATGTAAAACAGATGAATGAATGCAAACATGCTATCATACTGTATGCTAATTGAAATATGCCCTAATCTAACCATCATAAGTAGGTAAATAAAAGGGAAGAAAGACGTGGGATTGGAAGACATACATCACACTCACCCACACTTATTACAATTTTGCCCTTGCACAGAAGGTCCGAATAAATATACAGTCCCGAATAAAAGAATAGTACAGTCCAAATAATGTACAAATTCCTAATTAATTAACAAATTAACTAAGAAAGCTGTAAAACTGGCATGCAAGCCAGGGACTGCCTTGATTCCGCTCCGAGAGATGAATGATGCATGTTCGGGTTGCTTTTGTGCGGAAATCCATGACGATGCCCCAATTAGCCTCTGTTTGCACCTGTTCTTGAAATGCGTGCCAAGCTCTGAAAAGTTGCTGATTCTTCATTTTGCTGCAACAGGGAGTAGGAAAGGGGCACGACAATGTATTTTCACAAATGTATGCATGTCTCGATCCTCGTGCCACCAATCACGCATATCGATGCATGATGGCCGAGGAGTCGAATTGCACAACTCAATATGAAATGAATGCATATGAAAATACAACAAAACTTAACTCCATCATGGATAATTCGGAGTGTCGGTGACTGGGGAATTGAGACACGTTCCGTCACTCGGAGTACGGAACGTACCTCGTTTCCCGTGCCCGGGCTAACTCCTATCCCGAACACGATGCAATATGCATGATATGCATGAAATGCAACTAAGATACAACCTAACATGCGAAAGGCTATGAAATGGCATACACGATGCACGAGGAAACATGGCATACACAATGCGCTAATATACGACATAGCATACGCAATGCTATGAAACGAAATGGCATACACAATGCAATATGGGCTTACACCAACACAAGTGGACCTCGGCCACACTCATATAGGAGGCCATTATATGAAAATGAGACAACTCGAGATGCGTGCATGCGTGCACGCAAACCGAGGACCGACCCTCAGGCACCGAAATGCCATTCTAATGAGACATGGCAAAGACATGGAATATGATATGAAAACATGCAAAAATCAGTAGCAAAATTACGGGCAAAACAGCCCCGAAACAAGGCGAAATGACACCCGATGCATGGAATCTCTCCCGAAATGCAAAACTAGGTACATGAAATGGCTTACATCTATACAAAGCATGCATAATTTGTACATGAAGTGTAAAAGAAGAAGCAAGGCAGCCCCAAAATAAGCATTTTTTCAGTTTAAAGCATGGCCAAACAGTGAGTACAAGTGGGACTAAATTAGCATGCAAAAATGGGCCCGCACGCGGGGTGATGAAGCAACTCACAGCTGCTGGCCCCAAACAGGAAAGGGGCCTTCTACAACATTGAAGAGGAGCCAAAGATATGATGTTTTTCAGTAGATTACAAGCCCCAAAAACAGATACAAGTATGGAAAACAATTCATGCAAGAAATGGGCCAACAAAGGGGCAAAGAAGTAACTGATATATGGGGGTCTCAAACAAGTGATGGACCTTCAAAAATGTTAAAGAGGGTCCCAAAATATGGCATTTTACAGTAGATGATCAAGCCCAAATCAGTATACAAACATGCTCAAAATGCAATGCAAGATTAAGGCCATAAGAGAGCTATAACATGAAGTACAAAAAGGATGTCTCAAAAAGCCATGGATCCTTGATGAAACATGTAGAGGAGGTCAAAATAGGGCCATTTTCAGTTCTGACCAAGGTCCAAAAACAAAATCTTAATAAGCTAATAAATCATGCAAAAATGGGGACCAAAGAGGGGTACAATGACAAGTGATACATGGAGGTCCCCAACAGTGTTGATCCCTTCTTCAATGTTGAAGAGGGGATCAAAATAGGCCTATTTACAGTTCACGTCAGGCTCCAAAACAGATCACACATAAGCCAAAAATACTATGCAAAATAATGGCATTCAAAGGGATATTGAAGCAAGTGCAACATGGGGGGCCCAAACAGTGTTGAACCCTGAATTAAACAAGAAAATGAGCTCAAAAAAATGACCTTTTCAGTTTTGGTCGGAGCTCAAAACAGCAAGAAAAGAGGGCTAAGAAATGGGGAAAAAATGAGCTCAAAAGAGGGAGAGATGAACTTACCCTTGTAGACCAATCCTTGGCTCCCTTTTGGCTTGAGAAATGCTTCCTCCTAGCCTCTGAAAAACTCCCCAAGCTTCTGGAAATGGAGTAGTGGTGGTGGTGCTAGGTGGTGGTGTAGAAATGGGTGTAAGAGCTTAAGGGTTTTGAGGCTTAGAGTAGAGAGAGAGGGAGAATTGATGCAAGGCTCTCAAAACAAATTTTGTAACCCTAAAATCTGAAGGGGAGGGGCTGTATATATAAGTAAAAGGGGTGGAAAAGAGGGGGGAAAAAAAGGGGGGGAAACAAACCAAGTTTCCCCCCAAAATGGCCAAACCCTCGGACATGGGTGTAGTGGAAAACAAAATTCACTTCTAGGACACACTTGGGGAGGGGGGCATGGCTGGCTAGTTTAAAAGGGAAAAAAATTCATTTCACCAAATAGGTGGCCGGCCAGCCAGATTTTCTGGCCGGCCAGCTACTTTCAGGACCAAAAAAAAGGGCTGCCGGGAAGAAAAGTGGCCGGTGGGTGATTGGGAAGTCTAATGGTGGACATTCAAGTATCCAAATTGAAGCCCCGGAAGTTATATTTCCAATGGCACAAACCTTGCATTAAAATTCCTCCTATGGAAAAAGTTATGCCAGTTTCCGTAAAGCCGCGCAGATTTCGGTCCAACCGGAGTGATGCCCTACTTCAATCAACCATATCTCCCCCGTCCGAAATTGAATTTAGGAGATTCTTGAGTGAAAAATGACGCCCCGGGAGTAAACTTTCCAACAGTGGTGGCCTCATAGTTTGATTCCAAGTATCCAGATGAATAGGCCCGATTCGGCGAGGGCTGCTCGAGTTTCTTTTAACGGTTCATGCCCATTTTCTGCCCCGACTGGATTTCTTCCCTCTTCTCTTCTTTTCTTCAACTTCAAACCCCTAAGTAAGGTGTTTTGAAATATTTTTCAAAGATTTCATCTCTCTTTCATTCATTTCCACTTTGTCCTTGCTCGGTTTACCGAAAAGCGTAATTTTTGACAAAATGCGAGCGTCGGAACATCGCAGAAACTTTATTTCAAAAATGTTTTGAAAGAGAGGGTTTTAAGTCTAAAATCTTTTGATCGAGATCGTTCTGGTCCAGAACAGGGGTATGAAGTTGAGATTTGACTCTCTCTTTACCGAAGAAATTGAACCTTTGCCCTGCACACCTTTCTCCACCATGTAAATCATCAGTCGCGTCGAAGTCTTATGGACGGTCAAAAATGGGGTGTCTACAGACTCCTCAATGTGCCTGGATGAGGCCTTCAATGTTGTGAGCTGAGCATCGACAGCAGTCTCAAGATTAGTAAGCCTAGCCTCGAAGATATCCATCTAGCCCTCCAGACGATCAAAATGGGAGACCATGGATTGCTCAAACTGACAGAGCTGGCCTCGGATATTACGAGCTGGAGGAAGCTGCTCCCCCTCAAGAACAACCTTACCTGCAGCAGCCGCATCATACTCTACCTCCTCGGCCATAGCAGCATCCCCTGCACCTGCACCTAAACTACCCACTCTAGAAGGGACTCCTCTAACATGAGACTGACTCTGCGAGACAGTCTTTTTGGTGAAGGGCCGGGAAGGAGAAGCAAAGTCATCCTCATCAAAAGAGGAAACCTTAAACTTGGTGAGAAGCCAATTAATGAGGCAACCATAAGGAAGACCAAGGTTATTGCGCTCAAAAGCAGTAACCATTTTTTGAATGATTAAGGTGGCAAGGTCAATAGAGCGGTGGTGAGCAATGCAATAAAGGATAAAACCTTGTTCTTGATTTATATCCGAGCTGTGGGTGGTCATACTGATGTTGGCACACACAGTAAGATTGAGTAAGCGAAATTGGGAAAGGAGCTCATTTTGTTTGATCAAAGAGCTCGGGAGCCACGAACGAGATGTACCACATAGAGCAGTGGCCACCTCGTTGAAATCATAGGTAGGTTGAACATGAAAATGATAGTAAATAGGAAAAACTTTACTAATACCCAAAAGCTCACGAATAAGGTCAGGAGTAACAGTTATAGACTTAGACTTGACCCATGTTTGGAATGAAGGACCAACATCGTCAAGCCCCTTCATATTACGGTAAAATTCCCTCACCAAATCAAGATTTTGACGGCCTAAGAAGGAAACAACCAACTCCCCATCCAAAGGATCCAACAATGGACGAATGCGGATGGACTCAAAAGTGTTTGGTTGGACATTGCGTTCAAGATGAACAGTTCGTGAAGGGTAGGACTCTCTAAACAACTTGGCTTTGTTAACCGAGGGAAACCGGTCTGTATTAAAAGAGGGGCGAGAGGCAGTGGACTTCTTACGCTTAGAAGTGGACATGACTAAACCAAGAATTACCCAAATGAAACAACCACAAATCCCCCAACCGAAGACAAGAATTAAAACCAAAAAACACAGAACCAAACCATTAGTAGCAAAGTCAAATCTATCAAAATTAAATAACCAAGAGCAGTATGAATCAATATGACCAACCATTAATGAGATCAAAATATAGCAGAATGCAGATTTGAATAGCCAATGAGAACATAGTGACCATAACCAAATAACCAGATAGATAGAATGAAAAAACACTAGAACATAAGGCAGTGATCATACCTAAGACGCAACTCAATATTCCATAACTCAAATAAAAAATACATGACCCAATATTCCATAACGATAATCACATTGCAACCAAAAATACCTAAACCAATCGGACCATAAACAAAAGTAGACAAGACACACAAAACTTGAACAATACGAACAAGTATGGATAATGAAGATGAGAGGAACAAGAGACAATCAAAAACAGATAAAGAGAAAAAAAAAAAAAAAAAAAAACAAAATTTGAGAGATATATACTTGAGACGACCAAGAAGTACGTGAAACAAGGTACTGAAAGAAGCACACCAATCAACAGCCCAAGAGGGGACAATCACAGAGTCGCCAAGGAGCCCTAGGTGAGAGAGAGATCAAATTTGGGGAAAAAATTGAACTGAAGAGACGAGGGAAGGATTTTTATATCAAACCAGTCCACTCGAGCGTGGATTTTAACGCTCAAGCGTGTGCCAAAACACGCGTGGCTACACTTGAGCAAGGAATTGGACGCTCGAGCGCCAAAAACAACTTCTCAGAAGTTTGAACAACTCTGCAAAAATGCTAGAGGTATGAAACATACGCTTAAGCGTGAGAGTTTCTGCTCGAGCGGGGACAACAGCACTCCAATAACCAAAACACCTTTTCTGAGCAAATAAAACCAACTCGTACTGAGAAGTGTGACCTGTAACAAAACAGAGATGAGCATAACCGCAAGACTGTGACACTAAGATGAGATAATCCACAAACCATGAAGCCTATAAACTTGCGAATTTTGAAATTATGAACCACAAAATCATGAGCAAATGAGGTAAAATTTAATCAATGATCATAAACTACATGAGAATGCACAACTCAAAAGCAAACATGAGAGCTCACAAAAAGAATGTGTGTGTGTGTGTGTGCAATCCTTGAGAGGCCACAGAGCTAGAGTTAATCCTCACAGTGATCGGATGGCTGGACATCCAGCAAGTGTAGCAAAACAGCACAGAGAAAAGTCAAACCACTAGGGATCAAGGGGCATTTGTTGAGTAAGCGCGAAGGCTCCCCCTCAATCAATGAGTACCTTTTTTTTATATATACTTATTATGAGACTTTTCTTTTCTGTGGGCACTCACTGGTGGCTTGCACGCTCAAGAGTATGGAGACCAAACCAAAGAAGCATGAAATCAGAAAGGATAGCCTGGTTGGTGCCTCTGAGGTAGCCTTTTCCTAATGCCCGGACTTCAATGAACTGACAGAGGAACCGTGAAAGTGAAAAACAATGGTAGATGGTTAAGAGACTCAACAACATCACCCATGATATACCAGTATAGGTCAATTCCTCCAACAATGTAAAAGATACAATGTTAGTGGTCCATAGAGAACTTTGATCACTTGTGCGGAAACCCCTTGCAACAGTTTATCTCAAGAATGTGTACAGAATGAGATCATGAAGTCAATGAGCATGGGCTTCAGAATGAGCTATGAACAATGAAAAAATGAAATCTAGTAAGCAGCATAAGAGGTGTTCATATTTTTCTAAATACAGGGATGACAGGAATCATTGAGAATGAGATTATAGCATCCAAGTACCCATAAAAGCAATCATTCATACCCCCTTAAATAACAGGCAACACCTTAGTAACTGAGCACTACACCCAAGGTCTTTCTAAGGAACTCAAACCTAAGAAGATCAAGGGGTTTTGTCAAAATATTAGCTTTTTGATGCTTAGTGAGTACATGTTCAAGAACAATAAGGCCTTCTTCCACTGACTCTCGAATAAAATGATGACGAATGTCAGTGTGTTTGGTGCGAGAGTGTTGGACAAGGTTTTTAGAAATGTTAATGGCACTTGTATTATCACAGAAAAGAGTGAGTGCGTTCTGGTCAATTCCATAATCATGAAGCATTTGCTTCATCCACAGCATTTGTACACAACAACTCTCTGCAACAATGTACTCCGCCTCAATTGTCGAAAGAGAAATGTCATTTTGCTTTTTACTATGCTAGGCAACCAAATTATTCCCAAGGTAAAAACACCCCCCATATGTACTCTTACGATCATCAACACACCCTGCTCAATCGGCATCAGAAAAACTAGTGATTTCAGCTGTAGTGTTAGTCGAGAACCAAATCCCATAACCCAATATCCCATTCACATACTAAATGATGTGTTTGACAGCAATAAGATGAGACTCTTTAGGACAAGCTTGGTAACAAGCACAAACACATATACTAAATGCAATGTCAAGACGACTATCAGTGAGGTACAAGAGACTCCCTATCATACTCCCATACATGGTGAGATCAACATTAGTACCAGAGGAATCTTTGGAAAGATGAAGACTAGTGCTTATGGGAAAGAGAGCATGTTTGGCTGACTCAAGACCGAACTTAGAGACAAGGTTTTTGGCATACTTAGTCTGACAAACAAACATACCCGAAGGAGATTGTTTAATTTGAAGACCTAAGAAATAAGAGAACTCTCCTATCATGCTCATCTCAAACTCATGTGTCATACAATCCGAAAAGTATTTAACAAGATGATTAGCAGTGGATCCAAACACAATATCATCAACGTAAATCTGTGCAACAAGTATATGAGACTTAGTATGTTTCACAAATAAAGTCTTGTCCACACTACCCCTTTGAAAATCATTATCAAGAAGAAAGGTAGCGAGTCTATCATACCAAGCCCAAGGGGCTTGTTTCAACCCATACAAAGCCTTGTCTAACTTGTAGACATGGTTTGGATATTTAGGGTCCTCAAACCCTTTTGGTTGCTTAACATAAGCCTCTTCTTTCAAGTACCCATTCAGAAAGGCACTTTTCACATCCATTTGAAATAGTTTTAAACCAAGAAAGCATGTAACACCAAGTAAAATATGAATAGATTCGAGACGTGCAACTGGGGCAAACATCTCATCATAATCAATACCCTCTACTTGTGTGTAGCCTTGAGCAACCAACCTAGCTTTATTTCTAACCACAGTACCATTCTCATCAGATTTATTCTTAAAGATCCACTTAGTACCTATCACATTCATGTCTCTAGGTCTAGGAACAAGAGTCCAAACATTGTTACATTCAAATTGACCTAATTCTTCATGCATAGCATTGACCAAACTATTATCTAGTAAGGCCTCTTTTATATTCTTAGGTTCAATTAATGAAACATAACACATATGAGATACTTCATCCCGAATTTGTCTTCGGGTTTTCATTCGATTTGAGACACTTTCAATCACCTGTTGAGCTGGATGATTCAGTTTCACCCTTGTTGATGGTTTGAACTCTGGACTTATGGTGACAAAAGCTTCAGAAGTGGTGTCTTTCTGTGCACTCTTTGGACTCTGACTTACCTGAGATGTTGGTGCTGTCTCAACTTCTTGTGGTTGGACCTCAGCTTCTCTTTGACTTTGTGGTTCAGTATCCAAGATTGGAGACTCACCATTTTCTTCCTCATTTATTGCTGAAGTAGGAGAACCTGTGTTATCTATAACCACATTGATCGATTTCATTAAAGATAAAGTTCGCAGGTTATAGACACGAAAAGCTCTACTAGTGGTTGAATACCCTAGAAAAATACCTTCATCACTTCGGGAGTCAAATTCGCCCAAAGGCTCTCTATCTTTGAAAATGTAACACTTACTCCCAAAAGTTTTGAAGTATTTTACATTAGGTTTCAATCCCTTCCACAATTCATATGAAGTTTGTAAAGTATCGGGCCTTAAATACACAAGATTTGTGACATAAATAGCAGTAGTTAGGGCTTTAGCCCAAAACTTTGGAGGAACTTTCTTACTAAGGAGGTTGATCCTAGCCATCTCTTGAACAACTCTGTTCTTCCTCTGAACAACTTTATTTTGTTGTGGAGTAATAGGTGCTGAAAATTCATGCTTAATTCCATATAAATCACAAAAATCCGAAAATGAACTGTTTTCAAACTCACGACCATGATCAGTTCGGATTCTTATGATACGCCCAATAGAAACACCCTGTTCATTTTGGATTTTAAGGATTAAGGCTTGGAAAGCATAAAATGTATCAGATTTTTCTCTTAAAAAATTTACCCATGAAAAACGAGTAAAATCATCAACGGTTAAAAATGTATCTTTTACCTCCAATGCTTTCAGTGCGAGTAGATCCTATTAGATCCATATGAACCAATTCAAGAGGATGTTTGGTTGTAAAGCTGTTCACCTTTTTATGCGGGGCACGGGTTTGCTTTCCAAGTTGACATGGTCCACATACATGGTTCAGATTCTTACCTAGTTTAGGTACTCCTCTCACAAGCTCTTTGTTGGCTATCTTAGTTAGTTCTTTAAAATTCATGTGACTTAAGCCCTGTTTGGTGCAGCTTAAAAGCTGCTTATTTCAGCTTTCAGCTTAATTTAAGCTATTTTGATGTGTTTGGTTTAGCTTATAGCTTATAGCTTATAGCTTATAGCTTTTTGGAAGTCAGAAATCAGCTTATTTTTTGAGTGGGGCAGGAGATGCTTAATTTATAAGTCAGAAATCAGCTTATGTTCATAGTTATAAACTATAAGCTGTTTAGGCATAAGCTATAAGCACTTTCCCACAGCTCTACCAAACAGGGCCTTAATCTTTGATGCCACAAATCAATGATACTTATGATGGCTGAGTGGCATATGAGATCATTAGTGGTAACAATCCCGTAGCAGTTATCAGATGTGCGAACTCCATGCATGACAGTATTTACCTTTTTATCTAATATTTCACATTATTTTTTGAAAATAATACTTCATGGTGGGAATCACAAATTTGACTAATGCTCAAAAGATTTGCTTTAAGGCCATCAACAAGTAATGCATTTTCAAGCTTGGGAAGACCAGCC
The DNA here is from genome assembly GCA_022316695.1 of Camellia oleifera. NCBI lineage: Eukaryota > Viridiplantae > Streptophyta > Magnoliopsida > Ericales > Theaceae > Camellia > Camellia oleifera. The sequence continues at coordinate 155,823,498 of CM039305.1, forward strand.
ACACTTATAGAGCCCTTACCAATGACTCTAGAAGCGCCACCATCTCCAGAGGTAACAATTCCACCTTCATATTTTTCAAGGGAGGTGAAATAGGATTTGTCACTTGACATGTGATGAGAGCACCCACTATCAAGGTACCATATGTGTGAGTCACGTGCTTTTAGAGTAGTGTGAACGACTAAACAAGTCAAGTCATCTTTTCTCACTCATATCTTTTTAGTCTTAACAAAATCAGGACTGGCGGTCTTGGTAAATGTCTTAGCATTGTGAACACCCTCATGTATCTTGGTGTTCTGCCTAGACATGTAAGGTTGTCTCTTAACCCAAAAATTATTAGAATTTCTACCTTTTTGAGACACCTTACCAAACAATTCAAAGCAATAAGGACAAATGTGGCTATACCTACCAGAATGATGACAAACAAAAACAGGTTTTACCTCATTTTTGTTGATCTTACCCCTGTTAGGAAAATGAAGAGAGGGATCACCCTGGTGCACCTTCAGCTTTCCCTTTCCTTGAGTCTTCAGGTCATGAGATGTAGAGGTCTGTCCCTTGTGAGCTGTCGCATTACCATAGCCTAACCCACTTTTGTCATAATCCATTTGTTGAGACCCGAGGATGTCTTCTAATGACTTGGAACCTTTGTTCCACATGGCAATTGTGGCTCTAGCAATTCTGAGTTCTTCATCTTTATGACAAACCATCTTTTCCAATGTAGCTTGTGACATCTCAAGGCTTTCAATCTTCTCTTCATATGTGGCATATATTTTCAGAAGTTCATTCCGTTCGGTCTAACAAGATAGAAGTTTCTCACATAGGTATTGCCTACCATTAGAGATCTTGATGACATTCTGCTTTGCTGTTGCAATTTCTCCTTTTAGCTTGACATTCTCGCTTTCACATGCTTTGAGCTTGAGAGCGAGTTTGTCGTTGATCTTGGAAAAATTTAGAGATTCATTATAAAGCTTTTCGTAAGCTTATTGTAGATCATCACCATCAATCTCATCATTGTCTTCTGATGTTTCATCATCTTCTTTTTGCTCCTCTTTCTCCTAGACCTTATCCAGTCGAGCAACTAAGGCAGGAAAGGTGATAGATAGTGGTGAAGATGACTCTCCTCTTTCATGAAATTGACTCAGAATGTCCCATGCATCTTTGTCCTTTGTGTAGTGAGCAACCTGTTGTTGTTCTTCATAAAAAATTGCTTCACGAATAGCAGTTAGAACTCTCTAATTGCTCGGATTGTCAGTACTTTCAACATCATCTTCAATGGCTTGCCAGCCTTCAAGGTCGAAAGCTCTCAGAAACGCCCTCATTCTGATCTTCCAGTACAAGTAATTACTCACATCAAAGGTAGGAGCACGGTGCGGATTCTGACCACGAGCAAATTCCACTGGCTTCAGAGGAGGTTGAGTGAAAGTGGACCAGAATGCCATGAAAGCGCTATCCCCTTCTTCACCGGATTCAGTTTCTTCAGGTTCTTGCTCTGACCCGCTTTCATCATCCCAAGTCACTGTATAGACTCTCTTCTGATTCTTTTTCGATGGACATTCAAGAGCAATATGTCCAAACCCTTGACATTCATAACACTTGACCCCTTTCCCCTTTACAATCTTCTTTTTAGTTTTTGGAGCAAGTTTTGATGGAAAAGTTTTGGCTTTATCATTACTCTTATGTTTTGAAATAGGGTCTCTAAAATTAGGCTTCTTTTTCTTTAAATTTTTTTTGAACTGTTTAGTAAACATAGTCGTCATCTCGGACTCTAGATCAAACTCAGTCTCAAGAGTTTTTGTAGTCTCATGAGCACTAGTGAAAGCCACACTATCTTTTTGTTTTTTTTAGAAATTTGGTGGGCTTCATAAGTCTGCAAGTTTTCAACCAACTGATCAAGCTTGAGGGTATCAACATTCTGAGCCTCCTCAATAGCTGTCACTTTTGATTGGAATCTCTCGGGTAAAGACCTCAAAATTTTTCCAACAACCTTAGCTTCGAGGATTTTTTCACCGAGTGTGAAACAGGAATTTATGAAGTCACTAAGTTTAGCATAGAAATCATTAAACGTCTCATCATCAAGCATAAAAAAAGTTTCAAAGGAAGAGGTGAGACATTGAAGTTTTGACCTTTTTACAGAAGTCATACCCTCGTGAATTGTTTCAAGAATGTCCTAAGCCTCTTTTGCTACCTCAGATGTGCAAATACGACGAAACTCTTCAGATGTGACGGAGTAAAAAAGGGAAATAAGAGCCTTACTATTCCAACTCGAGTTTTTATAGTCGAATGCGTCCCATTTATCAAGGGATTTGGGAATATCAACACCATCAATGGTGACAATAGGTTCACTCCACCCATAGATCACACAGTGCCAAACTTTCTCATCGATAGATTTTAAAAAAGCTCTCATACGAGCTTTCCAATAAGAATAGTTTGACACTCTCATTGCCAAAGAAATTGAACCTTTACACTGCACAACTTTCATCACCAAGTAAGCAATCAGTAGTGCCCAAGTCTTAAGGGCGGTCAAAAATAGGGTGTCTACAACTGGTAGACTTGATAATACACTGGATAGAAAATACACTGGTAGACTTGGCATTTTAAAGATTGAACCCTATCTACCAGTCCTGCTGATTCAAAGGATGTACTGGAGTCAAATATTAGTGACGCAGAAATTTGGGCAGCCATCCAACATTGTGATGGAAATAAGGCCCTTGGGCCTAATGATTTCAATCTGTATTGCATTCAAAAGTGCTAGTTTATAATGAAAGGTGAGTTCATTCAGTTGTTCCAAGAGTTTCACAATAATGGGAAGCTGGCTAAAGGGGTAAACAACTCTTTCATCACTTTGATTCTTAAAAAGGAGAACCTGTAGACGCCCTATTTTTGACCGACCTTAAGACTCAGACGTCACCGATTGAGCGCTTGGTGATGTTGCATATTGTGCTCGTTCTGAGGTTGCGGAGTCCCGGCTGCGAGCCTTGCCTCCGGATTTTCGGACTCTTTTGTGCTTTGCCTCGATTTGCGGACCAGGCCCTGTTTTCTCTGTTTTCTCTTCCCAAAGGGAGGGAGAGATCTCGTAGACCATCTCTCAGTGGCTGTAGGCTACGTTTTCTGGTCGTAGGCCATTTTTCCTGTTTGGAGCCCTGTTCTCGGTTTTTCGGAGCTGTCGGCCGTGTGCCTCGGTTCGGGATCGCTTAACCACCTCCGTTTGCTCCATTTTTTGGCACACACCTTATTTCCTCCCTTTTGAGGGACACTGTGGTCCGAGAGACCAACTTCGTGGTTGAGCACCACTCCCGGTGCCTAACAGCCCACTTTCGGGGCCCCAAACTGCGTGTTTCAGTTCCCGAACCTTCATTCTACATTTTTGGGCTCTGACCCGAACTTGAGATAATCATATTTTGAAATCCTTTTCATGTTTTATTAGGGACCTCTTGATGTTTGACATCTCCATCTATCACTTGCTTCTTTACCCCTCCATTTTTTCCTTTTCTTGCACGATAGTTTAGACCTACTTGTATTTATTTTCATGACTTGATGTAAACTAGAAAGTGTCTTATTTTGAGCCCCCCTTCAAATTTGTTGAAGGGCTCTTGGCCATTTGAGACCCGCAGCTATCACTTTCCCCTTTAGCTCACCTTTTGGCCATTTTGGGGGAATTTTGAATCCTAATTTCCCCCCCTTTTTTCCCCCTCTTTTCCATCCCTTTTTGTCTATAAAACCAGAGCTCCAGTTTCATTTTTCTGGGTGAGACGACTTTGGTTTGAGTCTCATATATACAATCTCTCTCTCTCTCTCTCTCTCTCTCTCTCTCTCTATATTTCAAGCACCAAAACCCTAAAAGTCCTACACCATTTCTTCACCACCACCTAGCACCACCACCACCAATCCATTCCAGTGGCTTGGAGAACCTTATTAGAGGCTAGAAGTGCTGTATTTTGGACCAAGAGGCTGCTAAAGTTTGGTTCTTCAAGGGTGAGTCTTGTTTTTCCCTTTTTTGCTCTTTTCTTGGTCTATATCTTAGCCCTTCTTGCTTATACATTTGAGCTCCGACCAAAACTGAACGTAGCATTTTTCTGATCTCTATTTCATCTTTCATTAAGGGTCTCTCACTGTTTGAGACCCCGTTTTGGTACTTGCCTCTTTAGCCCTCTTTGTGCCATATTTTTGCATGATATTTTTAGCCTATGTGCAGTCTATTTTGAGCTCTGATGTAAATTGTGAATAGGCTTATTTTGAGCCCTTCTTCAACATTGAAGAAGGGCTCATCCTTGTTTGGGACCTCCATGTGTCACTTGCCATTGAACCCCTCTTTGGTCCCCATTTTTGCATGATTTATTAGCCTATTGTGTCTCTGTTTTTTGACCCTGAGAAGAACTGAAAAGGGTCTTATTTTAACCCCCTCTCCATATCTCATTGAGGGTTTTTGGCTGTTTGATGCATATTTTGTATACTTCATGTTATAGCCCTTTTGGTGGCCTCATTTTGCATGATATTTTGAGCCTATTTTCACACTGTTTTGAAATCAGCCATAAACTGTAAAAATCCTTATTTTAGGCCCCTCTTCAACATTGTTGAAGGGCCCTCACTTATTTGAGACCTCCATGCACCACTTACTTCTTTGCCCCTTTGTTGGCCTATTTCTTGCATAGCATCTTTGGCATATTTGCATCTGCTTTTGGGACCTGTCATAAACTGTGAAACATCATATTTTTGGCCCCTATTCAATATTGTAGAAGGCCCCTTTTCTTTTTGGGGCCAGCATTTATGACTTGCTTCATTACCTCCCTTGCGGAACCATTTTTGTATGCTAATTTAGCCCTACTTGGGCCCACTGTTTGGCCTCACTCTAAGCTGTAAAAATTCTTTTCTCGGGGCTGCCTTGCTTCTGTCTTTTCATTTCATATTCAAATTATGTATGCATCGTATAGTTATAGGCCATTTCATGCGCCAAAACCCGTCTTTCGGGACTCGTTTCATGCATCGGGTTTCATTTTACCGGGTTTCGGGGCTGTTTTGCATCTCATTTTACCTCTGATTTTTGCATGATAGTATGCCATTCTTTGTGTTTTTCCATGTCTTGTTAGAGTGGTATTCCGTGTCGTAGGTTCGGTCCTCGGTTTGCGTGCACGTGTGCACGTATCCCGAGTTGTCTCATTTTCATCATTATGGCCTCCTATGTGAGTGTGGCCGAGGTCCACTTGTGTTGGTGTAAGTCCATTATGCATTGTGTATGCCATCCCATTTCATAGCATTGCGCATGCTAGGTTGTGTGTTAGTGCATCGTGTATGCCATGTTATCTCGTGCATCGTGTATGCCGTTTCATAGCATTGTGCATGTTAGGTTGTATCTTAGTTGCATTTCATGCATATCATGCATATTGCATTGTGTTCGGGATAGGAGTTAGCCCCGGCACGGGAAACGAGATGCGTTTCGTACTCCGAGTGACAAAACGTGTCTCAATTCCCCAGTCACCGACACTCCGGATTATCCATGATGGAGTTAGGTCTTGTTAAGTTTTCATATGTATTCATTTCATATTGAGTTATGCAATTCGATCCCTCGGCCATCATGCATCGATATGCGTGATTGGTGGCACGAGGATCGAGACATGCATACATCTGTGAAAATACATTGCCATACCCCTTTCCTGCTCTCTGTCGCAGCAAAATGTAGAATCAGCAACTTTTTGGAGCTCGGCACGCATTTCAAGAACAGGTGCAAACAGAGGCTAATTGGGGCATCGTCATGGATTTCCGCACAAAGGCAACCCGAACATGCATCATTCTTCACCCGGAGCGGAATCAAGGCAGTCCCTGGCTTGCATGCCAGTTTTACAGCTTTCTTAGTTAATTTGTTAATTAATTAGGAATTTGTACATTATTTGGACTGTATTGTTTGGATTGTACTATTCTTTTATTTGGGACTGTATATTTATTCGGACCCTCTGTGCGAGTGCAAAATTGTAATAAGTGTGGGTGAGTGCGATGTATGTCTTCCAATCCCACGTCTTTCTTCCCTTTTATTTACCTGCTTATGATGGTTAGATTATGGCATATTTCAATTAGCATACAGTATGATAGCGTGTTTGCATTCATTCATCAATTTTGCATGCACCGGGCTCGGTGCATCATACTAACTGCATTTGTATTTCAATTCCAAGTTGAATACATGTTAGCTGTAGCATTCCATATGCCATGTTTAGAATAGCCGAGCCTGCTATAGTTTGCATTTTTGCATGTGTTGCATTAGGCAATTCTGTATATCTAGGATCATGCATGATTTCTAATGAGCTTCTGTTTTGGCTTGGAGTACTCGGTGAGTTTTATGCTTTAGCGTCCTTGCATGCGTGTGAGTGACTGCCATGAATAGCATGCTTGCCATGAGGCTAACTGCTTATGTGATATAACTGCCTTGAATGCCTGTGGGTGAAGGTTGGGTTATTTGGATTGGAATAATTCATCGATTGTGAGTTTTAAGCCCACTTGAGAGTGGCAAATCATCGTGTTTTCTAAAGCCCACCTGAGGGTGGCAAATCCGCATTTTAGCCTACTTGCGAGTAGCAAACTGCTTTCAAAACAAACATAAGATGTTTTGTTCCAATTCGGGCGATCCAGTCTATACTTGTATGTTGTGCGCATCACATAGTAACCTAGGCTAATAACCGGAATAAGAACGCACAATATTTTCAAAATCAGATATCGTGGTTAGTAGAGGCCGGTCTCTGACCGGGCGAGCGGGGGTACTCACGAAGTGACCTTCCCCAATCGTACCCAAGTTCCCGAGCCGAGGCAACTTTGGTGATGATGGACACGTGGCCTTTGGCACCGAGTCAGGGTTTCCTAAATTTTCCATTAAAAAATATTTAGGTGGCGACTCTGTATCTGGCAAAGCAGTCCATGTTTGGCACTTCTTTCAAAAATTAGTTTTCTCAAAACGATTTGCCAGATTTGGACTATTTGGTTCAAGATTAAGAACCATGACATTTGAGTCCTTGAACTGTAGTGACCCCAATATGAACGGAACGGGACTTAACCCTCCCGGGGCGTTCGGGGACGTCTACAGTTTCTGGTGACTCTGCTGGGGAATTAGAGAACTTGACTCGAACTCATGATATCTAGTTTTGACTACACTTGTGTGTTTCTTTGCATTGCATTTGCATTGGTGCGCCTAGGACACTGTGTTTGCCATCTGCCTTTCCCGAACGATTTGCCGGAGGCTTGTCTTGTCAAGGCATGACCATAAGGCTGATCGGCTGTGGGCTCTGACAGCATGGGAACACAAACCCCGGTTTTGCCGGGGCACCCTTTTTGACCATTCGACCTAGTGCATATTCGGATCCATAGTGACCATTCCAAACTAGGACATATTGCTTACCCGATATAGGTTGTTTGAAACCGCTGCGTGCGTAGTGAAACCCTAGTTCCTGACAAAATAGGACAGGGAAACCCTACCCCAACATAGGGGTGTTTTGGCTCTCACTTATCTGCTATGTGCTTTTAGAGTGCGTCTCTACAGGAATGCATGTATCAGTTTGCAAGAGTGAGCACCAGGCCTGCGGGCATCAGTATCAGTGTTTGAGAATTAGTTTTACCTGAGGGTATCAGTTTACAGGCAGAATTTTGGGCAGAATTCAGTAGAGAGCACACTCGTTCAGCTTTGCTCATATTGGTTATGGTGAAATCAGGCTGAGATGCTGTCGGTTTTCTCTTTTGCTAGGTAGTCTCGGAACTATAGCTTCAAAAGGCTCCGATATCCCCCGAGGTTCATCGAACTTGTGCCGATAGACTTTGTCAGGTCAGAGATTCAGTTCAAGGGCAATCAGTGTTCCTTTGCCAGAGGCAGGGTAAAAGGGCCAGACAGGCACAAATCACCAATTCAGCAGTTACCAGATCAGGGGCTCTTATCCACCCCACCAGTGAACAGTCAGGCTGAGGTCTCAATTTCTACTGCAGGGATAGATACCGGCCAGTCAGATGGATCAACAGAATACGTCAGGGGTGGAGGCAATAATGCGTCAGATGCAGGAAACTATGAAACTCATGCAGCAAGACGCTGTCCGCCAAGCGGAATTTTCCAAGCAGCAGGCTGCAATCATGGCTCAGCAAGCCGAGCTCATCAGTAGGTTGCAACAGCAAAGTGGAGCGTCTGCTTCACATCAAGCTCCTCTCCCACCAGGAGCTCCAACACCCGGAGAGACACCAAATGTCCAGGCAGATACGGACATTCCAACAGGGCCGGCTCCGCCCCCAATTTTACCCCAGCTGTCTAAAACACCTACCAATCTACTGGACTCTCCCTTTGAGTTCGAGGTCGACCCCACAGCGTTGAAGTTGAGCAAGCTTGAAAAGTTGTTCAAGAAATCCCAGGGGGTAAAGTCCATCCCGGACATTGAGGAGGGGTATACCGACGCAGCTGTGACACTGCCGGACAGGTTCAAGATGCCTTACATCGACCGTTTTAACGGGTCAGGAGATCCCATGGTCCACCTGAGTTTGTTTTCAGATGTTCTACGCCCGATGGGCTTGACAAGATTACAGAAAATTTCCCTTTTTGGCAAGACCCTGTCTGGTATTGCGGCCATCTGGTATGCCAAATTGGAGGATTCAGTGAAACGAAGCTGGGAGGAGATGGCCGAGGCCTTCGTCACACAATATTCATACAATACCCAAATCGAGATTACGACCCGTGATCTTGAGACGACGAGGCAGGAGCCTAAGGAGAGCTTCTCAGAATTCGTGGCCTGTTGGAGGGCCAAAACCTCAATGATGACCATTAGGCCAACGGATAAGGATCAAATACGGATGGTTGTACGCAACCTCCAGCCCAAACTAATGGAAAAAATAATCGTGCTCCCCTTCCCTACCTTTTCAGATTTGCATGAGATGGGAGTACAGATCGAGGATGCTATGAAGCAGGGCCTCATTGACCAGGAAAAGGAGCAGCCCAGGAGGGCGTTTACCCGCAGTTCGAATGCAACCACCAGCGGTGACGCAGCTGCAAGATCTTCCGAAGTGGGCATGGTCGCCACCACCACACCAAGAGTAGCCACCCCCTTTGTTGGTGCATCCACTTCAAACCCCCGAACTTCAGACTATCTACCCCGAGGCAAGAGGGTTTTCACCCCACTCTATATGTCTTTGTCTAAAGCCCTGGGGGTCCTACTCAAGAAAGGACATCTGAAACAGTTAGAGCAACGGCCTCTACCCGATCCTCTCCCTCCAAAGCATGACCCGACTAAGTACTGTGCTTTCCATCAACAAACCGGTCATGACATCGACAGTTGCGTCCGTCTCCACCA